>CM059432.1:149745145-150355145 GCA_030390025.1 Squalus acanthias | reverse complement strand
TCGCTCTCCTCACCCCTCTCTCTCTCTCTCCTCACCCCTCTCTCTCTTCTCACCCTCACTCTCTCTCTCCCCTCACCTCTCTCTCATCTCTCTTTCTCTCTCTCTCTCTCTCTCTCTCTCCTCACCTCTCTCTCTCTCTCCTCACCTCATCAATACAGGCACAATGTGAGCCTAACCCGCCTGTTGGATAGCTGATGTGATCAGATAAGCCAGCCATTTTACAAACCGCCCTACAGTGGGATGTAAAATGGCGACCGATCCGATCGTGTCCCTTTGCCATCGGGCAGGGCAGGTATGGTTAAAATTAGCTGTTAGATTAATTGCTGGTGATGTGGTGTCACATCAAGAGTAGCTGCTGTTTTAAGTGCAGCAGTGTATTTATTACCTGTACATAATGAGATCTTTATTCTTTTAATTTAAATTCTGAGACAATTAAATACCATTATTGTATATAGCATTACATGCATTAAGGTAAGATTTTATGTCAGTTTTTTTTATTCCCTGGACTAGTTATTCAACATCATTAAACATACTGATAGAAATAAACAAGGAATCTTCTTGGGGCTCCCTAGCAAGTTAAAAGCAATTGCTTAATGTTGATGATGGTACCAAGCAGTGTGGCCAGGTCATAAGTATAAAACTTTGCTTTTCTGATTTGGTGCCTTATTAGTCCCAAGCCAGTGATTACTGTCTTGGAATTCATTCCTATAGATCAGTTAAATACTTCGTGATGTAATTACCAGCCAATTGAAACAAAAGCTGATGGTCATGTGACTACAATATTAACCAATATGTTCCATTTGTCAGGTACGCTATAGAGAAAATTTAGGAGTTTAATTGGAGCTGGATAGTATCAAGTTCTTTAAAGGGCTAGAAATTCGGTAACGCCCCAGTTAATTTAAAAAAGTTGGAGAATTAGCGCCAGACACTAATCCTGCTGACCTCTCGCTAAATTGATTGTTAGCGCTCCAAGAAAGAACTGGAGCACTAAATCAAGCACTAATCACCTCACTTAGGGCGCTACCTGCCCAGAGAGAGCGGGGCGCTACCCGCCCAGAGAGAGCGGGGCGCTACCCGCCCAGAGAGAGCGGGGCGCTACCCGCCCAGAGAGAGCGGGGCGCTACCCGCCCAGAGAGAGCGGGGCACTACCCGCCCAGAGAGCGGGGCGCTACCCGCACAGCGATAACCAATTTCAGGTGCACTCCAATCGGAACTCATCATTCACACTGGCTCCTTCCAGTTCTTAAAGGGGAAGTTCATTCATTCTGCACAACCTCATTCTCACCATTGCTGGCTCTGAAGGCGACCTCCAAGCAACTCACCAGCTACATCTCTTATCCTCATGGCTGATCCCAGTCCCAGGGAGAGAGCTCGCCGTTTCAGCAACCAGGCATTGGAGGCATTGGTCGCAATAGTCGAAAGAAGGAGGGTAGGGCTGTACCTGGCCACTGGCAGGAGGCCATTGCCCCAGGTCTTCAGGGCAATGTGGAGGGAAGTGGCCTAGGACGTCTCGGCCAGCAGTGTGGTCCTCAGGACCCTCACACAGTGCCGTAAAAAATTCAATGACCTCACTCGGGTGGTCAGGGTGAGTACATGCTTCAACAAGTCCCACATACCAGCATCTGAACCTCAGTCTGTACACACGGCACAAACCACCACACCCCCACCACTCACCCACCAAGCATCTCCACCTACTCAAACTCACATCCACATCTCACGCCTTGCCTGCAATCACAGCTATTCAACTATGTCAGGCACATCTCCCAAACACACAGCTGCACACTCACTCATACACTTTCCTTTCTCTGGCAGGCCAAGCTGGGCCACAATAGGAGGGAGCAGCAACAAACAGGCAGGGGTGAAGCGGACATCCAACAGCTTACAGACCTAGAGGAGCGAGTGTTGAGATTCATTGGGTGCCAGGTGGTGGGCACCGTGGCCGTCAGCGACGTCAACCTCCTTGGGGGCAACAACGGTATGTTCATCCCCTCTCCTTTTCTCATCCCACTTCCCCCTCACACCACAAGCTTTTCCCACTTTCCAGCTCATTATACTGTCTGCATTCCTTGCTGCCTTCCTGCCCCCTGCCCTCAACTTAACACGAGTCTTGTGCCTTTATGCTTTCACTCCCAGTGAGAGTGAGGCGGTAGAAGAGGAGGAGGAAGAAAGCACCGCGTCACTGCATGTCTCACCCGCAGGCACCACCTCAGATACTGGGACTACGCAATCTTTATAGGCAAGTTTAGTAAAGGGGTCTGCACTGGGTGATGCACTGGGGAAAGGGTAGCTCGGGAGCCAGCTCCCCGGAGGGGGAGTTCGCGCGCGAGTTCTGCTGCACAGGACTCAGATGAGGAGGCGTACACAAGAAGGGTGATGGGCATGCACACAGAGATCATAGGTGCAATGGCAAGGGTGCCCAAGAGCCTGTCGGCAATGGTAAGGAGCGTGGAGGAGTCCGCCTCCAACATTGCACGGAGCTCCACGCACACCATGGAGCCCATCACTTCCAGTCTGCAAAAGATGGTGGACTCCCTGAGAGACCGTGGAGACCCAGACCTCATGCCGCGTGTCATGGGCGATATGGCAGCATCCATTGCAGCACAGGTGGAAGTCACGCAACGTCTTAGTGCTGTAATGCAGTCAATGGTTGCTGCCATCGAGTCTCAGACTGCTCTCATGCAGTCTCAGCTTGATGCCACGAAAGCTCTGACTGCTGCCATCGTCGCTGGGTCCACCAGGGCTTTCACGGTGTCGCAGCAGGCCAGCAATCTGTGCTCCAGCAGATTGGTAGGGATGCTGAGGTGCTGCCCTGGGGGAGTGGCAGTGTGTCAGTCGAGCAGGAACCTGCTGTCCTCTCTCAGGATGACAGCATTCCTGCTCCCACCACTGGCACTCCACCATTGCCCTTGTCGCTGCCTGTCATCCAGCCAGGCCAGACTGCCGCCGCCCAGCCTGAGGTGGTGCAGTCTACAGCCGGGCCCTCCAGGCTCAGAGCTGGTCGAGGGCGTCCTGCAAGGCCATCTGTAGTCTCTGGCACCGACACTCAGCAGCCTTCCACCAGCCCTGCTGCAGTCACTGGGGACAGACTACATAGGAGCAGTAGATTAGGAAAAGGCACTGTAAAGAGGGGAAGTAAGGGTTTGCACAAGGGTGATTAGTTAATATTGTTGTTGTATATATGTGTTTACTGAATGTTGATAAATTTCTTAATTGAATTTTGCAGAATTTGTGGTGTCTCTCATTTCAGCTTTGCGCTGTGATATGGCATGCAAAATGGATGGAATGATGGGGATGTGGGGTAGAATTTATTGGAACCGCAGTCTCATCAGGCGGTCACGGACTGCCCTTCCAGAAGGCCAATTGAGTGGCTGCCTCCTCCCTCGCTGCTGTTCCTCCTCCTCCTCTCCGTCTTCCTCTTCCTGAGGTGGGCTTGCTATGCCTGATGTCAATGGCTGGGCCCTCATGATGGCCAAGTTGTGCAGCATGCAGCACAACATGTCGAAAAGGGACACCCACTCAGCCGAGTACTGGAGGGCTCCTCCCGTGGTCAAGACAGCGGCACGTTGCTTGAGCACTCCAATGGTCTGCTCAATGATGTTCCTGGTGGTGGCATGGCTCTCATTATATGAGTGCTGGGCAGTGATGTTGGGGTTGCGGAGGGGAGTCATGAGCCAGGTGGAGAGGGGCTAGCCCTTGTTTCCAACCAGCCAGCTGCGAGCTTGATGTGGTGGCTGGAAGAGTGCTGGCACACCGGTCTGGCGCAGGATGAAGGCATCGTGGCTGCTGCCAGGATAGCGGGCATTGACGGTGAGGATTCGCCGTGTGTGGTCGCACACCAACTGGAGATTAAGTGAGTGGTAGCCTTTGCGGTTATGAAAGACCTCAGGATTGTTATGGGGTGCCCGCAAAGCAACGTGGGTGCAGTCAATGGCGCCCTGCACCATGGGGAAGCCTGCTATCCTGTCAAAGCCACGTGCATGCTCGTCCTGCTTCTCTCTGGTGGTGGGGAAGGAAATGTAGTCCCTTCTCCTTCTGTAGAGAGCCTCAGTGACCTCCTGGATGCAGCAATGAACAGCGAAATTCAAGATGTTAGCTATGTCTCCTGCTGCAGACTGGAAGGATCCACTGGCATAGAAATTGAGGGCGACGGTGATCTTGACTGCCCCTGAGAGAGCCGTGGTGGTCCTGATCTGAGGCTCGAAGTCTGGCTGCAGGAGGTGGCAGAGCTCTGTGACCACCTCCTTGGTGAAGCGGAGCCTTCTAAGACACTGCTCCTCCGTTACATTTACGTGGGAGAAGTGTTCCTGGAATACCCTGGGAGGGTAAAGCCTCCTGTTGAGAGCCCTGTTGACCCTCCTCCCTCTGGCCACATTTTCCATCTCGTCTCTGCCTCCAATGTTGATGCTGGAGGGTGAGGTCGAGTGCCAGTACAGCCCCCATTAATGTAACCAAGTGTAGGACTTTGAAATCTTAGCAGAATGAAAGTGACAATTTTTTAGCAGGCGGAACACTCCTGAAAGTAAGAAACATGTAACTCACTGAAAACGGCTGTTTCGCTGTGTGAAACTGAGAAGGCAGCATTGATTGGCCACTAAAATGAAAGCGGATGTTGGTCCCTTTAAATACCGCTCCTATAGCGGCCATCCGACTGCATCATGCCTCCTCTTCCTGCCATTGTTCACACCAGGCACTAAGGCAGGGGGCGACAGTCAATTTTGCATCTGGGCCGTTAACAGGGCGTTCCAAACTCATTGACGTCACGATCTGCCAGGCGCTAAAGGCCTAGGCGCTAACTGTTAGCGCCAGCGCTAAATCCCGGGTGAATTTTGCCTGTGGCGTTGGATTCGCCGTGCCCCGCCGCAAACCCATTTGCATCCCGTTAGCGCTAACATGCCGAATTTCTCCCCCTTTGAATCCAAATGTAGTTGCTATAATTTTACACCGTGCTGTATTGAATGAAATGTTTAATTTTATAGGATCTTCAGAGAGAGTTGCATTGGCAAAAATATGTTAATTTTCTGTTACACATGCTTGGTCTGACCCATGATTATTGATGTATTAACAATTCTCAATGTAGAATTGTCACACGATGTCAGAACAGCTAACAAAACACTCAATTTATACCATCAGTTTTTTCCAGATAATGTTATCAAGTTAATTTGATTGTTCTGAAACAGTTTTTTGTTGTAGTAACAAAATGCATTCTTTAGACAAGTTTTCCTGTAGATTCAGCCCAATAGGTAGGTTTCAGGGATTGTTTGCCTTGCATTTGCCCCTGAGAAATGGACACTGTTGCTTAATTCCATGCATTTGACAGCAGTATTTGTTAAACCCACTGCTAACATTATTGCACTATTTTTACATTTATAAGCAATACAGTGAAGACATTGCTACTAGTGTGATGTCATAAAAACTGAACAATGTTCTTGTTTACACAAGGGTGTAGCCATACACAATCAAGCAATAAAGAGTGCATTAATATATTGCACCTATTCTTTCACTTATGACGAGGGCCTGTAGATTCATATGGATTTGCAACAAATAAGGCAGACAATAGGAGTGCAAGTGTCTTCTTCTCTGCTGACAATAATTTTAGAACTACGGTATTCTTTCCCAACAGTTTCTGCTTCATATCTTGCTGTCCATGACACTTCAGCTGGTGTATGAGACATCCTGTTGAGATTTTCATATGGTCTAGCATCTGTGGGAGATTTAGTTATGAGGATAACTGACACAAACAATCAGGCAGTTCAACTTTAAAGGAAGATATCGGGTCCTCTTATATACAGTGAAGGTGAATCTTATTTTTAGCATTCACATGTAACAGGTAATGTTATTCTTGAAGTGAGCAATCAACCTTGCACCACAATAATTTAATTTGATCTTGTTGCCCAGAATGTGTGCATGCAAACCTAAATAATTCAAGGTATTCATTTTGGAATCAATTGATGAGGTTGAAAAGTAATTTCCCATTGAGCTTCCAGAAAATGCACTAGCATTAACAGGTCTACATTTGAGTTCGCTAACATTTTCTTGCTGGAGTTTCACAAACACGAAACTGACAAGGAATTTGAAATGAGGCTTATAGTATTAATAATAGAGCTGTCAGTTTGATGTCTAATAACGTTGGCCACGGGTTGACTTGCCAAATGTATCTTTCATATTTGTTTGAATTATTACATTCGGAATTGAATGGTGATGTGTTGAATTTATATTGTGCTGTGTATACAACATGGAATTTGTTTCAAATGGGCAACTATAATAATTTTCTGCAGAATAAATGTCAAAAGGAAATGCGGAGACTCATTCTGGGAATAAAATACTCTGTTTTTTGATGTTTTGACCCCATAGGTCACTGCATCTTCTACTTGTGTAATTCTTTTCTGTGAGAATGTCTGAGAAAGGCATATTGAACCAAGAGACAGTGGAGGAAGCTGGAAATGAGCAAGAAACTGAGATTTCTCCACCCTCTCCAGAGACGTGCATCATTAGAACTGAAAGCTTGGAGGTAGAGGAGAAAGAGAAGGAAAAAGAAGATAAAGCAAATGACACAAAGGCTGACCATCAGGTGAGGTGGCCCATGGGATATGAGTGCCTGTACGTCCAACTGCTAATTCTATTGATTAATGTACTCTTAATAATACAGGATCATTTCATTTTGTCTTTGTGTATGCTTCATCTGTTCTACTAAATTATCAATTTGACCTGCTGGTACAAGTAAGACACAGGCTTTTGTTTTGTTTGTACGGTGGTTTTGTTTGCATTGTTGCTAAAAATTGTAACTTTGATGTTTGCATTCGATAAGTAAAGTACTTGGCTTTTGATTATAGCGAAAAGAAATTCCAATAGTAAGTATAATTTGGATTAACGCCTTTTTGGAACTGTGAGAAAATACGGAATAAGATTCCATAGCTATCCTCAAATTATGTTTCTTTAATCAGAAATTAACGAACATGACTATGCCGTATTAACTTTATTCTGTAGAGCAGGTTGCAAATGTTATCATAATCGATGAAGCTATACTACAACATTTCATTGAAACAAAAATCATATCATTAAAACCATGACATTTCTCATTTTCTTTGTCCAATGAGTGACAATTGTTTGTAATTTGCTGCACAGAAACGAACGGTAAACCAGGGGCAGCAGAGAAAAAGAGCAAAGGTAGGGCCATCTTCAGTGCAGCTGCATGTCAAAGCTGAAATGGTGCAATAAATTCATATCCATGTGATTGTTCTTGGATGTAGCAGTGAAACTGTGTTAGTCTTTACAAAGTCAGTATTTTAGTTGCCAGTTAGAAGCATAAGTGCTAGAGTGAATGGCAGCCTTGCGTTTCATGTTGCTGTGCTTGCTCTGATTCACCTTGTGTTGTGAAAGCATCTTACTTCTTTATGTGGACTAATACAAACTTGCACATTCAAGCTTCAAATGAGATGACCTGCAGGTACCTTTAGAGAGGAGTAATAATCCATTTGTCAGTGAAAGTAACTCCCATAGATAAAAAGGATATGTTTAATTTAAGCCTGAAATTTACGATACTGTTTGCCCCCACTTACTGTTCATAATAAATGTGCAATTTTAAATATCATCACTATTAAACTGAATTGAGTCAAAAGTATTTTAATTTGTGGTTAAAAAAAAACTAGGAAATCTAAAAGGTTAGAATGTGATGCTTTTTATTTTCCTATGTAATTTACAGATAATAATGTAAAATCAAAGCAAAAAATGCTGGAAATGCACCGTAGGTCCATCAGCATCTGTAAAGAGAAAAGACAACTTAACATCTCAGGTGTAGGCTCTTTTTCAAAACTGCCAATAAATTGAGGGCTAGTTAACTGCTACCATACTACTCCATGCATGCCTCTACTTGAGGGCATCTCCTCGCTATGCTGACTTACCCAAGACTAATGCTTAATGTCACAGGACTGAGTTATAAAGAAGACTGGAGAAACATGGACTTTTCTGCCTTGAAATGAGGCAACTGAGAGAGGACCTCATAGACATATATACCATGGTAAATGGTATAGAAAAGTTAAATCTTGATCACTACTTCAAAGCACACAGGTTCCAACTAGCTAATGGCAAATGTAGGGGAATTTAGGACTTTTTTCTTCACACACATAGTGGTCATTATGTGAAATGGACTACCAGAGAACCTAGAGTCATTTAAGAAACAGCTAGATGCTGTGACGAGGGATTGTTAAGTTCTTTCTGGGTGGATGAGATAGGAAAGGTGAAATGATCTTCCCATTTGATATTGATCTCTGTCAGAGCACAGAACATTAGGCAACCTTTAATTTTTCTGAATTTCTCCCTCGCACTGCCTGTAACTATTCTCCAAGAGAGTTGAGGCTGGCCATGACTACAGCTTGTAGTTTGGAGCCATAACTTCTGTAGCAGCAGTGAGATCACTGATGAGAGATATTTCTGACGTGCCTATTACCTCTGTGACTAAAGTCACCACTGCAGATGTTGCCTTATGATCAATTGCAGACTAAAGTGCAGCCAACCATTCCTCTCTGGAATTAGTGTTGTGGGATCTGGCATTGCATATCTGGTTGTTCGACTGCCCCACACTGCCAGACCAACTTTCACTGCTGTTTGCAAGGAGGAAAGTGATTGCTCAGTAGATTGCTGCTGCTGTTACAGCCTCAATTTCAAAACCTGCCCAATAAGGTCTGTATCCCATTGCAATGCAAGAGGATGCCAAACATAGAGGATGGCCACCCTGCACCAGCTAGCTGCTCATTAACCATCACCATTGCTGCCCCTTCAGCAGTGCACGCTGTGCCTCACCTGCGATTCCTCCTGAACATCACTATGTACTTCCCCCATAACTATGTGTATTGGTGGTGGTGACTGCTTCAGGTGGAGGTGGTGAAAGTTGATGCCCAGGTGCATGTTGCTCTTCAGGTTTGCTTGAGAGTGACTAGGCTCTTCTTTCTCTGTGGATGGTACATTATGAGTAAATAAGCTAATTTATCCATCTGGATGCTGTATTTTCATTATATGCTGCATTATGTGCTTGACTACAATTATTGGGTGTGGATAGATGAATACAAATCATATATATGAATCAACCTGCACTGACCCCATACCTTCAAAGTGCTCTCCTGTGCAATAATAATTTCCTCATCTAGGATCAGTAATGCGGGGACTACTTTTTGCACCTTCTGATTATATGTGAACTTTGCTTTTAAACATAAGAACAGTGGGAATTGAGAGGGGGTGATTTATTCCATGGAAATAATTTCCTACAGTACTTTCTCTTTTTCACCTTCTTAACAGTTCTGTGTGTCAGTACATTTTGTTTTTGCAAACATCTTTTACAAATACAGCTTTCCATACATCTATGCCCTGTATAACTACTTTACAGTGATATCTATGATGTAACTTTGTGCGCTTCCTTAAGCTGTGGAACCTTTTTCTTACGTCCAGCCGTGCTAGTTTTGGTGTTGAGAGAATGTTCACCATGTTCCTTACCTAAGAAAGGATATACTTACCATAGGGGGAGTGCAGCGAAGGTTCACCAGACTGATTCGTATGAGGAGAGATTGGGTCGACTAGGCCTCTATTCTCTAGAGTTTAGAAGATTGAGAGGGGATCTCATTGAAACGTATAAAATTCTGACAGGGCTAGACAGACTGGATGCAGGGAGGATGTTGCCCCTGGCTGGGGGGTCTAGAACGAGGGGTCACAGTCTCAGGATACGGGGTAGGACATTTAGGACTGAGATGAGGAGAAATTTCTTCACTTAGATGGTGGTGAACCTGTGGAATTCTCTTCCACTGAATATATTTAAGAAGGAGACAGATAGATTTCTAGACACAAAAGGCATCAAGGGGTATGGGGAGAGAGCGGGAATATGGTATTGAGATAGAGGATCAGCCATGATCATATTGAATGGCAGAGCAGGCTCGAAGGGTCGAATGGCCTACTCCTGCTCCTATTTTTCTATGTTTCTATGTTCATGACATGCTTCCATACCCCATATCACCAAAAAAAGGCTTTGTAATGCTCCGTTACACAGTCTGTGAAATGCACATCTTACAGCATTTTCTTTCCGTTCATTTTAATGGATGCAAAATCTTGCAGGGCACCATGCCCAAGTTCCAGATGTGCCTTACTGGTGTGCGAAGCTCTGTGCTGGGAGTACCAATGAGTAAAACCTACCCTTATGTGTTGAACTATTTATTAGACGGACATTGTAGGGTAAATGTTACAAATGCACGCATTCATCAGGAGCGTATGTTGGGAAATTGTGCACACACCATCTTCTTTCTTCTGTCTATTCATAAAGTTTTCCTTTATGGGTCAGTAAATCGTGCATTAATAAATAATGTTGAAGACCTTGATAATTATTCAATGATAGCTTCAAATCATGAATATGTGATTTATCCTCCAAAAATTAAATGCTTAACTATTGACTTTTATGAAGAAATTCAATAGAGTGAATAGGGAAAAAAACTATTTCCTGTGGTTGGGAAGTTGGTGATGTGGGATCATCAATTTAAATTTACCACTGAGAGTGAGGAGAAAGATTAGAAGAAATGTCTTTATTCCTTATTTCTTTACTTAGAAAGTTCTTAAGATAATGGAATGCTTAGCTATAGGGAGTGGTTGAGGGCGAGACTATTGAATCTTTTAAGGCAAGAGTAGGTAAACATTTGAAGCAGCAGATGATGGGAGAGAAGAAGGATTTATTTGGATTTTTACTAGCAGAGAGTCGTCACTCTGACAATGGGCCGAGGAGTATCCTTCCGTGCTGGAACCAACCTGCATTACCAGGCTCATGCCTCACTCCTTTTTGAATATTGGAGCTACATATGCCATCCTCCAATCATTGGGTACTACTCCAGTATTTATAGCTTTGAACAGTATCCACCAAAATGTAGCTTTTGTATGAAGATTAAGAATAGCACAAAAATCCCAAGGAAGAATCCTAAATTCAAATAATGAAAGGCCCTTTAATGATGCACGCATCATATTTCTAAATTATTCATAAGAAAACCTTTACAATCTGTACATCCAATTGTTATCTGAAAGGTAATGACTGTTGTCATGGTTAGAGCAGTGCCAATTTTGTTATATTATTCCCGATTCTAACAACATGAATTTGTAATTGGAAGTTTGCATTTAAACTTATGTTATGGGTGTAAATAATTTGTAAATTACACTGTTTTGCAGAACTCCATCATGCCTCAAACAGTATAATTTCTGAGTCTTTTTTTAGCTTAGCCAGGCAAAATGCTGTGCATTTAAAATGGACTTCAGGTCATTGTATATTTTTAAAGAGAGACCCTTTATCTTGATATCGGGGTAAATAGTATACTCAGTCATCTAAAAACATATGCATCTCAAAAAGGGTCCAACTAGCCTTGCTGGTGAACCTTGTGTCATTCAAATGTTAATGTAGGAAGGCTGCCAGTTGGATGAGAACTGCTGAACCATCAGTGGAGTTTCACACAATTTGAAATTACACTATGCAATATTTTATCGACTGAAGAGGTGTCATAAATTTAAAAAAATTCCACAACAGCTGGGAAACTGCTGTTCACACTCTGTCTACCTGAGTGGTAGAATTGACTAATAACATGATTGCCTGCCTAGTTAAAGAGCTTCTTTATTCTGGAGTGTCGAATCTTGCCTTCGAAATTGTACAAGTGCTGTTTTTCCTGCTATCTATAGTTTACTGCTTGCCTACCAGTTTACACATTGAGGCAGGTGAAGGAGCTCCGTGCAGTTTAGTTCCAATGCTATGTTTACCAGAAATTAGTTAATAGATTCTGAATGGAACTTCTAATATTTTGGACTCCTATTTAGTTTCAGAGCAGCTTAACTGTTGTTAGTCAAATACTGTACTGCTAGTTACTGGATATATTAATTTCCTTCTGTGTAATTATATTCTCGTACATAACCCTTAGTTATGTACAAGATTATAACAATTAGCTTTACCCTGAGCAATATGATTTGACAACATGACATTTTCCCCTTTCAGAGTGGACAGGAGAGTATGGGACAACCCGCACTATCTCCGATGTAAAATACGGAGTAAATGGGTAATTGTTAGTCCTGAAATATGCTATTCCCATTCATGTTATACATAAGAGAGCAAGTTTCATTTCATAGGAGACACTGGTCTGGTTATGGAACTGCCTTTTTGTCGTGAACCCAAGTTTAAAGTGTAGGGACAGAAACCAAATTGCAACAGTTACATTTTTACAAAGCAAAATACTGCGGATGCTGGAAATCTGAAATAAAAACAGAAAATGCTGGAAATACTCAGTAAGTCAGGCAGCATCTGTGGAGAGAGAAATAGAATTAATGGGCTGGATTTTGTCAATGGGGAGCTTTTGGAGGCGGGACTCCCACTTGTCAGGTTTTAGTCCCGCCTCCATCAACTTGTGGCCAACCCACGCTATTTCCCCTTCATTAACCTTCATTAGACCCCAGCGGGTCTAGCAGGCCAATTAAGGGAAAGCCGGTTACAGGTGACGTCAGCGAGTGACGTTTCATCTGTCAAGAGCTTTTGACAGATGAAATGTCAGCGTTTGACGGCTCTGTGAAGCTGTCAAACACTGACAATCTGTCCTGTAAGTTCAGTCCTGCCACTCAGACTCAATTAGAGAGCTCTCCTGAGCAGAAAGCAGAAGGCTGCAGCTTTTGACAGTTCAGCGGCCATTCTGCTTTCTGTGCCGGTGAGCTGAGGGACTCCCGAGACCTGAAGGGAGGAAGCCTGCAGGAAGAAGTAAAGGTAAGTAAAACTTATTAAAACACTTTACACACACCTCACACACTTACCTCTCCACACATGCACCCATCACTCACCTGCACACCAGATATCTCGGCCCCTCCGACCCCCGCAGACCGACGGCCCGCCTCGCTGACCCTGGCGAGGTTCGGAGCCATCGGGAAGCCCACACTTTATGTGGCAAAATAGGGATTATCCAAAAAACTGCCTGTTAACTACCTGTTAACAGGCAGTTAATTGACACTAATCCCCTTCCAGCCTCGGGGAGGCGGCTCCCAGCGCGGGTCGGCTATCCGCCTCCTGGGAAGATGGCACGGGAGCGGGATGGGTACCCGCCCCCAGATTCTGCCATTTGCCCGGCAGTCCCGCCTCCAAATCCACCTCCCCAGGGCTGGCAATATTCCCCAGAACGTTTCAGGTTGATGACCCTTCGTCAGAACAGGAAAAAGTTAGAGATGTAACAGATCTGTAAGCAAGTGCAGGGGCAGGTAAAGGGGGGAGAGGAGGAAAAAACAGAAGGGAAGGTATGTGATGGGATGGAAGGCAGGAGAGATAAAAAAAACAAAAGTGTTGATGGTGCAAGACAAAAGGAGATGGTAATGGGACAAGTTAAGAAACAAAAGATGAGTCTAGATGAGGTGTAAATGGGAGTGGCAGAATCATCAACAGCTGCCATGCGGAAAAAAAATAGGGGCAGAGGTTTTGGTCTGAAATTGTTGAACTTGATGTTGAGTCCAGAAGGCTTTAAAGTTCCTAATCGAAAGTGCTTACATTGAGCTTCATTGGAACAGTGTAAGAGGCCGAGGATGGTGAGGTCAGAGTGGGGGTGGAGCGAAGAATTAAAGTGACAGGTGACCGGAAGCTCGGGGTCACCCTTACGGACTGAATGGAGGTGTTCCGCAAAGCGGTCACCCAATCTGCATTTGGTCTCCCTAATGTAGAGGAGACCATATCGTGAGCAGCGAATACAGTATACTAAATTACAAGAAGTACAAGTAAATCGCTGTTTCACCTGGAAGGAGTGTTTGGGGCCCTGGACAGTGGGTAGGGAGGAGGTAAAAGGGCAGGTGTTGCATCTCCTGCACTTGCACGGGAAGGTGCCGTGGGAAGGTGAACAGGTGTTGGGGGTGATTGAGGAGTGGACCAGGGTGTTGCAGAGGGAGCGGTCCCTTCGGAATGCTGAAAGGGGAGGGGAAGATGTGTTTGGTGGTGGGATCACGCTGGAGGTGGCGGAAATGACGGAGGATGATCCGTTGAATGTGGAGGCTGGTGGGGTGAAAGGTGAGGACAAGGGGAACCCTATTGTGTTTCTGGGAGGCAGGGGAAAGGGTAAGAGCAGAAGTGCGGGAAATAGAACGGACACGGTCGAGAGCCGTGTCAACCACGGTAGAGCAGAATCCTCGGTTGAGGAAAAAGGAAGTCATATCGGGAACACTAGTATGGAAGGTGGCATCGTCAGAGCAGATGCGACGGAGAAACTGAGAGAATGGAATAGAGTCCTTACAGGAAGCGGGGTGGGAGGAAGTGTAGTCCAGGTAACTGTGGGAGTCAGTGGGCTTATAGTGAATGTTGTGATATGGCCCTCGACCGTGTCCGTTCTATTTCCCGCACTTCTGCTCCCACCAGCCTCCACATTCAACGTATCATCCTCCGCCATTTCCGCCACCTCTGCCCCTATTTTTTTTCTCTCACATGGCAGCTGTTGATGATTCTGCCATTTCCATTTACACCTCATCCAGACTCATCTTTTATTTCTTAACTTGTCCCATTACCATCTCCTTTTGCCTTGCACCATCATCCCTTTTGTCTTTTAATCTCTCCTGCCTTCCACCCTATCACAGACCTTCCCTTTTGTTCTTTCCTCTCCTCCCCCCTTTCCCTGCCCCTGCACTTGCTTAAAAACCTGTTCCATCTCCAACTTTTTCCAGTTCTGACAAAGGGTCATCGACCTGAAACGTTAACTCTGTTTCTCTCTCCACAGATGCTGCCTGGTACGTTCTCTGGTTTTTATTATATAACTGTGCTGATAGTTCAAAACCTTCCACTTTCTTTGAGCAACTAACAGCAGTTCTCAACATGAGTTCAGAACTATCTTTTTGTTTATATCCCTCTCTCCCACCTCTCTTTCCACACAGTTTGAAAGAAAGAACTTGCACGTGTTTCTCAGGAAAAATCTTTAACAATGCTCAACAAAAAAAAAGTCCCCACCAATCTGCTCTCACCTAGAACCAGAGAAATTTACAGCACGGGAGGAGGCCATTCGGCCCGTCACATCTGTGCTGAATCTTTGCTAGAGGCATTCAGAACTAATCCCACTTCTCCATTCTCTTCCCCATAGCCCTGTATCGTCCTCCTGCTTCAAATATGGCTGAGTCATAGAATATATTCAAGGCTGAGATCGACAGATTTTTGAACTACAGGGGTTAGGTGGAACAGGCAGAAAAGTGGAGTTGAGGCCAAGATCAGATCAGCCATGATCTTATTGAATGGCGGAGCAGGCTCGAGGGGCCGAATGGCCTACTCCTCCTCCTATTTCTTATGTTCTTATATTTTCTTAAAAGACACTGTGGCCTCTGTCTCAACTACTCTGTGGTAATTCTTCTAACTCTCTTAGTGACAGTTTTAAATTGATGACCCCTTGTCACTGATGCCCCAACCAGAGGAAAGAGTCTTTCCCTGCTCACATTTTAGGATGGGCATAATACTCGGTGTGTGATGAAAATTTTCATTACTGCTTTCGACCAGTCTTGGTTATCTGTGTTCATGTTTACTTTATCCCTAAACTTAAACCAGAGGAAAATCAGATAATCTTAATCATTTAAGATTGGAATGCCAATTTGTAAAGGGTTAGGTCTTGGGTGATTCTAAATTTAAATCCGACCTTTTAGCAAATATTTGAAACAAAAAAAATGTAGAATTCAGATCTTAGGTTTGAGGCTTGATTGTGTCACTTTCAGTATGTTCAGCTACTGTTGATGTTGATTTTAGTGCTGGTGGTCTAAATAATAGACCTGTGTGATGTACTGTACATTTTCTGTGTGCTGCAGGAGGTTCCCAGAGGGTAGTCGAGGCAATGTTTGATTTCCTTATTTTTTCAGGTGCTACTTCATTTAACTTTTAATTAGAAAACAACATCTTAGATTTGCATTATTCATTCTTTTTACTGAATTAGAAATATGATCAGTAACCTTGCTTTATCGGAGCTACATGCCACACCGTTGGCTTGTTGTGATGTGCTCAGAATGTTGGTGAGATGTTTTATTCAAGAAATGCCAAATGTAGGTAAAAAGGGATTTTACAGTTTATTTCATGGCAAATCTCTGTTGTCTTTTATGTAGGTTGTAATATAATTGATGTATGTGGATGTTTCCAAAGTACTTGTGACCAATAATATGATCACTTTTTCTGTGCCTCTCAGTCAGGAGCCAAAGGTAAACTGGTGAGAAGTCTTGCCGTTTGTGAAGAATCTAATCTGCCTCTGCCAACAGAAACCACTCCAGAGAATCAGGTATGGCTTCAATGCTACTGTTACCAAATTCAATTTTAGTTTTTTTAACATATGTAATTCACAGAGCTCCGTGTTGTTGGTTCTTATCGATTTTTCTCCTGCCCAAGAGTCATGTTTTTCTACGTTTGTTGTTCTCCCAATTTTCAACTGAATTTTTTTCCTTGTTTTATTTTTCAATTAAAAACCCATTTTTTTTGAGCTGAGAGCTGAAATACTGATCACAGTGACCTCACATTTTCTCTTTGTACCCATTTCTGAAGTATAATTACTTTGGTCAGCTCCTGGCTACCATGGAAAGCAAACAAAAGGTTACAGAGCCCTATGTGCACGAGAACACAGGCAATTCTGGAGCACGCAAGAAATCTGGTCAAGGAAGAAGAGAGATCAAGGGAGAAGAGGCACTCACCTGCAGATTTTGTTCCCTTCAAGTTGACTGCAGATCAGATAAAATCAGGGAACATTTCCCCAGCAAGTGACAAGCCAAACTGAGGCTTAAAGCTTGGAAAGGTTGAGGCATGCAGCTTCTCTCTCCCATGCCATGGAAAGAGAGAAATGAGGGCACTACAGGGAGGGTTTGGTCATGCACTGCGCTATGCTGTACAATTTCTGTATGTAGCTGAACGACCCATTGGCAACTTCATGCAGAAGTATTGCGTTGGTGCAAACATCCTTCCTAATGCAAGCAATCTAAAGCCTAAGTACCAGCTGAGAGTGGCAGTGTGTTGATTGTAAAGATATTGGGATGCATTGAAGGAAATTTTTGTGTCAAACATTCTGTTTGAATTTTTTAAAATTCATTCATGGGATGTGGGTATCGCTGGCAAGGCCAGCATTTATTGCCCATCCCTAATTGCCCTTGAGAAGGTGGTGGTGAACCGCTGCAGTCCGTGTGGTGAAGGTACTCCCACAGTGCTGTTAGGGAGGGTGTTCCAGGATTTTGACCCAGCGACGATGAAGGAATGGCGAAATACTTCCAAGTTAGGATGGTGTGTGACTTGGAGGGGATCTTGGAGGTGGTGGTGTTCCCATGCGCCTGCTGCCCCTGTCTTTCTAGGTGGTAGAGGTCACGGGTTTGGGAGGTGCTGTCGTGTTGAAGAAGCCTTGGCGAGTTGCTGCAGTGCATCTTGTAGATGGTACACACTGCAGCCACGGTGCACTGGTGGTGGAGGGAGTGAATGTTTAAGGTAGTGGATGAGGTGCCAATCAAGGCTGCTTTGTCCTCAAGCTTCTTGAGTGTTGTTGGAGCTGCACTCATCCAAGCAAGTGGAGAGTATTCCATCACACTCCTGACTTGTGCCTTGTAGATGGTGGAAAGGCTTTGGTGAGTCAGGAGGTGAGTCACTCTCAACAGAATACCTAGCCTCTGACCTGCTCTTGTTGCCACATTATTTATGTGGCTGGTCCAGTTAAGTTTCTGGTCAATGGCGACCCCCCCCCAGGATGTTGATGGTGGGGGATTCGGCGATGGTAATGCCATTGAATGTCATGGGGAGGTGGCTAGACTCTCTCTTATTGGAGATGGTCATTGCCTGGCACTTGTGTGGTGTGAATGTTACTTGCTGCTTATCAGCCCAAGCCTGAATGTTGTCCAGGTCTTGCTGTATGCGGGCATGGACTGCTTCATTATCAGCGAACATCCCCACTTCTGAACTTATGATGGCGGGAAGGTCAGTGATGAAGCTGCTGAAGATGGCTTGGGCCTAGGACACTGCCCTGAGGAACTCCTGCAGCGATGTCCTGGGGCTGAGATGTTTGGCCTCCAACAACCACAACCATCTTCCTTTGTGCTAGGTATTACTCTAGCCAGTGGAGAGCATTCCCCCGATTCCCATTGACTTCAATTTTACTCGGGCTCCTTGATGCCACACTCGGTCAAATGCTGCCTTGATGTCAAGGGCAGTCACTCTCACCTCACCTCTGGAATTCAGCTCTTTTGTCCATGTTTCGACCAAGGCTGTAATGCGGTCTGGAGCTCAGTAGTCTTGGCGGAACCCAAACTGGGCATCAGTGAGCAGGTTATTGGTGAGTAAGTGCCGCTTGATAGCACTGTCGATGACACCTTCCATCACTTTGCTGATGATTGAGAGTAGGCTGATGGGGCAGTAATTGGCCGGATTGCATTTGTCCTGCTTTTTGTGGACAGGACATACCTGGGCAATTTTCCACATTGTCAGATAGATGCCAGTGTTGTACTGGAACAGCTTGGCTAGAGGCACGGCTAGTTCTGGAGCACAAAAATTCAGCACTACAGCCGAGATTGTGTCGGGGCCCATAGCCTTTGCTGTATCCAGTGCGCTCAGCTGTTTCTTGAATCGAATTGGCCGAAGACTGGCTTCTGTGATCTCAGCATTCTTTGGATCATTCTTTTATTTGTTTCTTTTCTCTCCCTTTAATTGTTGTGGTGACAAAGGTTTGTGTAAATGTTTCATTTCCATCATCTCTTACTGAGCTGGTGAGCAGTTGCATTTGACATCGCTATGGTTTGATGCAGGAACAAGTAGTGATGTTCAGCACGGTATACATGGCAAAATATACATGAGAAATAAAACTCAATGTGAAGCCAGATTCTCTTTGAGCTTGCCTCCTCCACTGGAAATGCAGCAACCTCCACTGAAGGACTGAATGGTGTCGAGTTCTTTCTGATTAGCTTTGAGGTTTAGACATGCTCATGATGTAAGGAGCCAAACACATCGCGAATACAGTCTCATCCAACAGTTGTCCCACACCACTGGATGAATCTCTACAAGGCTGCCAACCAAGTTGTCAATGCATGGAATGTATTGGTGTACCTTTTGGGTAGTCTGTAATTTAGTGGGTCAAAAGTAGATATTCTCAAGGAGCTGGGTGGAAAAGTAGGACAGAGCCAGAGTTCCAGATGGAAAATGGACTTCCTGGTGGAACATCTTTCATCCTGGCAATTATGAAGAAGCAGCTGATAGACTCCCTCACCAACATTATGGATTTCCCCAGCATGATAGGGTCTGTTTCTTGATGTTCAAATTGAATGCTGAGTTACATTCCAAGGAAGAAAATTGGGAATGTGTCAACAAAATCCAACTCTTCATTGAAATACTACCTAAAGAAGACCAAAGAGAGGTAATTTCTGTATTGTAGATTCTGCAACACCTTCCATGACAAACAGGAAGCCACCATAGCTCAAAATATGAATTCATAATTGTTCATGCTGATAACATCTTTTGGAATGTCACACCACTAGTCGACACCTACAAAACGAACATTAATGCCGACACCAACAATACCAGTGAGTGTTCTGTCCTGTTGCAACTCTTGAGGAGGAAGGAAAACTCAGTGATGAATTTACTGCTCAGATGGGAATGCCAGCCTTGGATGATGGCATTTCTACATTAGACTTCTGGCAGTTGCAATTAATTGCGCTTCCAAACCTTAGCCACATCGCTTTCCAACATCTCTATATGTTGGCTGGTTTTGCTGACATTGATCGTATATTCTCAAACAAGCCTCATCTTAAGGACAGTTGGTAAATGAGCTTCACACATTAGGAAACCAAAAGTCCAGGAGAAAATATAATTGATAACCAGTATGCCTCTTGTAACTGTATACTTTTTTCCCCTCTGATTTCCAACTGTGTTTTTTTACTGCAGCATGAAAAGAGTTTGCATTTTAGAGAGCTTATGTTACCAATTTAGTTCCGAAAGATAGATGACCAGAAAATTTTAAAATGTACATAAATAGTGGTGTATTTTATTAATAAAAAGAGGAAATCAGTTAAGGAGTCTAAATGAAATACATTATTGGCTTTTTACACACGCACACATACACACACACACTATAGAAGAGTTAACATTGTTTCTTCTTTAACTGTACATCATTTTTTTTATTTCCACTGAACTTTATCTTTTGTATTTTCTTTACCTACTTTTGAACAGTCCAAAGTAATTACTGAGAAATTCCTGGGAATTTTTCTCCACAAACACAACTGAAAATGCGGAGCTCTAGTGTTTCATACTGCTGAAGCTTTAGCTGTACCTGCTGTGGTTCTATCCGTCTGTCTGTTTGTCCACAGCATCCGTACCCGAGTATGACTCCTTGTTAGTCATTCCGCTTTAAAAAAAATAAACATTTGGTGAGAACTGTTGATGTGTTCCATTTGCGTGTCTGTAAGCTTTGATAATGTTTTGTAATCTAAGCTGTTGAACATCCACCAAAACTGATTATTGGGTTCACCTGATCAGTCTTTGGGGTCTTATCAAAAATGGGAGTGCTAGAATAATTGTGTATTCAATTATGTGTCTAGAAGCACATTGTTTTTTGAACCTCGATGTGCTAGTTCTGCTGTCGGTGAAAAATAATCATTTTATGAATGTTCAGATTGTACAGGCTAGAGGAGAACTATTTGTTCAATAACTAAAATGTTTTCATATTTTTAAATTTGGCAAGTGGCTTCATTTTGTGAGATTGTCACTGAAGAACATAATGACAACTATGACTTCATATTTTTTAAAGGATGCAATCTTCGCAAAAATATTGCTGACCCTTTGAACTGTCAACAAAAGAAAAACAAACAATATTGCAAACAGCTCAACATGTAAAACATCAGTGTTCCAAACCATCTTCAATATAATTCCACTCTTCCTTCTTTGTATTCCCTCTCCCTGATCCAACTCCAGAAGGAGCATTCAGACTCTACCCTCAACGAGCATGCTTCAAGGGATGGGTCATCTTACTCAGTAGCAGGTCTTCATCCCCTCAACCCTGCACTCGTTCCTTCCCAAATCCATTGGTAGAGTCCCAACTTTTGCATGTTATAGAATAAGAATGTAGCTTTTTTTTATGAACAGGAAAGGAAAATATATCCAAGTTCACACCTTGCTCCAATTATCTATTTTCTCACTAAAGCGTCCAATCGATTCTCTCTGCAAATGCAGCCAATTGCCTCTTGCACACTTCAATTCCCACCCCCCCAGCTGTAAGTAACTGCATTATCCTTTTTGATGAAAAAGTTGCATCTGATTTTTTCTTATTTTTAACTTCCTAATTTTTTACTTTTGTCCCGAGTCAAATGCCAGTTCTTCATTTGTCAATGGCCATCCTTGAATACAACTGCTTCCCAGTTGTGAAAACATTTGGGACAGTGTGGTAACCATAATGCCAACATGTACCTTTTGGTTTGTTGCGCAGTTTAACCAGTGTGTGCACTGTATAATAGAATCTGTGGAGTACCTTCAGTTAAATTAACCTCATCTGTATATGCTTGGGGACTATATGTACATTTAGCCAAATTGTAGATCAAATTACTTCAACCCTGAAATTCTTCTCCCAGATCTTGTACTGTCTCCTACCTTGCTGAATATCTTGTAAGTTTTGGCAACAAAGTGAAGTTTATGCTTTTTCTCTGGACAAAGTTCTTGATATCTGAAAGTCATGTCTCTTTGAGTTGCAAGAACCTATGAAATTGCTTATAAGGATATGCTGATTGCAGTCTATTGGAATGATTTCAAAACCCCTTTTTTCATATGCATCCCTTTTTATTGAAAACGGGGAAAAAAACTGCATAATTTTCATCACAATGGCATCATCCATAGGTGACATTGCAATGCATTTTCACATGTGTTTGGAAACAAACGGGAAAGGTTTGGCAAACGTTTTTTCATGAAGATAGGGGAGCGAATGGGGAAGTCCAGTATCTTTGTGCACGGCAGATTGTTTTTTTAGTTGCATTTTTTGTTTTTCAGTTTTCAGTGTGCAGCTACTTAATGCTCAATATTTTAACATAAAATTAAATATAACTTTCACCTCACCCCTCATAACTATGCCGTCTCTCAATTTTTGGTGCAGAATCAGTGAAAGCTGTGTTTTGGTTGGTGTCAGTTTAGATCAGATGTACTCACCAACTTTAGACTCGCAGGGGGTGAAATTCAACGTCAGCAGTAGCGCAAAATGGCCAATAGCAAATCGGCAGCCCGTTTTCCAGCCCGCCCAATTTCCCTTTCCATTGAAGCCACCACCATTTTGTGCTGCCACCGAAGCCAAAGTTTCCCCCCACAATCTCAAACAGTGACTAAATCAGGGGTCACTCCCAACAACCACCATATGGCAACTCTATCTGCTTATTTTTACCAATAGCATATCTGTCATAAATATGTTGGTAAAAAAGAAAATACTTTATAGCTGGTTAAATTGTGTATTCTTCCTACTATATAGTAAAATACTGAGGTTTGTGATAATTCCATAAACTTAAGGTTCATAACCCGAAAGGTTGACGATTTAAGACTTGTATTACTAATTCCAGGCATTGCACAGATCTTAATCAGAAAATTCAACGATAATCAACGATAAACAGTTATGCCCTTTCACTGGAGATGGGAGGTGGGGGGCTGTGCAGGACTTCAGTGTGTCCTTGTTGTTTTCTGATGTTATAATTACCACTGTACCTTAGTATTGGTTTCTGGCTCTGTCTCTGCATGTCTGTCATGCTTCTGCATTTTTGTGACAAATTCCACATCCTATCCATCACCAAGACATCCCTCCCACAACCTTCAGCCCTCTGACTATCAAAGAAATGAGGGCTGTCCTATGCGAGCCACTTGCTCATATATTTCATAGCTCGCTGGGGTCTGGGATTGTCCCATGGACTAGCAAGAGGCCTATATCGTACCAATATTTAAAAAGGGCAGTAAGTCAAAACCAGGAAACTACAGGCCCATTAGTTTGACTTTGGTTAGAGGCAGGTTGCGAGAAGAAATCATTAGAGATGCACTGTATGATCACCTGAAAACAGAAGGGGTTAAGGAATCTGAAAAAGAAGATCCTGTTTCACCAACTTGTTGAATTTTTTGAGAAAGTTATAAAGTTGGTGAATGTTTGAAATCTGGTCGACATTGTGTATCAGCACTTTTAAATAGCCTTTGACAAAGTGCTGCACAAAAGGCTACTAAGCAAGGTTAAATTTTGTCTGATTGGTAGGCATATATTGGGCTGGATAAGGATCTGGCTGCATTCTTGGACAGAAGATAGTTATTAATTCTAGAGGCTCTACAGGGGCTGGTCTCGAGTGGCGTCCCGCATGGATCAGTGTTAGGGCTGTTGCTCTTCACCATCTTTATCAATGATCTGGATGAAGGCATTGGGAGAACTATCCAAGTTCAAGGATGACATGGAGATATGTGCAAGTGTAAGGACCTCAGATTCTAAAAATAGATTGAAGGCAGATCTAGATGTGATGAAGGAATGCATCTGTATCTGGCAGATGTCTTTTAATATAGATAAATGTAGGTGCTGCACTTGGGAAAGGACAACACCAAGCAAGTAGATGCTGTGCAGAGTTGCGTGCCCGAGGCAGCTGAGCAGAAGAGGAGCCTGGTGATTATAGTGCATGAGTCATTGAAGGTTTATGACCAGTGCCACGAGGCTATTGTGAAAGTCAGGATAAGTAAATATAAAACAAGAACCACTACCCTTTCTCTGTATAAAACCTCGTTCAGGCTACACCTAGAATACTGTGCCCAGCTTTGGTCCTCTCGCATGTTGGGGGATATAGAAGTCCTGGAAACGGTTCAGAGGAAGGCCACTAGATTGATACCTAGCTTAAGGGCCCTTTGTTATCAGAATTGGCAAAAGGAGCTGGATCTTTTTACTTTGCGGAGATTTGAGTGAGCTCCTTAAAATAATGAAAGGATTTCCCCTCAGTCCAAGTAGATAGGCTAAGCGAGCTAGATAAGTTAGGAAGGACCAGGGGACATAAGTATGTTGCGAAAGCAAAGAAGTGGGTTAGATGCTACGAGGTACTTATTCTCACAGAATTGTCAATCTCTGGAATAAGTTGAGTGCAGATTTGCTGCAAATATTCAAAAGTGAGCTGGATGAGTTCCTGAGAATGGCAAACGTCTACATCTCAAAGGTAGGTGGGCCACTGGGAGTTGTGTCACCTAGGCACTGGTCTCCTGGAGCTTGTTTAATTCCCTTCGGGGATTGGAGAGAATTTTTTTTCCTAAATTGGCCTACGGTTTTAACTTTTTTTTGCCTCTCCCAAGAGGTTGCATGGAGGTGATAGTGTACAGAAGTTGCATTTTAATTGTCCTTTTTCTAAGTTTGTAAGACTCTTGTGCTTCCTGCTATTTTTTGTGTCTGTTTGTGTGTGTCTAAATGTGTCTTTCTATGTGTGTGTGTGTGTGTCTGTGTATCGTGATTTTCTCTGACAAATTGCCTCAATTCTGTTTGTTTTTATTTGTCCTCCGATAGTTTCTCCAACATTAAAAAAGTACAAATTACTCAAAATTCTTTTGCTGCATTGCAAGCAAGAAGCTAAAAACTGGGACCCAGTAATTTGCTCTCTCTCTTTCTCCGAGTACCACATCCTGCTTGGCCTCAGCTGTCTTCAGAAATCTGGGATGCTGCAGGATCAATTGGTAGGAAAAGGGAAATCTTTATTTCAAAGAGCAGTCATCCCAAATACAGCACCATTTATTGATTGGAGGTATGACAGGGGAATGCATCCTGACTCTCTCCCCCCCCCCCCCCCGCCTCCTGAGAAATTAATTGGTTTTATCAATGATAAGGTTGGTGGGTGGGGGGAAGATCAGGAGGAAGTCAACAGCAGCAAGATAGTGATGTGAATGCTTACATTTATAAAGTGCCTTTCATGACCTCAGGTTGTCCCAAATCACTTCACAGACAATTAATTACTTTTGAAGTGTAGTCACTGCTGTTTTGTAGGCAACTGTGACAGCCAACTTGCACATAAGGTCCCACAAACAGCAATGACCAGTTAATCTGATTTTGATGATGTTGGTTGATGGACAAATGTTGATTAGGACACTGGGAGAACTGCCCGGCTCCTCTTTGAATAGTGCCATGGGATCTTTTATATTCACCTGCACATGCAGACAAGGCCTTGGTTTATCGTCTTATCTGACAGAAGACACCTCCGACATGCAGCATTTGCTCAGTACTACACTGAAATGTCAGCCTAGATTATGTACTCAAGTCTTGGAATGGGGCTTGGACTCATGACTTTCTGACTCGGAGGCAAGAGTGATATCACTGAGCCAAGCTGACATATTTAAGATGAATGCTAACTTTCTCAGAATCAAAAATAACAAGCAACATAGAAAATCAAGATGAATAGTATTAAGATTCAACATCAGAACAGGTGCAGTTGATGGAAGAATGGCATTCACAGACCTTACAAACAAGTTATTTATGTTGAATTCAAGGTAATGTATTAAAGCAAATTCAAATCATTACAAGCCCATTACAAGCTTTGGTAAACATACTCTATTGTATAGAAATAATTTTCAGATGATGTAGAACACTTCAGAAGGTTTGATTAAGTCGAAAAGACTGTTTGTGGATATAGACTTTGATTTTAAAATGTGGCCTGATTGGTAAGCAGAAAGGGACCATGGTAACCCATCCACTTGGCAAATTTAATTAACTCACTCCACCCAATACACCCTGATGTCATCCTCCATTAAGAACATGTCAGGGCCCTTTTTAAAGAACTAAATCATACATACAGCCTGTATATTAATATAATGGAGTAGCCTAAGAAAGCTAAGCCAAGCAACCGATCGATCAATTTGTTATTCATTCAGAAACCTCCCAACTTTCATGCCACCAGTGTTTTAATGATAACACTTGGATTACCAGCACTACATTATCACTGTCCTCAACTTATTTTTTTTGGTACCTAATTTTCTTCCCTTTATCTCCTCCCCCTTTTGAAGGAATTGAAGGCTATTCATCCATTGGGGTGTCACATTGGAGGTCCAGTCCTGTCTTCACATGACATTTACACACATGCTAACTTTACTACAGGGGTCGCTGGACAGTGATCAGGACTGAGCAGTTTAGTTCATTTCTCCTTCTTAGCCAGGGGGGCTGAGACCAATCACAGCACCCCAGCCTCTGGGTGAGATCAGCTACTGAAAGCAGATTGGGATTCAAACCTGGGGCGCCTGTAATGTGCAGTTACACACTACTGTTACCAGCTGAACCATTGGCCAATAAAGGGTATAATCACTATTTTCAGTAAAGATGAGTTTTCTAAGTAGTGCTTTGTGTTGGTCCCTTGGTGAGGGTAAAAGATAATAGTAATATAGTAACCCTGTACATTATATCCAGTGTAAAGCATGTAAATCCAAAGCACAGCACACTGGGCTGCCACTAAATGCTTAAAAAAATGAAGAAAGCGAAGTATGAATAATCACCATTCATACCATGGGAAAGATTGGTGTGCTGTCACAGCGCATACTATGGAGAGTTCGCTGGGTGAATGTGATGCTATTCCTCCCTTTCTCCACTTTCATCTATGTGTATAGTTAGAGTCTTCATAAAAGCCAGGGCCATGAAATTTTTCAGCCAGAGCTGGTAGATCACTATTTTATACTACTCGCCTGCTAGCTGTTTTTTTCCTCTTCCAACATATGTTTATTCATTATCATTTGGTTTGTGGTCCCTGTCTTATTTTTCCAAAATGTGTATTTGCACCAATTAAGTTAATCTTTTATAATAAAAACAGAAAATGCTGGAAATACTCAGCAGGTCAGCCAGCCTCTGTGGAGAGAGAAACAGAGTTAACGTTTCAGGTCGATGACCCTTCGTCAGAACTGGAAAAACTTTTTCCAGTTCTGACGAAGGGTCATCGACCTGAAACGTTAACTCTGTTTCTCTCTCCACAGATGCTGCCTGACCGGCTGAGCATTTCCAGCATTTTCTGTTTTTATTTCAGATTTCCAGCATCCGCAGTATTTTGCTTTTGTAGAAGTTAATCTTTTGATCTGTGTCTGGTAGCATGTTTGGCAGGATACCAGAATCACAACTGATGTTTTGGAGCTTGGAGCTAATTCACTTGTCAGATGTCAGACTACATAGTCTATATTTTCTGCACTTTGAGGTGCACATCCCCAGGAATTGGGAATGGACGTCTACCCATTGCAAAAATGTGCCCATGTCACATCTCGGAATACTTTATTGCCCATTTTTCCACAAAAGGGATTTAAAACAAGATATATTCAAATGTTGGGCTTCTAAAGAAAAGTGAATTCACACATTTTTTTAAAAGTCATAAAGTCAATGATAATCTAAGCTTTGATATTGAGAAACAACTCATACCCATTGTGTTGGCAAGTCTTTAGTTGCATCTGCCTGTAAACAGGGGATTATAAAAAAACAGAGACAGACAAGTCATAAGAACATAAGAAATAGGAGCAGGAATAGGCCACTTGGCTACATTACACTCGGTCCCTTCATCCAAGTCATTAATGTAGATTGTAAATAGTTGGGGCCCCAGCACTGATCCTTGTGGCACCCCACTAGTTACCGTTTGCCAACCAGAAAATGACCCATTTATCCCGACTCTCTGCTTTCTGTTAGTTAGCCAATCTCTATTCATGCTAATATATTACCCCCAATTCCGTGAGCTCTTATCTTATGCAGTAACCTTTTATGTGGCACCTTATCGAATGCCTTCTGGAAATCCAAATACACCACATCCACTGGCTCACCTTTGTCCACCCTGCTCATTATATCCTCAAAGAACTCCAGCAAATTTGTCAAACATGATTTCCCTTTCATAAAACCATGCTGACTCTGCTTGACTGCATTATGATTTGCCAAATGCCCTGCTACTGCTTCCTTAATGAAGGACTCCAGCATTTTCCCAACGACAGATGTTAGGCTAACTGGTCTACAGTTTCCTGCTTTCTGTCTCCCTCCTTTCTTAAATAGGGGTGTTACATTTGCGGTTTTCCAGTCTGCTGGGACCTCTCCAGAGTCCAGGGAATTTTGGTATATTGCAACCAATGCATCCACTATCTCTGCAGCCACTTCTTTTAAGACCCTGGGATGCAGGCCATCTGGTCCAGGGGACTTGTCGTCTTTTAGTCCTATTATTTTACCAATTACTATTTCCTTAGTGATAATGATTGTCTTTAGTTACATAGAAACATAGAAGATAGGAGCAGGAGTAGGCCTTTCGGCCCCTCGAGCCTGCTCCGCCATTCAATGCGATCATGGCTGATCATCCAAATTCAGTACCCTGTCCCTGCTTTCTCCCCATATCCCTTGATCCCTTTAGCCTTAAGAAATATATCTAACTCCTTCTTGAATATATTTAATGAATTGGCCTCAACTGCCTTCTGTGGCAGAGAATTCCACAGGTTCACCACTCTCTGGGTGAAGAAATTCTTCCTCATCTCAGTCCTAAATGGCTTACCCCTTAGCCTTAGACTGTGACCCCTGGTTGGTACTCCACCGCCATCGGGAACATCCTTCCTGCATCTAGTCTGTCTAGTCCTGTTAGAATTTTATAAGTTTCAATGAGATCCCCTCTCATTCTTCTAAACTCTAGAGAATATAAGCCTAATCGACCCAATCTCTCTTCATACGTCATTCCTGCCATCCCAGGTATCAATCTGGTGAATCTTCGCTGCACTCCCTCCATGGCAAGAACATCCTTCCTCAGATAAGGCGACCAAAACTGCACACAATACTCAAGGTGTGGTCTCACCAAGGCCCTGTACAACTGCAGCAAGACATCCTTGCTCCTGTACTCGAATCCTCTCGCTATGAAGGCCAACATACCATTTGCCTTCTTAACCGCCTGCTGCACCTGCATGCTTACCTTCAGCGACTGGTGCACAAGGACACCCAGGTCACATTGCACTTCCCTTTTCCCAATCTATTGCCGTTCAGATAATAATCTGCCTTCCTGTTTTTGCCACCAAAGTGGATAACCTCACATTTATCCACATTATACTGCATCTGCCATGCATCTGCCCAATCACCCAACCTGTCCAAATCATACTGGAGTTTCTCTGCATCCCTCCTCACAGCACACATGCCCACCCAGCTTTGTGTCGTCTGCAAACTTGGAGATATTACATCTAGTTCCCTCGTCTAGATCATTAACATATATTGTGAATAACTGGGGTCCTAGTACCGATTCCTGCGGTACCCCACTAGTCACTGCCTGCCACTCGCAAAAAGACCCGTTTATTCCAACTCTTTGCTTCCTGTCAGCCAACCAGTTTTCTATCCAAGTCAGTACCTTACCCCCAATCCCATGTGCTTTAACTTTGCACGCTAATCTCTTATGCGGGACCTTATTGAAAGCCTTCTGAAAGTCCAAATACACCACATCCACTGGTTCTCCCTTATCTATTCTACCAGTTACATCCTCAAAAAACTCCAGTAGATTAGTCAGGCATGATTTACCTTTTGTAAATCCATGTTGACTTTGTCCGATCCTGTCACTGTTTTCCAAGTGCTCTGCTATTACATCTTTTATAATGGACTCTAGCATTTTGCCCACTACCGATGTCAGGCTTATAATTCCCTGTTTTTTCTCTACCACCTTTTTTAAATAGTGGGGTTACATTAGCTACCCTCCAATCCATGGGAACTGTTCCAGAGTCTATAGAATTTTGAAAGATGACCAGCAATGCATCTACTATTTCTAGGGCCACTTCCTTAAGTACCCTAGGATGTAGATGATCAGGCCCTGGGGATTTATCGGCCTTCAATCCCATCAATTTCCCTTACACCATTTCCTACAAATACTGATTTCATTCAATTCCTCCCTCTCATTAGACCCTATGTTCCCCGACATCTCTGGGAGTTTATTTGTGTCCTCCTTTGTGAACACAGAACCAAAGTATGTATTTAATTGGCCTGCCATTTCTTTGTTCCCCATTATGAATTCCCCTGATTCTGACTGCAAGGGACCTACGCTTGACTTCACCAATCTTTTTCTCTTCACATATCTATAGAAGCTTTTACAGTCAGTTTTTATGTTCCCTGAAAGCTTACTCTCATATTCTATTTTCCCCCTCTTAATTAATCCCTTTGTCCTCCTTTGCTGAATCCTAAACTGCTCCCAATCCTCAGGTTTGCTGCTTTTTCTGGCCAATTTATATGTCCTCTCCTTGGATCTTATGCTATCCCTAATTTCCCTTGTTAGCCACGGTTGAGTCACCTTTTTTGTTTTATTTTTATGCCAAACAGGGATGAACAAATTCTGTAGTTCACCCATGCGATCTTTAAATGTTTGCCATTGCCTATCCACCATTCCCCAATCCATCCTAGCCAACTCGCGCCTCATACCATCGTAGTTTCCTTTATTTAAATTCAGGACCCTAGTCTCTGAGTCAACTACTTCACTCTCCATCCTAATGAAGAATTCTATCATATTATGATCGCTCCTCCCCAAGGGGCCTCACACAACAAGATTGCTAATTAATCCTTTCTATAACAACCTAATACCCAGTCTAAGATGGCCTGATCTCTAGTTGGTTCCTCGACATATTGGTCCAGGAAACCATCCCGTATACACTCTCGGAATTCCTCCTCCACAGTATTGTTACTAATTTGGTTAGCCCAATCTATATGTAGATTAAAGTCACCCATGATAACTGCTGTGCCCTTATTGAACGCGTCTCTAATTTTCCATTTAATGCCATCCCCAACCTCAGCATTACTGTTTGGGGGTCTGTATACAACTCCCACTAACGTTTTCTGCCCCTTGGTATTTCTCAGCTCTACCCATACAGATTCCACATCATCAGAGCTAATATCCTTCCTTACTATTGTGTTAATCTCTTTAACCAGCAATGCTACCCCACCTCCTTTTCCTTTTTGCCTGTCCTTCCTGAATATTGAATACCCCTGGATGTTGAATTCCCAGCCTTGGTCACCCTGGAGCCATGTCTCCGTAATCCCAATTATATCGTATCCGTTTACATCTATTTGCGCAGCTAATTCATCCACCTTATTACAAATGCTCCTCGCATTAAGACACAAAGCCTTCAGGCTTGTTTTTTTAACACTCTTAGACCTTTTAGAATTATTATTTACTGTGGCCATGTTTGATTTACACCCTTGATTTCTCTGACTTCCACTTTTGCTTTTCTCCTTCCTGTCTTTTGCTTCTATCCTTGCTTCCCTTTCCTTTGTCTCCCTGCACAGGTTCCCAACCCCCTGCCATTTTAGTTTAAACCCTTCCCAACAGCACTAGCAAACACTCCCCCTAGGACATCGGTCCTGGTCCTGCCCAGGTGCAAACCGTCCAGTTTGTACTGGTCCCACCTCCCCCAGAACCGGTTCCAATGTCCCAGGAATTTGAATCCCTCCCCCTTGCACCATTCTTCTAGCCACGTATTCATCTGAAATATCCTTCTATTTCTACTCTCACTAGTACGTGGCACTGGTAGCAATCCTGAGATTACTACCTTTGAGGTCCTATTTTTTAATTTACCTCCTAACTCCCTATATTCAGCTTTTAGGACCTCAACCCGTTTTTCACCTAAATTGTTGGTACCTATATGCACCACGACAACTGGCTGTTCACCCTCCCGCTCCAGAATGCCCTGCAGCCGTTCACCCACCCCCCTCCCTGTGGCCCCTTGATTATCCATTATTGAGATGTTGTTCGTGTCTTCTATCGTGAAGACAGATACAAAATATTTGTTCAGAGTCTCTGCCATTTCCCCGTTCCCCATTATTCATTCCCCAGTCTCATCCTCTAAGGGACCAACGTTTACTTTAGCTACCCTCTTCCTTTTTATATACCTGTAGAAGCTCTTACTATCTGTTTTAATATTTCTTGCCAGTTTACTCTCATAATTCATCTTCTCCCTCTTTATTATTTTTTTAGTCATCCTTTGCTGGTTTTTAAAAATTTCCCAATCCTCTGGTCTCCCACCAATCTTGGCAACATTGTATGCCTTCGTTTTCAATTTGATACCACCCTTTACTTCCTTAATTAGCCACGGATGGTGCTCCCTTCTCTTAAAATCTTTCTTTCTCACTGGAATATATTTTTGTTGAGAGTTATGAAATATCTCCTTAAAAGTCCACCACTGCATTTCAACTGTCTTACCTTTTAATTTATTTTTCCAGTCCACTTTAGCCAGTTCTGCCCTCATGCCATTGTAATTGCCTTTGTTTAAGATCAGGACACTGGTTTGAGATACAACTTTCTCACCCTGCAACTGAATTTGAAATTCAACCATGCTATGATCACTCTTTCCTAGAGGATCCTTTACTATGAGATCATTTATTAATTCTGTCTCATTACACAGTACCAGATCCAAGATAACCTGCTCCCTGGTTGGTTCCATTACATACTGTTCTAGGAAACCATCCCTGATGCACTCTATGAACTCCTCCTCAAGGTTACCATGGCCAATTTGATTTGTCGAATCAATATGGAGATTAAAATCACCCATGATTATTACTGTACCTTTTTTTTACAGGCCTCCATTATTTGTTGATTTATACTCTGTCCAACAGCATTGCTACAGTTCCGGAGCCTGTAGACTACGTCCACCAGAGACTTTTTCCCCTTATTATTTTTTATCTCCACCCAAACCGATTCTACATCTTGATCTTCTGATCCAATATCACTTCTCAACACTGCACTGATCCCATCCTTTACCAACAAAGCCACCCCACCTCCCTTTCCTTTCTGTCTATCCTCCGATTTGTCATACCCTGGAATATTCAGTTCCCAGCCCTGATCACCTTGCAACCATGTCTCTAATGGTGATCAGATCCATACCCATTTGTATCTGTTTGTGCCGTCAACTCATCTATCTTGTTGCGAATGTTGCGTGCATTCAGATATAGAGCTTTTAACTTTGTCTTTTTACCATTTCTCCTTGTTTTGGCCCCATTTTCTGTTGCACTCTTATTTTTAAACATTCTGTCCCTTCCTGCCACACTCTGGTTATTATTTCCCCCATCTCTATCCTGCTCTATTGCTTTCTCATTTCTCATTGACTTTTTAAATTCCCGCTCACCTGGATCCTCCCCCCCCCCACTATTTAGTTTAAAGCCCTCTCTACAGCCCTAGTTATTCGATTCACCAGGACTCTAACCCCAGCATGGTTCAAGTGAAGCCCGTCCAAACGGAACAGCTCCCTCTTATCCCAGTGCTGGTGCCAGTGCCCCACAAATCGAATCCCATTTCTTCCACACCAGTCTTTGAGCTACTCGTTAATTTCTCTGATCTTATTTACCCTATGCAAATTTGCTCATGGCTCAGGTAGTAATCCAGAGATTATTACCTTTGTGGTTCTGCTTTTTAATTTAGCCCCTAGCTGCTCATACTCTCCTCAGCAGAACCTCTTTCTTTGTCCTACCTATGTCATTGGTACCGACGTGGACCATGACAACTGGATCTCCCCCCTCCCACTCCAAGTGTCTCTCCAGCCCAGAGGAGATGTCCTTAACCCTGGCAGGCAACACAGCCTTTGGGACTCACGCTCTCGGCTGCAGAGAACACTATCTATCCCTCTAACTATACTATCCCCTATCACTACAACATTTCTTTTTACTCCCCCCACTTGAATGGCCCCCTGTACCACGGTGCTGTGGTCAGTTTGCTCATCCTCCCTGCAGTCCCTGCCCTCGTCCACATAGGGAGCAAGAATCTCGTACCTGTTGGACAAGGCCAAGGGCTGAGGCTCCTCCATCACTACCTCCTGGATCCCAATACCTGCCTCGCTTGTAGTCACACCCTCCTGTTTCTGACCATGGGTCAGATTGGAAGTAATTACTCTAGTGGGTGTGACTGCCTCCTGGAACTTAGCGTTCAGGTAACGCTCCCCCTCCCTAATGTGTCGCAGTGTCCAGGGCTCGGACTCCAGCTCATCAACTCTGAGCCGAAGTTCCTCGAGCAGCCAACATTTGCTGCAGATGTGGTCACCTTGGACCTCAGTGGTGTCCACCAGCTCCCACATGCAACAACAACAACACATTGCCTGGTCTCCCATCTCAATTAATTAATTAGTTTTAAAATTTGGAACACGTATATCTTTTAATTTACACCAAGGCACTTAAATTTAGACGCCCAAGTTTGGAAAAAAGCGAGAAATAGAGAAATACTCACCAACCAATCACTTACCTGCTTTCTGGTGACGTCACACTTCGATTACTTTTTACTTCTTTACAATCACCGGTCCGTTGTAGCTCCCACTGCTTTAAGTACCACCGAGGTCTCGCGCTCTCCTGGGCTCCCGCTGCTTTAAGTACCGCCGAGGTCTCGCGCTCTCCCGGGCTCCCACTGCTTTAAGTACCGCCGAGGTCTCGCGCTTTCCCGGGCTCCCACTGCTTTAAGTACCACCGAGGTCTCGCGCTCTCCTGGGCTCCCGCTGCTATAAGTACCGCCGAGGTCTCGCGCTCTCCCGGGCTCCCACTGCTTTAAGTACCGCCGAGGTCTCGCGCTCTCCCGGGCTCCCGCTGCTTTAAGTACCACCAAGGTCTCGCGCTCTCCTGGGCTCCCGCTGCTATAAGTACCGCCGAGGTCTCGCGCTCTCCCGGGCTCCCACTGCTTTAAGTACCGCCGAGGTCTCGCGCTCTCCCGGGCTCCCGCTGCTTTAAGTACCGCCGAGGTCTCGCGCTCTCCTGGGCTCCCGCTGCTTTAAGTACCACCGAGGTCTCGCGCTCTCCTGGGCTCCCGCTGCTATAATTACCGCCGAGGTCTCGCGCTCTCCCGGGCTCCCGTTGCTTTAAGTACCGCCGAGGTCTCGTGCTCTCCCGGGCTCCCGCTGCTATAAGTACCGCCGAGGTCTCGCGCTCTCCCGGGCTCCCGCTGCTTTAAGTACCGCCGAGGTCTCGCGCTCTCCCGGGCTCCCGTTGCTTTAAGTACCGCCGAAGTCTCGTGCTCTCCTGGGCTCCCGCTGCTTTAAGTACCGCCGAGGTCTCGCGCTCTCCCGGGCTCCCGCTGCTTTAAGTACCGCCGAGGTCTCGCGCTCTCCCGGGCTCCCGTTGCTTTAAGTACCGCCGAGGTCTCGCGCTCTCCTGGGCTCCCGCTGCTATAAGTACCGCCGAGGTCTCGCGCTCTCCCGGGCTCCCGCTGCTTTAAGTACCGCCGAGGTCTCGCGCTCTCCTGGGCTCCCGCTGCTATAAGTACCGCCGAAGTTAGTAAGGCCTTCCAACAGAAAACTCTGAGGGCAAACTTTGGCCAGGCTCAGAAGTAACATGTAGGAGAGTAGTGGGAGATATTTTGTTTCAGTCAAGTAAGCCAACCTACTGATGTAGGGAAGCGTAGCAAATTAATTATTTTCTGTTATTACGTGAAGACAAGTTATACTGATTCAAATAAGTGAATCCAGTCATAACTCTTATTCTGTAAATTTTTACATGCTGGGAAATAAATCAACTCATGATTTGTATCTCGCCTTACCTTGCCAAGTGTTTTCTCAATCTGCCTTCACAGAAATTGAAGAGCCATGTGGGAAAGACTGAAATATATAGTTCAGATCACAAAGGGCTACTATTGTTGCACCCCTGGGTTAGGCTATTGTATAGTTAGATATTGGACAGTATGGGTACACCCCTAAATGTAAGGTGTTCAGACCACTTATTGGAGCGACTAGCACTGTTGTACCTGAGTGAAAGCAAAGGCCTTAAACTTGTAACAAGGAATTAGCAGTGAATAGTGCATCTGTCAATCTGCCATGTTCTCATCTGACGCGTAGTTTGAAATCATCCAGTTCATTTTTGCAGCCGACATTGTTCCCAGTAAATTCAATTAATTAACCATACAAGTTAACTGGTCTTTTTATAAAAGAAGCAATATGATATTTTTAAAAGATGTCCTTCGGTGTGATCATTTTCTCCCAGTGATCAACTAATTATGCTGCTAGAAAGTGTCTGGTTTCTTTGCAGTAATCAGCTCAATATATGTCTAATCTTCATAGACAATACGGCCGGAATTTTTACCTGTGAGGAGAGTCGGATGCAGGGGGGGCTGTGCTGCGGATTGGCCTCCCGCAGCACCCAGCAGCACGCTCTCCACCTTGTCTTTTTTTGAAATGGATTCATTGAGTTAGGCATGCGGGTTTTAGTGGCCAGTTAAATGGAGTGGGTTTGGTGATATCATCGATGACTCGCCTTGAGCTCAGATATTTGAAGGGGCCTCCCACACATCACACTTGAAGGTTGTTGGAGGAGGATCAGAGCTCTTTGGCAGAGGTGTGGCTGTTCAGAAAGTAAAGATTTTTCATCTGAGGCTTGAGGGAAGCATGCAGTCCCAGCGGCAGAAGGCAGCGCCCAGATTCTCTGATTCCTCCCTGGAAGTCCTGCTCCAGGGAATTCGAGAACGCAGGGACATCCTGTTCCTGGGGATGGGCGCTAGAGACCTTCCAGAGGGCATGGCTGGAGATCGCGGAGGAGGTCAGAAGCAGGGATGTAGTCAGCTGGTGCTGGATCCAGACCCATGCGCACCCAGCACCAGCGCAGATGCACGCACCTCGGTGGGTCCAGCGAGACATAGAGTAGTGTTGTCACCTGGTGTCTCTCAGATCACAAGTGAGCAAGAGCAGATGGTGGAGTCAGGGACAGCAATGGAGAGTCCTCGCCGAGGGGTGCAGGGTGCTCCCAGCTCTGCTCAGCTGCATTCAGCTGCTGAACCTCGGGGGGCCCGTCGAGAAAGAGGCTGATCCTGGAGGAGCAGCAACAAATGCACGAGGCTGTGGCAGCTTTTGCAGCCGCGATGTGTGCCACTGTACAGAGAATGGAGGAGTCCATCTCCAACATGAGCACCACCATCTCGCAGGCGACGATGTGCTGTTCCATGGAAAGGATGGCCACCTGCATGGAGCAGCAAATGCGCCAGTCGAACGAGAACATGTTTGCTGTGAACAACAGATTGCAGACTCTCATTGACCTTATCTCGAGGTGCGATACCAACATAGACTTGGGCATTCATCACCCCACTGATGTGCAGCAAGGTGCTGTCCAGCTCCTTGCTAGCAGGGAAGTGCGGGTGGCTCATGAGAAGGATGATGGTGAGAGGGGACATGGAAGTGGGGGCTTTGCGCAAAGCGCTCCCACTTCTCCCCGTTGCCTCCCCCACAGTCAGAGCCCCAGATGCTGCCTCGGAGCCCGATGGCTGAGTCTGCCCCTGCACAGTTGCAGGAGGAGCAGCCCTTGGTGGGGCCCTCGCGGGCCCTAAAACCCAGAGGACATCTGCCAAGTGTCAAAGTAGTCGCAGCAGGGAAGTGAGCAGCCTGCCTCTACCTCTGCTGAAGCCACAGGGGTTGCACCTCGTAGAAGCATGCGGAAAAGAAAAAAGACACAATCTTAGATGCACATGGGTGTTTGCCAAAATGTTAGTGTTGGTTCTATTTATGATGCACATAAATTTATTTCTTTGCACCACTTTTCCGTCTTGTCCATTGTTGCCTGCTACCTGGGAAGTGGCTTTGTCACTTGGAGTGAATGATGAGGCATTACTTAACCTCGAGCAATGTGCGTTTGGGTGACAGGAATGGCTTGGTCATTGTAGGATTGCTTTGTGGTGTTGGTATGGGTGGAGGAAGTTGGTACAGCATCTGGGAGCCATATAGGTGCACTGGTGCAAGTTAAGTAAATTGGGCCATTATGAGGACATCCCGAGCAGCAATGTGCGCTGGTGCCATCTCCACCTCAGGTTCCTCATCCTCCTCCTCCAAAGAGGCTGTGTGCTCTGCGCCTTGCTCCTCCTGCAGCTCCAATCCTCGCTGCTGCACTATGTTGTGCAGCGCGCAGCGTACGATGATGATTCTGAAGACCCTGGCTGGTGCGTACTGAAGTGCTCCTCCAGGTCTGTCAAGTCATCTGAAGCGCATCTTCAGCATGCTGACTGCTTGCTCTATGACACATCTGACGGACATGTGTCTGTCATTATAGCGCTCCTCGGCCTCATTGCTTGGCCTTCTCAATGGTGTCATCAACCACGTCTTCAGTGGATAGTCCTTGTCTCCAAGCAGCCAGTCGGTAAGTCTGTTTGGAGGTGCAAAGAGCTGAGGGAGGGTGGACTGGCACAGCACGAAAGAGTCATGACAGCTGCCAGGGAATATGGCACACACATGCATGATGATCCTTTTATGGTTTCAGACGAGCTGTACTTTGAGGGAACACTCCTGGGTGATGTGAGGGTGCCCTGATGGCCACATGTGTGCACTCGATTATGCCCTGCACCTGTGGGAAGTCAGCCAGAGCCACAAAGCCAAGCGCCCGCTCAGTAACACTGGCTTCATCAGTGGCAAAGTTTACATAATTGGCTGACTTGTCAAACATGGCATCGGTCACCTGTGTGATGCATCTGTGGGTGGCTGGCTGTGAGATACCGTAAATGTCTGCTGCAGGTCCCTGGAAGAAGCCTGAGGTGAAGAGGTTGAGATCGGTGGTGACTTTGACAGCCACTGGTAAGGCGTGTCCACCAGGTCCTTTGGGCAGCAGGTCTTGGTCCAGCAATCTGCAAATGTCTGCAATGACCTGGCACGATAACCTAAGCCTCCTGAAGTACTGCTGCTCAGTCATGTTGAGGAAGCTCATCCTCTGCCTGTATACCCTGTGTTGGGAGTATAGCCTCCGCGGTGCACCCCTGTGCTGACCCCCTCTTTCCTGTGGAGCATCAGGTCGGTGAGGAGAAGGCTGGTGGTGTGGTTGCTGCTGCTGCTGGTGTTGTTGTTGCTGCTGGTATGGCTGGTGTTCTTGGAGCTGGGGCTCATCTGATTCTGAGGTTCAAGTTGAGACAGCATAAGCGGCACCCATGCTGATCTAATAGATGCCAGGTAAAGTGGAGATCAGAGGCACAATCCTCCAATGTACTGAGAGTGACTAGCAATGTGGTGAGAGTGGTTTCCGAGGTTGCAGAAATGACCTGCAAACTCCTGAAACCTAAATTTCTGCACAAAATAGTGTCAGCAAGAGCCTTTCCCTTAGGCAAGGAAGCAGGTGTAAGGTGGGAGTCTTTATGTGCTTTTTCCAGCTGTCACTTATTGAACTCACTCAATTGCCACTGAGCTTCCGCCTCCCCTTCACAGGCGAGGTTCCCGAGGTGCGTGAATCCCGTGCGCAACCAGTTAAAGTTCAAAAATAACAACAGAAAACGCTGGAAAAACTCAGCAGGCCAGGCAGCATCCGTGGAGAGAGAAAGAGAGTTAACGTTTCAGGTCGATGACCTTTCGTCCAGTTAAAGTTCAAACCTGACGTTGAAAAGGCAGTTAAGGGTCTGCAAACAAACAGTTAACAACCTCAATGAGGTCGCCCGCCTCTCCCGAGCGGGTCCGTGGCGCACCTCGTAACGCGCTCCAGTGAAAGGCGGAAGTCGGCAGGATGACGGCGGGTTCCCGACGCGCTGTCAATTTCTGTGCTTTTAATCTCCGACCTGCACGCTCTCCAATGTGAAAATTCCTGCCTACATGTTTTCTAGGCAAGTATCTTCAGTCTGGGCATGACAGTCTTTGACCTCCATTATGTATGGATGTCTGTATGCAACAAACAAGTTACATTAAGTTCACCTGAAATGAATTTAGTGGTGGCAGCTCGTAATACACACATCAGATCACACCAATTGGTTTCAAATCTGGGAGCAACTGCACTGATGTGCGTCCACATGCAAGTATCTTAAATGTTACCAATCATTGCTCTTTGGTGAAAATATTGATGAATAATTGTTATCATTTTAATAGTGTTAGAAATGAGGTTAAGGTTTTGATAATTTCTTTTCTATGAAAACCTTTTGAAACTTGGGGGGGGGGGTAATTTTAACTTTTGGCGATAGTGTAAAGTGGGCGATGTCGGATCGGCTGCCCATTCCAGAGCGCTCATCAAAGTCAATGGAAAGGAAAATCGGGAGAGGTATATAATGGGCGGCTGATCCGATGTCGCCCACTTTACACTATCGCCCTAAGTTCAAATTACCCTCTTTGCTTCATTATGTAAAAGCCTTCGTTGATTTAAATGTTGTGCTGAATGCTGGTGTGAAAATATTTGGCAGTGAGACAGTACTCATGAATCCTAAAAAAAAACTGTAACCTTCCAAAATGTAAAAGTTGAGTTTTTCTATTAAGATCCTCAATGAGTTTTGTAACGCTAAGCACTAATCTAGCTGTGGGTCTTTTGGTATATAATACAACCAGCTTGTCACTTTTAAGATAATTATTACAAATAAAATGTCTGGTGTATTATTATTTCCTTTAATTTTGTCTAGCATTACAATACTCATCAGGGATGTATTGAAAAATTTACTTGTATTTGGGGCATTATATTAGTTTGCCCTGGTTAATCTTCAGCTTCTACAAGAGGCAAGAGATGAGCCTATCTACACTGCACAACATTTCGTAGCCGCAGTGCTGCATCTGACTCAAAATTATGTTTAAAGCTATATGGTGGAGGAGGGAGGATGCTTGTCACTTCACACTGCCTTAGGGAAAATATCCATGTAAGTGTTGCATTGAAAGTCCAGTGTATTAAGGGCATTAAGGCATTGCATGTCTAAAAGGGTTATAAATGTTCACAGACCAGTGAAACTTTTTTTATATTCCTGAGTTTGAAGCTATTATGAACATATTTTTCAAAAGTGATGTGAGTCGGTTTAAAGACTACAATGTATTATTAGCTTAATGAAATTGTGCAAAATGAGCTTGTATTGTACAAATATTTTCTGTTATACCTCAAACATGTGTCCCCTGTTGCTATGCAGCCAAGCAGCTGTAATTCTCTGCAGGTTCAACTCACTTTCATACTGTACTATTTTATCAAACATGCTGCAAAGCTATAAGGGAGGAGGCTCCGTAACAAAAGGAAGGATTGCTTATGATGTCGCTGCTTTTCTCTGCAAGATTTTCTTCACCTCAGTCCTCAAAAGGAGGAAATAGTATCGCTGAAACAATTGCAGGCTGAGGCATTAAACCCAGTTCAGAAGCATTCCAGCTATATGGAGAGGACTTTGGATAACTAAGAGGAGTACTGAACAAAAAGACAACAATGCATCCTATAATTCTTTTGCTTTTCATAGTGGAATTCTGGTACTAAATATTCTGTTTTAGCATCAGCAGAGCTTTAACTATTCTATAACTCATGCGCTATTCAGATGTCTACATCACATCAAATGTAAGCATTTGAGGACATAAGCTTAAGACTGCCATGGGCTGAACATTGTTTCTGAAACCTGTATGAACCAAGGATTCTGGCACAAGAAGTCAAGCAATCTTAATTCAGAAACTTCTTTTGGGGACAGAAGGGAAAGGAGGGAAGAAATGCTGCATTCTAGTTCTGTTATTTTTAAGAAGCTGGATACGTTGGCCTGGTGGCGTGCGTATTTATTCACTGTTCAAGGACTGAACGACTTAAATTAGAATCACAGCTGTGCTGGCCTTTATACCTGAGCAAATTGCCAGTCTTGATGCCGAGGCCAGTGACCTAGCCAAGTTTTAGGTGGAAGTGAGGTGCTTGGTTAAAGGAAGAGGAGAAGAGGACCTATCTGTACATCACAATATCTCCTAGCAGCAAAGCCAGGAATGACTCTGAAGTAATCCAAACCACCCAACCTTCCTTAGGGGGGGTGGGGGTGGGGGTGGCGATGAGGCAGAAACAATGCAGGAAACATTTTTGTTTCAAAACTGAAGAGCGAGACTGAACTCATCGTGTGTATATTATTATGTTGGTCAATTGCAGCCTGCTACAACCAGCTTTTAACCACAGAACATGTTTTGTTGAACTGTAGATTTAACATTTTAGACCGTGCAGAAATCCAATTGCCACACTTCATGTTATAAGGTTAACGCTTGTTACAATGAGGATTATTGGTGACATTTTCCATTAAGGTCTCCATTATATCAATATTAAATTCTCAATTGTTTGGATTGTTGTACGTCCAAAGTATATTGATGGAATTTTGCACTTAGTTTATGATACCAATGTTTTGAGATAAAATGTACTTTGTTGTTCCAAAGACCAAGTATTTCAGCACATTCTGCTAGTTTTTATTGTGGATATTTGTACAACCTTTGTGATCTTTGCCTTGGATACTCATTAATAATGTGGAACAATTTATTTAAACTGGTGTCAATCTCAGTTTATATAAAAACTGAGGGAGTATACTGTTGTCTGCCGCTCATTCCCATTGCTGTTGGCGAGATGATGCGATTTGAGCATTATTTGTAAAAGACAGATACTGCAAATTGTTATGGTTAAACACTTGTTTCTATGAAAGACAATCCTGTGTTATAAAATTTATTTTAAATTGAGGACATTTTGTCATGTTTGTTCTGAGCTGAGGAAGGCACTTAATACTGTTCATTTCAAACTGTGCTTTAATTATCATTCTCTAGAAGGTGATTTTCAGAAACCAACATAAAATGGACGATCTATAGGTTAACAATTGATTGTAAGTGATAACGATATAACCAGTAATTTTACAGATGAAAGGAATTATTATTTCTTAGTAATTTTTGTGTTGCAGGATTCAATTCAGCTGCAGCTCACCAGTTCTACAAGCTTTCAAGATGATGATAAAACTAATAAAGAGGAATTGGAGAAAGAAAAGGACAAGGATAAAAACAGAGAGAAAGAGAAAACTAGTGACAAACCTAAAATAAGAATGTTGTCGAAAGGTATGCATTTGTAATCAACCCCCTTTCATTACTCAAAGGACAGTAGTAGGTGCAGCAGTTCCACTTACTTGGCAATCTGTGATCAGCAAAATAACTTAAAAAGGTTGTATTCAAGGGATGGTTTAGGCTGACATTATAGCAGTTGTGATAGCCTATAAAAGCTGATTTTAAGACGGATGTGAGGTTTGATGCACTTTATTTGACTTTAATTCATATAAAGTTTGCATTATCCAAAAATGTTGAATTAAAAAATATCATGATTATGGGCAAAATGCTTTTGTTGGCGGTCCTTAGCAATAGTTCCTGGAAACATGTAATGAGCATTGCAGTAACCTACACTAAACAATTCACATATTGTAATACAAAATCAATCATTTATTTTTACAAGAAACTATTGACTATTGTCATGTCTTATTGGAGTAGTCTATTCCATTAATTTATACCAGTATATTGGTCAGGTTCACAACCCGAAAATGTGATGCAATTCTACATTTTCACATTTCAAACCATTATACTTGTGTGAATTAGAAAAGTAAAAGGTAGCACTTTAATGGATAAATTTTTCCATAAATTGCATTGAGTCATTGAAAGCTTTAATATTACAGAGAATTCTTCATCAAACTGGAATTCAAGTAATAAACATGAAAAAAAATCATAATCTCACTTCTATTTTGCTACACTTTACACTTAACTCGACAATGACTACAGAAGAATGTAGTTAAGCATGTTGAATCATCCTTCAATAGTCGACAGTTGCAAAGCAGCAAGTCTAACACTTGTACATTATGATATCCAGTGACGATATGAGAACAATGTATAAATCACATAACTCCTTAAAAAATGAATACAAAAGCAAAATTCTGCGGATACTGGAAATCTGAAATAAAAACAGAAAATGCTGGAAATACTCAGCAGGTCAGGCAGCATCTGTGGAGAGAGAAACAGAGTTAACGTTTCAGGTCGATGCTTTCATCAGAATTTGAAAAGGTTAGAGATGTAACAGGTTTTAAGCAAGTAGAGGGGCAGGGAAAGGGGGGAGGGGAGGAAAGAACAAAAGGGAAGGTCTGTGATAGGATGGAAGGCAGGAGAGATTAAATGTCAAAAGGGATGATGGTGCAAGGCAAAAGGAGATGGTAGTGGGACAAGTAAAGAAACAAAAGATGGGTTTAGAGGAAGTGTAAATGGGAATATCAGAATCATCAGAAAAAGCTGCCGTCCGAAAAAATGGGGGGCAGAGGTTATGACCTGAAATTGTTGAACTCAATGCTGAGTCTGGAAGGCTAAAAAAAATACTTCATTGAAAGATGAGGTGCTGTTCCTCAAACTTACGTTGAGCTTGGGACAGTGTAGGAAACAGAGGATAGAGAGGTCAGAGTGGGCGTGGTCCGGAGAATTAAAATGGCGAGCAATCGGAAGCTCGGGGTCACCCTTACGGACTGAACGGATGTGTTCCGCAAAGCAGTCACCCAATCTGTGTTTGGTCTCCCCAATGTAGATGAGGCCACATCGTGAGCAGCGAATACAATATACTAAATTGAAAGAAGTACAAGTAAATTGCTGTTTCATCTGGAAGGAGTGTTTGGGGCCCTGGATGGTGGGAAGAGAGGAGGTAAAAGGGCAGATGTTGCATCTCCTGGGCTTGCACGGGAAGGTACTGTGGGAAGGCGGGGTGTTGGGGGTGATAGAGGAGTGGACCAGGGTGTTGCGGAGGGAACGGTCCCTTTGGAATGCTGAAAGGGGAGGGGAGGGGAGGGGTAGGGAAGATGTGTTTGGTGGTGGGATCACACCGGAGGTGGCAGAAATGGCGGAGGAATAATCAGTTGAATGTGGAGGCTGTTGGGGTGGAAGGTGAGGACAAGGGGAATCCTATCATGGTTCTGGGAGGAAGCGGAAGGGGTGAGAGCAGAAGTGCGGGAAACGGAACGGACACGGTCGAGAGCCCTGTCAACCACGGTGGAGGGGAATCCTCAGTTGAGGAAAAATTAAGATATATCAGGAGCACTGGTATGGAAGGTGGCATCGTCAGAGCAGATGCGGCGGAGACAGAGAAACTGGGAGAATGGAATAGAGTCCTTACAGGAAGCGGGGTGGGAGGAAGTGTAGACAAGGTAGGTGTGAGAGTCAGTAGGTTTATAGTGAATATTGGTCGATAGCCTATCCCCAGAAATGGAGACAAAGAAGTCGAGGAAGGGACGAGTTGGAGATGAATCATATGAAGGCGAGGGAAGGGTGTAAATTGGAAGCGAAGTTGATGAAATTTTCCAGTTGGGGGCGAGAGCAGGAAATGGCAATGATACAGTCATCACTATACCGAAAAAAGAGGTGAGGGAGGGGACCCGAGTAGGACTGGAACAAAGAATGTTCCACACATCCCACGAAAAGGCAGATATAGCTAGGACCCGTATGGGTTTCCATAGCAGCACCTTTTATTCAGAGGAAGTGAGTGGAGTCGAAGGAGAAGTTGTTCAATGTGAGAACAAGTTCAGCCTGGCGGTGATGGATGGCGACTGGGTGGGCCTCCTTTCAAGGAAGAAGCGGAGAGCTCTCAGGCCGTCCTGGTGGAGGATGGAGGTATAGAGGGATTGGACATCCATGGTGAAAAGGAGATGGTTAGGGCCAGGAAGCTGGAAACGGTTAAAGTGGCGGAGGGCGTCGGAAGAGTTGCAGATGTAGGTAGGAAGAGACTGGCCAAGGGCAGAAAAAACAGAGTTGAGATGGGAAGAAATCAGTTCCGTAAGGCAAGAACAGCCTGAAACGATGTGTCTAACAGGGCAGTCCTGTTTGTGGAACTTGGGAAGGAGGTGGAAACAGGATATGCGGGGTTGAGGGACTATGAGGTTGGGGCCGTGAAGGAAAGCTCTCCAGAGGAGATAAGGTCAGTGACAGTCATAGAAACGATGGCTTGATGTTCGGGGTCCTGGTCCAGGGGGAGTTAGGAGGACGTGTCAGAGAGTTGGCGTTCAGCCTGCACAAGGTAGAGGTCGGTTCACTAAACAACAGCAGCGCCACCCTTGTCAGCAGGTTTAATCACCAGATTTGGGTTGGGTCTGAGAGAACAGAGTGCTGGAAGTTCAGAGGGAGAAAGGTTAGAGTGAGTGATGGCAGCTGTTGCTGATGATTCTGATATTCCCATTTACACCTCCTCTAGACCCATCTTTTGTTTCTTTACTTGTCCCATTACCATCTCCTTTTGCCTTACACAATCATCGCTTTTGTCATTTAATCTCTCCTGCCTTCCACCCTATCACAGATCTTCCCTTTTGTTCTTTCCTCCCCTCCCCCTTTCCCTGCCTCTGTACTTGCTTAAAACCTGTTACATAGAATCATAGAATGGTTGCAGCACGGAAGGAGGCCATTGGGCCCGTTGAGCCCGTGCCGGCTCTCTGCAAGAGCACTTCAGCTAATCCCACTCCCCCGCCCTTTCCCCGTAGCCCTGCAAATTTCTTTCCTTCAGATACTTATCCAATTCCCTTTTGAAAGCTGTGATTGAATCTGCCTCCACCACCCTTTCAGGCAGTGCATTCCAGATCTTAACCACTCGCTATGTAAAAAAGATTTTTTTTATGTCGCCTTTGGTTCTTTTGCCATTCACCTTAAATCTGTGTCCTCTGGTTCTCGGCCCTTCTGTCAATGGGAACATTTTCCCTCTATCTACTCTGTCCAGACCCCTCATGATTTTGAACACCTCGATCAAATCTCCTCTCAATCTTCTCTGCTCCAGGGAGAACGACCCCAGCTTCTCCAGTCTATCAACGTAACTGAAGTCCCTAATTCCTGGAATCATTCTCGTAAATCTTTTCTGCACCCTCTCTAAGGCCTTCACATCCTTCCTAAAGTGTGGTGCCCAGAATTGGACACAATACTCCAGTTGGGGCCGAACCAGTGTTTTATAAAGGTTCGTCATAATTTCCATGCTTTTGTACTCTAGACCTCTATTTATGAAGCCCAGGATCCCGTAAGCCTTTTTAACTGCTTTCTCAACCTGCCCTGCCACCTTCAACGATTTGTGCACATATACCCCCAGGTCTCTCTGTTCGTGCATCCCCTTCAGGATTGTACCCTTTAGTTTATATGTCCTATCCTCATTCTTTCTACCAAAATTTATCACTTCACACTTTTCTGCGTTAAATTTAATCTGCCATGTGTCCGCCCATTTCACCAGCCTGTCTATGTCTTCCTGGAGTCTATCACTCTCCTCCTCACTGTTCACTATACTTCCAAGTTTTGTGTCATCTGCAAATTTTGAAATTGTGCCCTGTACACCCACATCCAAGTCATTAATATATATCAAGAAAAGCAGTGGTCCTAGAACCGACCCCTGCGAACACCACTGTATACCTTCCTCCAGTCCAAAAAACAACTGTTCACCACTACTCTCTGTTTCCTATCACTTAGCCAATTCTGTATCCATGCTGCCACAGTCCCTTTTATTCCATGGGCTTCAACTTTGCTCGCAAGCCTATTATGTGTCGAACGTCTTTTGGAAATCCATGTACACTACGTCAACTGCATTACTCTCATCAACCCTCTTTGTTACCTCATCAAAGAATTCAGTCAAGTTAGTTAAACACGATTTGCCTCTAACAAATCCGTGCTGGCTTTCCTTAATTAATCCACACTTGTCCAAGTGACTGTTAATTTTGTCCCTGATTACTGTTTCTAAAAGCTTCCACATTACCGAGGTTAAACTGACTGGCCTGTGGTTGCTGGGTTTATCTTTACACCCTTTTTTGAACAATGGTGTAACATTTGCAATTCTCCAGTCCTCTGACACCACCTCCGTATCTAAGGAGGATTGGACTATTATGGCCAGTACCTCCGCGATTTCCTCCCTCGATTCCCTCAGCATCCTAGGATGCATCCCATCCGCTCCTGGTGATTTATCTACTTTAAGTACAGCCAGCCTTTCTAATACCTCCTCTTTATCAATTTTTATCCTATCAAGTATCTTCACTACCTCCTCCTTTACTATGTCTATGGCAGCATCCTCTTCCTTAGTGAAAACAGATGCAAAGTACTCGTTTAGTACCTCAACCATGCCCTCTGCCTTCATGCACAGATCTCCTTTTTGGTCCCTAATCGGCCCCACCCTTCCTCTTACTGCCCTTTTACTATTTATGTGCCTATACATCTCTAACCTTTTCCAGTTCTGGCGAAAGGTCATCTACCTGAAACGTTCACTCTGTTTCTCTCTCCACAGATGCTGCCTGACCTGCTGAGCATTTCCAGCATTTTCTGTTTTTATTCCTTAGCATATCACAAAATTGACTTTGAACCCCATAAACTTAATTCCATGGAGAGATTATATAAGAGTTACTTATTATAAGAAAAATAACAAAGAAAATTCAAGAAATTGCATGGCAGAAGCCTGTACCAATGAAAGATGCAGCAGATCAAAACAGAACAAGATTGTCATCTGAAACACAATAGGCCCACACTTCAATTATTTTGCTCTAACTAAGCAACTGGAGAAAATGAACCCTCATGATATGTAGACACATCAAAATAGCACAGAAAGGCTGAGAGAGGATTAGAACATTAATACACATAAATTATGGACACTGGAATAGGAAGAAAAATATCAGAATGTGGAACTCGCTATCACCTGGAGTGATTGAAGTGAATAGCATAGATACACTTAAGGGGAGGCTAGATAAGTACATGTGGGAGAAAGGAATATGTGGATAAGGTGAGATGAAGTAAATAGAGTGAGAGGAGGCATGTGTGGTGCATAAACACCAGCATAGACTGGTTGGGCCGAATGGCCTGTTTATGTGCTGTAAATTCTATGTAATCCATGTCATTCTGATTATTTGGGACTTCAATCATTACAAAGAATTGAGATAAATCAAGAATTGGACATAGTTCGTAAAGAAAAGTAAAGCATTTACTTGACTGATCTGGGGTCAATCTCCCATTGAAGTTATTAAAAGTTACTGTACTGCGTTTACTTTAACAGCAAGTAAGTTCGTTGAGTCTCAATTTCTGTTCTGTAAGTAGACATTTTGACAATCGACAAGATGGAGAAACAATTAATAAACGGGATAGAATGATGGGCTTGGACATAACTGATTGAAGTATACAACAATAACTGATTGAAGTATACAACAATAACTGATTGAAGTATACAACAATAACTGATTGAAGTATACAACAATAACTGATTGAAGTATACAACAATAACTGATTGAAGTATACAACAATAACTGATTGAAGTATACAACAATAAAACATTGCTTCAAAATAAGCCAGACAGGTGGTACAGAGACACAATTTAATTCAGAAAGAAAGAACTTGCGGAAACGCAGCAGCCAATTTGCACACAGCAAGATCCCACAAACAGCAGAGATAAATGATCAGATAATCTGTTTTAGTGCTGTTGGCATAGACACTAGGAGAATTCCCCTGCTTTTCTTTGAAAAGTGTCATGAGGTCTTTTACATCCACCTGGGCTTTAATGTCTCATCCCAAAAATGGCACCTGGTCAGTGAAGTGTGCGCTTAGATTATGTGCTGAAGTCTGGAGTGGGTCTTGAACCCACAACCTTCTGATTCAGAGGCGAGAGTGCTCCCACTGAGGCCAGGCTGACATTTTAAAGTTATTGAGCATTAGGAAGAACTTATTACTTACTACTGGAAGCGCCCAGCCTCCCTCTTGGGGCACTGCGAGGGAGGCCTTCCTCCCCTTCTTAAAGGGGAGGGGCCGAGTGCAGCGCGACCCGGGGCCCAGCTGGGCCACCAGGGATCGGAGTGCCGGCAAAAGAGCCCGGCACTCAAGAAAAGTGCCGGGCTTACGGAGCGCAGCCAGCACTCCGCGGGGGGCTGGTCAGGAGGCCGGGGACGGCAACGGGGGCAGGTGCTGGCAGGCGGCCAGCAACAAAAATGGCCGCCCGGCACCTCGCCTTTAATTAGCGCCGCCCTGGCCGCAGGTAGGCCCCCCTAACCCCGTCGGACATAGCTTCCGGTGGTAAGTCAGGGGGTGCTACCAAAGATTGCGGCCGGGGCGCAAGCAGGGTGCTGCACACGGCAATGACGTCATCGCCGGAGGAAGCGGAAGAGGAAGAAGTGGAAGGAAGGATGCAGCCCAGACAGCCCCTTTCTGGTCGGGATATCTGGGATGGAATCATCCACCTGCAGTCCCAGAGACCACAACCCCAATATCCCTTTCAACATTAGTCCCACACCTTCCCTTCCCTCTGTTACTGACCATCACAGTGTCCTCTGGGCCACAATGCTGAAATATAAGACACCACAAAGCAAACTTTACAATCCAACTTTATACATATATCCATCCAATCATAACAGCAAGAAATCAACTCATCGCCCTTATGCATTCCCTTAGTGACTGTCTTGTGTGTGCCTTTGCCTATCCTACTGATGTCACGCAGTGCTACCACAGTGGCTGCAGCATGGCCGGTGGAAGACTGCTGACTTTCAGTGGGGGACACTGCAAATGGCCTTGCAGGGCGACCTTGAGGAGATGACGGCTGGGAGTGTCAAATTGAGTGACGATGTTTCTTCTTCTTCTCTCCTCTCTCCCTTTTCTTGGTCAACCACTGGCTGGACAGGCTGCATTTCTTGGGTGTTTGAAATGAGGAAGGCACAAGGGTGGAGTTGTGTTGAGGGGCGGGTGGGAAAGCAAGAGGTGCAAGCGAGAAGGAGGATAGCATATGAGGATACCAGCATCTTGTATCCTTTCAGCCCTGCCACTGGCCGAGGGCTCAGCCATGCCCCTGCCAAGAACAGCCAGCACCGTCTGCTCAAAGGGGCTGAGGTGAGGTTAGGAATGGGAGGTGTCCCTCGTGATTGGTACAGATTGTTGGTGGGCGGGGGGGGGAAGTCGTGCATTGAGCAGTGTCTGAAGCTAGTGGTGCAGTTGGTTGGAGACGGCTTTTTATGATGCATTCACTGACCTTGACCACTGGTGTGAGGTCATGAAGCTTTTTTGGGCACTGGAGCCAGGTGTGGGAGCGACACTGCTGGCAGTGATAGCCTCGGTGATCTGATCCCACATCATTCTTTCTGGAGGGCCTCCTGGCCCCTGTGGGTAAAGGACCTCTCTTGCAGTGTTGACCCCCTGCACAAAGCTGGAGTGCTGTGTGCTAGACCCTCGGTGCCCCTTCCCTGGCTTGTTGAGCCATTTGTGTCAGTGCTGAAACGCTTTGCCCATTTATTTTTTAGGTGCGGAAGGGAATTCAGCTTTAAGAGCTGAAGACTCTCATTTGGAATGTTAATGGCTAAAACCCGCACATTTTACAATTTTATTTTCATCATTTCAGAAGGCATTGCCCTTTTAAGATCCCACAATGCTTTGTGAAATCACAGCCTCGCTTTCAGAGGCTGTTGAAGCAGCAACGCCGCTTGGGCCGCGCCACGTTGGAGCCAGCTGCCAGGACCACCGCTGCCAGGACCACCGCCACCAGGACAGTGTTACACTGAGAGTTTAGTGCTGGGATAATAATTAGTCCTCGGTGCCAATTTTTCAGTCCTACCAGCGCCATCATTTTCGGCGGCCGTTGACCCCCGGCTGCGGTGGCACCGGAAGCTTTTGTGGCGGCCACGAATTTGTAGGCCATAAACGTTAGGCATGTTCAAAGTATCGTTGGATCCAAAGATGGAAAAGAGGGACGAACTTTGGGTTCATTGCTCTTTTGTCCTCAACTTTTCTTATGTACAACTTTCAGCAAACACTGCAGACTTTATTATATTGATATAAAAATCCGGAATAAATTTTTTTTCCTGCTATGAATAATTAGAATAATTTTAAACTAAAATATATATTTTTTTAAAACAACAGGCCAATACAGTACTTTGGCAGTTGAAATTTGTCATAACAATTGTGAGCCTATGCACAATGAATATAACTTTTTGGTGTAAACCCCTAAGTTGCACTTTTCTTTCTTTTAAATTCACATGTTTGCTTCTTCTACAATGTGTGGTGGAGATTGTGATCAGTGCCTTCCATTTTAATTTGACGAAAAGTGTAACTGGAATGCCACTAGATAATCTAGTTCTTAAAATTAGATTTCATTGTAATAAAGAATCAAAAATAGTTTTGAAGATCAGAGCAGAGTTAAACTGTACTATATCATCCATCTGGTTAATTATATTACGGGATTTTCCTGGTCAAAATATTCTTTGTTCTCGATCCTTTGTCATGATGAAATGCCAGAACAGTTCAGAATTGGTGTTGGTAGATAAAAGTGGCATCACCAATTGGGATATGCGGAACAGCTATCTGGGAAATAGCCCCTATTTTAATCAAACGTTTCTAACGGTGAAGTTAAGAATTTACATCAGAACCAAAAACTGGTTATATTTACACTCTCAAATAAAATTCTGAAGCTTCCTCCGAGTACTCCTTTAAATGGATTTTTTAAGAGAAATTTGACTGTTACTTTGACTAGAATTTGACTAGTAGTAGGCACCCCATTAATGACCATTTCAAATGCCATAAACCTTCCTGATTTCAATGAAACAATAAAGGTATGGTAATAGTAACCAGTAAGGAAGAACCTTACCAGTTCTTATCTCTGCTATCTGTAGAGGAAGGTTTGCTTCCATACTTAAAAAGACATTTGTATAATCATGAAATCCTTGTAATTTTTATCCACAAAATCTGAGGGATGGAGAATGCTTGTGGATCATATAAGCTCTCTCTCCTCTTCCCTACAATAAAGAACATAAACAACCTGCCTGTATAAAAAAGTGAGACTTAACCAAGTATTCAGTGTGCTACTACCACAATTACCCTATTAATAACCGAAACAGCCACTTTTTAATATCACTACAGCAAAATATTACATCTAAACAGACATAAAAAAGCTTGCACTTACACAGTGCCTTTTATATGGTAAACTCCCAATGCATTTACAGAGGAGAAATAGACACTGAGCATTAATAGGAGAGTTAGGGGAGGTGACCAAAAGCACAGTCAAAGGGATAGTTTTTGAGGAAGCTTTTGAAGGTGCGAAGGAAGTTGTCAAGGCAGAGGGGTTTAGAGGAGGGAGTTCCAGAGTATCGCAAGGCAACTGAAGACTGCCCAAAAGGCGGGGGGGTGGAAGTTCGAACAGGATTGTAGAGTATCAAAGTAGGGCACTCACAGGCTGTAGGGCTGAGAAGTGCCAGTGCTCTGTATGAATCTTTTCATGTGATGCTGCTTTGGTTTGCACAGATTCAGTGCATTAAGCTGATGCTTTCCTCTCAGAAATTGCTAATCTGTTATTTTAACAACAGTTTCTCAGCAGCAGCTTGACAAAGTGCACTTGCTGGATATTTATAGTGCTCTGTGAAATTCATTGTAGAAACGCCTAACAATAAACAATAATCAATATTGTTGATGAATCCTTTGAGCATATTGCCTGCTTTTTTTGTGATGCTTGAGAACATAAATAATGTGGCTGAATATAATATTCTGAGTGCTGGTAGTATTAAAATATTGTGTTTTGCTAAGTAACAGTGTCTGTCTCTTCTATACTATGGGGCAGAATTTATGAATTAATGTACCCACACAGAGAGCTTCACACAGCATGAGTGCGTATCAGGAATTCGGGCATTGAAGTTGGCATGATTTTTCCGTCCAAACAGGTAGAAAAACATGCATGGTGTGCTGACTTTAGCATCTAAATTGCCGATATGCACTCCGATCACACAAAATTCAGTGTCTGAATTCGTAAAATCTCCCCATAGTTTCTTCCTTTTCTGAGAGTTGAATGATGATGGAATTGGACTCTCAGTGAAAGTGTGCTTATAATCCAAAACATTTCTTGTCATCTCCTTGCTTCTGGTATTTATTTTTGGGGAGGTAAATATACTGTGTAATACTTTTATCTGAACTGTTGTAGGATTTATAGATTACATATTTTATAAACCTTTTTAAATTGATATTTTTTCCTATAATTTTAAAATACTTCTAAACGGGTTTGACATTGACTTGCTGTAATGTCCCATCACTTCAAACTCTTTTTTGTAACACTCCCTTGTTGGTAAGGCATCATCTTCAATTCCCCTTCCTGGGCCCACAATATTCTCGGCCAAAGGACGCCCTTTGCTAATGTCATTATGAGATCGGCTGTGAGGAACTGGGTAAGTGTGGCCCTGGTGCGCCTTCCTTTCATTAATGTTTTCTGTCGCCTTCCTCGCTGCAGAGAAGCACCAGGTCTCTGCACGGTATCTCTCCAAAACAGTACGGCAAGCATCAGCCACTTGGTGTATGGAGGATTGGGGGTGCAAACCCGTATCCTGCAATTCCATGGAGCTCCAATGCTGTACAATGAATGACTCAGTAAAACTGTTTTATAGAGACAATTCATCTTTTTAATACTGTGATTTTAAATTTCTAAAATCCTGTACTTTTTCTGGATTATGGGTGTGCTTATTGAGTTTTTTTCTTTGGTGAAGGAGAGCCTTGTGTATTTCTTCCCAGATTAATGAAGTTCATCAAGACAGCTCTTATAATGTGAAGGAGCATACAGGAGAGCTTAATGACTGAATTTACACGGATAATGACACCTCTTATTAAACCTGAATGTTGCAAATAATTTTGTGTGCTGCAGCATTTACAAGCACGGCACCAGTTCAATGGGAGTCAATCTAAACAAAGGACAGGTTAATACATTTTACTGTGATCAAGCGTCCACAATGCCTCTGATCTGGGTTGTCTTGTGTTAAACCCACAGTCTTAAGATGCAGGGAATACAGTAGCAAGGGAAATGACTTCACAACAAGGCGATGTTGGAACAAAAATTGCTGGAAAAATAATGGCAAGTTCACGGCAGCTGCCATTATTAGTGCGTAAAAAAACCCAGCAATTTGTGGCGAGGAAGAGAAACGCCACGAGTTGCGAATCGCCACAAATTGTTGGACGATTTTTGCCGCTTCATCGTTAGCCTCGCAAAAACGGGAACTTGCCATCAACCCCCCCATTGACATTCATTGAGAGGCACAAAATTGCTGGATTTGCGCTGTAAATACAAATTAATCTCGCCGCAGCCATTTACGGCTGGAAATTCATGTCGCAAGGACCCCATTAATTACATGATTTATGGTCCTGACATGACCCTCAACCTTGGAGACCCAGAAAGGGAACAATGAAACTGTGGAGTCTCACTCCCGCTGGTAATAAATTGTTCCTAGAGGTTTCTAAAATTTTAATTTTTTTTTTTTACTTTTCCTTTCTGTCTCTTTTTTCTTTCTCTCTTAAACAACTCTCTTTCTTTCCCTCAATTTCTTTTTCTGTATCTAATTTGACTCTAATTCACTCTTTCCTATTGTCGTTCACTCTGTTTCTTTCTCTATACTTAAATTTTATCGGTCTGTGAGGTAGACCATTGGCTCAGTCGTTCAGCAGGTTCCAGATGCCCGGTTGACATCACCGCGCCATTATTAATTCACAATTTCAGCAATTTGCAGCGCAAAGGGAGAGGTAAAAATCAAATTCATGGCACTCGCCGCGAGATGCACCACTCCAGCAATTTCTGGGCCATTGTAACTTCCATAGGATATGCACATAAATGTGCTGCTCCATTTAGTTAATTGCTTATGTTTTAAAGTCTTTGCTTCCCCTTAGCCTAGCATCCATACCAATCTGAATTGCTTAAGATGTTTCTGAGTGAATTGGTTCAGAACTGATTCCAAACGAATGCGTGCTGCTTTAGGGTTTAGTCTGAGTCATGATCCTTCACCTCTGTTTTACCAACTTAGGGATGAGTTGTGAAGTTCACCATCTCCAACTCAATGGTCCACATCAAACCAACATTTAATTTATGAATTGGAAAACTAGATTAAAAGTATAATGAATGTCTTTGTTGAAAATATGTTCTTATGTTGCAGATTGCAGTCAAGAGTATACAGACTCCACAGGGATAGATTTGCATGAATTTCTTATTAATACATTAAAAAATAATCCCAGGTAGGTACCTCCATGTTTAAAAGGATAACTGTATCCACTAAACATTTTTTTTTAGAGTATTTAAGTATTCTATATTCTAAAACTTTGCACCGTCAAACTGTATTACGAATTACCAAAATATCTCTCCTATTAAAAAGATCAGAGATGAAACAGCAGGTTTAACTTGCGTTTAGGTGTATTATGGAACTAGAATAATGGGGGTAATTTTAACCCCCAAAGAGGGGGGCGGTGGGTTTGGTTCGGGTGGGAGGATAAAATGTTCAAAATCTGAAACGGGAACCCAACTCACTTCGAACCTGCCCACTTCCAGTTTCAATGGAGGAGGGACGAGGGGTGGGGCGATCAATCCATTCTCAGGAGGTGGGTCAGTCATTGAAACCTTTTAAGGAGGCTGCATGCTTCCACTTTTACAGGATTTCTATTTTTAACCCATGTTGGCCAGGTTTCCCGCGCCTCGGGAAACCCGGCAGTTAAAAGGAGGTGAGAAGGGTCAGATCCATCAGGTGAGTGTCTTTACAGTACTGCTAATGGGCCAGGAGGAGCAGGAGTGTTTCCCCCCGGCCCAGAATCTAACCCTGTTAACACCCCGCCCCGCCCCCCCCCCCCCCCCCCCAATCTCCACGATCTCCCCTCGGCACACCCCCATCACTGACCCCTGACTCCCCTGTGATCTCCGCCAATCCCCCCACGGTCCTCCCCGACACCTCCAGTGCCCCTGGGATCTGTACCCCCAACAAACACGAAACTTGCCTGATCCTCGACTGCGGCCTTTTCCTGGAGAACTTCCAAGCCCGGGTAGGAAATCTGTTGAAAAAAAAAACGCACGCTATGGAGTTACAATTCCATGGCGTTAGGGGAAACCCGCCCTTCTGGGTTTCCCGACCATAACTCCTGCTCCCTCCCCCCACTCCGAAACCACGCCCCAGTGAATATGGAGGCCAATGTGTGTTGTTTAGTATTGAGAAAATTAAGACAAAATGCTGTTTAATTTTTAACTGCCAAAATTTGGCATCATTGTTGGTTAAATGCAGCATCGGTTGTAACAAAAATTGAATTCCAACAAAAGAATCTGCCATAAAAATACAAAATACTGGAAATATATAGCAGGTCCATTAGCAAATGTAAGGAGAAAAGAAAGGTTAATATTTTGGGTGTATACCCATCTTTTGGCAAATAAACTGTCAGAAAACAAGAAGGACAAAGATTAAGGGAAAATACACAACCACAAACCAGGAGGGAAAGGGATAAAGGAACTATTTGCTGGCGAATCAACAGATTTGAACAGTATTATACTTTTGAATATTATGTAGTCCAGTAACTTCCTTATTCATAATTTCCAATTAATAGTTTTCTCGTGACATTATTGCTTCTGTTATTGTGAGTTGCGTAACTTTATATGATTGTGACATCAATGATAAAATTTTAATGTTTCTATACATAACTTAAATATACAAATTACTGTGATCGCTCCCACCCTCCTCCTGGAAAGAAATGACTACACAATTAGAAAAGGTCAACTTAAAAGAAGCATTGTCATCATCAGTGACTTTAGTTCTGCAACCTGAGTTTGAATGTAGCCCACACAAAAGAAGTAAGGTTCTTTCCCAATGAGAGCTGTCAGTGGACCTCAAAACAATTGAGATATGATCATTTCAGGCAGCTCTACAATCACCTCTATACTTAAAGCTCCAGAATGTCATTAAATAGTCACATTCTGATGAATGTTTCCCCTCTGACTGCCATTCAAAATATGCAACTTTTTGTGTGCATTTGTTGCTGAGTGCTATACTTCACTCTCTATTGGAATGCTTGCATGGCTTTCGGGATAGTCTAGGGGACGCAGACTTGGACGTGTATGGCAGACAACTGGCTTAACCATTCATCGCCAGATCTGGCTGGACAACATAAACCACTACCGGGTGCTGTTCTCCTCAACCAAAACTGTTCACTGTTTCAGGATCATCCTGGAATGCAATGATTACCCCCAGCTTCTCTTCTCCACTACAAACCATCTTCTTAAATCCCCCTTCCCTGCCTCTTCCACCCTCATCTCCAACAACAAGTGTGAGGAGCTCGTGGACTTCTTTTCACAAAGGTTGAGACCAACCATTCAGCGCTCTCTGCTGCTTCCCTCCCTTCCCCTAGCACACCGGACAAAGTTCCCCTAAGGATCTCCCCTGCCTTAGCCCTGAGCTCGCATCTTTCTCCAGTTTGTCTCCTATCTCCCATCATGCCCTCTCCGAGCTCATCTTGTCCATGAGACCCACCTCCTGCTCCCTAGACCCTAACCCACCTGACTACTGACAACCCAACTTTCCTTCCTGGCCCCCATGTTAGCTGATGTTAAAGGTTCCCTTTCCTGATGTACTGTCCCCCCCCCCCCTTCAAATCTGACATCCTCATCCCTCTCAAAAAACCCACCCTTGACTCCTCTGTCCTTGCAAACTGCTGCCTGATCTCCAACCTCCCTTTCCTCTCCAAAGTGCTTGAACGTGTTGTCGCCTCCCAAATCCATGCCCAACTTTCCCACAATTCCATGTTTGAATCCCTCCAGTCAGGTTTCCGTCTCCACCACAGTACCAAAACGCCTCTCATCAAAGACACAAATGACATCCTGTGTGACTGTGACCATGGTAAACTATCCCTCCTCGTACTTCTCGACCTGTCAGCAGCCTTTGACACAGTTGACCACACCATCCTCCTCCAACGCCTATCCTCCGTCGTCCAGATTTGTGGGACTATCCTCACCTGGTTCCATTCTTATCTATCCAGTCGTAGACAGAGAATCACCTGCAATGGCTTCTCTTCCCACTCCCTCACCGTTGCCTCTGGAGTACCCCAAGGATCTATCCTTGTCGTCCTCCTATTTCTGATCTACATGCTGCCCCTCGGCGACATCATCCATAAACACAATGTCAGATTCTACATGTACGCTGACGACACTCAGCTCTACCTCACTATCACCTCTCTCGACCCCTCCACTGCCTCTGATTTGTCGCGCTGTTTGTTTGGCATCCAGTACTGGATGAGCAGAACTCTCCTCCAACTGAATATTGGGAAGACCGAAGCATTGTCTTTGGTCATGCCACAAACTTCATTCCCTAGCCATCATCTCCATCCCTCTCCCTGGCTATTGACTGAGGCTAAACCAGACCGTTCGCAATATGACACCAACATGAGTTTCCGACCATCTATCCACTTCATCATCAAGACTGCTAACTTCCACCTCTGTAACATCGCCCGACTCCAACCCTGCCTCAGCTCATCTGCTTCCACCTCTGTAACATCGCCCGACTCCAACCCTGCCTCAGCTCATCTGCTTCGGAAGCCCTCATCCATGCCTTTGTTACCTCTAGTCTTGACTATTCCAATGCTCTCCAGCCCGGCCTTCCATCTTCCACCCTACATAAACTGGAGCTCATCCAAAACTCTGCTCCCGTGTCCTAACTCGCACCAAGTCCCGTTCACCTATCACCCTTGTGCTCATTGATCTACATTGGCTCCTGATCTGGCAACGCCTCTTTTTTTAAATTCTCATCCTTGTTTTCAAATTCCTCCATTGCCTCACCCATGCCTATCTCTGTAACCTCCTCCAGCCCTATAAGCCTTCGAGATCTCTGCACTCCACAGCTTTAGCCTCTTGTGCATCCCCGATTTTAATCACTCCACCATTGGCGGACTTACCTTCAGCTGCCTAGGCCCTAAGCTCTGGAATTCCCTAAACCTCTCCACCTCTCTACCTCTCTCTCCTCCTTTAAGACGCTCCTTAAAACCTACCACTTTGACCAAGATTTAGGTCATCTGACATGATATCTCCTTATGTGGCTCATTGTCAAATTTTGTTTGATAACACTCTTGTGGAAGCGCCTTGGGACGTTTTACTATGTTAAAGGCGCTATATAAATACAAGTTGTTATTGTTGAGAAGGGGGAGAATCTGGAAGACCAATCTGACCCTACAAAGCAACCTTTTTGTGAGTCAGTCCAGAGTATGGAGAATTACCCAGGCCAGTCCTCTTTGCTGCCCTAGCTGAAGGATGACTATATATATATGTGGGGGAAATTGGGAAGATAATAGGTTCAAAAAAAGTGACTTTAAAAATTGAAATTTATTTAAAAAAAACTTAATATAGTCATGATGGATACTATTATCTTCAGTTGATAACTCAACTTCTGTAAGGAATTTGCCTGTTCATCATTTTGACATCTTTTGTTCTTGGAAAGACAGATTGTCCAAGAAAAGACTAAAACATTAAGTATTGAAGAGCAATTCGTATGACCCAATGAACACGCATAGTTTTGGTTGAATGCTGCCTCTTACTGGCACTGGATTTGTTTAAGCAAAATGGAGCAGTTTTAAACAACCTAGTCAGGTATGAAAATTCACATTAAGATAGATTCAATAAAGGTAGCCTGAGATAGTATAGTACTGATCCCTCTGTGTTGAGAGGTGGGCGCTCACTCTCGATTTTCCCGAGCACTGAGTTCTCAGTGTTAGCCAGTAACTAGTGGAAGGTGGTGATAATCTGAGGATGAGTCAGACTTATAGCAGTCAGTTCAAGGACTTCATTGGCAGAGACCTACGAGCAAGTAGCCTGCTCATCCTGTTGGTTGGGGAATGATGTGTTGGGGTGTGCAGAACAACTGAAATCAAAGTAGGGGAAAGTATTCATTTCATGTTTATATTTATATTGACTTAATGTTTTTCATTTTACAGAGACAGAATGATGCTATTAAAAATGGAACAGGAACTAATAGATTTTATCAGTGATAACAAGTAAGTGATCACATTTATATCAGTTGCTTTAAACAGAAGCATTTTAGATGAGGTTTATTTTATTTTAGATGTTTATTTTATTAACTGCTCATGGAAACTCATGTAATTTACTACAGTTTTTAGATAATGCTTAAATAGTTGTAGTTTTTAAGTGAATTTTATTAACTGGAGGTACACATAGATATTAAATTCCATTAACACTGAGTATTGAAGGAGACATGCAGGAGAGGGAAGAATAAGATGCCATATTTTTATTCTGATGGAGTACTTTTTGTTCAAATACTGTTCTGTTTTATACTGCAAAAGATATATTGATTAAAAGCTTTGTTTTATTATATCTCGCCAAGCCTGATTGATAACATCCACTCTTCAGACTCCAGCTTCTTTTAGAAGTAAGCATCTTTGGAACCTCACAGCGATTCAAAGAGCACAGATTTACAAACTCACTCTTCCAATTTAAAATAAAACGTTGTGTTCTGTGAACCGACAGTAGAATCATAGAATGATTCAGCACAGAAGGAGGCCATCGTGCCTGTGCAGGCACTTTGAAAGAGCTATCCAATTAGTCCTGCTCACTGCTTACTACATTTCTGAGTTTCATGTCATTTGCAAACTTTGAAATTATGCCCTGTATACCCAAGTCCAGGTCATTAATATATATCAAAAAGAGCAGTGGTCCTAATACTGACCCCTAGGGCACACCCATTGTATACTTCCCTCCAGTCTGAAAAACAACCATTTACCACTACGCCCTGCTTTCTGTCCCTTTGCCAATTTCATATCCACGTTACCACTGCCCCTTTAATCCCACAGGCTTCAATTTTGCTAACAAGCCCATTATGTGGTACTTTATCAAACGCCTTTTCAAAGTCCATATACACATCAATCGTTCTACCCTCATCAACCCTCTCTGTTACTTCATCAAAGAACTCAATCAAGTTAGTCAAACACGATTTACCATTAACAAATCCATGCTGGCTGTCATTTATTAACCCATATTTTCCCAAGTGACAATTCATTTTGTCTCGGATAATTATCTCTAACAGTTTCCCTACCATTGACGATAGGCTGGCTGGCCTGTAGTTTCCGGGTTTATCCCTCTCCCCTTTTTTAAACAGGGGTGTAACATTTGCAATCCTCTAGTCCTCTGGCACTGCTCCCATACCTGTGGAGAATTGCAAGATTGTGGCCAGTGAATATTACATTGCTCACCTGACTGCTTTGCTTCTCTTCCTGCACCCCATTTCCCATCCGACTGCTCCACTCCCAGCCTTGCCTCAAGTTACCCCTGAGCATCTTAGAATCATACAATAGTACAGCACAGAAGGAGTCCATTCGGTCCATTGAGTCTGCGCCAGCTCTTTTGAAAAGTAATTCAGTTAGTCTCACTCCCCCGCTCTTTCCCCATATCCCTGCAATTTTTTCTCCTTCAAGTATTTATCCAATTCCCTTTTGAAGGCTACTATTGAATCTGTATCCACCACCCTATCAGGCAGCGCATTCCAAATCCTAACCACTCATTGCGTAAAAAAAAGTTTTTCCTTCTGTTGCCTCTGATCCTTTTGCCAATCATCTTAAATCTGTGACCTCTCGTTATCGACCTTTCAGCCATTGGAAACAGTTTCTCTTTATTCACTCTATCTAAATCCTTCATGATTTTAAACACCTCTATCAATTCTCCTCTTAGCCTACTCTGCTCCAAGGAGAACAACCCCAGCTTCTCTAGTCTATCCACGTAACTGTAATCCCTCATCCCAGGAACCATTCTAGTAAATCTCTTCAGTACCCTCTCCAAAGCCTTCACGTCCTTCCTAAAGTGCGGTGCCCAGAATTGGACACAGTACTCCAGCTGGGACTGAACCAGTGTTTTATACAGATTTAGTATACCTTCCTGGCTTTTGTACTCTCTGCCTCTCTTTATAAAATTGAGAGGTCGCACAACACCAGGTTATAGTCCAACAGTTTTATTTGAAATCACAAGCTTTCAGAGCTATCAAATAAAACTGTTGGACTATAACCTGGTGTTGTGCGACCTCTCAATTTTGTCCACCCCAGTCCAACACCGGCATCTCCGCATCATGACCACTCTCTTTATAAAGCCCAGGATCCCACGTGCTTTATTAACTGCTTTGTTAACCTGTCCTCTCACCTTCAGAGATTTGTGCAAAAGCACCCCCAGGTTCTTGCACCCCTTTAAAATTGTACCATTTAGTGTCTATGATCTCTCCTCATTCGTCCTACCAAAATGTATCACCTCACAATTTTCTGCGTTTAATTTCATCTGCCATGTGTCCGCCTATTCCACCAGCCTGTCTATATCTTCTTGAAGTCTATTACTATCTTCCTCACTGTTTATTACACTTCCAACAAGCCTAATATGTGGTACTTTATCAAACGCCTTTTGAAAGTCCATATACACAACATCAACTGCACTGCCCTCATTCACTCTCTCTCTTACCTCATCAAAAAACTCAATTAAGTTAGTCAAACACAATTTGCCCTTTAACAAATCCGTGCTGGCTCTCCTTTATTAGTCCATGCTTGTCCAAGTGGCTGTTAATTTTGTCCCGGATTATTGTTTCTAAAAGCTTCCCCACCACCGACGTTAAACTGACTGGCCTGTAATTGCCAGGTTTATCCTTCTCCCCTTTTTTGAACAAGGGTGTAACATTTGCAATGCTCCAGTCCTTTGGCACCACCCCTGTATCTAAGGAGGATTGGACGATTGTGGCCAGCACTTCCACAATTTCTACCCTTACTTCCCTCAGCAACCTAGGATACATCCCATCCAGACTGGGTAACTTATCCACTTTAATTACCACCAGCCTGTCTAGCACTTCCTCTTTATCTATTCCTATCTCATCCAATATCCCAGCAACCTCCTTGTTTACCATAGCTTTGGCAAAGTCGTCTTCCTTGGAAAACACCGATGCAAAATACTCATTTAGTATGTCAGCCATGCCTTCTGCCTCCACTAATAGTTCTCCATTTTGGTCCCTAATTGGCCTCACCGCTCCTCTGACAACCCTTTTACTGTTAATATGCCTATAGAAGACCTTTTGGATTCCCCTTTATGTTAGCCACCAATCTATGCTCGTACTGTCTCTTTGCCTCTCTTATTTACAAACAGGGGGCTCTAGGGGGGGAGGAGCTAAATACGATTAAAATCTCTAAGGAATTGGTACTCAGTAAAATAATGGGACTCAAGGCGGATAAATCCCCTGGACCTGATGGCTTACATCCTAGGGTCTTGAGGGAAGTGGCAGTAGGGATTGTGGATGCTTTGGTAATAATTTTCCAAAATTCCCTGGACTCAGCAAAGGTCCTGGCAGATTGGAAAACTGCTAATGTAACACCCTTATTTAAAAAGGATAGTAGGCAGAAGGCTGGAAATTATAGACCAGTTAGCCTAACATCTGTGGTGGGTAAAATTTTGGAGTCTATTATTGAGGAGACAGTAACAGAACATTTAGATAAACATAATTTAATAGGACAAAGTCAGCATGGCTTTATGAAGGGGAAGTCATGTCTGACAAATTTGCTTGAGTTCTTTGAGGACATAACGTACAGGGTGGATAAAGGGGAACCAGTGGACGTAGTGTATTTAGACTTCCAGAAGGCATTCGACAAGGTGCCACATAAAAGATTATTGCTCAAGATAAAAAATCACTGGATTGGGGGTAATATTCTGGCATGGGTGGAGGATTGGTTATCTAACAGGAAGCAGAGAGTTGGGATAAATGGTTCCTTCTCGGACTGGCAACCAGTAGCCAGTGGTGTTCCGCAGGGGTCGGTGCTGGGTCCCCAACTCTTTACAATCTATATTAACGATTTGGAGGAGGGGACCGAGTGTAACATATCAAAGTTTGCAGATGATACAAAGATGGGAGGGAAAGTAGAAAGTGAGGAGGACATAAAAAACCGACAAGGGGATATAGACAGGCTGGGTGAGTGGGCGGAGATTTGGCAGATGCAATACAATATTGGAAAATGTGAGGTTATGCACTTTGGCAGGAAAAATCAGAGAGCAAGTTATTATCTTAATGGCGAGAAACTGGAAAGTACTGAAGTACAAAGGGATCTGGGGGTCCTAGTGCAAGAAAATCAAAAACTTAGTATGCAGGTGCAGCAGGTGATCAAGAAGGCCAACAGAATGTTGGCTTTTATTGCTAGGGGGATAGATTATAAAAACAGGGAGGTATTGCTGCAGTTATATAAGGTATTGGTGAGACCGCACCTGGAATACTGCATACAGTTTTGGTGTCCATACTTAAGAAAAGACATACTTGCTCTCGAGGCAGTACAAAGAAGGTTCACTCGGTTAATCCCGGGGATGAGGGGGTGGACATATGAGGAGAGGTTGAGTAGATTGGGACTCTACTCATTGGAGTTCAGAAGAATGAGAGGCGATCTTATTGAAACATATAAGATTGTGAAGGGGCTTGATCGGGTGGATGCGGTAAGGATGTTCCCAAGGATGGGTGAAACTAGAACTAGGGGGCATAATCTTAGAATAAGGGGCTGCTCTTTCAAAACTGAAATGAGGAGAAACTTCTTCATCAGAGGGTAGTAGGTCTGTGGAATTTGCTGCCCCAGGAAGCTGTGGAAGCTACATCATTAATTAAATTTAAAACAGAAATAGACAGTTTCCTAGAAGTAAAGGGAATTAGGGGTTACGGGGAGCGGGCAGGAAATTGGGCATGAGGCTGAGTTCGGATCGGTCAAGGCCCTGTGGGTGGCGGAGCGGGCCCAGGGGCTGAGTGGCCGGGTCCTGCTCCTACTTCTTGTGTTCTTTAGATTTGAGGTTAGGATCAGATCAGCCATGATCTTATTGAATGGCGGAGCAGGCTCGAGGGGCCGATTGGCCTACTCCTGCTCCTATTTCTTATGTTCTTATGTTCTTATTTCATTTATCACTTCTCCTCTGTATTTTTTATACTCAGCTTGATTCTCCCTTGTATTATCAAGCTGACATCTGTCATACGCCCCCTTTTTCTGCTTCATCCTACTCTCCAACTCCTTCGTCATCCAGGGAGCTCTGGCTTTGGTTGCCCTCCCTCTCCCCCTTGTGGGAATGTACCTAGACTGTACCCAAACCATCTCCTCTTTAACGGCCACCCATTGCTCCATTACATTTCTGCCTGCCAGTCTTTGGCTCCAGTGTACCTGGGCCAGATCCCTCCTCAATTCGCTGAAATTAGACCTCCTCCAGTTAAGTATTTTTATTCTAGATTTCTCCTTGTCCTGCTCCATAACTAATCAAAACCTTATGATACTATTCCTGAGATGCTCTCCAACTGTGACATTCTCCACTTGACCCACTTCATTCCCCAGAATTAGATCCAGCAATGCCTCCTTCCTCATTGGGCAGCAAACATACTGATCAAGAAAATTCTCCTGAAGATGCTTCAAAAATTCCTCCCCTTCTCTGCCCTCAACACAATCACTGCCCCATTCAATATTGGGGTAGATAAAGTCTTCCATTATCACTACCCTATAGTTCTTGCACCTCTCAGTAATTTCTTTGCAAATCTGCTCCTCCGTCTCCTTCCCACTATTTCGTGGGCTATAAAATACACCAACTAGCAGAATAGCTCCTTTATTGTTCCTCAACTCCAACCAAATGGATTCTGTCTTTGACCCCTCAAGGACATTCTCTCTTTCTAGCACTGCAATATTTTCCTTAATCAAAACTGCTACCCCTCCTTTTTCTCCTTCCCTATCTTTCCTGAATAGCTTGTACCCAGGAACATTAACAATCCAATCCTCCCCTTTTTTGAGCCAGGTCTCAGTTATCGCCACTACATCATATTCCCACGTGACTATTTGTGCCTGCAGCTCACCAACCTTATTAACCACACTCTGTGCATTTACACACATGCATTCCAAACCTAACTTAGACCACTTTGTATTTTCTATGATCCCGGCTAATTCTGTATTATTTCTAACTCTAACTGTCTCTCCCAGTCCTCTGCGCACCTTGTTTCTACTTTTTAATACTACATCCTGGTGCCCAACCCCCTGGCGAATTAGTTTAAACTCACCTCCACAGCACTAGTTAACCTGCCTGGAAGGTTATTGGTCTCAGCTCTGTTCAGGTGCAACCCGTCCATCTTGAACAAGTCCCTCCTGCCACAGAACTGGTCCCAATGTCCCAGGAATCTGAACCCCTCCCTCCTGCACCATGTCTCTAGCCACGCATTAACCTGCCATGTCTTCCTATTTCTACTCTCACTCGCGCGTGGCACTGGGAGTAATCCAGAGATTACTACCTTTGAGTTCCTGCTTTTTAACTTCCTCCCTAGCTCTTAAACTCTGACTGCAGGATGTCAATCCTCTTCATCCCTATGTCGTTGGTTCCGACATGGGCCACGACTTCTGGCTCTTCCCCTTCCCCCTGGGATCAGCATGAGAGATCTACTATTTTCAAGTACGTCAATGATTGTGTCAAATCCTGAAGCATTCTCTTCATGGGGAAGAAGTTGACTTTATTTGTTTCTCCTCTCCTAGCAATCACTATAAGAAATTCCCTCCAATGTCATCATATCATCGGATGTTGGTGCACAGAGTAGCAGCTTATTTTGGAATGGATCATAATGTAGATCAAACTGGAAAATCTGTTATAATCAACAAAACTAGCAATACTAGAATGTAAGTATCGCTTGTTCTTAATGTTGATTCTCTTTCAGACATAGTCTTCTATATTAAGTGAATCTCTTTTATTGTTCATTTTCACACCTGATTCTAGGACCTAGTCTAGCACAATAATCTAGTCTATGCAACGTTTACAGTTTGTCCCTTCCTGCTACAGCCTATGCATTATCCACAGGCTCAACACCCATCACAGCCCTCCAAAATCCCAATACAGATCAGTAATTATGGACTTTTATGTGTTGGTGGTATAAGAAAATATTCTGAAGACAACTGGTTTGATTACATTTCTGTGTTTTTATATATGCCAACAGACCAGAGCAAAGGTTCTGCGAGCACATAAAAGATGAGAAGAATGACGACTCCCAGAAAAGATTTATTTTAAAACGAGATAATTCTAGTATGGATAAAGAAGACAATCAGGTACGAAATACTGTGTGAAGCTTGAGAATAAAACTTTTCCTGATAATATCCAGCAGCAAAAGCTATTCAATTTTTAATCCGCTCAGTCAGTTAACCTTTTATACATATGACGGCAGTAATGTGTGTACTTTAACTAATCTGCTAAAACCTCAACTAATTCAATTGGATGGGATTTTAAATAGGTTTATGTGTAAATGAACAGTATTTCATATCCTTTCAGGAAATGTTTATCTTGCAGCAAAATAGGATTCATCCATTTAGAGATGATAGAAGAAGTAAATCAATTGAGGAGAGAGAAGAGGAATATCAACGAGTAAGAGAGAGAATTTTTGCACAAGATGTAAGTAATTTCTCTGCTAGCCTCGTACCCCATTTACACGGGGATATCAAATTGAGTTCGGATTCATTGATCTGAACTGAATTTGGCCTCCCTCGCGTTTGCACTCACCTCTACCCTGATCCAGTACATGTGTCTGAACAGGATTAAATTAAATTGCCTGTCTGAGGGATGTGCTGGCTTATTGGGCAGAACAAGAGTTCAGCAGGGATTTGGATCAGACTGCTCATACCAGGCTGATTCAGATCCTTTGCTGCTGTGCTGGATTTAAACCAGTGTTGGGGGGTGAGAGATTTTATATCAGGGTAAATAATTGCTACCATTTAAGTGTTGAACGAGAACAGCTGTAAATTCAAAATTATTTCAAATTTACAGCTGTAGTGTAAACGGGGCTGTAGACAGGCTAAAGTCATAACTAGATAAAGCAAATATGGCTAATATTCCAAAAAAACTAGGTCATAAATAAAGTTCTGTATTACACATCCCGTTAATGCATTCCAAAATTCAAATTGATAACACAATAAAAATAATTGAGGACAGTTTACTAAATAGTTGGGATTAGAAGTTACCTAATGCTATTCAAATTAAGTGAAGTTTTAAATTAGTGTAATTCAACGAGATTTTAATGTGGACTAAAAAAAGTGATTTGTACTGTACCATCGCTAGAAAAAAAATTGTCACATAAGAATGCTTTCAATCATATATAACGGCCATTTATCTGTCATCAGCTAATATATTTCAATGCAAGGAACCATTAGCAAATATTAAGCAGAAGGAAAATAAGTTAAAACAAGGAAATTAATTTGCAATCAATCATAAACCCATGCAGCACTTTGAATGAGGGAATTAGACAGAGTTTCTATTGAAAAATCAAAACTAATTTTTCTACTGTTATAAGTAAGAAAATTGGTACTTATTTGTATAACATTTTCTATACATCTTTCAGTTTAATCCTATATTCCTTTATGTATTTTATTGCCAATTCTACAGGTTTGCATACCAAAGTTAGTCTTGAAACTGAGTACTAAAGGATATATATTTAAAATAAAGATGGAAAAGGCTGGGCATGCACAGCAGACCTGTCAGTATGTGAAAAGAGAAAAGACAGGTTAATGTCTAAGGCTGGAACCTTTCATTCTCACAAAGAATCTCAACCCTAAACCTTTTGCCAGCCTTTCCTATTTTCAGATGCTCACAATCTTGCTGTGTTTTCTGCTTTTCCAGCATTCAGTTTTTCTTTTCTCATCCCTATAGATTATTTGGCAGCTAAAAAGGAAGGTTCATTATTTGAGGGGTTTAAATATCCATCGTAACTATCTTTTAAACGTGTTGGATTTTTGCAATTTGCTTCCTCCTCATCTTATTGCACTGACTTCTGCTGGGGTAAAGTTCCAGGGCATTGGGAACCCTCGAGTGCCTCGCTTAAGTGGCAATTCATCATGTGAGCCTAGACAATGGGTGTTGGCAGGTCACTGGACCATGGGGAACATCACCATATCCAAGTTCGACTTTGTCCTCCACCGACATCCACACAGGCGCTTTATAGCAGGGGTCACTAAATAGTGACCAGGAGCAGGAACCCTGGCTGATTTTCTCTCCCTTGTTCAAGGACACTGAGGCTAGTTCTAACGTCACATTCTGTCACTACAGCTGACTGAACACAGACCAGAAATCAAATCTCGGACCTTCTGGCCTGTACGGTTTAGCTAGTCACTGCCTTTACTGATTGAGCTATCGGGAAGCTCTGGCCATGTACCTTTCAAACATTTAAAATTAATCATTGTACCTAACCCCAAGCACTAAATTGTGTTTCACTGATAATCTGTACAAATGTGCAACATTGCAATTAAAGTGGAACAACTGAATACATAGGAAAATAACTCTTGTGATGTGAATCTTAGTTTCTTTATTGCAATTAAATTGCTGCATTAGTTCGTTCCTTATCTTATACATTAGAGATGAGCTTAAACATGTTCCCGCTGCAATTTTTCTTGTTTCTCCCTCTATCCCCATTATTCCTCCCTTTTTATGGCTGCATTCTGTTATCACTGTGTGCGGAAAAGCATTTCTGTAGTGTAATTCTGGAATGTGTGTATATATTCTAAGCAAGTTGCAGACATCACCATGTATAACCAGATTCAAATTTGAAATCTTTTTGTTCCTGTTTAAGAGTGACACCATGAATTTATTAAAAGAAGCACAGTTAAATTGAAATATATTTTGATCTGCCTCTTTTGGCATTTGACGGTGTCAGAGTAAATTTTGCGAGGCAAGGCTCCCAACACAGAGGAACGATGCAGAGGTCAGTGCACCCAACGCTCAGCAAGCCTGATTTTCTAGGCATTCATTTTAATGACTGGAAAATTGGGAGCACCGTGAGTCAGCCACACCGACCTCCGATCCCAATTCTCTGATCCCCGCACCTACTGAGTGAGGCACCACGTCAGGAGCAGAGCCGTGCAAAATTTACCCTGTTGATTGAGGTAGCATTTTTGTTTAATTCAGCTATTTGTTTTATTGCAATATTTATTACTTGAGTCTTGCCATTGCCACTCCTTTTGAAAATCAGTTGCAAAAAGTTATGATTTTTAAGATCCCTTTAATCAATTGATAGATACATAGAAGATAGGAGCAGGAGTAGGCCATTCGGCCCCTCGAGCCTGCTCCGCCATTCGATGAGATCATGGCTGATCATCCAAACTCAGTACCCTGTCCCTGCCTTCTCCCCATATCCCTTGATACCTTTAGCCTTAAGAAATATATCTAACTCATTCTTGAATATATTTAATGACTTGGCCTCAACTACCTTCTGTGGTAGAGAATTCCACAGGTTCACCACTCTCTGGGTGAAGAAATTCTTCCTCATTTCTGTCCTAAATGGCTTACCCCTTATCCTTAGATTATGACCCCTGGTTCTGGACTCTCCGACCATCGGGAACATTCTTCCTGCATCTAGTTTGTCCAGACCTGTCAGAATTTTATATGTTTCGATGAGATCCCCTCTCATTCTTCTATACTCCAGCGAGTATAAGCCCAATCGACCCAATCTCTCCTCATATGTCATTCCTGCCATCCCAGGTATCAGCCTTGTGAATCTTCACTGAACTCCCTCCATGGCAAGAACATCCTTCCTCAGATAAGGCGACCAAAACTGCACACAGTACTCAAGTATTTTTGCTTAAAATGAGAGCTGATGACATCATGATGGATACTTACTTTGATAAGTTATTGAGCCCAACTATGTGAGAGGGCTCAATAAATATCAACAAAGATGGTCATTAACCTGGGTGCTTCACAATCAGCTATGTATGCCAATTTAGCATCGCACTCTGTTGAATATAGTAACCGTACAAACCAGTATCCTTTATGAAGCCATGAGCATCATCTGATTAAACAAATCAGTTCAAATGTAAAGACAAATAGGCAAAAAAAACAAATTTTTCCTCATGTTTGTTTAAACACAAAAAGGGCCCTTGTGGTTAATCTTCTATGATATTTTTCTATCCTTTCCCTTTCCGATGACCACTGTCTTGCTTCCTCCTTCATATGGGAGGGCAGGTTTTTCTGGACTGGGTACCTCATAAACAGTTACTGTCAGTCACACTGGTATGCTTCAATGGTCCAGTCCATTTGTCCAGACTGTTGGCAGATGAGGTATGTTTTACCATAAAATGATCCGAAAAATGGCCATTTAGCCTAGACAGGATTTTGAACCGGTGTGGTTTATGGATTGAAGTCCAGTGCTAGACTGGTAGAGGTAACAGATTGTGTTCTCCTGAGAAAGGTTTGAAAAATTAGTAACCAAACATTGGTCTACAAAATGCTACTGAACTATTTTCTGGAGAATTCAGCTGGAATGAAAGAGTATGCAGCTAGTTATGTATTGAAATGTTCCATTTTTCTTTGCAGTCCCCTTGTTCCCAGGACAGCCTGTATGTGGAAAACAGGTAGGCAATTATTCAGTCTAATTAAATAGTGAACAATAAGATGTAGGCTGGTTCTCGAGGACTAATACCAAGTGTCATTCAGCTGTTCAGCCAGTTGAAATTTCTGACAATGGGGGGGGGGGGGGGGGGGGGCATTTTAACTGCCTGCAGCTTTCCAGCGGGAAAACGCTGGTTTCAGTTAGATTCCTGTCCGCCCGTGGCACTTTGAGGCCACGGCAATTTTATTCACCGGGCCCCATTAACATGCCGCCGGTCCACGGCCGCCTCAGAACAGCCAGGAAGTGGGTGGGAGGCAGCTGCCGGCCTCCAGAAGATTGGGTCGCATGCCAGCATTCAGATAAGTGTGGGGAAGGGTGTTCCGGGGTGGGTGGAGTCCAGGGAAGCGAGGGCCTTCTGCTCCTCCTGGCTCCACAAAGGAAAGTTTAAAAAAACTTAACTGGAGGGCCTCTTCAGCTTCCCGATCCTCTTCATGATGGCATTCACCTGGTGGGAAAGCCCACAGCAGCTATCCCGCTCAGGCCGAAGTTAGAATGGCTGTTGGGGCCCGATGATGTAATTGGACCCCGATTAGCATATGTTAATTAGCCCCCCTCCCTGGCATTGGGCGGGAGGCTTAGCCGCTTGACCAGAAGCCCCTATTAAAATTGAAAAGGGTGGGATCCAGGCAGTTCTCCAGCTGGGTAGGGTTAACCGAAAATATAATTTTTTCCCCCAAAGAAACCTCTATATAATATTTTAAACACCTTTTGAGTTGAAGACTATGGGCTGGCTTTTTAATGACCCGTGGAGTCGGGTTTGGAGGCGTGTGGGGGGTTAAAATAGCGAAAAGTGGCGGGCGGACCTGATCCCGACTGCATTCCGCCTCCACGCAATTTTGACAAAATCGGGCGCGGTGTTCCCGACTCCGTCCCGCCTCCAAGAGGCGGGAGAGGCCATTAAAGCCCTTAACAAGCCCTAAATTGGCTCTGTAATGCCATTTTGAAACGTTTTAGCTAGTTTAACCCTTTTCCCACGTGAAGTACGCCTGATGTGAAACACGCCAGTGAAACCTGGCGGGAGCACAAGTGGATAGCTGACTATCAGCTGCAGGTCCACTATTACAATGGAGATGTGATGAAGGTAGTAGTAGTATTAGGTCTGAAAGTTGCCTCTGATGCTGCTGCATTGAATGTCTTCAGAGACTGCCTGGCCTTTGTTGTGAGAGGACCTGGATGAAAAAAAAAATTCTCTCTCTCTCTCTCTCTCTCTCTCTCTCTCTCTGATGCTGCTCATTTTGCATCCAGGTCCTCTCACAGCAAAGGTCAGGCAGTCTCTGACCTGCAATGCAGCAGCAATGATGACATCATCAGAGGCGACTTTCAGACTGAAAACACTAATTGGTTCATGGGTTCCCACATGCTGGAACTCAATTGCCCAATTAGGTGAAAATTGCATCAATCTCCCACATCCAATTGCAGTCGGGTGGATAACACGAAATGCGGATGACACGACCCCAACCCGCCCCAGTATCAAAATCCAGCCCTATATTTTTCACTTGAAGAATAGTTGAGACAAATTGTACTTGCACGTAAGCTGAAGTAATGACATTCCCATTCTGGTCTACTGGTCTGTTCTTAAAACCACAAACTGCAGGGGAAGAGCAGTACAATTTTCTCAAATGCATTGAACTGTGCAGCAAATCCAATGCTGTTCCCTTCCTCTCTTAGTTCCCCTCATTCCTTCTGACCACCTATGCACAGATGTTTCCCCCCTCAACTTTTTAAGAATGCCTTAGATAGGTAAAACAGTATGCTGAGTAAATATAACATTTGATATCAACTGATATTAATAACGATTTGTGAAAACATGCTACATTTTTTTGTTAAATCCACTCTATTAGATTAGTTGTGGAGTTTAACAAGACTTCAGGGTTTTCATTAGTTTGCAGCTTTTATTCTACTGTTGTTTGCATAACTTGTAATTTGTAACTTGTAAAGGACATTAGTGAACCAGATGGGTTTTTACGACAATCCGATAATTTAGGGAAGGAAATCTGCCGTCCTTACCTGATCTGGCCAAAATGTGACTCCAGACCCACAGCAATGTGGTTAACTCGTAACTGCCCTCTGAAATGGCCTAGCAAACCACTTAGTTGTAACAAACCGCTACAAAACACAATAATAGGAATAAAACCGGACAGACCACCTGGCATCGACCTCGGCACCGGCTACAGACACGACAACGGCACACCCAGCCCAGTCGACCCTGCAAAGTCCTCCTCACCAACATCTGGGGAGTTGTGCCAAAATTTGGAGATCTGTCCCACAGACTAGTCAAGCAACAGCCTGACATAGTCATACTCACAATCATACCTTTCAGCCAATGTCCCAAACTCCTGCATCACCATCCCTGGGTATGTCCTGTCCCACCGGCAGCACAGACCCACCAGGGGTGGCGGCACAGTAGTATACAGTCGGGAAGGAGTGGCCCTGGAAGTCCTCAATATTGACTCCAGACCCCATGAAGTCTCATGGCTTCAGGTCAAGCATGGGCAAGGAAACCTCCTGCTGATTACCACCTACCGCCCTCCCTCAGCTGATGAATCAGTACTCCTCCATGTTGAACACCACTTGGAAGAAGCACTGAGAGTAACGAGGGCACAGAATGTACTCTGGGTGGGGGACTTCAACGTCCATCACCAAGAGTGGCTCGGTAGCACCACTACTGACCGAGCTGGCCGAGTCCTGAAGGACATAGCTGCCAGTCTGGGCCTGTGACAGGTGGTGAGAGAACCAACATGAGGGAAAAACCTAATTGACCTCGTCCTCACCAATCTGCCTGTCGCAGATGCATCTGTCCATGACAGTATTGGTAGCAGTGACCACCGCACAGTCATTGTGGAGTCGAAGTCCCGTCTTCTCACTGAGGACACCCTCCATCGTGTTGTGTGGCACTACCACCGTGCTAAATGGGATAGATTCAGAACAGATCTAGCAGCTCAAAACTGGGCATCCATGAGATGTTGTGGGCCATCAGCAGCAGCAGAATTGTATTCCACCGCAATCTGTAACCTCATGGCCCGGCATATCCCTCACTCTACCATTACCATCAAGCCAGGTGACCAACCCTGGTTTAATAAGGAGTGTAGAAAAGCATGCCAGGAGCAGCACCAGGCGTACCTAAAAATAAGTTGCTAACCTGGGGAAGCTGCAACACAGGACTACATGCATGCTAAAAAGCGGAAGCAGCATGCTTTAGACAGGGCTAAGCGATTTCCCCCAATCAATGGATCAGATCAAAGCTCTGCAGTCCTGCCACATCCAGTCGTGAATGGTGGTGGACCATTAAACAACTAACGGGAGGAGGAGGCTCCATGAATATCCCCATCCTCAATGATGGTGGAGCCCAGCACGTGAGTGCAAAAGACAAGGCTGAAGCGTTTGCAACCATCTTCAGCCAGAAGTGCTGAGTGGATGATCCATATCGGCCTCGTCTTGAGGTCCCCACCATCATAGCAGCCAGTCTTCAGCCAATTCGATTCACTCCACGCGATATCAAGAAACGGCTGAGGGCACTGGATACAGTAAAGTCTATGGGCCCCGACAACATCCCGGCTGTCGTGCTGAAGACTTGTGCTCCAGAACTAGCCGCGCCTCTAGCCAAGCTGTTCCAGTACAGCTACAACACTGGCATCTCTCCGACAATGTGGAAAACTGCCCAGGTATGTCCTGTCCACAAAAAGCAGGACAAATCCAATCCGGCCAATTACCGCCACATCAGTCTACTCTCAATCATCAGCAAAGTGATGGAAGGTGTCGTCAACACTGCTATCAAGCGGCACTTACTCACCAATAACCTGCTCACTGATGCCCAGTTTGGGTTCCACCAAGACCACTCGGCTCCCGACCTCATTACAGACTTGGTCCAAACATGGACAAAGGAGCTGAATTCCAGAGGTGAGGTGAGAGTGACTGCCCTTGACATCAAGGCAGCCTTTGACCGAGTGTGGCATCAAGGAGCCCCAGTAAAACTGAAGTCAATGGGAATCGAGGGGAAAACTCTCCACTGGCTGGAGTCATACCTAGCACAAAAGAAGATGGTTGTAGTGATTGAAGGTCAATCATCACAGCCCCAGGACATCGCTGCAGGAGTTCCTCAGGGCAGTGTCCTAGGCCCAACCATCTTCAGCTGCTTCATCAATGACCTTCCCTCCATCATAAGGTCAAAAATGGGGATGTTCGCTGATGACTGCACAGTGTTCAGTGCCATTTGCAACTCCTCAGATAATGAAGCAGTCCATGCCCGCATGCAACAAGACCTGGACGACGTTCAGGCTTGGGCTGATAAGTGGCAGGTAACATTCACGCCACACAAGTGCCAAGCAATGACTATCTCCAACAAGCAAGAGTCTAACCACCTCCCCTTGACATTCAACGGCATTACCATCGCCGAATCCCCCACCATCAACAACCTGGGTGGTCACCATTGACCAGAAACTTAATTGGACCAGCCACATAAATACTGTGGCAACAAGAGCAGGTCAGAGGCTGGGTATTCTACAGCGAGTGTCTCACCTCCTGACTCCCCAAATCTTTTCCACCATCTACAAGGCACAAGTAAGGAGTGTGATGGAATACTCTCCACTTGCCTGGATGAGTGCAGCTCCAACAACACTCAAGAAGCTCGACACCATCTAGGACAAAGCAGCCCGCTTGACTGGCACCCCATCCACCACCTTAAACATTCACTCCCTCCACCACTGGCATATCGGGGCTGCAGTGTGTATCATCTACAAGATGCACTGCAGCAACTCGCCAAGGCTCCTTCAGCAGCACCTCTCAAACCCGCGACCTCTACCACCTAGAAGGACAAGGGCAGCAAGCGCATGGAAACACCACCACCTCCAAGTTCCCCTCCAAGTCACACACCATCCTGACTTGGAAATATATCGCCGATCCTTCATCGTCACTGGGTCAAAATCCTGGAACTCCCTCCCTAACAGCACCGTGGGAGTACCATCACCACACGGACTGCAGCGGTTCAAGAAGGTGGCTCACCACCACCTTCTCAAGGGCAATTAGGGATGGGCAATAAATGCCGGCCTCGCCAGCGACGCCCACATCCCATGAATGAATTTTTTTTAAAATTATATAACAGGGACCCACATCCCTTCCTTTTCTTTTAAAAATGTAAATTTAACATGCCCCCAGTACATTATTCTATTGAACAAATGTTATAATTAGCAAGTAGATTCCCTATTCCTGCTAGTTCTGTATTCCTCACCTTGTCTCCATCTGACATGGAGTAGTGACATAATAACCTGCTGTATCAGGCTGAGAATGGGGTCAGACTGCAGGAAGAATATAAAGAATATAGTTCCTTTATTTGCCTCCCCCTTCTGTAAATGTATTCCTTCTCCAACCCCCCCCACCCCCACCTTCCCAGTCGGTTCCATAGCACCCATCATTCTCTGATTAATAACCTTCTACCAGTTTCGCCACCCTTTCAGCTGTGTACAAAGTGGTGCATGACAGCAACCTGGACTGATTTGTATACTATATATATTCTAAAAACAGAAAATGCTGGAAATACTCAGCAGGTCAGGCAGCAACTGTAGAGAGAGAAACGGAGTTAACATTTCAGGTCGATGACTTTTCATCAGAACTGGAAAAGGTTAGAGATGTAACAGGTTCTAAGCAAGTACAGAGGCAGGGAAAGGGGGGAGGGGAGGAAAGAACAAAAGGGAAGGTCTGTGATAGGGTGGAAGGCAGGAGAGATTAAGAGACAAAAGGGATGATGGTGCAAGGCGAAAGGAGATGGTAATGGGACAAGTTAAGAAACAAAGGGTGGGTCTAGAGGAGATGTAAATGGGGAATAGCAGAATCATCAACTGCTGCCATCCGAAAAAATGGGGGCAGAGGTTATGATTTCAAATTGATGAACTCAGTGTTGAGTCCGGAAGGCTGTAAAGTGCCTAATCGAAAGATGAGATTCTGTTCCTCAAGCTTACATTGAGCTTCATTGGGACAGTGTAGGAGGCTGAGGACAGAGAGGTCAGAGTGGGAGTGGAGCGGATAATTAAACTGACAGGCAACCGGAAGCTCGGGGTCATGCTTGCGGACTGAACAGAGGTGTTCTGCAAAGCGGTCAACCAATCTACATCTCCCAATGTAGAGGAGACCACATCGTAAGCAGTGAATGCAGTATACTAAATTGAGAGAAGTACAAGTAAATCGCTATTTCACCTGGAAGGAGTGTTTGGGGCCCTGGACGGAGGGAAGGGAGGAGGTAAAAGGGCAGGTGTTACATCTCCTGTGCTTGAACAGGAAGGTGTCGTAGGAAGGGGAGAGGGTGTTGGGGGTGATTGAGGAGTGGAGCAGAGTGTCGTGGAGGGACTCGCACAGCTATCTTTGACTACACTTCCTTCCACCCCGCTTCCTGTAAGGACTCTATTCCATTCTCCCAGTTTCTCCATCTCCGTCACATCTACATTGGGGAGACCAAAAGCAGATTGGGTGACCCCTCCGTTCAGTCCGCAAGAGTGACCCTGAGCTTCTGGCTGCCTGACATTTTAATTCTCTGCTCCACTCCCAGTCTGACCTCTCTGTCCTTGGCCTTCTGCACTGTTCCAGTGAAGCTCGAGGAACAGCACCTCATCTTTTGATTAAGCACTTTACAGCCTTCCGGACTCAACATTGAGTTCACCAATTTCAGATCATAACCTCTGTCTCCATTTTGTTGGACGGCAGCTGTTGATTCTGCTATTCCCCATTTACACCTCCTCTGGACCCATATTTTGTTTCTTTACTTGTCCCATTACCATCTCCTTTTGCCTTGCACCATCATCCCTTTTCTCATTTAATCTCTCCTGCCTTCCATCCTATCACAGACCTTCCCTTTTGTTTCCTACATTACAACATTGACTACACTTCAGAAGTACTTCATTGGCTGTAAAGTGCTTTTGGACTTTTGGTCGTCGTGATAGAAATACAGATCTTCTCTTTCCTCTCTTTCCTCCCCTCCCCCCTTTCTCTGCCTCTGTACTTGCTTAAAACCTGTTACATCTCTAACTTTTTCCAATTCTGATGAAAGTTCATCGACCTGAAATGTTAATTCTGTTTCTCTCTCCACAGATGCTGCCTGACCTGCTGAGTATTTCCAGCATTTTCTGTTTCTATTTCAGATTTCCAGTATTTGCAATATTTTGCTTCCGATTTGTATACTGATGTTTTTATGGTAATTTCTGACTTTCTCTTCTCTTTCTCTATGGTGAAGTGTCGTGCCCCCACTTGATGTCTACTCTTGTTTTTGGTATCTGACATTGGAAACTTGTGCGGTTTTATGCCACCTTGATAGGTGTTTGTCAAGGAGGGAAGCATATTGTGCTCGATACAGAATTTTTACCAGTACTTTTTGTTCTCCCCAGCCGAATTCTAGAGGATATCAATACATTCAATGACACGCAGAAGAAGAGACAGCTATTTAGGTTTGTTATGAGGCAAATAAAGATGAGATTTCAATCAATTCAATAGCAAAACTGGTATTAATGGTCCCTTTTTTGGTTTTAGGGGTAACAGAGATGGAACAGGAAAAACATCAGGGAGTCGGCAGAGCAGTACAGAGACAGATGCGAAGTGGACAGATCAGCGACCCTGGAGTAGTACTGACTCCGACAGCTCAAATCGAAACTTGAAGCCTCCTGTTACGAAGACAGCAAGTATCGGTGGCATAACTGTATTAACACGTGGTGACAGCACAAACAGTAACAGGAGTACGGGCAAACTCTCTAAAACAGGTAGCTGGTACTCGATGGGTTCTGTAGCTGAGTCTTGCTCCATTGCATTCCATGATAGCAAATGGGAAATAGCCCATACAGCCTGAAGTAACTAATTCAATGGCCCGCTTTTTCCAATAGGAAGCTTCCTGCGGCGGAGGCCTCCTCAATCACAGAATCCCCACCGTGCAGATAGAGGCCATTTCGGCCCATCGAGCCTGCACCGACACATATCCCACCCTATCCCCGTAACCCCACGTATTTAATCCCCCCTAACACTAAGGGTCAATTTATCATAGCCAAATCAACCTAACCCGCACATCTTTGGACTGTGGGAGGAAACCGGAGCACCCGGAGGAAACCCACGCAGACACGGGGAGAATGTGCAAACTCCACACAGACAGTCATCCTATCGGAACAAAATCTACGCACTTACCTGAGGGCTCCTGAGGCCCGGACACTTCCGCTCCTGGGCCTCTCCACAGTCGAAATGCGCAGGGCCCAGGTATCCCAGGGGCGCAGGCGGTTCACAAGCCTCCCTGGGATCACGTGGGCCAGGCCAGCCAATTAAAGAAGGGAATCTCCCTTCATACTTTTGACAGATAGACCCGTCAAAAGTATGAATGAAGATCACCCCAAAAACACAGTAAAACATTAAATACATTTTTAAAAAACCATCACGTTTTTAAAATGAGTTAAAATTACATTAAATTAAATATTTTAAACAAAACATTAATTTTTTTGAAAAAAATTATTAAAGTTTTTTATGGGGCTAAAAATAAACTTACCTTTTTTAAAAGTATTTTTAAATTATAAATGAGTGGGAAAAAAATTATTATTTTTTACTTTTTTTCATCTCTTATGCTGGTAAAAGCAGGCCTTACGCAGGCTTTTACCAGGCGTAAGATTTTTAAGGGATTTCAGCGGGCGGAGGTTCTGCAGAAAGCGGAACTCTCCCCCCCGCAGAGGCCCTTCTCCAGGGCAGGCGGAGGATCTGTCAAGAACATTCTTGACAGATCGGAAATGCCGGTTTTCAGCGCATGCGCTTCGCATTCCTGAAACCGGCATTTCCGATGTTCCTACGGGTGTGTACACAGCTCGTACACACCTGTAGGGATCGGAATATATGGGCCATTGTATTATCAATGGCAGCAATGGTAAACTGTATGCCAATTGCTACGGCATTATAAGTTTTAATTGTTGCTGATCATGCCACTTACATTTTAACAAAGCATCCTCAAAGCAAATCTTGTTAAAGGTGAGAGAAGCCATTTTATTTCCCTTTGTTAACTTTTAGATTTGACCCCGCACCCCACACTCAACGTTTCCTTGCTGCTGGAGCAGATAAGCAGCATACTCACAGACTTTTGCCAGTCCTATTTATAAAAACGTGGTTTTCTCCTTGATTGAATTGAAGTTTGAGATTTTGTAAGTAGAGCTGGGAGTGTTAGCCCTGAAACAAGAGTGCAAAGCAGTGGGTCTTCCTCCATTTATTTCTCTTCTCCCCATCATGAAGTCTGTGACATCTTGACAGCTCCCCAGAGGCTTGGTTGAAATCAACCTGCACTGTCCTTACCTTATCCAATTTGCAAAGCCACTTGTATTCGTTGTATTCGTATTTTTGTTTTACTTTGTTATTCAGGCAGTTTCTGGACTGGAGGGCACATATTACAGCTAGTTGTCAGCTTTTCCAATCTCAAACTTCAGTTAAGTCAACACGAAACCACGTTTTTGTTTGTCATTTTTATTAAATTGTAAATAAGATGCAGACTTACTGTGCTTGTGTTTGATGAACAACTGGTGTGTTTTTCAGCCGTGGGATACCAAATGGAATTGTTGTGCGTGGCTTGCCAAATGTAATGATCAGCTCCCTGCACCATCTGGTGACTCTTCCTGCAACAGGAGCACAACACTGTAATCTTGTTCACTGTTTAAAAACCATTAAGATGTCTCTGCTGTCTATTGTAGAATGGAGAACTCACACCTGAGGCTCTTCTATATGACTGAATGGACAGAACACGCTTGTATTTCTAAGAGGTGAATTTCCTTGTGGCTTTTCCCGATCTGCTGGCGTAACTCGGGCAGAAACCTTGTTTACGCAAATAAGCGGTGTTTCCACCACCGTAACGTTGGTGGAGAAGCCCCGAAAAAATTCACCTCCCCTGTTGCATTAAAAAATGTAGAAGAGAGCGAGGCTCTACCATTCGGTTTTGGGAAAATCTTCCACGCTGCTAGGAAAGAAGCCATTAATACATGCACAGCAAGGTGTGTTTCTGACAAGTAAAGTTTTGACAACTATTTTGCATTCTCCAGGTTCAGAGTCTTCCAGTAGTGCAGGCTCCTCAGGTTCACTGTCACGGAACCATCAGCCACTGCAGAGTGCATCTGTTGTCCCAGCACCAGTCAGCTCTACGTGCTCAGTCTCCTACCCAGATGGTGGAATGGGTGGACAGGTGGCACCTACCAACACCAGCTACATTTTGCTTCCTTTGGAAGCTACAGGTATACCGCCTGGCAGTATTCTGTTAAACCCACACACAGGTTAGTGCAACTGTTACTACAGCTAAAGGCTAATAAAAATCCAAGCAATATTATGGGCCATCTATAATTGTCCTTTTTCACAAGAGTGCAAAGAATAATCATATGCTTATTAACTAATAAATAGCTATTTCTAAAAAACATGTAAATGTTTTTTATGTATGTATACATGGGTGTATTAAACCCCTCTCTCTTTGGTTCTCGTAAGAAAATGATAATTATGGATGCTCCCTTTGTATGTCTCGTATTAGAGTTGAGTTGAGTTTTTGCAATATCTCTGACCTTTTCATTGAGTGGGGAGACGTGGAGGGAAGGAGAATAGGAAAAGGCTGCTGCTGGAATTAAACACTTACAGAGCTTAAAGGGCAAGGTAAACTCCCAAACAAAAAAAAACATGCTCCAATGAAGATTCCATAATAAAGCAATTGGAACTAGCAACTGACTGGTCTGTTATTCACTTAAGTTCCTGCTGTGGCCATTTAAATGTTCTTCTACATTTTGCAACCCCTAGCAGTGCTGGGTGTCTGTTGCATACAGGTATGAATTACATCCAGTATTGCTGCGGCCTATGCCATCAAATCCTAGTGATTGCCTCACAATATACCCGTCCATATTCGGTTGTGTACATCTGGCAGAAGATATGCCGGAAGATTGAGGTGGTTGCACAACTGGGCAGGGATCGAGCAGCACTCAATCCAATTTTCTGCCTTCACCCCTTGCCCCAGTACAGCCAGAAAATGGGCAAAAATAAAGGAAATACCTGCCATCATAATCCAGGAGAACCCCTGAGTTTCTAGTGTCAGTGGCCCATTTCAACTGACCATGCAAGTGTCAGCATCAATTCCTGAACTCCCTTCACTTATCTAGAATATATTAAAAATCTTGCATTTATGTACACTTCCTGTCTACAAGACCTTATTTACTGATGCCACATTTTTGTCAACTTTTTCCCATTATAGTTTCCTATATCCACATTTATAATAGAAGCTTCCTATGTAAACATGTCATATTGTAATTACACCCTCCTGCCAGCAGTGGCAGTGTAGTGTCTCAGTTTTACATCTTCCACCCCCTCAGCCTGTACTGCAGAGGAACTCCCATGCTCCAACCAACACTGTTTCCCAAATTGCCATAGGTTTTGCAATTTAACTATAGTAGAACATCAAAGTATTACATGAAAAGGAAGGCAGAATGTATGACTTTAAAATGAAGACTGAATTTTGTCTGTGCACATTGGTGCAATTATCCACAACCCAAAATTATATTTGACTCCCGATCCTGAATCAGAACACCAAGTTCTGTTAGTATCAGCAACTTCAGATATCTGCAAATTAATGGGAACATGTATTTAAACTTTACATGTGGCTTCCAAGGCTTCATGGTATGCACTTGCGTGGCCTATGAAGACGAAAGCTCAGACTCTCCCGGCCTAGGGAGACCAGAGAAGAACAAAAGCTGCAGACAAGAAAATAAAATGAGTTATTAGTGTGATGCATTGATTTCTGTAATATGTATATGTGCATTGTAGCAAGAATGCTGAAAACTATTTCTTTCCACAATGGAAAAACTGATGACCAAAAATTATTTGCATCTCCCAAGTACCTTTCTGGGATGAATTTTGTGGCGTCACAGTTGTATTTGAGATTTACAACTGCTCAAAATTAAATGTTGTTCTTTGAAAATGTCTTTATATGCTAGATTGAATCTTATCACATTTCTCATAATATGCCGTAGATTCCGATCCCTACGGGTGGGTACGCGCTGTGTACACACCGGTAGGAACATCGGAAATGCCGGTTTCAGGCATGCCAAGCGCATGCGCTGAAAACCAGCATTTCCGATCTGTCAAGAATCCTCTTGACAGATCGGACGCCTGCCCTGGAGAAGGGCCTCTGCGGGGGGAGAGTTCCGCTTTCTGGAGAACCTCCGCCCGCTGAAAATCTTTAGAAATCTTACGCCTGGTAAAAGCCTGCGTAAGGTCTGCTTTTACCAGCATAAGATTTGAAAAAAGTAAAAAAACAAATTTCACTCATTTATCATTTAAAAATACTTTAAAAAAGGTAAGTTTATTTTTAGCCCCGTAAAAAACTTTCATTATTTTTTTCAAAAAATTAAATTTTTGTTTAAAATATTTAATATATTGTAATTTGAACTCATTTTAAAAATGTGATTTTTTTTAAAACAATGTATTTAATGTTTTGCAGTGTATTTGGGGTGATCTCCATTCATACTTTTGACAGGTCTATCTGTCAAGTGTATGAAGGGAGATTCCCTTCTCCTGTTGGCTCCCCATGGCCCACGTGATCCCAGGGACGCTTGCGAACCGCATGCGCCTCTGGGATATGTGGGCCCTGCGCATTTCGAGTTGGAGAGGCCCAGGAGCGGAAGTGTCTGGACCTCGGGAGCCCTCAGGTAAGGGTGTAGATTTTTTCCAGATTGGAGGCCTCCGCACACAGGAAGCCTCCAATCGGAAAATACGGCCCATTATGTTTTAATAATAGCAGTAGCCACCTTTCATGCAAGAGGTTTGCTGTTTCTCCACCGGGCTGTTAGAAGAAGCATCTTGCGGTGATTGAGTGTGGGAGGGAAGGAAAAGCTGTCAGATTTGTTGCACCACATAAAATGACTCTTCTGTCAAGCGATATGGAGTGACATAGATAGTTGTGGCACCATTGAAGCATGATACCTGAAAGATTAAGATACGAATACGATGGTGCATCATATTTTGTCTCGGTACAGGAGTGTAAATAGTGTAAATTTACAGTGAAGAACTGCACTCAAAGGTCAGGAATAGACCATAAAACGCTAGCGTTGATTCTGCATCTTGCAATCCCTTCCGTTGTAGCTACCCGCTGGGAGCTCAGGAGCACTAAACTTACCCTAGAGTTCATTATTGGTCACTATTTTATAATTGAATTGAAATATGGGCTCTTTTGTCATGTGGTCTTCTGTTAGAAGCTTAATTCTGATTTTCATCATTCATCTCCAAATTTGCATATGTTTAAGAAGAGAAGAAATATGTCATTTTTGTAGTAGAGCATGTGTAATGATACATCTATACAGTATATGAATTTCTGTACATTTTATTGTGTGTACTTTCAAAGAAAATGTTTAAATTACACCGATTCTTTGTGTTGGACTTATTGACTTTGCTGCGTCTGTTGCAGGTCAACCCTTCGTGAATCCTGATGGTACACCCGCGATTTACAATCCTCCTGGTGGCCCGCAGTCAATTAGAAGTCAGCTTCCTGGACAGGCTCAACAGCAGTCTGCTTCACAGCAGCAGCAACAGCAACAGCAGCAGCAGCAGATGCCCAGTCATCTGGTACCACAGGTGAGCCAGACACTTTGTATACCTACTAAATTAACCAAGTGTACATTGTTTACCACACCCACATCCTCATCCTCCAAACAGGAGATTCCCTATTTTGACACGACTTTCAAATGCAGAGTAACAGTGTGGTGAAAATCATGTTTTCAAACAAACTAGCAATATCTTGTGCACACCAGAATCACATTTGTTTGGCTGTCTGTGATAATTCAGGGCCTATTTTGTTTACTACACTATTCCATCTGAACCAAATTCAATTAAAATTTAATGTTTTGAACCAAGCTTTGTTTTTTTGTTCTTTTTCTTCTTTAATCTCTTTAGGCTTTCTTGCTCTAAATCAAACTACAGAGCTTTGCTCTGTCATTAAATAGTAACCAGAGTATTTGAAGACTTGTATCATTGTTGAAATATGTGGCATGTATCATAATGCAAACTAATAAACATAACGCGCTATCACTTCTTAATATCTTAACACTTGCGTTTGTGATTTCTTGTTTCCTTTGATTTCCTTGCTTGTCAAATTTCTATTCTTTGTATATCTCTGAATTGTATCTTCTATATCTGACTTTGGTGATTAATTCTCTTCTCAGCCTGTGCAGGCTATGCAGCCTTCTTCCCAGTCTGTCCAGTATCCAGCGGTTTCTTATCCTCCCCAGCATCTACTGCCAGTTTCACCAACGCAGCAGTTTCCTGTGGTACTTAATCATAGTTTTATTTTATCACTTTTACACAGTAATTCTAATATTTGCAACGTGTGTATAAATGTAACTGCAGTATGTTTTTGTGTGCTTTGCTTCACTTTCAGTGGTGATTGTTCACTGCATTAACTGTAGTTGGCAGTTCATGGCTGAGGGTAAATCTGTATTACTTGCTGAAATATTTGTACACTGTGTGTGAGAAACTTGTTTGACTCTGTGTTGAGGTTAAAGCAGGAAAGTGATATTTACAGTAGTCAGATACAACAATTTGGCAGTTTTCACTTGCAAAACTTCCATGTCAGTAAAATGATGAATATATTTTTCACATTCAGTGCATGGTTAGTTTCACTGAATTGTTGTGCTTTATATTGTTGTGATGGCAGAAAATGGAAATTTGTGACATTTTAATATTTTTTAAACAAAATGAGTTTTATATATTACTCTAGCCATTAAATATGTATAGAAAACCCAACTCCTTTTCCTTGTATGCCTATCAACTGAAAAATTTGAGTTCAATGAAATAGACTTGACATCAAGTTTGAAGATTAGACTTGTGCACCCCACATGACTCTATGGGGTAGATTTTGACTTTGTGCGATCGTGTAAAACAGGCGATAGTGAGTTATCAGCCCATTTTACATCTCTTCCCAATTTGTACTTCCATTGACTTCAATGTAAATAAAAATCGTGAGAGATGTAAAATGGGCTGCTGACCCACTTTACACTATTACACAAAGTCAAGATCTACCCCTGTGAATTTGTCAAGTGTGTAGACCATCCATACAGAGTTAAAAGGTCCAAGATTTGATCTGTGGTCTGTGCTGAGGCAGTGGTAGGGACATTACAATTGGCCTTAGTGCCCCTGGGTTAAAGAAGAGCAAGTCAGTCATGGTTCCCTCCTCTGATCACTATCCAGCGACCCCGATGGAAGAATGTGTGTTTTTGTGTGTATAGACATCAGGTCAGGACAGAATTAGACTTGGAAGATTAGTTACTAAATTCAGAACTTTTTTCATTGTTACGTTTTTATAGTGGTTAATAACCTTGACATGGAGCCAAACACAGCATGATTTACTGTAAATGTGTGTTCTGTCTTGTGGTGTCTTTGTGGTGATGCTTGCGTTGCACGTAATACATTTTATCGTCAAAGGATTTTCTTTTAATATTACACTCGGATGTATTATTCAGCAACCAGTACTGATTATTTTTTGTTGTCTGCATCACAGCGAGAAGACTTGGCTTCCCAGTTTAACCAGATGAGCTTAAGCCGACAGTCATCAGGAGATGCCCCTGAGCAACCTTCTGGTTCTGTCTATCCATCACCCATCTTGCCTCAGCCACCCCAACAAACTAGCTACGTCATGGCATCGCCAAGTCAACAGCTGCCCCCGGGAAGTTTTACTGGATCTGGACAGCCCATGTCTCAACAAGTGCTACAGCCGCCACAAGGATATGTACAACAGCCACCTGCGCAGGTATGCTTATGGAGGGAGTCACAGCATGTAGGGAGGTTCTCTTCCCTTCCAATGGGCGGAAGAGACTTCCCCAGGAGACTAACGCAACCTGGTTGCACATTGCACAGGAGGACACAAGCAGGGATGTTGTCAGGAGCACCAGGCTGCAGTGGTGCAAGCCTTTCAATGATCTCAGTAGATCACGAAACATTACTGCCAAGCCACACTCAACCTCATCCTGCTGTGCCACTCAACACATCCCCATCACTCTGCCTTCCCTACCCTACTGCACATCCTTACTCACACCAACTTACCTTGCACCTCCACCCATCCCTCTCTATCTACATTATCACTTCCCCATCTCACTAGCCACCCCTCACACTCATCCTCATCCTAGTCCAATCATACCAACTAACAACACACAAGGGTAGGCACTTGTGTGTTTTAGCCAATGTTCATGTGAAGTTTCTGTTAATGTGGTGTCAAACATTGAAACCTTTATTTTCAACACTTTGCGTTCTTGGACAGATTTGTGTGCACCTTTGGAAGTGGCTTAGTGAGTTACAATGAAAGATGAGACATAATGGTACCCCCCGCAATGATCGTAAGTGTGAAAGGAATGGCTTGGGCATTGTCGGGGTGCTTTATGGTGTTGGTGTGGTGTGGTGCCAACCTGGTGCATCATGTGGCAGCCAAGGTGTACAGCGTCAAGTGAAGTAAATCTGGACATGGTGAGGCCATCCTTGGCCTCCCGGGCAGCAATGTGGTTGGATGCTGATGCCCTGTGTCCTGTGCAGCCTCAGTTGATTGCGGAGAAGGTTGGTGTTGTTGTTGGTGCTGCTGGTGTTGGGGCTGATCGTGGTGGGATTCTGAGGACCAATGAGAGATAGTTTCAAGGGCACCAATGCTAATGTAATAGATGGCAGATGAACTTGAGATGACAGAAGCGATCTGTCAATGGTGAGAGAGGTTGTTCCAATGAGCTGACACTGGATAGAGAATTTACTCCAAACACTTGCAACCTGCATAAAGCTCAATCTGTCTTCCAAATGCAGTAAGCAACAGCTTCTGAGCTTGGAAAGTGAACAGCTGTGAGATGGGAGCTTTTATAGCACATTTGCAGCTGTCAAGTAATGAGATGATCTCATGGTCATGCAACTCCTGACCTGCTTACCTGACGTGATCCCCGAGCAGCGTGGACCCCGTGGGCGACCTCCTAAAATGGTAAGGTGAGCTCAAAATACTTTTTAATGGGCTGTTAACAAGGTCATAATGACCTGAATTGCCTTCCCCGCTGCTGCGTGTCGGGTCTGTTCAGCCCTGACAGTCGTGTAGTGGAGGGTTCACAGCGGGTTCCCGACCCGCTGTCAAAACATTTTTTTGCCCACCTGACCCGCTACCGAACCTGCCCGCTGACGCCCCGAATAAAACCCGCCATAATTTTTAACCAAGGGTGGATTCAAGTGCTGGCAGGCAGGGGGTAATGTGTGATGCTGCATGGGAACGGGCTGAAAAATATAAAAGGAAAATAAAACGCACAAAGTATGGGGGAGAAGGAGAACCACTGTGCGGAATGGTAGACGAAGAAGCAGCAAACACATTTTTTAGGTTTAAAGGATTTCATCATCAAGTGCAACATTTTCCCCTCTCAACTTCAAAACTGGCCTATGTTTCACATCCAAGGCTTAAATGAGATTTGAATCAATTCAGGAGTATGGAATTTATCTTGCTTATTTACAAAATGAATAGAGGAGGAGCTGTGTTCAAAACCAGCATAATTTGCACTAAATTGACAATTTTGTTCAGAGATGAGCCAGAGGATGAGTGGTGCGAGAAATTGAAAAATGTTCCACTGCTCTTATAGTGGGGTGTTCTTCTGAGGTTGGGGGTTCAGGTGTTTCAGGCAGAGTAAAGGACATTTTACTCTGTATCTGGCTGTGCTATACCTGGCCTGAGAGTGTTTGATGCTGACACTGGGTATCCAGCACTAGCATCTATCACCTTGTTGGACATAAAGGTCACAGGAAAAGTTTTAAGAACTAAATGGATGTGGATTTATCCAATTTCAAATTCATTCTTGGTATAGTAAACAATACATTACTGACTAAACTTAGTGATTCACAGGTTACTATTGGCCATGAAGAGAATCTATTTTCATACAAATGCCTCTTTTTTTATGTTTGTAACTGTATTTATAATGCAGTGAACCAGACAGAAGGATGCTGAGACTATTTCAAAAATGAGAAGTCGCACAACACCAGGTTATAGTCCAACAGTTTTATTTGAAATCACAAGCTTTCGGAGCTTACGTGGCCCCTTCCTCAGGTGAAGTGACTTCACCTGAGGAAGGGGCCACGTAAGCTCCGAAAGCTTGTGATTTCAAATAAAACTGTTGGACTATAACCTGGTGTTGTGCGACTTCTCATTTTTGTCCACCCCAGTCCAACACCGGCATCTCCGCATCATGAGACTATTTCAGTTCCAGGTGCCCTGCAGTTTACTGAAACAAGCCTGCTACAAAGCATGCCTGTAGAAAATCATCAGAAGATTATTGTCAAATTAACTTTTCTAAGGAATTATTTTACAGCTTACTATTTTTTTCCTTCTATCCCTTTTTTAAAATGTATTTTCTTCCCTCTTTGGTTCCATTGAACCTTCCCTGGTTAAAAGGCCAAGTAAGAGACCTGTTTTCCAATTCCTGCCAAGATTACTCCCTTATCGGCTGCTAGAAGGTGCTTGACAGCAATCCAAATAAATAATACTTGCATTTATATGATACTGTATCACATCAAAATGCCTCAAAGTACATCACTAGTTTTGAAGTACAGTGACTGTTGTTATGTAAGAAAATAGTCACAGTATTTTAAAAGACTGTTGTCCATGGAGACTTGATTGCCAGCCTTTCTCCTTTCATTATGGGAAAATGTCCAGTGTCGGTTCAGCACCCTTCCCCTAATGTCCAGACTAGGAATTCGTCATCTGAGGAACTTTGGATCTGTCCCATCGACCTACCATTGAGTGGTACAGCTTGTGTGCCACCACTCCACTTCTTTCAACAATAGAAAGAAAGACTTACAATGATGTACTGCCTTTAATGACCTCAGGACATCCCAAAGCGCTTTACAGCCAATGAAGTACTTTTTGAAGTGTATACAATAAAATCAATTGAATGAAAAAATTCCTAATGCTTAAAATTAGAGTTTATTTGCATGTGGGCTGTTAAGTACAATACAATAAAGACAAAAATAAAACAAAAAAACTTTATGCTATATGTGGGCTCATTTTAAAATAGTATAATGACAACCAGGAAGTTGGGCTAAGTTTCACTTTGTCATTGGCCCTGAGGAGAAATACTCGCCTTAATAACTAGGATTTCAATGTGTGGAATAAGTTTCCAGATAGAATAGTAGAGGCATTTAAGAAAACATTGGATGTTACAATAGGGGCACTTTAGGGTCTCTCTCTGGGTGGATGAATTAAGATGGCCGAATCGCCTTCCTCATCCATAACTATCTTGTGATTTAGCCTAATGTTGACTCAGGTTTAGTCCATATTTGCATCTAATTCAGTGGGAGATTACTCGTTTCATCTGTTTATATTTGTTTATCTCCTCTGAGCTCAAATGGAACCCCCCCACATATCCATTGCTAAAGGAGTCTCAAAGATGCTCAGTTTCACGTTGAATTCCATGCACAACTTTTCCCATTAATGGTTCTTAGCTTACTATAGAGCCCAAACTCATTTAAAACTTGAATATTATTCCGATATCCGTGAAGCTTTTAACATTTTTTTCGCACTTCTTGACAAGATACAAGAAAAAACTTTGTGTCCGATGGTTAATCCTTCTTGCACCCCTAACCTTCAAGTTACCTTTCTCTTTGAAACCTTCCTTATCTATTTTATTAATATTTTGGTCATTTCTCCTTTGAGCTTTCTCTCTTTTATTCCCCCTAAGCTTTAAATATGCCACCTTGCATATTCTTTCATCGCCCTGCATCCACACTGTGTTGGAAGTGAAGACTCACCACACCATCTCCCGCTCTGTCATTCTTTTCCAGATCTTCAAAAGTGGAACTCCTTACCTCCCTTATTCTTCTCTTCATCAGAAATCTTAATATTTTAAGACACAAGCTTAGTGCCGCCTAATTACTACCTCATCACCTCTCCTACTCAAAAGGAGGTGGGCATCCCAAGTTGGGTTTGCCCCATGATGGGGTTTAGACATGGGGTGCTAGTCTTGTGTTCTGGTTGTGCTGGTCTTTTATAGGGGTGTTGACACATTCCTGGAGAGTTCTTCTCATTCAGTAGATCTCAAAGATAGGAGCATCGGTTGCCTGGATATTTTCTTATTTTCATATAGATGAAGTTCATCATATCTCTGGATTCCCACATATTCCATAGATGTTTTATTACTGTTTGTTGTGGGAGTGCTTGTGTTTCATCAGAGTTTGGGATTTCACCTATCTGCTGCTTATCCATCTATGAAGACCTGAGAAGCGAGCATTCATGTTTAATGTTTATAATATACAATATACATATACAATGGTTTGGGGGGAATGGAGCAAAAAAAAACCAGAGTTGATATTATAATTGAACACTCCATAATTGCTGTACCATACTTATTTTCTAATTCTGCTGAACCAATAGCAAAGATAAGCCAAGTCAATGGGGCCGGAGTCCTGCTTTCGGTGGGATAGCAATCCAGCGATGTCAATCAGAAGGGAATAAAAATAGCGTGACAGTGAAAAGGCTACATTTACTGAGCTAGGAATTGCTGCTGCAATAAATGAATGCACAGATTTAAGATTTTCATTTGTACTCGAAGCAGGTTTTCTTGATGTTTTTAAGCTTTCTTGGGGGGTGGGGGGGTTTTTTGGGTTAGTTGCCACCAGATTTTAGATTTTAACTTGATTATTTAATCTGTGCATCTATTTTTTATTATTCTTGTGCCATTGCAGCATTCTCTCTTCTCAGCACAGATGAATTTACAATGTCATAGCTGAACCAAGTTTTGCAACTTCCCAGCCCCACCATCATTTGCACCTGAAACAAAACCCTGGGATCAATCACACACACACAAATTGATTCTCAATTAGCTCAAGCATATTGTGGTTTAAAAGTTAATACAGAAAACCATCCTGAATGCACTACACTTGGGGAAAATGGAAGATTTGCATACTGGAGGTGTAACTCTTATGCCAGTTTACTGAAGTAATGAACAATGTAAGTAAATTACTATTGAATTTGTTTTTGTGTTAATGGGATTTTTAACTGGATTAATGTGAAAGCGTTCTCAAAGGAAAAACAGAAAGTATTGACCATTTGCCCTCACCAGTAAGAATCCTTTTAATTAGCTGCCAGGTTAGTGATAAAAGTATTTGCGTGAAGGTGATGGATCTGCCTATCACCCAGGATCTGCAGCATCCTCGTGTCAGCCACGGCTCACCCTCTGAGTCAGAAGGTTGTGGGTTCAAGTCCCACTCCAGAGACTTGACCACATAATCCAGTGCAGTACTGGGGGAATGCTGCACTGTAGGAGGTGCCGTTTTTCAGATGAGACGGTAAACCGAGGCCCCGTCTGCCCTCAGGTGGATGTAAAAGATCCCATGGCACTATTCGAAGAACAGCAGGGTGGATCTCCCTGGTGTCCTGGCCAATATCTATCTTTTAACCAACTTCACTAAAACAGATTATCTTGTCATTACCTTATTACTGTTTGTGGAACCTTGCTGTGTGCAAATTGGGTACCACATTACAACAGTGACTGCACTTCAAAGAAAAAGTACTTAATTGGCTGTAAAGTGCTTTGGGATGTCCAAGGTCGTGAAAGACACTATATAAATGCAAGTTCTTTCTTTATAAATAAAAACAACTTTCACTTTCTACAAAGTTAAGTATTTTCTATTTCAAAGTTTAAAAAAATAAAGTTGATGGTATATTTCAAAGGCAATACCTCACTCATCCGTGCACTACATACTGGCAGCCCTAGATTCCACTCCTTCAAATCGTACATCCTCGGTGCTCACTCAGTGCAATGGCTGGATAACTGCATCTCATCCTCCTCCATGCCCTTCAGCTGGTCATTGAAAATCTTAGGGTAAATCTTTTGAATGCGCACGCCCAACATGGAGCCTCTCCAGCCCAGAGCGCTTGTCAAAAAAATCACTCACAATTTTCCATTATACTTTTGATGACGTAAAATCGGAGACTGAGAACACAATTTGCCCATATACACTCCTGGCAGGCAAGGTTCCACACTAGGAGTGCGCAATTGGAAAATTGACCTTGTTTCTCTGGATTATGCAAAGGCACTGACCCAGAAATTCGATCATGCTGCACCCGTTTTTTGGGCGGTAAACGGGTGCATAAGCGTCCAATATGGTGGACAGATGCTCAGTATTATTGGGAGCAGTGTAAAATCAGTCAAACATAAAACAACACGTAAACACACATCTTTTCAATTAAATAAATATCGCTTGGTATGAATGGGAAAACACAACAGTTGACATAAAATAAGTGTCACAATTGTGCAATGAGACAGGGTTAATTAATAACCTTGCAGGAAAGGAGCCTCTGGGGAAGAGTGATCATAATATGATAGAATTTTTATTGAGTTTGAGAGTGATTTACTTAACTCTGAAACTAGGATCTTAAATTTGAACAAAGCAAACTATGTAGATATGAGGGGTGAGTTGGCTGAGGTAGATTGAGAAACTAGATTAAAATATACGATGGTACATAAGCAATGGCAAAGATTTAAAGAAACAATTTATAATTCGCAACGAATATACATTCCCTTAAGGAATAAAAACACCATGGGAAATTTGGTCCAACCGTGGCAAACGAGAAGCTAAAGACAGTATTAGATTAAAGGAAGTGGCTTATAATGTTGCCAAAAAGGGTAGTAAGTCTGAGGATTGTGTGGATTTTAGAATTCAGCAAAGAATGACCAAGAAATTGATAGAGAGAAAAGAGAATATGAGAGTAGCTAGCAAGAGACATAAAAACAGATTGCAAAAGCTTCTATAGGTATATAAAAAAGAAGAGATTAGCGAAAGTAAACATGGGTCCCTTACAGGCAGATACAGGAGAAATTATAATGGGGAATAAGGAAATGGCAGAGACATTAAACAAATAATTTGTATCTGTTCTCAGTGGGGAACCAAGGATCGAGTGAGAATGAGGAACTTAAAGAAATTTGCATTAGTAAAGAAATAGTACTGGAGAAATTAATAGGACTAAAAGTCGACAAATCCCCTGGACCTGATGGCCTATATCCTAGGGTTTTAAAAGCGATAGCTAGAGATAGTGAATGCATTGGTTTTGATCTTCCAGAATTCCCTAGATTCTAGAACGGTCATCACAGGTTGGAAGGTAGCAAATGTAAGCCCGCTATTCAAAAAAGGAGGGAGAGAGAAAACAGGGAACTATTGACCAGTTACCCTGACATGGATAGTTGGGAAAATGCTAGAATTTATTACTAGGGACGTGGTAACAGGGCACTTAAAAAATCATAATATGATTGGGCAGAATCAACACTGATTTATGAAAGGGAAATCATGTTTGACAAATGTAATGGAGTTTTTTGAGGTTGTAACTAGCAGGGTAGATGAGGGGGAACCAGTGGATGTAGTGTATTTGGATTTTCAAAAAGCATTTCATAGGTTGCCACACAAGAGATTATTACACAAACTTAGGGCTTATAGGATTGGGGGTAATATATTAGTGTGGATTGAGGATTGCTAACAGACAGAAAACAGAGAGTAGGAATAAACGGGTTATTTTCGTGTTGGCAGGCTGTAACTAGTGGGGTACCGCAAGGATCAGTGCTTGGGCCTCAGCTATTTACTATCTATATTAATGACTTAAATAAGGGGACTGAGTGTAATGTATTCAAGTTTGCTAACGATACAAAGTTAGGTGGGAAAGTAAGTTGTGAGAAGGATGCAAAGAGGCTGCAAAGGCATATAGACAGGTTAAGTAAGTGGGCAAGAACATGGCAGATGGAATATAATGTGGAAAAATAGAAAAGCAGAATATGTTTTAAATGATGAGAGATTGGGAAATGTTAGTATTCACTGGGACTTGGGTGTCCTTGTACACAATTCACAGAAAGTTAACATGCAGGCACAGCAAGCAATTAGTATGCAAAAGTATGTTAGCCTTTATTACAAAAGGATTGAAGTAAAAGAGTAAAAAAGTCTTACTGCAATTATATAGGACGCTGAAGACCACACCTGGAGTGCTGTGTACAGTTTCGGTTTGCTTACCTAAGGAAGAAAAGGAAAGAAAGAAAGACTTGCATTTATATAGCACCTTTCACGAACACCGGACATCCCAAAGCGCTTTACAGCCAATGAAGTACTTTTGAAGTGTAGTCACTGTTGTAATGTAGGATATACTTGCCTTAGAGGGAGTGCAACGAAGCTTCAGTAGACTGATTCCTGGGATGGGGGGATTGTCCTTTGAGGAGAGATTGAGTAGACTAGGCTTATATTCCCGAGAGTCTAGAAGAATGAGCGGTGATCTCATTGAAACATGTAAAATTCTTAAGGGGCTTGACAGGGTAGCTGTTGGGAGGATGTTTCCCCTGGCTGGGGAGTCTAGAACCAGGGGTCACAGTCTCAGAACAAGGGGTCGGCCATTTAGGACTGAGATGAGGAGAAATTTCTTCACTGAAAGGGTTGTGAATCTTTGGAATTCTCTACCCCAGAGGGCTGAGGATGCTCAGTCATTGAGTATATTCAAAACAGAGAGTGATAGATTTTTGGATACTAAGAGAACCAAGGGAAGGTGGAGTTGAGGTAGAAGGTCAGCCATGATCTTATTGAATGTGGGAGCAGGCTCGAGTGGTCGAATGGCCGACTCCTGCTCCTATTTCTTATGTTCTTATAGTTCTCTGTTCAAATTAAAATCTCGTATAAGTGGACCTCGCTGTATGTCTCCTGTTTAATTAGTACTGGTTTGGAAGCATACAATCAAATATTGGGTTATTTGCATTCATTAGTGCCAAACATATTTGAAGTGATCTAGTTTGGTTACCAATGAGTAGCTTGTAAAGAATACTACGTAAAGGTTGATATTCTAACATCTTAAATGTTTCAATCCCAAAGAGTAGTTGAAAGCTCAAATTTAGAACTTCCACTTGCTAGAGTTTTCTGATAAGTTGATGTTGAAAATAGGACCACGAGATAGCATTCTCAATTAGAAATTGTTATATCTGTATGATTAAAAGCTGCTGAAGCACTGTGCAAAATGTGCTCATTTGTCAGGATATGAGAACAAAAATTGCAGTTGTTCCGTTTTCACAAGCAGTTTATCATAGCAGTACCTGTTAAATCCGATGTACATGTTTCTATACGTAATAGTCATATCAGGCATGATGCTTCCCAGCAACTGATTTATAGTTTGGTTTGTGTCATGCTGTAGGTTAAGCATCCCATAAGTACATCAAAAGAGCATCTTGACATTTATGTTCAGTTAATAGTTGTACTGCATTGACAGCTTAATTTCACATTACTCTGGTATACAAGCATCTATTGATTTATGGGCAATTCTAAAATATTCCTATACTACTGCAAACTGTTATAGAAGATTGCCCACGTACCCGCTGCCTTCATTTCCCTGAAACAAGTACAAAAAGCACAGTGTGATGTGGGGGATTAATCAATTTGCTATCAGTCTCTAGACTGAACTACAAACAGACGCAGAAGAACTGAACGGAATAGCAGAATTTTTGTAGCTGTTTCTACTAGAGGCTGCTCCATATAGACAATGCCTTTTTCTGATATTTTTTATTGCCCAGAATTTGCGATGAGAATAGCAGTGAAGCTATCGGCACTCACCATTATAATAGAGGAACTCTGACAGCAACTTTTGGGGTACGCGCAAGCGCAGCTAAACGCGGAAATCCGGAGGTTGCTGTCGGAGATACCCTGCTCCTCCACAGGGTGCGCTATTGCAGTCCTCGCTGATAGACTTGGCATTGAAATGACTGCAGCGGCGTGAACTTGCTGTACCTCCCACCAGTTCCGTACTAAAAACAGTTGAAAAAGTTATGACTGGTACATTCAGGAGTAAGTGAGTTTTTAATGGCGTGATAAGTGATAATTACTGCTGAACAACCCCTCTGGCCTGAAAAATTAATTCTACAAGTGTGGAGTCTCATTCCCTCAGAAGAAAATTAGTGTTGGAGATTTAAAATAAAAGAAAATAAATTATTTTTACCTTTTCTGTCTGTCTCTTTTATCTCTCTCCCTTAATCCCAGCTGTATTTCCCATCTTTATTTTGCTTTCTGTACATCATTTAAATATAAATTTATATTTCCTGGTTTATACTTCCTGGTTTAGACTCTGCAGGCTGGATTGAGCAGAGGGGCTGGATTGTAGTCAGGAAACCCAGAAGAACGGGTTTCCCTCCGGCCCTGCTGAATTTAACAGCGGGACTGATTAACATTTTCTTTCTCCATTTCCCGGCCGCAGCCAGTCAGATTGAGAGGCTGGCCAGCTGCCGGGTGGGTAGGCCTTCGGCACTAGGCTGCAGCCGGGGAGCGGGGAGGCGGGAGAGAGGGATCGAAGGCCGAGCGAGAGCGCGGGTTGAGATCGGAGGCCGGAGGTCAGGGGTGATCGGAAGGATCAGGGAGTGTCCGATTACGGGGGTTTGGCGAGGCGGGTACGCTGGATTCAGGTAAGTGGAAAGGCACTTACCTCCTGGGTCCAGCAGTCCTCACCTCCCTTTAGCCGGCGGGTTTCCAGAGGCATGCAGCCTCATTCTAATATTTAAATTGCCAGCCCGCCTCCTGGGAGCTGGTTGGTTGTCCGCACCCAGCCCCCTGCCCCCCCCCCCCGCCCCCCCCCCCCCCGCCGTCCCGTCCCGGAAGCAGGCGAGTTGGGATCGGGATTCAGATTTTCAACACTTTAATCTCCCACCCAACCCAAACCCGCCCGACCTTTGGGGTTAAAACTCCCCCCTGCGTGACTCAGTGAGAATTCTGTAATCTAATTGGTTGAAGAGCCTCGCTGTTGCTTACCCTGTTCACAGATGCCACAGAGCCCCTGTAGAGGGTGCCGTGCTGTAAAAGACGCTGGATTAGAGCAAGTCTCCACTGACGAGCCCGGGAAACGTCTGTGGGCTGCTGTCAGCGAGGCGAGCGCCGTTCCTTCACCACTGAGAGCAAAATCCAGGCCATTATCTTCTAAATTTTCAAAGGCTTCAGCTGATCAAGTGGCATCCTATAAATTCACTGCAGCTTTTAAAAAGAATGCACAGATGTAATTTCCATTTTTTACTTCTATGACGGCACTTTTCTTTTTACTGATATTTTGAGGACATTTACTGGGGAATCTAACTGTAGAATTTATTTCAGGAATGAGAAAGATCTGAAAACTTACAAATATCAAAGTCACAAATTAGTTCTGCAACTCTTCATGAGTAGATTGAGTTCATTATTCCACAGCTCGTCATTGAGTATTTTGATTATAAACCATATCGTTTATGTAAATAAAATGTTAAATAAATTATTCAAATGTCAAATAGGTTGCTGTTGTCACATAGAACATAGAACAGTACAGCACAGTACAGGCCCTTCGGCCCTCGATGTTGTGCCGAGCATTGTCCGAGACCAAGATCAAGCTATCACACTCCCTATCACTCTGGTGTGCTCCATGTGCTTATCCAATAACCGCTTGAAAGTTCCTAAAGTGTCCGACTCCACTATCACAGCAGGCAGTCCATTCCACACCCCAACCACTCTCTGAGTAAAAAATCTACCTCGGACATCCCTTCTATATCTCCCCCCATGCACCTTATAGTTATGCCCCCTTGTAACAGCTGCCTCTACCCGAGGAAATAGTCTCTGAACATCCACTCTATCTATCCCCCTCATCATCTTATAAACCTCTATTAAGTCGCCTCTCATCCTCCTCCGCTCTAAAGAGAAAAGCCCCAACTCCCTCAATCTTTCCTCATAAGACCTCCCCCCCAAACCAGGCAGCATCCTGGTAAATCTCCTTTGCATTCTTTCCAATGCTTCCACGTCCTTCCTATAGTGAGGTGACCAGAACTGCACACACTATTCCAAATGTGGTCTCACCAAGGTCCTGTACAGTTGCAGCATAACCTCACGGTTCTTAAACTCAAACCCTCTGTTAATAAACGCCAACACACCATAGGCCTTCTTTACTGCTCTATCCACTTGAGTGGCAACCTTCAGAGATCTGTGGATATGAACCCCCAGATCCCTCTGCTCCTCCACGTTCCTCAGAACCCTGCCGTTGACCCTGTAATCCTTATTCAAATTTGCCCTACCAAAATGAATCACCTCGCACTTATCAGGGTTAAATTCCATCTGCCATTTTTCGGCCCAGCTCTGCATCCTATCAATGTCTCTTTGCAGCCTACAACTGCAGTCTGTATTCTCTCTATGTATGCACTGTACATACAGAGGTTTTCAGTTCTTTACCATTATTTTCCAACTGACGAAATGGAAATAAAGACTCCGTGAAGTAGAAATGATTTGTAGATGATCCTATTCAGTGACCACCTTCAAAACTGACTTAAATTGGTCTAATATGAGTTCAAATGTGTTTGCCTTTGTCCCAACTTACAGTAGCATAGTGGTTATGTTACTGGACTAGTAATCCAGAGGCCTGAGCTCAGACATGACCTCAGATCCCATCAGCTGTGGAATTTGAATTCAGTTAATTAAAAAAAAGTGTGGAATAAAAAATCTAGTATCAGTAACCATGAAGCTACTGGATTGTCGTAAAAACCCATTTAATTCACTAATGTCCTTTAGAGAACATAAGAACATAAGACGTAGGAGCAGGAGTAGATCATTTGGCCCCTCGAGCCTGCTCCGCCATTCAGTAAGATCATGGCTGATCTGATCTTGGCCTCAACTCCACTTCCCTGCCCGTTCCCCATAACCCTTGACTCCCTTACCTTTCAAAAATCTGTCTATCTCCACCTTAAATATATTCAATGACCCAGCCTCCACAGCTCTCTGGGGAAGAGAATTCCAAAGATTCACGACCCTCTGAGAGAAGAAATTCCTCCCTTATTCTGAAATTATGCCCCCTAGTTCTACATTCCCCCACGAGGGGAAACATCCTCGCTGCATCTACCCTGTCAAGCCCCTTCAGAATCTTATATGTTTCAATAAGATCCCCTCTCATTCTTCTAAACTCCAATGAGTATAGGCCCAACCTGCTCAACCTTTCTTCATAAGACAACCCCTTCATCTCCGGAATCAACCTCGTGAACCTTCTCTGAACTGCCTCCAATGCAAGTATATCCTTCCTTAAATAAGGAGACCAAAACTGTATGCAGTACTCCAGGTGTGGTCTCACCAACGCCCTGTACAGTTGTAACAGGACTTCCCTACTTTTATACTCCATTCCCTTTGCAATAAAGGCCAATATTCAATTTGCCTTCCTAATTACTTGCTGTACCTGCATGCTAACTTTTTGTGATTCATGTACAAAGACCCCCAGATCCCTCTGTACCTCAGCATTTTGTAGTCTCTCCCCATTTAAATAATAACTTGCTTTTTTATTTTTCCTCCCAAAGTGGATAACCTCGCATTTTCCCACATTAAACTCCATCTGCCAGATTTTTGCCCACTCACTTAGCCTATCTATATCCCTTTGGAGATTTTTTGCATCCTCCACACAATTTACTTTCCCACCTATCTTTGTATCATCAGCAAATTTGGCTACATTACACTCGATCCCTTCATCCAAGTCATTAATATCGATTGTAAACAGCTGAGGCCCCAGCACTGATCCTTGCGGCACCCCACTAGTTACAGTTTACCAACCTGAAAATGACTCATTTATCCCGACTCTCTGTTTTCTGTTAGTTAGCCAATCCTCCAACCATGCTAATATATTACCCCCAACCCCGTGAGCTCTTATCTTGTGTAGTAACCTTTTATGTGGCACCTCATCGAAAGCCTTCTGGAAATCCAAATACATGACATCTACTGATTCCCCTTTACCCACCCTGCTCGTTACATAGATACATAGAAGATAGGAGCAGGAGTAGGCCATCCGGCCCTTCGAGCCTGCTCCGCCATTTAATGAGATCATGGCTGATCCTCCAATTCAGTATCCCGTCCCCGCCTTCTCTCCGTAACCCTTAACCCCTTTTGCCTGTAGAAATATATCTAATTCCCTCTTAAATATATTTAATGAGCTGGCGTACACTGCCCTCTGTGGCAATGAGTTCCACAGGTTCACCACCCTCTGAGTGAAGAAATTCCCCCTCATTTCTGTCCTAAATGGTTCAGCCCTTATCCTTAAATTATGTCCTCTAGTTCTGTTCTCACCCGCCAAGGGAAACATTCCTTCTGCATCTAGTCTGTCTAGACCTGTCAGAATTTTATACACTTCTATGAGGTCCCTCTCAATCTTCTAAACTCCAGTGTGTACATCCCTAAACTACATAGTCTCTCCTCATAGGTCAATCCCGCCATTCCTGGTATCAGCCTGGTGAATCGCCGCTGTACCCCCTCCATGGCAAGAACATCTTTCCTCAGATGAGGCGACCAAAACTGTACACAGTACTCGAGGTGTGGTCTCACCAGTGCCCTGTACAGCTGCAGCAAGGTATCCCTGTTCCTGTATTCCAACCCTTTTGCTATGAAGGCCAGCATACCGTTTGCCTTCTTGACCGCCTGTTGCACCTGCATGCTCGCCTTCAGTGACTGGTGTACAAGAACACCCAGGTCTCTCTGTACTTCCCCCTCTCCCAATTTATTGCCATTTAAATAATAATTTGCCCTCCCGTTCCTGCACCCAAGGTGGATAACTTCGCACTTGTCCACATTATAGTGCATCTGCCATTTAACCGCCCAATCACCCAGTCTGTCCAAATCGCTCTGGAGCTTCCTGGTCTCCTCCTCTGAGCCCACCCCCCCTCCTAGTTTAGTGTCGTCTGCAAATTTGGAAATGCTGCATCCGACTCCCTGATCCAGGTCATTAATGTAAATTGTGAACAGCTGGGGACCCAGGACAGATCCCTGCGGTACCCCACTTGTTACTGCCTGCCATTCAGAAAATGAGCCGTTTATTCCAACTCTCTGTTTTCTATCTGACAGCCAGTTCTCTATCCACGTCAATACTTTCCCCTTTATCCCATGAGCTTCAATTTTCCATGCTAATCTTTTATGTGGGACCTTGTCGAAGGCCTTTTGGAAGTCCAGGTACACCACATCTACTGGCTCTCCCCCATCTATTTTACCAGTTACTCCCTCAAAAAATTCCAATAGATTAGTCAAGCACGATTTACCCTTTGCAAATCCATGTTGACTCTGTCCTATCCTGTCCCCATTTGCTAAGTGCTCCGCTATTTCATCCTTAATGATGGACTCCAGCATTTTGCCCACAACTGATGTAAGGCTTACAGGTCTGTAATTACCTGCTTTTTCCCTACCCCCCTTTTTGAATAGTGGGGTAACGTTAGCTACCCTCCAATCCATGGGCACTGTTCCCGAGTCTAATGAATTCTGAAAAATCATACTTAGTGCATCCGCTATCTCTAGGGCCACCTCCTTCAGTACCCTAGGATGCATGTTATCAGGCCCTGGGGATTTGTCCGCCTTCAATCCCTTTAGCTTCCTTAACACCATATCCTTAGAGATATTGATTTGCGTCAGTTCCTCCTTTGCCAATGTCCCTATTTTTCCCGATATCCCAGGGAGGTTTTTTGTGTCTTCCTTCGTAAAGACTGACCCAAAGTATGCATTTAGTTGGTCTGCCATTTCCTTATTTCCCGTTATATATTCCCCCGTATCTGACTGCAATGGACCAACTTTGTTTTTCACCAGTCTTTTCCTCTTGATATACTTATAAAAGCTTTTGGAGTTAGTTTTTATATTTTCCGCCAGCTTGCTTTCGTAAGCTATTTTGCCCCTCTTGATTAAGCCCTTTGTCCTCCTTTGCTCTATCTTAAACTGTTCCCAATCTTCCGCTCTGGCGCTTTTTTTGGCTATTTTATACGCCCTATCTTTGGATTTTATGCTGTCTCTAATTTCCCCTGTTATCCACGGTTGAGTCACCTTTTTAGATTTCCTTTTATGCCAGATTGGTATAAACAATTTTTGCAATTTTGTCATTCTATCTTTAAATGCTTGCCATTGTTTATCTACCTCCAGTCCTCCCAGGAACGTTGTCCAATCAGACCTACTCAGTTCCCGTCTAATGGCATCATAATTCCCCTTGTTTAAATTCAGGACCTTAGTCTCTGAGTCAATTTCTTCGCTCTCCATTTCGAGTGAGAAATCGATCATGTTATGATCGCTCTGACCCAAGGGTCCCCGTACAACAAGATTACTAATTAGTCCCTTCTCATTGCACAGTACCCAGTCCAATATAGCCTGTTCCCGAGTTGGTTCCTCGACATATTGATCCAGATAACCATCCCTTAAACACTCAAGGAATTCCTCCTCCTCATTATTTTTACTGATTAGGCTAGTCCAATCTATATGTAAGTTAAAGTCACCTATGATGACAGCTGTGCTCTTATTGCACGCTTCTCTAATTTCCCTCGTGATGCCCTCCCCAACCTCTATTTTACTATTTGGAGGCCTATATACCACTCCTATTAATGTTTTTCGCCCCTCGCTATTTCTTAGCTCCACCCATATAGATTCTGTATTAACTGAGTTAATATCCTTCCTTTCAATTGCATTTATCCCCTCTTTTACCAGCAATGCTACCCCTCCTCCCTTTCTTTTTTGTCGATCCTTCCTAAATACTGAATACCCCTGTATGTTAAGCTCCCAGCCCTGCTCACCCTGCAACCATGTTTCCGTAATCCCAATTAGATCATAATTATTAACCTCTATTTCCACAGCTAATTCATCTACCTTGTTCCTGATGCTTCTCGCATTAAGGTATAAAACCCTCAGGCTTTTTTTATGCTCACATTTTTTATGAATTAGTTTGGCCCTTTGTTTTTTGTTCCTCACCCGTTTACCATTTATTTCTGTCTGCCTTTCACTTTCCTCTATTTCACTACATAGGTTTCTAGCCCCCTGCCATACTAGTTTAAATGCTCCCGAACTGCTTTATCAAAAATTACCCCGAGAACATCAGTTCCATCTTTGCACAGGTGTAGACCGTCCCTTTTGTATAGGTCACACCTACCACAAAACTGGTTCCAATGCCTCAAAAATTTAAAACCCTCCCTCTTGCACCACTGCTCAAGCCACGTATTTAGCCTAACTATCCTGTTCTCTGTACTCTTACTAGCACGTGGCACTGGTAGTAATCCTCAAAGAATTCCAGCAAATATGTCAAACATGATTTCCATGTGGAAGGATATCTGCCACCCTTACCCGGTCTGGGCAATGTGGTTGACTCTTAACTGCCCTCTGAAACAGCCTACAAGCCACTCAGTTGTATCAAGCCACGAGGAAAAACTGCAGCAGTTCAAGAAGGCAGCTCACCACCACCTTCTCGAGGGTAATTTGGGATGGGCAATAAATGCTGGCTTTGTCAGCGACGCCCACATCCCATGAACAAATGAAAAAAACTTCTCTCTGCAAGATTTTATTATCAAGCTCACTGTACCTCTCTTAGTTCCACCATTGAGAATAAGTGCATTCACAGTGGTTTATCTCCATTAGATTGGAAAGAGTAGAAGAGAGAAAAATGTTGATTGGTACATCTGTTTTTTCTAAAATTAGTGACAATCCGCAACTCGTTTAGATAACTGTGTGAAATGGCATAGGTATAAACTACAGGGCACCCATCATCTCCTCAGGAAAAGAGTCAAGGTAAGTCTTGTATACAGGTGGCCTATATTAAGGAGACAAGGATCACTAGCATAGATCCCGTGTAAATACCCTGCTATGCTTTATCTCTAACATTACTTCCCAGTTTTATATCACCCACTAATTGCATCTGTCTTGTGATAGATATACAGGAATTGGTACTTGTTTTAAAACATGCATACCACGAAAAAGTGAGAGGAAAAGGGGAAAGAAATGCAGATTGAAGCCCATCTATAGTTAGAGAGAATCTAAGGGGGTGCTACAATATCGGTAGGTTGAAATTGCCATAGAAACAGTACAATAGTTCCCAGATGGTTAACATGCTGCTTCATCTTGTTGAATGAAAATTATTAAGCAAGCAGCTTTGATTGCAATTCCTTTTGTTATATCTAGGTAAGGCCCATATGGAGGTTACAAGCTTCCATTAATCATATTTAATTGACTTGAACATGCAGGGTCAGTGATTTTCTGTCTTTATAAAGACTGATTGTATTTCGCAACACCTTACTAATACTCTCCTTGGAATAAGACATCTTACTAGGCTAAAAGCTGAATATTAAACTGGGCCAGTATCGAGAAATGATGCAGCAAGTTATTTCCTTGCACATTTATCCATTTAACATGTGCACTCAGAGACATAAATTTTAATGCAAATGCTTATCGGCAAGATTTTAAAGACACAACCTACTGTGTGAATAATTGTTTTGTTTCCCCATAGCAATTAGTTACAACTTGGGCTGAGTGGAAATTTTGTAAACTTCAAATTTCATGAACCAGCAAATTGCTTCCTTTGACAAAAATAACTGTAATATCTGCACATCTGTCTCATTTCTACGATTGTCCGAAATGGATTATGGAATTTTCAGACAAAAAAGATCTGCCTTCATTTCCTAACGTCTGTAAACTTTATGTATCTTTCTGTTTGACCTGTAGGGAACCTATTGGAACAGACTGCTTTCCCAGGTCATTTAAATACCAAAAAAGAAGTAATCCACCATGCATAGTGTTGCTAATCTAGAAGCATGTAACTGTTATTTTTAGATATATATGCAATATACATTGTATATTCTGTTATCATGTTACTAGCTGCCTGTGCCTCCCTGGAGCTTGAACTAATTGTGTTGGGGATTGGGCTGAAGTAAAACACAGCAGTCGCTATCCTGATTTATGGCTTCACACAGTGATAATGAGATTGATGACAGCATAGTGCATCTGGAAATAGGTTACTTAGAGGAATCCAAAAGAGCAAATCATTTATCAGCTGAATAACAATGTTGGGCAAATATATTTTTAATTCATTAAATTTTTTGCTTTTCAGTCAATGATTTTGTTTGTGTCATAGACTAATGAAATTAGTAAGAATCGCACTTATGTTTTTGAATATTTTACCAAGTAATTATTTATGCACTGTTAAGGATTGAAACTTAAGATGTATTCCGTGAATCTCTTTCAGATGCCAGTGTATTACTATCCATCTGGCCAGTATCCTACCTCAGCAGCCCAACAGTTCAGGCCTGTTGCTTCTGTTCAATACAATGCACAGCGAAGTCAGCAGTTACCGCAAACCACACAACAGACAGGTATGTCATTTCTGCTGTATTGTTTCTGATTACTCCAAGTGAGCCCTGCAGTTCTCCCCTTGTGCTTGTGCCTTATCTTGACTTGGAATCAGTTAGAATTAGGGACAAATGAAAAACAGGTGCCCACAGCCACATTTCACACTCTCCACTGGATCAAAATCTTGGTGCACTTTCTGAGCTTCACATCCCAGTACGCATCACTGCCTTTCCTTTTCATTTCCATGTAATGCTTGCTTATGTGCATGCATTACAGTTTTGGGTTGTTTTGCACCATATTCTTGTTCAGTGCCCCTGATGACAGTTTCTGCAAGCGAACCTTGCCCTTACAATCGGAAATCTGCGACTTTTCACTTTCTGCCCTAGGAGAGTGCATGAACCTGGAGATTAACGATTATCCCATTTGCAGTACTAATACTGCGAATAATGTAGGATTCCCACTATACCTTCAGCCTCTTTGGGTAAGTGAAAATCGCAGATCAGAGATTTGACAAGCTAAAACAAATAATAAAAAATTTATTGGTACTAAACCAGGTAAAGTTATAAAATACAGTGAATGTCAACTATAGGGTCTTTGAGTGCTTCTTGATAGCAGTTGCACCATATCCCTCATGTAGACTCATTTAGCTAGCTCCCTTTTATCTGAACATCATCCAAATCCAGCAAGATCTGCAGATATGCTCTGCATTTATCTACTTAAATTGTAACAAACAGAAATTCTGTAAAATAACACTTCCATAGATTTACAACTGCCCATGGTCACTTTCACGGTTACCAGTGCCACCGCACAACTGTAACATCAACTTTAAGTATGACATTGCACAATAATTAAATTTCTATAAACAATTTCTGATTCAGAATGAAGTGGCTGGTTCTAATTTAGAGTCCCATCATATTAATTTCTGCAAAACACGGGGCCTGCCAGTTAGATTAATCACTTTAAAATATTTAAGTAAGCTGGTTTAAAAGGAACAAAGGTCAGTCACGCCCTTTGAAATAAAGAAAGCAACCGGCCGCTTTTAACACTTAGTTTAAAGAATACTTTTTATATTTCCTAAAAAATTACACAGCTCAAAAGTTGCTATTTGTGGCAGTATGCTGCTGCTCGAAACAGGTAACAGCCGCAGGTGCACCACTGCTTGTGTAATATTGGGGAATGGAAGTGAATCACAGATGCAAAACAAACTATTTCTTAAGTTAGAAATCATGCCAACAAAATGCAAGGCTACTACAGAATTTCTAAGCAGTTAAATAAAATGTTGTGAGATAATCAGCCACTCAGTGTTTATATCTATTTGATATCACCATTTCCTCTAAAGTGTTCAAGGGTGTAATATTATTTATAATAACAACAGAAAATGCTGGAAGCACTCAGCAGGTCAGGCAGCATCCGTGGAGAGAGAAACAGAGTTAACGTTTCAGGTCTGGGACCCTTCATCAGCACTGGAAAAGGTTAGAGATGTAACAGGTTTTAAGCAGGTGCAGAGACAGGGAAAGGGGGAGGGGAGGAAGGAACTGAAGGTACATTCTGTGCTCGGGTAGGAGGCAGGAGAGATTAAATGTTGCAAATGGGGATGGCAGAATCATAAACAGCCTGAAAAATGGGGGCTGGGGTTATAGTCTGAAATTGTTGAACTCAATGTTGAGTCCAGAAGGCTGTAAAGTACCTTAACTTAAAATCTGTTACATCTCTAACCTTTTCCAGTTCTGATAAAGGGTCCCAGACCTGAAACGTTAACTCTGTTTCTATCTCCACGGATGCTGCCTGGCCTGCTGAGTGCTTCCAGCATTTTCTGTTGTTATTTCAGATTTTCAGCATCCGCAGTATTTTGCTATTGTAATATTATTTAGTTGGCTATCTAAATTAAAGTTTTTTTTAAGGTATATAGTACCTCTACAATAGGAATGATACGTTTTGAAGATGGGAGCTACTTAGCAAGTACCTTGAAGAGTCGGCTCGTTGGACACAGTACCAAGCATCTGGAGAGGGGGCCGTTACACTGTAAGAGAGTGAGTAGCAGGTCTCACAGTGAACCGGTCTCTTTCCCAGAAGCCACACACTCATCTGACAAAAATACTGCTGCTGTATTAAAAAGGGTAGAATCAAAATTTGGGATTGTTTTACTCCTGTATCTTAAAGCCAGTTACTTTGTTAGTTTTTTTTTTGAAATGTGCTAAATCGAATTCTTGTGTACATGATTCAGCCATCACCAAGCTGCTCCTGTTAAAAATCTTGATATCATGCTGCTGTTCAGACCCTGGTCAGGCAGATGCTGATCAAATAAACATTATGTAAAATAACTACGCTTTTGATGCATTATTAATTGAATGCATTAAATGCTGGTTTTATTTGTGTAGATTTTGTTTGTGCATTTTTAAAAATCCTCATGAGTGGCCCTGCTCCTGGGCTGCTTTTGTTTTTGAAAAGGTAGGGAGAGTTTTATCCTGGCTTGTTCCATTTAGGAATTTGCTTGGGCTGGATCTTAAAGCCAATAAATTAAGTGAAATATTATTTGATGTGTTAATTACTATATGAGTTTTCACACTGATTTTACCCTCCCTTTAAGAGTATCTTCACTGTGTGTAATAGTATAATTATGATACAGGTGATATTTTAAGCTAATGGTTTCAGCTAATGTATTTTGCTACAACTTTGTTGGCTTCGTACTTCCATTAATGCAAACCCTTGAGCAGACATTTTGTACAAGAACATTTTGTGCAAACCTCTTCTACTCAGATGTGTCCATTAAAGTAACAAAGTGGAATTCTAAATGTATCTATCTATCTAAAAATCTTATATCTTCATGTATTTTCTGCCAATTTTTTCCATTATAAATTGGAATGTACATCCACATGTATAATGGAAACTTGGCATACTGTAATTGCACTCCTCCCACCAGTGGAGTCACTGCATCACAAAGGACAGACTGTATGACTTGAAAATAGGGGCAGATTTAGGTCTGCACACTTGTCCAATTATCCTCCACCCTCTAACCCCGCTTCACCTGAAGACTGCGCTTGGTCTTGCCACCCCTTGTGCAGTGTGACACGATTTCAGCTACTAATATATAAAGTCTTGCATAGAGTTCATACTACCTGTTAATATAACAGGAAGTAAATGTAACTCGTTCCACTTACCCACTGTCTACTTTTTGAAGCCCTATTCCCTGCTGATTTTTTGATCCGTTGTCCACTCCTGGTCCCTACAATTTCTTCCTGATGTCGGGCTGCAGCCCTGCCCAATCTCTTCCGCTTCCCAAACCACTGGCCTGCGACCTTGTCTGATCCCTTCTACTCCGTGAATTGCTGCAAAATTGACAGAGAGAAAGGTAAGAAAAGGGAAGGTAGAAAGATGAGGGTGAGCAAAGTAGAAGAAAGGAAAGAGAGGCAGAAGGGCAGTTGGCAAAACAAAAGGAGAGGGAGCATTAGAAGAAAACAAAGGAGAGTGAACCAAGAAAGAACGGAAAAATAAAAGAGGAGAGGCAGGATAAAAGGCCGAGTGTGAGACAAGGGGAAGATGAAAAGAGGGGGAGAGATGCAGAAGAGGAGGGAGTGAGCAGAGTGAGTGAGGAAAGGAAGCAAGAATTAGAAGAGCAGAGAGAGAGAGAACCAAAAAAGGCAGAGAAATGAAAGGAGAAAGAGACAGGATGGAAGGAGCAGAGAGCGAGAGAAGGTGTTGAGACCAAAGGTATAACTTTCGACTTTGGCAGGGGTAGAAAGCTGGCGGTATTGGATCAGCTGCCCGTTATACACCCCGCCCGATTTTCCTTCCACTGACTTCAATGGAAAGGAAAATCAGATGAGGTGTATACAGGCGGCCAATCCGATACTGCCTGTTCTCTGCCCCCGCAAAAGTTGAAAATTATCCCAAAAGTATGTGAAAATGACAGGGACATGTATTCCTGAAAGAGAGAGAGAGCGAGTCAGACAGTGTGAAAGAGAAAATTTCAGAGAGGCACAGCTGTAAGACCCCACCTTCCACCCAGTCAGCCCTTGGCTGTCAGACACACTCCCTCCTCATCCATCTAAGGCTTATTCTCAGCCATTAAGCAGTCCCATCCCCTATGAGATACAGTCAGCCTAGATCCCTGAAGGAAGCTGCTGTTAAACACAAAAAGAGCTTTGAAAACTGTCTTTGCCACCTCTGTACCAGCATATAGCCGGCAAGCATGATAACAGCAGATTTTGTACTTAACCAATCTGCTGCCATGACCCAAACTGGTGGCAGGGAGCAGGTCAGGTTACATTGACTTGGGCTTGCCCTACTCTCAATGCCACCTTACCTCTGCACCCAATTTATTGCACCTCCCCAGTCTTCGAGGCCCTGGAACTCCCAGCAGATCCCCTGCCTCAGTATGAGCAACACCACAGGAGATTCAAACAAGATCAATAAAAAAAAAACGCATCTCCACAGAAATCTAACAGCTGCTGTGGTTCAAGTTGAATATTAAAGGGATTTACCTCTAGATGGTTACTGTTACCTTTTGTATTGCTTATTTGCCTTGGTATTGAACACAATTGAGTAATCAATAAACTGCTGAGGACTAGCCTAAGTTGCACAATATGCATTACTTTAGTCTTTTTGGGGTAGGGTTTGTTTTTTGATACAGAATCCAGCTGAATTTCAAGCTGAGATTATTTCATAAGAGATTCTGGAAATGTTTGACATTGTTGAGCTGAGATGAAAGCAGAGTTGAATAGTTGAATGGATTTCTATTTTCAGCAGAGCGGCATGAGACAAAGTGCATCGAGTGAAATGGCTGTAGCAGCTGAAAAGGTGGAACTTTACTAAAAAGAGTATAAATTGAGATTCTAGTTCAGTTTATTATATACAATGCTTGCATTATAGAAAAGTCCAATTGTTGGTACCTTTTGATTCTTTCCTATTAACAGTCATGTTCCAGCTCTGCTCCAGATTACAGGCTTGGAACGGATCACATTTTCTGGGGTGGTGGGAGAAAGAGCTTAAAATTCCAAAAGCCAGTGTGCTGTTTAAGTGATCATTACAAGGAAATTTGTTTGCCCTTTGGTTTGCTGTTGAAGTTAATGAAGGAGCTGTGATAAAGATCGCTTATAAGAAAAATGTGGTGCATTATAGCCTGATTTCAGTTATTCCAGGGAATGTGTATGTTATATGCATGATTAAAATGATCTTATTGTGCAAGAGATGTATCTTTTGTCCATTGTAAAAAGACTGTACAAGGTTTAAGAAATGACTATGAGCTATGTCTCTTGTGCTCTACAGATAGCTTTAATCAAAATGAAATTAGGAAAATAAAAACATGATGGATTAAATGTACCAGTCAAAGTGAATCCAAGCCCAGTTGAATGTTTGGTTACAGGTCTACCTACAGTGAATGTCCTCAACAGTCAATGTCAGAAATATTAACTTTTTCCCCACTTTAACCCATCAAGTTTACCAACCCTATTGTGGTGTTCAACTAGTAGAAGTGTCTATTTTTTTTTCATATTACAAAGAATGTTTTTAATTTTTCACATTCCATCGATCAACAAAAACTATCATTGAACTGAAAAAGAACAATCCATGTTCCGCAAATAAATTCTAAAAACAGAACAGGAAAAGGATTATAATTTCAATCGATGGGGGAATTGCCACTGATAGCGAGAGGAAATTTCTTGAGCTTTGCATTTCAGGATTTTGATTGTCATCTTTTTCTACTGTATCATAATTATTGTTTCCAGTTTTTGGGTTCAACTAAAACCCAGTTTAAATTTTGATGACACAGATAAAACACGAGAGATGTATGAAAAGGGCTGTTCTCACACTTAGATTTCTGGATCCGACTGGCAGCGGAAGCTCCCCTAAGAGTTGATTTTTTTTCTTCCTTTGTATCTGGAGAATGCTCAGTTACTAGGTGAAAAGCACAGGGAAATAATGGGGGGTGGGGTGGGGTGGGAGAGGAAGGTCTGTTTCACCTTCCCTTTACATTGTGCAGGGGTTTGCTGCAGATCCCCTGGGGGAGGAGAGGCGGAGTTGATATGCTCCAAGAAAGCACATCAATGAGGCAGGCCTCCCATCTTCTTCGGCAGCACCTCCCAAACCCGCGACCTTTTCCACCTAGAAGGACAAGGGCAGCAGGCGCATGGGAACACCATCACCTCCAAGTTCCCCTCCAAGTCACACACCATCCTGACTTGGAAATATATCACCAATCCTTCATCGTCGCTGGGTCAAAATCCTGGAACTCCCTCCATAACAGCACTGTGGGAGTACCTTCACCACACGGACTGCAGCGGTTCAAGGCGGCGGCTCACCACCACCCTCTCGAGGGGCAATTAGGGATGGGCAACAAATGCTGGCCTTGCCAGCGACGCCCACATCCCAGGAGTGAATTTTAAAAAAAATCTCAATTTCCTCCTTTCGCTGGAACGGTGCCCATTTTCAGGAGTGTCCAGAAGAAGTCGGCTTTAGGCCCAGCGTCCAACCCTTTTTAGATCAGAAGATGGAACCTGGAAAGGGTAACTTCCTTTCCTCTACAAGTAACAGATACCATCCAGTGTCGTTCAGACGCCATTATCTTTTCAGCAAAGTCTCGCCCAATAAAAATTTCGGGCTGATTTTTGCCGGCTCATTGAGGCGCTAAGGAGCCTCCGAGGTAGCCAAGATGGGGTCTTGAGCTGAAACGGCAGTTTAGCGCAAGACGCCATCTTGGTAAAGGAGTTGAAGCGCGTTCTAGGAACAGCCGCCCAGAGGATTGTTAAGGGGCTGATTGCCATTTAAATTGCCTGCTAGCGCTCATTAAAGAGCATGAATGGCATTTTGGTGGATAGCGCTTGACCTAATGCCCTCTCCTAACAGCGATCAGCTGAACAGGAGTAAACAAGCCATTGCTGAGGATTTTGAGCGCTACTTAAAGGCATACTCACCTTTTACTGTTCACTTGCTGCTGGAGGTTTGAAGAGGACTTTTGAAACCCATGGGTAGACTTTCTGGGACAGTTTGTCAAGACTTCACCAATAGTCTATCAACATTAATTCTGGAAATTCTCTGAGGACTTCACCTAAAAAGGGTAAGTGCTGTGCTACTCCACCTTATTGGACACCTTGTAGGAGTCACCAGGAGAAAGGGAGTGCTTGGTCATGGGCATCTTTCTAGGGGTTCCCCTTGGTCTGCAGGAGGCATGAGAGGAGGACGTGAGGCCAGGTAGAGCAGCACCAGCTGCCACAGGAGAGAGGAACAGGAGGGCGAGGTGGACTCCTCCCCCCCCTGCGAGTACAGGACATCCCTGCTCCTCCGGACCTCCTCCACCAGGACCTCCAGTGCCGCGTCCGAGAACCTGTGTGCCGCTCCCTCGCTCCCTGAGCCATCCTGAAACCTGCCGTTGTGTGTCAGCCAGCGCACTCCACACCTTCAGTGGAAGTGGGTGCGTGGAGTCCATATATACCGCTCCACGAAAATTGCTTCTAATCAGCGCGTGAGTGCTAAACCTGCAGGTGTCTCTGTTTTAGCTCCTCCAGGCAAGTTCAAATGATGGTAATCAGCAATTAGGCCCAAAATTGCGTGCTAAAACCAGACTTTCAAACAGGCGTGTCTTATTAGCACAGCACCCACTCAACGCCTGTTTCCACCCTTTCACCAAAATAACCCCTTTAATATGTGATTTCAGATTGCCAAGACAAATGATAAAACCCGAGAGGAAGCCCATCAATTGCTGTAATTTGTACATTCACAGACTAAGGTAGTAGAGGGCTGAGAAAAGGAAGACAGTGTCTTTCCTTATTCTAATTTGATTTTTAAAAAGTAAGTTGAATTTTGAAAGCAAACAAAGCCTTTTTGAGAAAAATAGATAGGAAGGGTGGCGAGAAGGGAAACGGGTTGAAGACAAAGGAGCTTCTATCCTCCAGGCACCTAACCTTGAGCTATTGTTGTAAACATTGTTTGTCGATCAAGGGTCTGAAAGATATGAGATTGGAATTGGATAGTATGGTTAAGTTGCTAGCTTGGCTGGTATTGGGCTTAGTAGGAGAGACAGAATGGGAACCTGCTAGAAGAGATGAATAAAGAACATGTGGAGAAGTATGGGTGGGTGCCGTACAAATGGTTCAGTCAAACGAGCCCCGGATATTGGGCCTAGAATCTCATTTGACTGAAAACGATACTGCGGGAAGAGGCCGCATAAGTAAGTGACGGGGTTTGGTTTGCGGGCTTTGGGATGATCGCGTGGCTCGGAAGGAATTGTAGGGCTCGGGAGGAGCAATCGGGCGCTTGTGGGAGGAGCGATCAGGGCATCGGGAGGGAGGCATCGGGGCCTCGGAATGATATGTCGGGGGGTTGCGGGGGGGTCTCGATCGGCACTTGGGAGTAGGGAGATCAGGGGTCGGGGGGCCGGGAGGGAGCGACATCGGTGGTCGGGGCTAGGGCCTGGAGGTCGGTGGTCAAGGATCTTGGGTCTGGCAGCGGCAGCATTCAGGATGGTGATTGTGGTAAGTAACTTACCTTTTTTTATGTAGGTGATCTTTAGGGTTGATTTTCCTTGAAGCAGCCAGCAATGTTGCAGCAGGGAACTGAAGCAGGCGTTAGGCCCCTTATGCAAACAGCATAACGCCTGCTTCAGGTGTGGGTAAACAACGCCTCTTGTTTGTACTTGCCATTTTTGTTTCTTCTCGCCATTTTGGGGCCTTAGGAGGCGTGCAGCATCTGAAAACTGTCGCTAGGTAGCCCAATTTAACCCCCCATGATTACATAGGTAGAATTGTGGGGTAAATGCTAGCCAATTAATGTGATTACCTGGTCTCTGAAGACAAAAGAAGAATGCCTGCAAGCAGTAACTTAATAAGAAATACACAGCATGGATATGGAAGGAGAAATCCTACCTGACGGACCTTTTTGACTCTCTGAAGATGTTATAGATGAAGTAGATCGTGGCAGTCTCTATGATATAGTTGATTTAGACTTTCAGAAAGACTGAAAAAATCCATGTGAAAGATTTCTAGTTAAAACAAAAGCCATAAGAATCTAATATAAAGCATGGGACTGGATAAGAAACAAAGAACTAGTTAAACAATAAAAATTCAGAGTGTGCTTTGGGAGGTGTCATGTCTGACGGGAAGAAAGTGCTGGGGAAGAAAGTGCTAGGTAGAGTCCTACAAGGGTCAATGCTTGGGACCCTATTGTTTCTGATCTACACAAATGGCCTGGATTTGAAAACCAAGTGTAATGCCTTCAAATTTGCTGGTGGCACTAAATTAGGGAAAGCAGAAGAGCCAAAGGAAAGGGAGCTGGGAATAATAGTGGACTTGTTACTTTCAACGTCCAGACAATATGGTGAAGCAGTTAAAATGCTAATAGAATGCTGGGATATATAAGCAGAAGAGTATTCTAAAGTGCTGACTTTCTGGTAAAGGCAAAATGGGGGTATTCTGGTCCATGGTGCAGGCTCGCTTGCGGCTGCACCAAATTTTCGAATGAAAGTCCGGCCCTAATTTGAATCAGCTACTTGCATATGAAAAGCTTAACCCGTAGGACACTTAACTGGGGAGTGGAAAACCCAGCCGGGCAGCAGCTCTCAAACTGCTGCAACTCTCCTTTAAAGGTGTGTTGTGATGGTGACAGAAACGTTAGCTAATTGTACAGTGGAGAAATGTGGGTAGTGAGGCTACTTCTGGTATGAAGAGTTGGAGGTCCTGCTGTAGAAGGTGCACCAAAGGAGAGTGGCTCAATTTTGCACTGAAGGACCACCCTGCAATAGAAGCACAGGTGGTAGCTGCACAGAATGAGGTTGCTGGCTGATTCAGTGCAGTCATCCAAGTACCTGGCTCCAAATGAGAGAGAAGTTTGCTGGTATCAGAGGAAGCATAAGGAACTGTACTCCTCAGTTTTGCTAACATTTCTTAGGTTTGTCCATGGTTGTTGAGCCACATAAGTTGGGAATTGCTGCCCCTTGTGAGAGGTACCATTTGAAGCACGATACAGAATTTTGCCCTTTTTCACACAATTCTTTCATTGTGCCAAAGCTGCATGGCACACTACGCGAAGGTGGCATCCAAGGAACAAAGCACAAATGCTGATGTGCTAAGGCCAAGGTGCTCCTATGCTGTTAGATGGTTTCTTAGATGGATCAGCAGCCAATGGTGTAAAGAATAGTCCATCTTCTCAAATAATGCGGGCGTTGTAAACTGGCATCATGACTGTTTCTTGGATAACTGTCACTGAAGCATATAATGATGTTTCTAGGGTCAGATGCCACCTGAACAGTTAATAATTACAAACCCTATCTTTTGATGTTACCCATGGGATTGACATGAAGATCCTTGATGTCCGCATGGGTGCCAACTACAGTGCCCTGCACACTAGGGAACTCTGCTACCCAGTGAAGGCTGCGAACATTGTTCAATTGATATCTCCTTTACAAAGTGTTTGCCACGTGCTTGATATAGATGTACACTGTAGATTGTCTGATGCAGCATATGTCTCCTTTGGTAGAGTGGAAGAATGCAATGGCATGAAAGCTTCATGCTATGGTAGCCTTCCCTTATTTGAGAAGACCTCTCCCTGTTCCAGGTGTATCTGCAGATTTTCCTGCAGCAAATGGCACAACTCTGTGGTAGCCACACTTGTATAGCAGAGGCGGTGAAGACAGGTCTCCTGACATGTCCAGGTAGGTGTGGAGGGATCTGTACTCATGGGTCTCACACTAGTAATGAGTACGGACCAAACATCTCAAATGTCATTGCATCTGCATTTGTTAATCCATATGTCCTCCATAATCATATCATCACACCATAAGGAATTCCCATTATTGGCATTTTGTACAGTGTGAAAATGCTAACAGCAACCAATAATAACGAAGGAAAGCAATGGCAAGAAAAAACACAAAAATGTTTAATGGCGAAGTAATGCTGGGAAAAACCAGCCAATGAATGGAGCAAAATGTAATTGACAACGCAAAAAAGATTCAATTCCCATGAGAGCTGTCCCGATCTTCAGCTGTAACTTTGACTGAAGATCCGTAGAAACAATGGAAAAATGGTCTGGTATTCTAGTTGATGATGCACTCTGATAATAACCAGCATGCTAGTTTTCTTTCCATAAATAATGGTGGGACTGCCTGTATGAGGTGCATGAGAAGTTCAAACATCTGTTGTCCTAGGCTTCATTCAGGCTTTTCCTAGTAATCATAAGTATGGTCCAGAGTTGCAAGTAACCAGGCTGAGTTGAATTGATCTTTCACAGGAAAAAGAGCCTAAATGTAGAGTTTAGCTGCTGTGAAGGAAGTTTTGGTTGGAGGGACAGATAGGATTGTACTACTTATGAACTAATCTCACTGACGCGCCATGCATCATCCAGCCCTATCTACTCTTGCTGATAATTCACCAACTTCCTTCAGATTGCACGTCCCGAGTACTCATAAACTCAGATTCTCTTGCAGTGCAATGGCTGAATCATTACACTTGACCTCCTTCATGCCATTAAATAGTTAATGAAAATCTTTTCTTTAATTCTTAACGAGGAGGAATTTTAATTCCCTCTGTTCAGCGGAAGCCAGGCGGAACAGAAGTTAAAATTCAAGGGTTCATGAGGTGGGGGGTAATATATTAGCATGGATAAAGTATTGATTAAAGGACAGAAAACAGAGAGTAGAAATAACCGGCTCATTTTCAGGTTGGCAGGCTGTAACTGGTGGGGCGTCGCAAGGATCAATGCTGGGGCCTCAGCTATTTACAATCTATATTAATGACTTAGATGAAGGGACCGAGTGTAAGGTATCCAAGTTTGCTGATGATACAAAGCTAGGTGGAAAAGTAAGCTGTGAGGAGAACACAAAGGCCGCGATTTTCCCGACGCTAGGAGGCGGGTCAGCTGTTAAATTCAAATGATTGACGGTGTGTTGGAAATCCACCTCCATGCCAGTTTCCAAAGTGTCGGGTCTGCGACTTCAGAACTGACCCGACACCAAGTGGCGGGAGAGACACTTAAGGTAGTTAACAGCTTGTTGTTAACTGCTATTTTGCAAGGCTTTTTCTATTTTCAACGTGTTTCACGTCGTTCGACAAACACGCCAGCTGAGTGTGTCGGGTCTTCCAACGAGCTGAATAGTTCACAGCTGCAACTGCAGCATAAAAGCTAACCTCTCACATCAGTTCACTTTCAAATGCCAGCAGTTGCTGATTTCAGGATTTTGAAGATACATTTGAGCTGTATTGAGGTTGTAAGTGTGTGTTGTGAACTCTATATGCAGTCACCTCCTTGGAATAACCTCTCACCCCATTGACTTACTGCTTATAACATCTCATCCTCAACTGCCATATATAACAATAGAATGGGAACCATTTACACCCTCTCATCCTGGTCCTCAGATTCGGAGGACGAGCAGCCGCAGCAGAACCAGGCACACCAGCAGCACCAACAAGAAGAGTGCCAACCTTCTCCTCAACCACCTGATGCTGCAGAGGGTGTCAGCGCAGGGCTGCACCGTGTCACAGGAGCTCCCCTGAACACAGGGTTTACCAGCAGAGGATGAGCTTCCTCAACATGACTGAGCAGCAGTGCCAAAGGAGGCTGAGACTTTCACGAGAGGTAGTCGCAGACATTTGCACAATGCTGGACCAACACCTGGAGCCCAGAGGAGCGGGTGGACACCCCTTACCAGTGGCTGTCAAAGTCACCACTGCCCTCAATTTCTTTGCATCAGGGTTCTTCCAGGGATCATCAGACATTAGCGGCATCTCCCAGTCAGCTGCCCACAGATGCATCACGCAGGTTACCGATGCCCTCTTTGCCAAGTCCACCAATTACATCCACTTTTCAACTGATGAAGCCAGTGTTATCACGTGGGCGCTAGGCTTTGTCAATCTGGCTGGCTTCCCACGGGTGCAGGGCGTCATCAACTGCACCCATGTGGCCATCAGGGCACCCCATAACAACCCAGCAGTATTTATGAACCACAAGGGCTTCCACTCCCTTAACGTCCAGCTGGTGTGTAACCACAGGAAGAGCATCATGCATTTGTGCGCCAAATTCCCTGGCAGCTGCCATGACTCTTACATCCTGCGTCAGTCTACTGTGCCTCAGCTCTTTGCTCCACCAAACGAACTTTCCAGCTGGCTCCTTGGAGACGAGGGCTATCCCCTGAAGACGTGGCTAATGACACCGTTGAGGATGCCATCAAACGAGTCTGAGGAGCGCTACAATCAGAGTCACATTTCCACCAGAAGTGTCATAGAGCACAAACAATAGGGTTGCTCAAAATGCGCTTCAGATGCCTGGACAGATCTGGTGGAGCCCTACAGTACGCACCAGCCAGGGTCTCGAGAAGCATAGTTGTCTGCTGTGCCCTGAACAACATCGCACTGCAGTGAGGATTAGCGCTGCATGAGGAACAAGTCGCAGAGCGCACAGCCTCTTCAGAGGAGGAGGAGGAAGAGCCGAATGAGGCTGCAGATGAGGAACACCTGGAGGAGGCAGCTTGACCCAGTACGATCAGCACGCAAGCACATTCTGCCTGTGATGCCAGGGATGGCCTAAACCACGGCAGATTCACCTAACTTTAGACACCACAGATATGTGGCTGCCACATGCACGTGAAGGTTGGCATGACCCCACTTCGCCACCATAGAGCATCTCTACAATGAACTGTGCATTCCTAGCACTTTCACCACCATTGCTACAGATGAAAGGCGCCCTCACCCCTCACTGTACCACTTCCAATTGTGAGCACACATAGGGCAACGCATTGAAACATTCATATGACATTACTTTAATACAGTAAAATAAAAGAACACAAATGTAACATTGATTTATATGAAAACACCCAAGTGACTACCCTTGTGACTATTTATGTGCTAGCTTTCTCTTACGCGTGCTTCTACGTGGTGCTCCCTCTGTGGCTTCAGCAGATGTAGAGGCAGCCTGCTCACTTCCCTGCTGCGCCTGCTTAGACGCCTTTGGCGATCGTCCTCTGGGTTTTGGAGCCTGTGAGGGCCCCACCAAAGTCTGCTCCTCCTGCGGCTGTGCAGGGGCAGACTCGGCCATCTCTGTTGGGGGAGGCATCTGGGGCTCTGACCAAGGGATTGGCAATGGGATGGCAGTGTGAGTGCTTGGAGAGGAGCCCCCACTTCCATGTCCCCTCCCACCACCATCCCTCTCATGGGCCATCTGCAATTCTCTGCTAGCAAGTAGCTGGAGAGCACCTTGCTGCACATCAGTGGGGCCATGAGGACCCGTGTCTCTGCTGACATTCCTCATAACAAGGACGCCCATGAACCTCTGGTTTCTCTCCTCGATAGATGCCCATCTATCCTCCATAGCTGACCATCTATTTAGAAGTGTAACCATGTTCTCCTGTGTCTGGCGATTTATGTCCTCCATGGAGGTTGCCATCCTTTCCATGGTGGGACCTATATTTGCCAGTGCCTGCGCCATGGTGTTGCTCATATTTGAGATAGACTCCTCCATTCTCTGCATACTCGCAGTCACCATGGTTTCTAACCCAGTCAGTGCCTCCTGCACTTGTTCCTGAAACTCCAGCACCACTCTCTTCCTGGATGGCCCCCAAGGTCCGCGTCTGCATGCAGCTCAGCAAAGCTAGGAGCGTTCTGCGTTCTCCAATGAGGACTCTTCTCTGCTGTCCCTGTCTTCACCATTTGCTCTTGCTCACTTGTGAGTTGCGAGTTCACCAGATGACAACATTACTCTATCTCACATTGGACCCACCGAGGTGTGCGTCTCTGCGCTGGTGCTGGGTGCGCTCATTTCTGCTGACGCTGCTCCCTCAGAGGCTGGAGGTTTCTCTGAGGAGTCCTCCTGCTCTTCCTCCTGGACAGTAGGGAGGGGGGCTCTTGATGGTCCTGTGGGAGAGTAAATACATGAGTTAGACATGTGATATGTAGATTACACACACATCCCATTGTGCACATGATGAGCATTCAATTTCTATGAACATCAGATCCCGTATGAGTCGCTCATGAATGCCAAATAAGATGGTTGGAACATAATTCTGTCACCAGGTTGTTCTACTGAGCCCGTCTCTCTGTCTCCCACTTCAAGCTCCTCAGCACCTCCAATAATGTCGAGAGCTGCCTCCTCAGCGTGGGTGAGCTGTGCCACGGTTGGTGGTCCTCCTCCTGTTCTCTCCCTCTCCCTCTTATTGTGGGCTCTCTTTTCTTGCAATGAGGGACAGAAGTGCAGTTTTAGTGAGAGTGATAGAATGAGTAAAGAATGGATAGGATAGATGTTTAGAGGCAGACTATGGTGGAGTGAGGTGCCAATACCAATTGCCCTCCTTGTGAGTTGTAAGTTGTTGTCATTGCATAACATTGAGAGTGAGTGTGAGGGGTGCATAGTAAGATGGGGATGTGATTCTGTACATAGGGAGAGAGGGATGGGTGACGGTGCAAGGGATGTTGGGGTGAGTAAAGATGTGCAGGAGTAGGGTTGGCAATGCAGAGTGATGGTGATGTGAAGACAGGCACAGCAGAATGAAGGTAAGTGTGTTGTTATACTCACTTTTGCTGAATGCAGGAGATCACTGAACCTCTTTCTACACTGGACCCAGGTTCGTGTAAAGATAGACCTTGTGCTGACCTCTTCAGCTATTTGCAGCCAGGCTGCCTTGGTGTGCTGAGGAGGCTTTCTCCTTCCATCAGGAGGGAACAGTACCTCCTTGCATCCTCTTACTCCCTCCACAAGAACATGGAGGGAGTCACGGCGAAATGGGGAGTAGCCTTTGTTCTATGTGCTGTCATGTCTGCAACCACCAGCACTCAGGAGCAGCAACATGGAAGTGAAAGCCAAAGGGGAAATGGCCCCCTTAAATACAGCAGCTTCAAACGCGTAATCACAGGAGATCAGCAGACCCGCACCCACTGATTGGGCCGGGTAACGTGCACAGCGGGCTTAATAAGCCCAATCTACACAAAATCGTTACCACAGAGCGGCCGGAACCGGGAGCGGAACCGGAAACTGCCAAACAGCTAAGCCGCCGCAAACCCGCCTCCGGGCAGAAAATCCAGCCAAAAGAGTCTGCAAAGGGATATAGACAGGTTAAGTGAGTGGGTAATAAGGTGGCAGATGAAGAATAATGTGGGGAAATATGAGGTTATTCACTTTGGTAGGAAGAATAGAAAAGTAGAATATTTTTTTAAATGGTGAGAAATTATTAAATGTTCAGAGGGATTTATGTGTCCTTGTACACGAAACACAGAAAATGAACATGCAGGTATAGCAAGTAATTAGGAAGGTAAATGCTATGTTGGCCTTTATTGCAAGGGGGTTGGAGTACAAGAGTAAAGAAGTCTTGCTGCAATTGTACAGGGCTTTGGTGAGACCACACCTGGAGTACTGTGTACCGTTTTGGTCTCTGTACCTAAGGAAGGATATACTTGCCCTAGAAGGGGTGCAACAAAGGTTCACTAGATTGATTCCTGGGATGTGAAGGCTGTCCTATGAGAAGAGATTGCGTAGAATGGGCCTATACTCTCTGGAGTTTAGAAGAATGAGAGGTGATCTTATTGAAACATATGGGGGGAAAATTGAGTCGTGCCCCCTTTGGGGCGCTAACTTCGCCGGGGCGCTACTTTTAGTACCCCGAAAAAGTTAGCGTCCCCGCACCCGAAATTGAATGGTAGCGCCCCAAGCAGGAGGCGGGGCGCTACTGGAAGAGCACCCCTCTCTCTTGGGGCGCTCCAGTTCAATATCGCGGCGCTACGTGCAGATGCGCCAAGCATTAAGGGGAGGGGCCTTGCGCAGTGCGAACCGGGGCCCTGCTGGGACACCAGGGAGTGGGGTGCCGGCAAAAGAGCCCGGCACTCGAAGAACGTCTGGCGGTACGTCAGGGGGCGCGACCCAACTCTGCGGCCGGGGCGCTGCTCACGGCGATGACATCAACGGGGCACTACCGGCTTCCGCCGCTGCTGACCTCCCGCAGAATTTCACGGAAGGCGCTAGTTGGTTTGTGCCCCATTAGCCCCCCTCAGGCGCTAATGGGAGGCGCAAAGCAACCGAATTTTGCCCCTATAAGTTTCTAAGAGGGATTGACAGGGTAGATGCTGAGAGGCTGTTTCCTCTGGCTGGAGAGTCTAGAACCAGGGGTCACAGTCTCAGGATAAGGGGTCGGCCATTTAGGACTGAGATGAGGAGAGATTTCTTCATTCAGAGGGTTGTGAATCTTTGGAATTCTCTACCCCAGAGGCCAGTGGATGCTGAGTCTTTGAGTATATTCAGGGCTGAGATAGATAGATTTTTGGAATCTAGGGATATGGAGATCGGGTGGGAAAGTGGAGTTGAGGTCAAAGATCAGCCATGATCTTATTGAATGGCGGAGCAAGCTCGAGTGGCCATATGACCTACTCTTGCTCCTAGTTCTTATGTTCTTGTGTTCAAGCGGTATGCTTGCCGCTCTTTTATCGCCCCGTGGCCATTTTAACACTGCTGGGTTTTTTGTACGGCTGAGGCGCCCATCTGACTTAACGTGAGTGTCATGAATACATGTAAATTGGCATCCTATGATGTACAAGTAACCTGAAGCTATTTTAAGGCTCTACTGGGCGTAGCGCCCACCACAAATGCTCTACTCAGTAAAACCTGGCAGGCAAGAAAGCAGAGGCTTTTACAGGTAAGTGTAAAAATTATTTCTGTATGCCAGGAAGAGCAGGAGTGCTTCTCTGGGCCCCATTAAGAAAGTTTGGGCTTCTGCCACCTTGGGCTCCTTCCCTTTCCGTTTTCGTAAAACCTTCTTGAACCCTCTCCCCGATGGAGCTGTGATGCCTCCTGGCTACCTGATATTTGCCAGCCAGGGCCCAGCGAGCTGCCTCTGGACACCTGTTTTGTTGGGCAGGACTGCAAGAGTGGCCGGCCCACGTGTCCGCCGGACAAACCACCTGGGAGTTAAAATTCCCCCTCCAGTTTCTTCATGTTTATCTTGGGGAGTTTGTTTTGTTTTTGTTTTATTTCCTTGCTGATTTTCGCCATTAATTTTTCTTTCCGTCTCTCTGTTCCTGTTGATTCTTTGTTGGGGTACATTTGTACAGGGACTGAGCATCTTTTGGTACCTTATTCATGTGTGAGTTTTGCTGGTGAGTGTTGCAGAGGCATCGCATTGTGCCTGATTCTGTCCTCATCCAATATCTAAACACACGGGGGTCATTAGATAGTAATTAGCAGCAGGAACTCTGCCAATTTTCCCTAGAATTTTACAGCACAGAAGGAGGCCATTACACCCGTCATGCCTGTGCCAGCTCTCTGATAAAACTATCCACTTAGTCCCTTTCCTAATACCCCTTTCAATTATTTTTCAAATATTTATCCAATTGCCTTTTGAAAGCTGTTATATATTCTGCTTCCACCACTAGTTTTGGTCGGTAATTCCATTTTCGAAGCACCTTTCTCATTTAAGAAAAAGCAATTCTTCTAACTTCTCCCTTCATTCTTTTGGTGATGGTCTATTTTTTCGTGCTAAACACTTATTTATATAAATATAAATCTCAAGCTTGTTCAAGGCTTTAATACTCCTATATCTTGGGAGGCTCTCCCAGCATCTCAGTTGCAAGATACAGGAACAAACTCATCATCTGATATATTTCTCTCATCTCTAGCCTTTAACCTCTCTCTCCCTTTATTGTCTTATTTTATTGGTATGTTCTCTGCATTTTCCTCTCTCATTCCATTAAACTCCAAATATTCCATTCTACATGTTTATCCTCCTCTCCACCTCCCCACCTTTTTGCACTAAAGACTCACTGTAAAGTGTCCTACTCTAACTCATTCTTTCTCAAACTTTAGAACTGCTTCCGTCTATTCTTCCTCTCTCAGTCTTCAGGCTTTTAAAATCTAAGCTTACTCCTGATTTAACTCTACTCTTATTTTACTATTTTATCCCTGTTTTATCAAAAAGGAGGTGAATGAGAACCTCTAAGATAAGTTGCACTTCAGATATCACACTTCAAAGGGTTCACCTTTTTTACAGAAGGTAAACAATCAGAAAAAAGAGAGAGCCAATCATTTAATGATGGATTCTTCTGACCTGGATCAAAAATTTGCACTCTGTTTAGCTCAATTTACCTCAATTTAGATTACTTTCCCACAGGCAGTACTTGAGCAGTGTCCATAATGAGCTAAACAACATAACCATTCGGTAAACCCCAAACCAAACCTTGTGAGCAACGATACAGAGGATCTGCTAGTAAGTGAATATCAAATCGACTTTATTCAGTTATTCCTTGGCTGGTGGAACCTGGCCCATTTCTCTTTCTTAAGCGTAATTTCACCAACGGTATTGTAAGTCTTCATAGTCTCCTCTCGCCACACAGTTGTGATATAGAATTTAATAGAACAGATAAAGCGCGCATCAGAAACCACAAGTTTCACTGGATGGAAAATCACGGGCAGTGGGCAAGTACGCTTTAAATCTACCCTATATTGTGGTCATTAATCAGGTGGAAAAGGAGGATCCTTTTACCTTTGCTAACATCCATTTTAATTTTCCATTCTGAGAAGAATATAGTTATTTATAATTCATAATCAGTTAATTTAAATAACTTAAAATTCTTCATCCAAAATAATAATCTTCATTAAAATTCAAAAGTTTTCACCTTCCTTAGAAAGAAGGCTCCCTTCAAAAATGGGCAGGCTCAGAACATTAGCCACTCATCTGTAGTGCATCACCTAAATAACTTGCTCATAAATTTTAAGGAATTTTCACAAAACCCACCAGCAGTTCGTGCTGCTGACTTACTAACTAATGACCCCCTGTGTGTGTACCAGTGTCATTTCAGAAACTTTAACCAAAAGCACAATTTAGTATTATTGTTGCTTAGATGTACCTATGTACCAATTCTGGTTTCCCTAAAATTAAAAGGAATCAAAGAGTCTAATGGGAAAATATCCTATTATGTGATTTGTCAGCTTTTGTTATACTTGAATCAAAAAATTGAGACGAGTGTTTAACTATAGAATGTTTATAGATACACAATGAAATATTGGCCCCAATATTGACAGAGGTGGATTTGGTAAGGTGGGTGCTGTGGAGATTTAACTTCACAGCGTGCGACTTGGCTTCCAGTCGAGCGGAGAGCATTCTGGAGCAGGCCGCAGCCGCAGGTAAGGAGCCTGCAGCTGCTAGTGGGAGCATTGTGGGGGGGCAGGGGGGGAGGTCCGCTCTCCAACCCTGAGGGGGGGTTGGGGGGAGTTCCGATCCCCGGCCCAGGGGGTGGGATGGGGGAGAAGCACTCCTGCTCCTCCTGGCCCACAGGCAGTGCTGTAAAGGTACTTGCCTTGAGCTGCCGGGTTTCCCGAGGCCTGGGAAACCGAGCAGGCCAGAGTTAAACCTGCAAAGCAGGTTAAATGTGAGGCTCACAGCCTCGTTATAATATTTAAATGGCCAACCCACCTCATGGGAGTGGGTTGCCTGCCCACTCCTTGACCCGCCTCTGTTAAACCCGGAAGTGGATGGGTCAGATTTGAGATTTTTAAAATTTTAACATCTCACCGACCCCAACCCACCCGTTTTTGAGGGTTAAAATTACCCCCATTATGACAGTTGTCATCCTTAATGCTTATGAAAGGAACCTTGACCCAGTAAAACTGAAACAGTTGTTTTACAATTTTCTTAAGCCAGTAGAACATTTAAACATCTTTTGGAGTCAGCATAGTTGCCTGTGAATAATTTAAATTGAGTTTGAGTTTGTTTTTTTCCGGGAAGTTGGCAGTTTAAAACCAAGTGTCACGAGCTTTGCCTTACTCATTCCAGAGCAGAAAGGGCTCTCAGCAGAAGGATAGAATTCATGCCTAATCACCTGTTTGTATTGAAAGTGATCATAACATTTAAAGGGACCGAAAATGATTACTTGATCCCTCTGGTGTTTTAACCTGGTGGTAGGTATCAAAATATGTTGGTTTGTTTAAAGATACTGACCTAGAAATTGGAACCTTTAGCGCCGGCCGTTAAAGCTGGTTTTGAAGAAAAAATGGCTGCCACCTCGCTTCCGCCCACTTCCGGGGCGAACTGCTGCGGCCGCCATATTGGGCAGATCGGCAGCGCTGCCGTTGCCTGTGCTCGCCCCAAGTATTTTAATTACCAGGAGCATGATGTCAATCGGCATGCAACACCGAATTGACACATGCTCAGCAATTTTGGACGTTGCTGCTCCTCTTACTGCCCTCTCCAAAGCACATGCTTGCAGCCATTGACAGTACGTAGCACCGGGAGAAACCGGCGGAAAGCTATAAACTTATTTATGGTATAGTAAACATTCTGTACAATTCACATTTACCGCGCTACTTTTAAGTAAGTTACACTCAAATAACTGACTTCAATTGTCTTACAGTCTATTGCAAAAATTCTTTAATATGATCCAGATCAAGTTGGCTTTTTTTTTTCCCGTTGTTGCTTAATGTAATTTATTCTTTTGATCTTTTCATCAAGATCCAGTTTACATCAAGACAATGCTGATGAACCCGCTAAACAAAGAAATATTAAGATTTAGAGAGGGTTTTTTTTGTTATTGAAAAGCTTAACTTCTCAACTAGTGCCACATCTCATAAAGACAGGAAATAGCAATTTGTATTGTCTGGGGAATTGGGAGGAGGTGGGGCGGGTATGTGACTGTTAATAAGGTGACTGCCCAAGAGGCTGTTTGGCTGGATTGTGGTACTGTTTAATAGATCCCTGCCAAAGTCTTCAATAACTCTGCAGAGTATGTCCAGTCCAGTGAGATGGCTCATGGTGATTGCTGCAGAAACACATCAGCAGATTGAATGGCTGTTCTATACACTTTAGATACCAGCACTTAACCGGAGGAGGTCAGTGAGTTCTGGCACTTATAGTGAAAAGCCTCTGTAATAGCAAAGTTTATTCATTGTGTATGTGTATTAAAAGAATAGGTTGCTTTTATGTTTATTCCAGGGAGTAGAATCGAAAATATTGGTTGCATTCTTTAAAATATGACAGATTAGTCTATTTTTACGCTTTCATTTATCTTGCATACCCTCTCTGTCAACTGAGAAACATAACTGGAAACCTAGCAGGTCACTTTAAGAAATCGCAATCTCCCGAGAACAGTGCACTGATCCTTTAGACCTTCGGCCCCCTGCTGATGTTACTGCTGGAAAGAGCGCGTTTCATGGGAGCTTCTGCGCTGCGCTCATTGAAATCAGCGGGCAGCACCAAAGTGGGCAACCATTTCCCGGTGTTATCGAATCTCTAGGCCAGTGGCTTTTGATTTGATCATCAAGTTAGGTAATTTCAGTTAATTTCTTCCTAATTCTCCAATTGTTATCACCAAAAAATGTGAATCATGGGTTGATTCACCTAGGGGGACAGATTGACTTTGGTGAAGTTATTGCTGTAATAGATACTTTAATAAAATATCTCAATGAAATTGAAATGAACAGGTGTGGTGCTGAACTATGTGTAAATACACTAAGGAAGGAAATAACATACGAGCATTGTTCCAATCCCATTCTTTGTTCCATTTTAGGGTGACGCTAGACTTTTCTTGCCTTTCTCTAATTTCTTTGTCTCCAACTAAAAGCATGCATGGGAATCAGCCATTGAGTGATGTGTTGAAGCACCCTAGAGTTAGCAGTTTGACTTTTCCCTTCCTCTCTAGGAAGGAGAAGGGCAGCTATAGATTCTAAAGTAAATCGGCACTTCGAGCGCCTTAAGATTGAGCTTACTGAGTTATCACACTGCCTAGTTTAGTTATTGCCTCGTTGCTTGACTGCCTGATGCTGGGTAATTCTCCAAAATTATTCTTAGTAACTGAGAGCGCACAAGTACTTTTTTTTTATTGGTTATATGTGCTGCTGGCTGTTGGAGGGTGAAATGATGTATGTTGGCGGCTTTACAATGGTTACATGGTTGGTAGATTATTACTGTTAGTTTTGCCCCCTAGATTATAATCCCAGAAGATGTAAAGATACGCATTTTTTTTAAATCACCTGGTTGAGATGGTACATGTGTGCCTTGACAACTGAGCAATCCATCACTAGATTAGTGTTCAACTTAAATTGTGTATTTTGCCTGTTTTAGGGTATGGGTGAAGTTAATATTGTTTCCAAGTGCACCTGAATTGCTTCAATAAATCACAGCTGTCACTGTAAAAAAATATATATTATTTGCCACTGCAGTACATTATTTTTATGCTTTATAGCCTTCAGATGCTCTAGGCTATTTTTTTCCTGTGAATTCTAAAGCATCATAAACTGTTGATGAACATTTGATAGAAATTGCAAATGTGTTTTCTAAAAAAAAAGGTCACTGATATGATCAAGGAATTTCCATTTCTACTTCACTTTTTTCTATTTAGAACTGCAGATTATATTAAAATAAAATAAAAAGATGGAATCTGCCAGTGAATTGTATAAGGCTGCTGTCTCAACCTCCCAGATACATTGTGGTTCTGACTCTGATTGGGACTCGACTCCCAGGTTGTGCTATTATTTTCACATCAGTTGTCACATTTATCAGGTGCACATTGACTCGAAAGCAGCAGCGCAACTTGGGTTCAGGTTCTGACCTAACCCCTGACAAAGCTCGGGGGTAAGGGGAGAAAGGGCTGTGAGATCACCTTCTGCTGATAGTCCTGCACCATTTAGCTTTTACTGAGTGCAGTATAACTCCAGCCAGTTGTGAAGTTGTGTTTTAAAATGATTTGATCCCCTGAAAGCTTTGAGCTTAGTAAGGAATGTTTTTGATGCTTTGACAGGAGAGACCCTCCCGCCAAAGCTCTCATGTTAAAAAATGATCAGCCCAAGGATTGGAGCCAAGTTTTGTATCATCTGCAAACTTTGAAATTGTACTCCCTATACCCAAGTCCAGGTCATTTATATATAACAAGAAAAGCAATGGCCCTAATACCGATCCCTGGGGGATCCCATTGCATACTTCACAGAATCACAGAATCCCCACAGTGCAGATAGAGGCCATTTCGGCCCATCGAGCCTGCACCGACACATATCCCACCCTATCCCCGTAACCCCACGTATTTAATCCCCCCTAACACTAAGGGTCAATTTATCATAGCCAAATCAACCTAACCCGCACATCTTTGGACTTCTCTCCAGTCAGAAAAACATACGTTCACCACTACTCCTATCCCTTAGACAATTACATACCCAAGTTACCATCGTCCCTTTAATCCCCTGTGCTTCTATTTTCAGAATATGTCTGTTATGTGGTATTTTATCAAATGCCTTTTGAAAGTCCATATATACAACATCTACTGCACTACCTTTGTCAACCCTCTCTGTTACTTCATCAAAGAATTCAGTCAGGTTAGTCAGACACGATTTGCCTTTAACAAATCCGTGTTGGCTGTCCCATGCTTCTCCAAGTGAGAATTAATTTTGTCCTTGACAATACAGTTTTCCCAGCACTGGCGTTAGATTGATTTGTAGTTACCAGGTTTATCCCCTCCTTTTTTGAACAGGGGTGTAACATTTTCAATCCTCCAGTCCTCTGGCACCACTCCCATATCCAAGGAGGATTGAAAGTGGTCAGAGCTTCTGTTATCTCCATCCTAGCTTCCCTCAGCAACCTAGGATGCATCCCAACACAAAAGCAAAATACTGCGGATGCTGGAAATCTGAAATAAAAACAGAAAATGCTGGAAATACTCAGCAGGTCAGGCAGCATCGGTGGAGAGAGAAACAGAGTTAACATTTCGTCAGAACTGAAAAAAGTTAGAGTTATAACAGGTTTTAAGCAATTGCAGAGGCAGGGAAAGGGGGGAGGGGAGGAAAGAACAAAAGGGAAGATCTGTGATAGGGTGGAAGGCAGGAGAGATTAATTGACAAAAGGGATGATGGTGTGAGACTTGTTAACTTTGAGTGATGCCAACCTATTTAGCACCTCCTTTCTATCTATTTTTATCCTATCCAATATCTCTACTCCCCCCTTCTCTACTGCGACATTAACTTCATCTTCTTTTCTGAAGACAGATGCAAAGTACTCATTCAGTACCTCAGTCATGCCCTCTGCCTCCACAAGAAGATTTCCTTTTTGTCCCTCATCAGCCTACCATTCCTTTAACTATCCTTTTACTTTTTATATGTTGATAAAAGATTTTGGGTTTCCTTTTATGTTACCTGCTAATCTTTTCTCATATTTTCTCTTTGCCTTTCTTATATTCTTACTCAATTTCCCTCTGCCCACTCTGTATTCTGCTTGGATTTCTATTGTATTCTATACCTGGCATTTGTCATTAACCTCCCTGTTTCTGTTTTATTTGAACCTCTCTTTCCTGTGTGATGTAGGGAGCTCGAGCTTTGCATGCCCCATCTTTCCTCCTTATGGAAATATGTTTGATTTGTATCCAAAGTATCTCTGTCTTGAAGCCCTGCCATTGCTCATTTACTGTTTTCCTGGCCAGTGGATTAGATGAAGAGGGGTGGGACGAGGCTCGAGTGGAGAATAGACCAGTTGGGCTGAATGGCCTGTTTCTGTGCTGTAAATTCTGTGCAATATTTCTGTACTTGGCTGTAAATTTGAAATGCAAGTTCCTTAAAGTCTTTATAGGTACGATTGTTGAACGGGACATGTGTTGCCTACTGGTTTAATTATTTTATCTATGGTGGTAGTTTTTAAAAAGTGATTCATGATTTTAATTATTGTACCAAAAGCTACATAAGAATCTTGAGTCAAAACATGAAGGGCTGCAGCCGTAACAACTTACAGTAATATATTCCATATTTAACTTTGTATCTCAAACATCTCATCTATTGCGTAAATTGGATATTATCCAGTCTGTATAATTTCGCCAGTGTAAGGCAGTGGCTGGAATGGATTTGAGATTGATGCATTTTTTCCAATTCTATTGCAAAGCTGTTTATAATTTAGCCTGTCTTGCGTATAAATAAAAGCAGTGGCAATGCACACACTCAAAATCTTGACCATTTCTGCAGGTTTTTGATTGATGTGTATATCCTTGTGAGGTCATGGGATCAGCCATGGTAGCTAATTTAGAACTATTAAGTTGTGCAGCAGATGGACTGAGGTGGTAGTCAATCCATCATCCAAGCAAGGAAGTAGACCGCTAGGCTGTCATTACTGGGAATCTCAGCAATAAGGGCTTCACAGGCTTAGAGGTCTATATTTAGCAAGCAGCAGGCACATTTTGTAGTCTTGGCATTGATTCAACCAGTAGAGCTAGAGGTGCAGGAATCATGGCACGGCAGTGAAAGGATGCAGCGTGGAGCGCAATGTGTTTAAACTTCAATAAAACTCTAAGGGAGAAATTAAAAGTGTGCCAAGAGAATTGCCGGTGTCACCGGCAACTTGAATTAACGTACCCTGAAAATGGCCGCAGCGCTACCGTTGAAAAATGTTCACGCTGGGAGTTGGCGATGTGCAGCGCAGCGCTAACTTACCGTGCAACGCCCCCCTGGTGGCATTAATGGAGGCCTCTGACCCGAAGTTCCCGTCCACACTCGGCGTTGCTACTTGTTACAGATTGGGGAAGCGAGGCTGTGGAGTTCGCAAGGCATTGTGGGTAATTAAGGGGGCTATGAATTAAAGGGGCAATGCATTCAAAACTAATAAAAATTAAAATCAAGGGAAAAAATGCATTTTTCAGCCCTTACTGCCTTTCAAAAAAAACATGAACATTAAAAATAATTCCCAAATGGCAGTCTTCAGCTCTTAAAGCTGAATTCCCTTCCGCACCTAAAGAAATGGTAAAAGTGTTTCAGCACTGACACAAATGGCTCAGCAAGCCAGGGAAGGGGCACCAGGGTCTCGCACGCAGCACTCCAGCTTTGTGCAGGGGGTGAACACTGCAAGAGATGTCCTCTACCCACAGAGGCCAGGAGGCCCTCCAGAAAGAACGATGTGATACCACATCCCTGAGGCTATCACTGTCAGCAGTGTCGCCCCCACACCTGGCTCCAGTGCCCAAAGAAGCTTCATAAACTCAGACCACTGGTCAAGGTCAGTGAATGCATCTTCAAAAGCCGTCTCCTACCAACTGCACCACTAGCCTCATACACTGCTCAATGCACGACTCCCCCCCTCCACCCCAATCACTCACCTACCAACAATCTGTACCAATCACCAGGCACATCTCCCATTCCTAGCCTCACCTCACCCCCTTGGAGGAGACGGTGCTGGCAATACTTGGCAGGGACATGGCTGAGCCCTTGGCCAGCAGCAGGACAGAAAGGATACAAGATGCGGGTATCCTCATACGCCATCCACCTTCTCGCATGCACCTCTTGCTTTCCCGCCCTCCTCTCACCACAACTCCACCCTTGTGCCTTTCTCATTTCACACCTGAGAAATTCAGCCTGCCCAGCTTGTGGTTGGCCAAGAAGAGGGAGAGGAGAGTGAAGAAGAAGAAGATTGATTTGACACTCCCAGCCACCAGCTCCTTGGTCGACCAGCAAGGCCATCTGCAGTGTCCCCCACTGAAAGTCTGCAGCCATGCTGCAGCCACTGGGGTAGCACTGCGTGACATCAGGAGGATAGGCAAAGGCACACACAAGACTGTCACTAAGGGAATGCATAAGTGTGATGAGTTGATTTCTTGATGTCATATTGGATGGATAGATGTATAAAGTTAAATTGGAAAGTTTGCTTTGTGGTGTCTTTTATTTCAGCATTGTGGCCAAGAGGATGCTGTGATGGTCAGTAACAGAGGGAAGGTAAGGTGTGGGACAAATGGTGAAAGGGGAATTGGGGTTGTGGTCACTGGTACCACAGGCGGATGATTCCATCCCAGATATCCTGACCAGAAAGGGGCTGTCTGGGTTGCATCCTGCCTTCTGCTTCCTCCTCTTCAGCTTCCCCCTCTTCAGCTTCCCCCTCTTCAGCTTCCCCCTCTTCAGCTTCCCCCTCTTCTGCATCTTTTTCCTCGGCTTCTTCTTCTTCTGTTTCTTCCTCTTCTGTGTCTTCCTCTTCCCTCTGCGAGCGGATGCTGTAAATCTGAAATGACAGCATAAAATGCTGGAAATACTCAGCTGGTCAGGCAGCATCTCGACCTGAGACGTGAACTCTGTTTCTCTCTCCACGGATGTTGCCTGACCTGCTGAGTATTTCCAGCATTTTCTTTCTTCTCAGAGGCCTTCCTTTACCATCCGAGGCCTTGCAACCTTGCAGCAACCCACTACTCCAATAAAATTTTAAAAAACGTCCCAAAACTTAAATGTAAACTTACGTGCAAGATGTGTGTGTCCCTTTAAGAGGTGCTGACAGCGCCTCTGTCACTCAGTTTGCGTGCTCGGTTTGCCTGGCGTGCTTAGGACCCAGCACTGAAATCAGCGCTAGGGTCAAAGTTCGCAGTGGTGACGTTAAGTCGGTGTTGTAGGCAGACTTAACGTCACCACTCCGCCATTTTATTTTCAAGGCGCTACTTCAGAACGCCAACGCTACCGGGACGTCGAAAATGGCGGACGCTGCGGGACCCGCCACCAGGTGGCGGAAGAGCGGCGGCCACCGCTTTCTTCACTTAACGCCGCGCTAAGGTAGGGAATTTCTCCCTCTAATTCTTTTATTGATCACAATCACCCAAATAGGCAGGCAACATTGTATGGCTGTTCATTTCTCTTTAAGATATCTGACAAGAAATGGGATGGTCTGGTTGACACTAATTATGATATTATTCAGTTAGGCAGAACAAGCACCTGAATTTGGCATATGATGTGCTCATTACTTCGATCAATACTCAGTAATCTCCTTTCTGTCTCTATTAATACCTGTATATTGTTAGTTATAACATGTATTGAAGCATTGGGTTGTGGCATTTTAGTTGAGGCTTAAAACAATTGTCAGCAACTGTGGTCGACGGGCTGACACGATCCACGTTTGTGTAACTGTATTCATAAATTCTGTTACATATGGCCAGGTTCTTAACCAAGCAACACCTAGCTTAATTAGTTGACTTATCTGCATGTTCTTGTCTGCTGTTCATATCAGGCGCAAAAAGAACATTGTGAGATTTAACATTTTGCCAGCCTTTGTTTTGTTGATTAAATAAGTCGTTTTCTTTGTTAATATTACAGAGAAAGGGCTAACCTACAAATATAAAGTTGAATTTTAGTAGTGGAAAAATTGTGAATAAGTAGAATTTTTTTTTTGTAACAATCCTGCCCTGATAGCAGAGGGTGCTCTGTGGAATCCATAAAATCATTAAGCGCTCTGGTTTACAGCAGTTCGACAGAAGCAGACTCGCCGCAGTGTTTCCCGGGCCCCTTGTGTGCCCTGAGCTCTCCCTCCTTGTGACAGTGGTGCACATTCAGCATTGGAGCATTCATCACCTGGAAGGCCTGGTGTTTGTGCACATCTTTCCAGCAATTATGCTACAACAGAAAATCATCATTTCGCTTCTATGACAATACAGGAAGAGACATTGAGATTCTTTATTTTTTTGTTCTGCAAATGAAGTGGGGGAGAAAAGAAGTTACTGAAGATTGAAAGGGTTTATCGTAGTGTGCTTATTCATCATCAGCAGCCAATCGAAAGCTGTTTTTCTTTTCTGATTCAGTGTTTTGGAGTAGAAAACCAGAATGAAAGATAACAGCGGCTATTTCTGTAACATTGCTACATAGTTAATGCCATCCTTTCATGTTCATTCAGAAGCAGTTAGCATTTCAATCCTAAGCAAGAGAAAAGTTGAAACATATAAAATTCTTACAGGGTTTGACAGGGTAGATGCTGGGAGGATGCTTCCCCTGGCTGGGGAGTCTAGAACCAGGGGTCACAGTCTCAGGATAAGGGGTCGGCCATTTAGGACTGAGATGAGGAGAGATTTCTTCACTCAGAGGGTGGTGAATCTTTGGAATTCTCTACCGCAGAGAGCTGTGGATGCTCAGTCGTTGAGTATATTCAAGACAGAGAGCGATAGATTTTTGGACATTTTTCTCCAGATTAGTATCTCAGGAGTTTACGTCTAATATGAAAATGAGCTTTCTCATCTCCGTGATCCTGTACCCTTTTCAAAATCTACTTACAGTACTTCAAATAATGACTCTCATCAAACAATCTCAATGAGTTTGTATTTCACCAATAGACTCATTTGTTTTTGGTTTCTGTACAACTACAAAATGTACAAAATATGTTTTATGAATTAAACATTAAAAATGAAATTTTCATACATTATGCAAATGATGTAATCTGAGCAACGTGCTCACACTTGAGATAACACAAATTGATCATGTATCTCTTGTTTAAATACAAAATTGCTTCTCTAATTCTCCCCCTCCCCCACAACTAGCAAACAGCAGCTGCACTATTCCCACAGGATTGCTGTGCTATCTGACAACAATTCCTTTGAATGTAATTGGGAACCACAATTAGCAATGCACTGCACCAAAAATGAAAAAGAGCAATTGCATTTACATAGCATCTTTCACAACCTCCGGATGCCCCAAAGTACTTTACAACCAATAAAGTACTTTTGAAGTGTAGTCACTGTCGTTATATAGGCAAACACGACAACCAATTTGCGAACAGCGCAGCCCCACAAACAGCAATCAGATAAATGAGCTGATAATCTGTTTTGGTGGTATTGATGATCAATATGGGTAAGGAGAGGATTGAATTCAGCTATGATATTTTCTCCCCTCTGGTCGCGTACCCTACCAACACACGTATGAATAGCGACCATGGATGAAATAGGGCAGGACAACCACAGGACAAGAGAAAAGTGGATGTGAAAACAATGAAATAACATTTATGGGGGTGAAATTGGTTGCCTTTGTGCCTCCCCCCGGGGGGCGCTACCGGGGCGCAACTCGCTTTGAGGCCGGGCGCGGCGCTGACATCGACTCCCACCATATTCGGTGGGAGTTTTGCGGCGGCGCTACGGCGTTGCGCCCCGATCTTCTTCCCCCGGAGATTGTAAGGTCATCGCCGTGCGCATCGCCCCGGACCCGAAATTGACTTCCACCCCCTGCAGCAGCGCCGGTCGAAATCACCGTCAGCTGCAGGAGACGAGTATCGGGCGGCCAGCCGCTTCGGGGGCGATGATTAAAGGCCAGGTGGCTGAGGTAAGTGAAAAATAACTTCCCTTTCCTGTTCTAGTTTTTTTCGCAGGTTCCTGCCCGCGATCGATCAGCCTGACGCTCTGCCTGAGTGCCGGGCTGATCGCACGGGATCGCGGCTGCCTTGGTGGTCCAGGTCGGTACTTTTTAAATTGCAGAGCCTGTAACGATGGCCCTTCCCTTTAAGGGAGGGAAGGAGCCTTTGAACGCGGCGACGCTGCCCGGCCCAGTGTGCCGCGCTGCTGAAATCTCCGCCCCGCTCTCCGACGTTAGCGCCCGAAGAAGCAAGTGGCGTGCTTGATTTAGCGCCACTTCCCTCTTGGGATGCTAAAACTCCATTTTGCAGTCGTCGGCGCTAATTCACACCGGGCGCTATAGTTAGCGCCCAGGCAATGTTAGCGCCCAGGCAATGTTAGCGCCCAGGCAATGTTAACGCCCAGGCAATGTTAGCGCCCCAAAATGGTCGATATCGAATTTTTCCCCCTACATAACCAAGTCGAGAATTTTTTTTTAAATGCTTCAGGTTGTAGTGAGTACTATCTCTTACACAGGAAATTCATCTCATGTGAAATTGCAGTTATCATTTACCCACATTGAAAGTATATAGAAAATGACGTCAATCATTCATTTTCATTTGGTGAATAACTTGAATGAGTTCTTTGCGGAAATAGCAAAGAACATTGATGTGGTTGATCTTCTGTACATCAACTTTCAGAAGGCGTTTGATAAAGTGCCACATAATAGACTTGTTAGCAAAATTGAAGCCCATGGGGTTAAAGGGGCAGTGGCAGCGTGGATACAAAATTGGCTAAATTGAGAGACAGAAAGCAGAGAGTATTAGTGAATGGCTGTTATTCAGACTGGAGGGAGGCATGCAGTGGTGTTCCCCAGGGGATGGTATTAGGACCACTGCTTTTTCTAATATATATTAATGATCTAGACTTGGGTATAGGGGGCATAATTTCACAATTTTAAGATGGCACAAAGCTTAGAAATGTAGTAAACAGTGAGGAGGATAGTAGCAGACTTCAGGACTGATGAAATAGGCAGACACATGGCAGATGAAATTTAACACAGAGCAATGTGAAATAATGCATTTTGGAAGGAAAAATGAGGAGAGGCAGTATTAACTAAATGATACAATTTTAAAGGGGGTGCAGGAACAGAGAGGCCTGGGGGTGTACGTACACAAGCCTTTGAAGGTGGCAGGACAAGTTCAGAAGGCTGTTAAAAAGCCATATGGGATCTTTGGCTTTATAAATAGAAATGAGAAGTCGCACAACACCAGGTTATAGTCCAACAGTTTTATTTGAAATTACGAGCTTTCGGAGCTCTGCTCCTTCTTCAGGTACAGTCTGTACCTGACGAAGGAGCAGAGCTCCGAAAGCTCGTAATTTCAAATAAAGCTGTTGGACTATAACCTGGTGTTGTGCGACTTCTCATTTTTGTCCACCCCAGTCCAACACCGGCATCTCCGCATCATGACCTTTATAAATAGAGAAGTCGCACAACACCAGGTTATAGTCCAACAGATTTATTTAATTTTACAAGCTTTCGAAGCAGTTCGCTCCTTCGTCAGGTAAGTTAGCAGTGAGAGATTTATAAATAGAGGCATAGAGTACAAAAGCAAGGAAGTTATGCTAAATCTTTATAAATCATTGGTTAGGCCTCAGCTGGAGTACTGTGTCCAATTCTGGGCACCACATTTTAGAAAGGATGGCAAGGCCTTGGAGAGGGTGCAGAAGAGATTTACTAAAATAGTACCAGGGATGAGGGATTTCAGTTATCTGGAGAGACTAGAGAAACTGGGGGTGTTCTCCTTAGAGTAGAGAAGATTAAGGGGAGATTTAATAGAGGTGTTCAAAATTATGAGGGGTTTTGATAGAGTAGAGTAGTAAACTGGCAGGGAGGTCAGTCACCATCGGACACAGATTTAAAATAATTGACAAAAAAGCCAGGGGAAGATGAGAATTTTTTTTACTCAGTGAGTTGTTATGATCTGGAGTACATTGCCTAAAAGGGTGGCGGAAGCAGATTCAATAGTAACTTGCAAAGGAGAATTGGATCGCTACTTAAAAGGGAAAGATTTACAGGGCTATGGAGAAAGAGCAGGGGAGTGGGACTAAGTGGTAGCTCGTTCAGAGCACAGGCACGATGGGCCGAATAGTCTCCTTCTGTGCTGTATGATTCAATGGTAAGAGGTCAATTGAGTTCCAATATAAACTACTGAAGAACATTTACAGTATTTATTGCAATTTTATGATCAATCCTCCATGGCTGCTGATGTTTATTTAGGCTTGTTATATGATTGGTTTGATTTTGTTATGTGTTTAAAATGAGAAAGTGATAATTCACTGATGCCTGTATGCTAACATACTGCACCCACAGAATAACAGGGCTCCGATTTGTGCTGCATTAGCGCACACTGCTTCAGCTCGCAGTATGGAGATGGTGCTGAACAGACTCAAGATGCTTCACCACAGGACGGTGGAGGAAATTGGAAGTGAAATTGATTATGTTTGCTCTCCTGTGCTTTCTAGCATTGGGACTCAAAACCATTACCATCTGGCTTGAAAGCAGGCGGTCTACCACCTGCGGTATCAGTTCCTTGGTATAAATATTCCAACAGCTGACTAAATAAAGTTTCTGTAGTTTGCTAATACTTGTGCACTATTTCGAAGAAAGTTACTTGGTTTACAACTGTTCACAGTTGCAACAGTTTTGAAGCCCTTTCACTGACTTTGAACTTGCCTGAACTCTTTGGAGAAACTATAACTGGCCCCTGCAAATGATTGACAGGCCCCTGTCATCAAGTGGGCAAGTTATCAGACAATGTGTTGGAGAGTTTTTTTGTAGTCAAATGTATCTATCAAGAGTTAAACAAAGCAAAGCTGTAAACAAATTTTATGGATTGATCAAAAGAACCTTCTACAGTACCTTCCTAATTGCTTCCTTTCCTCTGTAATCTATATTTTTCTGCTACTCTATGTGACACAGTGCGTTGAAGAACTGATCTGTTGCTTTACCAAAACAATTCCTTCTTCAATTCCACCCATTTAACAAAAAATAAACCTCTCATAGACAGTTTGGCCATTTTTTTGTTTAGTGGGTAGCCTAGAAATGAGTTGGTGACCGAATTGGGGTGTAATTCCGCGCAGCGCATGCTACCGGTGCCTAATGAGGCTGGCAGCAGGACCAAGGCAAAATGGTCCACCAGCCTCAGGATAGTACCGGCGAGCTGTGGACGGCATCCATGGTCTCCGAGGCAGCTCACAGGCCACGAGGGGCCAGCAAGATTACCAGCTTGGACGGTGGCCAAGGTCTTCAGGGGCTTCCTGGGATGGCGAGGAGGAGGCAATTGGGAGGACGGTGAGCAGTGGCCCACGGTTTTAAGAAAAATTGCCTTGCATTGCTAGGCCACAAACATTTTAAGCTCTTCCCTCACCCCTGCTTTGTATTTCAATCAGAGTGCAGAAACGTATGGAGAAAGCCGAATTTACCTTACGATCGCAGAGCATGTTGTAACATAGAATAGTGGCAAAACGAATGAAAATTGCCTCCACATGTTTGAGAATTTGGTCCTTCATTATTAAAAGCTGGGGCGGTGGAGATTAATGTAATTGACAATGTTTGGTGTCACGGTAATATAGGGTTAAAACATTAATAGGATTTTCTTGTTAATGTTTCCTTATTGAAGGTAATCAGATATATTTGTTTTTGGGGAAGTGAGGGGACTTTAATAATCAGGATGTTATTGGAGCATATGTTCACATAGCTCAGCTTCAATGCATTAATAAGTGATGCTGCTGATTCCTAATTGGGTTTTGCTTCTTTGCACGAGAAGACACACGAGAAGAAAATTTGTTGTGTCTGGTTTGTGACTAATTTGAACTTCACTGAAATTTATTACAGTTTATTTGTGGCAACAATAAAGAGATTTGATAAGCTGTTAATGAAATTTTGTGTTTGATGAGATTAAATACAAAAAAAAATTGTTGTGGAGAGGTAGGGGGGGGTGGGGGAATGTAGTGGCTTGGGTAATTGGGATTCAGATAGCGTACTGCAGAAAAACTCCTGCATCACGACACGGGGGATTTTAACTCTGCCCAGCTCGGCAGGGTTGCAGTTAAAATCGCCCATGGGATTCAACTACCGAGGTCCCGCCATCTTCCTGCAGGTTCCGGTTTTAATCTTTTTTTTTACTTTCTTTGTGGGGCCAGGAAGAGGAGGAGTGCACCTCCGGGCCCCACAAGCAAAGTGTAGACCTCCCATACTCCAGGATTCCCCCTCCCCCGACAGCGTGGGCCGGCCACTTGCCTGAGTGCCGGGAACCATCCCTTTCGGTCTACAGCAGCGTCCTCCTGCCGCGCGACATCCCGATTCCGCCCGTGTCCAGCTTACACTTGCTGCCGGCAGGTTGTGGCCGGGAACCTGACTGGCCCTATGCCGATGAGGCCCATGAGTTAACCTCTCCCCTGCCTCATGCTGCCGAGGTTGGGACAGTTTGCCGACATCCTCTGCCCCTGCCTACACGACTGCCGGCCCGAGATAAAATCGGGGCTGATATGCTGAATGGGAGGGTTGAAATCCTTATTATTCCATGGGGATTTTCCATTCTTTATTACTTTGTACGGGAAGGATTTCAACAACATATCATGGAGTAGTTAATATATATGAATGTATTGTAAGGCAGCAAGTAGCCCAATGAAGAGATGTAAATGTAGAGATCATAATATTGAGAGCCTATCGTATCATATTGTATTGGATCCGGAACATAGGTGGTGGCACTTCAGCTGTTTGTTTTAGGTTCTCGTGCACCAAATCATAAACATATTCATTGTTTAGTGCAAATCTTTGCTGCTTGGTTATTTACAAGATGTAATGGGACACGATAATAGATTTTACCTGTGGGGAGCTGTGAGAAATCTTTTATTGTTTCCAGAATGAAAAGTGACCATTGTCCTACATGTCATCTCTAGAAATAATCACAGTTTTCCCAGTTATTATTTAACTGTGACACGTTCTGAAGCATTGGGCTGGATTTTAATGCACGGACATGCGGGGAAGGGGGCGGGTGGCAATTGAGCATGGGAGTAAGTGCGGCGCGTCTGTAAGTGGCTTTTTAACTCAGCCACTTCATTATCCGTTTACTTTCCAGTTTCCCGTCCAATTAGCATCAGCAGGCGTGATCACGATGCACATGACACAATTTCAACTCCAGTGTGTAAAGGGACACTCCAAACATGCAAGTTGATGGAGTTTAGAGTTGTCGTGGAGAGCCATAGACCTGCTGGTATTGAGTCGAGACAGGTAAAGGCTGCACCCCGCTTCAGCGACTCAATCTTGGATGTGCTGTTGGGGACTGTAAGGGCGCAGAGGGAGATATTCTTCCCTAGTGACGGGAGGAAGAAGCTTGCAGCTGAGACAAAGAAGACGTGGTTGGAGGTTGCTGAGGAGGTCAACAGCAGGAGCATGATGCCACGCTCCTGGATCTAATGAAGGAAGCAATTCAATGATCTCAGCGGGGAAGGAAAGGTGCGAGTAATGGCACATTGCCCTACTTCCTGATGTGCGTATCACCCTAACCCCCTCGCTCTGCCTTCTCAAGCCTACTCCAGCACATCACTCCTCATACCAACTTATCTTGCAGGTGCGCCCATCCCTCTCTGTCTATGCACTTCCTCACATTCCCATTTATCCATCCACCGCTGACACTCACCCACATCCTTGTGCAATGTCATGCCTCTCCCTCATAGTCACCCTCAACAAATGCTCTCCATCCATCAGGTGGCCAACTGCATGGAGCATCAAGCACAGCAATTACACGAGTGCATGCAGGTATTCACCAATGACTTGCACACTCTGAATGCCACCTTGAATAGGATGAATGAAACCCTAGCATTGGCCTTTCATCGCCTCACTGATCTGCAGCATAGTGCTCTCCAGCTCATTGCTAGCAGGAAACTGCGGCTTGGCCATGAGAGGGATGATGGTGAAAGCGGACATGGAAATGAGGATTCAACTCAAAGCGCTTCCACTTCTCACCCGTTGCCCCGCCCCATCCTCAGTCAGTATCCCAAATGCCGCCTATGGCCGAGTCTGCCCCTGCACGGGTGCAGGTGGAGCAGTCTTTTGTGGGCCCCTGACAGGCTCCAAAACCCAGAGGATGTCGACCAAGAGCAAATAAACAGTGAGAGCACGGATCTGAGCAGCCTGCCTCTACTTCTGCTGCAGGGGTTGCACCACGTAGAAGCACTATGAAAAGGAAGAGTAAAGATTTGTAGCTGCACAAGGGTGTGTTACACATTGTTAGATTGTTAAGTTTCTGTTGTCTATTTGAACTACTCTTAATGTCTCTTAATGTCTCTTCATCTCCCCCTTTGTTCTTTTATCCCCTCCCCCTTTTCCCAGCTTTACTCTGGCCTTAAATCTATTTGATTTCCGGCTCTTCACAGTTCTGACGAAAGGTCATCGACCTGAAACGTTAACTCTCTTTCTCTCTCCACGGATGCTGCCTGGCCTGCTGAGTTTTTCCAGCGTTTTCTGTTGTTATTTCAGATTTCCAGCATCCGCAGTATTTTGCTATCACATAAATATTATTGTTTTGCACCACTTTCCCATCTTGCCAATTCTTGGTTGCTGGCTGGCGAGTGGGCTTTTCAATTGTGTGATGATGAATGGGAAGACATGAATTGACGCCGAACAATGAGGAGCTGTGAAAGGGATGTTTGGTTGTTTCCAGGGCTGCTTCGTATTAGTGGCATGGGGTGGGGGGGGGAGCAAAGGTGACTTTTGCATGTGGTTGTGAGATGCCTCGCAATAATGGGGCATCCCGGGCAGCAATGTGTGCCACTGGTGGAGCATTGCCCTCATCACCTTCCGTCTCTTCCTCTCCCTGCTCCTCGGAATCGCTCTGTGCTCTGTGGCTTCCTCCTGCAGGTCCAAACCTCGCTGCTGCACAATGTTGTGCAGAGTGCAGCACACCGCGACCATTCGAGAGACCCTGGCTGGAGCGCACTGAAGGGCACCTCCAGATCTGTCCAGGCACCTGAAATGCATCTTCAGCATGCCGATGGTTTTAATGATTACACATCTGGTGGTCATAGGGCATTCATTGTATCGCTCCTGGGCCTCATTCCTCGGGTTTTTGAGAAGTATCATCAGCCACGTTTTAAGTGGTATCCCTTGTCTCCGAGCAGCAGCCAGCCAGTAACTCTGTTTCCAGGTGCGAAGAGATCAGGGAGGGTGGACTGCCGCAGGGCGAATGCATCATGGCAGCAGCCCGGGAATCTTGCACGCACCTTTTTTTGGTTGCACACCAGCTGCATATTGATGGCGTGGAAGCCCTTGCAGTTGATGAATACTCCTGGATGATTTGGGGGTGCCTTAATTGCCACATGCGTGCAGTCGATGACGCCCTGCACCTGTGGGAAGCCAGCCAGAGCCACAAACATGAGTGCCCGCTCATTCTGACTGATATAATCGCAGGCAAAATTGACAAAGTTGGCGGCCCTGGCAAACAAGCCATCCGTCACCTGTCCTATGCATTTGTGGGCCGCCGACTGCGAGATCCTGCACATGTCTCCAGTAGATTCCTGGAAGGATCTAGAGGCAAAAAAGTTGAGGGCGATGGTGACTTTGATAGCCACTGGTTGGTAGCAGGTCTTGTTCCAGCAGGCTGCAAATGTCCGCCATGACCTGACCTGACAACCTGAGCCGCGTCAGACACTGATGTTCCAACATGTCGAGGAAGCTTCTCCTCTGCCTGTAGACCCTGTGTGCTGGGTACGGCCTGCACGAGCTGCACCTCTCTGCTGCTCCCCTCTCTCCTGTGGAGCTGCAGGGCTGTGAGCAGCAGCCTGTTGCTGGTCCTGCTGCTGCTGGCCATCTTGGTCCTCATCTGAGGTCCAATCTAGCACAGCGTAAGTGGCACCCATGCTGATCTGATAGATCAGAGCTCCAAAGTGAAGATCAGACCTCCAAGCCTCCAAAGTATCTCAGCACAAGTACTGTGAACAAACCCTTTCCCACAAGGAGTAATTGCCATTTTTCCCTGTCTTGGCTTGAGCCTCCTCAATTGCCGCTGTGTTAGAATCATACAATGGTTACAGCACAGAAGGAGGCCATTCGACCCGTCGAGCCCGTGCCGGCTCTCTGCAAGAGCACTTCAGCTAGTCCCACTCCCCCGCCCTTTCCCCGTAGCCCTGCAATTTTTTTTCCTTCAGATACTTCTCCAATTCCCTTTTGAAAGCCACGATTGAATCTGTCTCTACCACCCTTTCAGGCAGTGCATTCCAGATTCTAACCACTCGCTGCGTAAAAAAGTTTTTCCTCATGTTGCCTTTGGTTCTTTTGCCAATCACCTTAAATCTGTGTCCTCTGGTTCTCAACCTATCCGCCAATGGGAACAGTTTCTCTCTATCTACTCTGTCCAGACCCCTCGTGATTTTGAACACCTCTATCAAATCTCCTCTCAACCTTCTCTGCTCTAAGGAGAACAACCCCAGCTTCTCCAGTCTATCCACGTAACTGAAGTCCCACATCCCCGGAATCAATCTCGTAAATCTTTTCTGCACCCACTCTAAGGCCTTCACATCCTTCTTAGTGTGGTGCCCAGAATTGGACACAATACTCCAGTTGAGGCCGTACCAGTGTTTTATAAAGGTTCGTCATAGCTTCCTTGCTTTTGTACTCTATAGGCTCGATTTTAATTCCCGAGGCGGGTTGGAGTCGGGTTGCGTGGTGGGCGGGTTCAGGAGCTGCTTCCGGCGGGATCAGCTGCAGATGTCTGATTTTGATTCAATGAGCTTGTTGATTTCAATGAGGCGCGCTGGCCGGTCATATGAGTGCGATCGGGTCAGCTGGCCGCCTCTGATGACATCATAACAGCAGCTGCTTTTAAAGCTGCCATCCAGCGTGAGCCTTTCTATTGTGGATTCCTGGACTTGATTTAAACACAATGACTTCTTCCAGAGGCAAGGCAGCTCCTCGTTTTAATGATGAGTCCCTCCAAGTTCTTGTGGATGCTATCAGAGGGCGCAGGGAAATTCTCTTCCCTCCTGATGGCCAGAGGAAGCCTCCTCAGCAGACCAAGGCAGCCTGGCTGCGCATTGCTCAGGAGGTGAGCGCAAGGTCCATTTATGCACGCTCATGGATCCAGTGCCAAAAAAGGTTTAATGATCTTGTGCGAACATTAAATGTGAGTATCTCATCACACTTGCCTTCACTCTGCTTCCCTTCTCTTCTCATCACCAGCACTCTGCGTTGTAAGCCTCCTCCTTCACATCCCACCTTACTCTTGCTTCCCTTGCACCCTTTCCTATTCATCTCAGTCTCTGCACTGAATCACTTCATCATCCTGCCTATGCACCCCTTAGACTCGCTCTCACTGTCATGCAGTGACAACAACTAACAACGCACAGGGAGCTACCTTCCTCTTGGCACCTTACCCCATCTTCGTCTCCCTCAAAGCTTCTATGGTAGGGATTATTCACACTCACTCCATCACTGTGGCTGAAACACCGTTTGTGTCCCTCCTTGCTGGAAAAGATAGCCCACAATAAGAGGGAGAGAGCAATGACTGGAGGAGGAACACCTACCCTTGCAACATTGACCAGTTCCGAGGAGGCTGCAAACGAGATTGTTGGAGGTGGCGAGGACCTGGAAGTGGGCGATGGAGAGACGGGCACACTAGAGGAAGCTGGTGACACAATAGAGTTTCATCCCTCTCAGAAAGCAATGGAATATGATGTTCATAGAGAATCGCATTGTATCATCTGCTCAAAAGGATGTTTCTGCTACATCAATATCAGATGTCTAATTCAAGCCTTTACTCTCCCACAGGACCATCGAGCTACCCACGATCCAGGACGAAGACCCGGACAACTCCTCAGAGGAACCTGAAGCCTCTGAGGGAGCAGCGACACCAGGACTCAGCGCACCCAGCACCAGTGCAGCAATGCACAACTCAGTGGGACATCGCGAGTTCGAGTAGTGTTGCCACCTGGTCTATCTCAGCGCACAAGTGAGCATCAGCAGATGGTGGAGACAGCGACAGCAGTGGAGAGTCCTCGGCGGAGGTCGCAGCAATCTCCTAGCTCTGCTGAGCTGCATGCAGACACTGTGCCTCTGGGGCCATCCAGAAAAAGACCAGTTCGGGAAATACAGGAACAAGTGCAGGTGTCTCTGGAAGGGTTTGCCTCCAGGGTTAGTGCAAGTGTGGAGAGAATGGATGAGCCCATCTCTAACATCAGCACAGCCGTGGTGGAGGCAATGGCGCATGAACGCACCACCATGGATAGGATGGCAACCTCCGTGGAAAGGATGGCTACCTCAATGGATAGGACGGCTAGGGCCATGGAGGAAATAAGTCGCCAGATCAGGAAACCATGGTGACTGTTCAGAATGGAATGACATCTCTGAAGGAGCGATGGGCAGCTATTGAGCAGAGAGACCAGAGCTTCATGGACGTCCTTGTGATGAGGACTGCCAGTGCAGATACGGGTCCTCATGGTCCCCCTGAAGTGCAGCACGGTGCTCTCCTGCCACTTGCCAGCACTGAGGTGCGGCTGACCCATGAGAGGGATGTTGTTGGCAGGACAGAAGGAAGTGTGGGCTCCTCTCAAAGCGCTCACACGACCATGCCACTGCGGAGCCCTCGGTCAGAGACCCACTTTGCAGAGACAACTGAGATGGCCGTTTCAGCCCCTGCACAGCCGCAGGAAGAGCAGACTGTTGAAGAGCCCTCCCAGGCTCCCAAACCCAGAGGACACCCGCTAAAGGTGTCTAAGCAGGCGCAGCATCCTAGTCAGCAAGGTGCCTCTACATCTGCTGAAGCCACAGGGGAAGCACCACATAGAAGCACGCGTAAGAGAAAGATTAAGCACCTATAGTCACAAGGGGAGTCACTTAGGTGATGTTTCTTTTTTTTCTGACTCTTGCTGGTTTATTATTCTTTTGTCATGTGTTAAGATAAATTACGTCAAACAGTTGATTGTGTGGCCTATGTGTTATGGGAAATGGCAAAAGCGCATTGAGGGCTCAGGGCTACTTGCTTTTGTAATGCTGATGGTAAAACTGATAGGAAATAACAGGGTATAGCAGAGATGAAGTATGACGTTGGACAAGTGTCGCCTGCAATCACAGAGCCATATGGTAGCCACCTATGGTCAAAGAGTAAGCTTATGGTAGTGTGGCATGGCAGTGTGCATACGCTGCTTGATGGGCAGCAGTGAACTGGAGGGATACTGCATTGGTCACAACAAGGTGCCCCTCGTCCTCCTCCTACTCCTCCGATTATGAGGACCAGGATGAGAGGGCATAAATGTTTCACATCCCCTTGCTATAGATTTCATTTGAGGCAAGAAGCTTGCAAGCGCACAGTTGAAGTGGCTTGAAATTATTCCATTCATGCCACACTGCAGATGGGTGTCAGCTTGAACAGTCACAAGGTCAGTCGATGTGCTAAATCTTATCCCATACCTACAACCGCAAAGTTGTTGCATTTAAATGTCAGCTATGTTTCAGAGGCGCTTTTAAAGCACTCCACCAACGCATACAAATCATGTCCTCCAGCAACTCGTCTCCTTGAACCTGGCCTGTTTCTGACAAGTCGGGAAACAGGAGCCAGAAGCACGAAAATTGGAAACCACAATGAAAATAGGATTAGCAAGGCAGTTAACAGCCTGTTAACTGCCTTAACTACCTGTCCCACCGGTTCCAGACAGGGTCAGTTTGGGAGCGGCTAGACAGACACTCACAAAAATCGGGTGGGGGCGGGATGAGGCAGGTTGGGTGTCTGAAGACAATTTTTCTGATTTTCGCAACAGACCCGCCTCCTCAGGGCTATTAAAATCGAGCCCTATGCCTCTATTTATGAAATTGAGAGGTCGCACCACACCAGGTTATAGTCCAACAGTTTTATTTGAAATCACAAGCTTTCGGAGCTTACTACTCCTTCGTCGCACCCGACGAAGGAGTAGTAAGCTCCGAAAGCTTGTGATTTCAAATAAAACTGTTGGACTATAACCTGGTGTGGTGCGACCTCTCAATTTTGTCCACCCCAGTCCAACACCGGCATCTCCGCATCATGACCTCTATTTATGAAGCCCAGGATCTCATATGCTTTTTTAACTGCTTTCTCAACCTGCCCTGCCACCTTCAACGATTTGTGCACACATACCCCCAGGTCTCTCTGTTCATGCACCCCCTTTAGGATTGTACCCTTTAGTTTATCTGTCGTCTCCTCGGTCTTCCTACCAAAATGTATCACTTCACACTTTTTTGCGTTAAATTTCATCTGCCACATGTCTGCCCCTTTCACCAGCCTGTCTATGTCTTCTTGAAGTCTATCACTCGCCTCCTCACTGTTCACTATGCTTCCAAGTTTTGTGTCATCTGCAGATTTTGAAATTGTGCCCTGTTCACCTAAGTACAAGTCGTTAATATATATCAAGAAAACCAGTGGTCCTAGTACTGACCTCTGGGGAACACCACTGTATACCTTCCTCCAGTCCGAAAAACTACTCTCGCTTTCCTGTCACTTAGCCAATTTTGTATCCATGCTGCCACTGTCCCTTTTATTCCATGGGCTTCAACTTTGCTGGCAAGCTTATTATGTGGCACTTTATCAAACGCCTTTTGGAAATCCATCTACACCATGTCAACCGCATTGCCCTCATCAACCCTCTCTGTTACCTCATCAAAAAACTTGATTAAGTTGGATCAACACGTTTTGCCTTCAACAAATCCGTGCTGGCTTTCCTTAATTAATCCACACTTGTCCAAGTGACTGTTAACTTTGTCCCTGATTATCGTTTCTAAAAGCTTCCCCACTACTGAGGTTAAACTGACTGGCCTGTAGTTGCTGGGTTTATCCTTACACCCTTTTTTGAACAAAGGTGTAACATTTGCAATTCTCCAGTCTTCTGGCACCACTCCCATATCTAAGGAGGATTGGAAGACTATGGCCAGTACCTCCGCGATTTCCTCCTTAACTTCCCTCAGCATCATAGGATGCATCCCATCTGGTCCTCGTGACTTATCAACTTTAAGTACAGACAGCCTTTCTAGTACCTCCTCTTTATCAATTTTTATCTCATCTAGTATTTCCACTACCTCTTCTTTCACTATGACTTTGGCAACATCTTCTTGGTGAAGACAGATGCAAAGTACTAATTTAGTACCTCAGCCATGCCCTCTGCCTCCATGCATAAGTCTCCTTTTTGGTTCCTTAACGGCCCCACCTCTCCTCGTACTACCCATTTACTACTTACAGTATATGCCTATAGAAGACTTTTGAATTCCCTTTTATGTTAGCTGCCAATCTATTCTCATACTCACTCTTTGCCCCTCTTATTTTCTTTTTCACTTCCCCTCTGAACTTTCTATATTCAGCCTGATTCTCACTTGTATTCTCAACCTGACATCTGTCATACGCCCTTTTTTCTGCTTCATCTTACTCTCTATCTCTTTCATCATCCAAGGAGCTCTGGCTTTAGATGCCCTACCTTTCTCCCTCGTGGGAATGTACCTCGACTGTACCCGAACCATCTCCTCTTTAAAGGTAGCCCATTATTCGATTACAGTTTTGCCTGCCAATCTTTGATTCTAATTTACCCGGGCCAGATCCGTTCTCAACTCACTGACATTTGCCTTCCTCCAATTAAGTATTTTTACTCTAGATTGCTCCCTCTCCTTTTCCGTAGCTAATCTAAACCTTAGGATACTATGATCACTGTTCCCTAAATGTTCCCCTACTGACACTTGCTCCACTTGACCCACCTCATTACCCAGAACCAGATCCAGCAATCCCTCCTTCTTCATTGGGCCAGAAACGTACTGATCAAGAAAGTTCTCCTGAACACACTTCAGAAATTCTTCCCCCTCTCTGCCCTTTACACTATTACTGTCCCAACCTATATTAGGATAATTGAAGTCCCCCATTATCACTACTCTATAGTTCTTCCATCTTTCTGTAATTTCCCTTCAAATTTGCTCCTCTATATCTTTCCCACTAGTTGGTGGCCTATAGAATACACCGAGTAGTGTAATGACACCTCTATTATTTCTTAACTCTAACCAAATAGATTCTGTCCTTGACCCCTCTAGGACATCCTCTCTCTCCAGCACTGTAACATTCTCCTTAATCAATACTGCCAACCCACCTCCTTTCTTTCCTTCCCTATCTTTCCTGAACAGCTTATATTCAGGATTATTTAAAACCCAAACCTGCCCTTTTTTGAGCCAGGTCTCCATTATCGCCATGACATCATATTCCCATGTTAGAGTTATACAGCACGGATAGAGGCCCTTCGGCCCATCGTGTTCTTTTTCTTTCTTTCATGTGGCTATTTGCGCCTGCAACTCACCAACCTTATTTACCACACTTTGTGCGTTTACACGCATGCACTGTAAACCTATCTTAGACCTTCTTGTATTCTCTCTTAGTCTGACCCCACCTGATATCTTACTATTTCCTACTCTAGTGCTATCTGTCTCTCGCAATCCTTTGTGCACTTTATTTCTCCTTTCTAAAGTTCTCGCCTTGCTTTCACTGACGAGTTCCAACGCGCTCACATTTTTGCTGGATTTAACCCCCCACCCGCACCCAACCCCACACGCTCCTCCAGGTTAAAATTCCCCCATTGACTTTGTGTCCCATCATTTCTCATGTAAACCTACGCATTTAATTAAATACAGCTGTTTACATGAGGTTTTGCCTCAGAGCTCATTATGCACCTGAATGTTTGCCAAATGTGTGCTGTTCATTTCCTTAGTTCCACCAGTGACACAATTGATGAGCCAACATGAGTTTACTCAGTAAGATTTCAAGAAAAATGCAGAACAACTTTACTTTCATGCAAATAAGATCTCTTTAATTAAATTATGTCTTTTTATTCATATCCACAGAACAAATACACAAACTGCTCAGAAAAGGAAGTCATCCATTTTAATGTGATTCAGTTGGCTTGTCCTCAATCCTAACATTATGGGGGGTGAAATTGGTCTTTCTCTTCCTTTGAAGAGAATGGAAAAGAAAATCGGGCCGGGTGTAAAACATATGAGCAGCCCCCAACCTGACAGAGGCCTGGAATGTCGAAGAAGTTCCATGTTACTCTGATACAGGAGGCCTGACAGTAGAACAGCTGCACAACCCTTCAGCTCACAAAGCACCTCTCAGCCTGGCTCTACAAGGTCCCCATCAGAACCAATTTCTTTTCCCCTAAAGCCTTTACTCGGCCCATTACCTTCTCTTGGCAGACGTGGGCTCTACTGGGCTTTTCAGGTGGCAGACTAAGCAGAGCTTCTTGGGATAGCCTAGGAACTTCCTCAGGCATGCCCCCTTGATGTGAGGATAGCAAGTGGATGATCTGCCCACGCCTCCCCCCTCCCAACTGGAATTTGACGACAACCTCCCCACTAGATGGAATCTGACAGAACAGGATTCTGCCCCACTCTGAACACTCACAGGGACGAGGAAGAATTTGGGGCTTTTGATTCTTACTTTGGCTGCAGGTGCGATTCAACCTTTTTGTGCAATGATCCCTGAAGCTACTTTGGTGACCACCATATCTCTCTCAGTTCGGGCTGCTCACCAAAGTTGCCCTAGTTTTGAGAAGTGTTTTTTCCTCAAGTTTCCACTCATGCTCATTTGCATATCACTGAATGTAAAAGCTGCCATGAGCCAGTGTAAAGAGGCAGCGTTTTAAAATAATTTTTAAAAAAGAAAAATTTTGCTTTAAAAAATATTTCTTGATATATTTAAGAGTGGTAACTTGGTGCAGTTTGATTAATACAGCTGAAAATGGGTTTATCACAAAAAATAAGCAGTTTACATCAGAGTGTCTAGTCCACCACCTGTGAGTAACCCGATTTTAAATAACTGAAGAGGATTTTTAAAAAAACTATACAAAAGCATTTGCGAGTTATGTTGGTGTAGAGTAGTCAGTTTCTTAGTAAATTAAAAAAATATGTATTCAAAAGCTTATAAAAGGTGCCTATTAGTCTCCTTGGCCGCGAAATTCGGTATGTTAGCGCCTCCCATTAGCGCCTGGCGGGGGCGCTAAGGGGTTAGCGCCCGGGTGCGGCGAATGCAGCGACGCCCTTGCACTTCAGTGCCGGTTTAGCGCTGGCGTTAACTCTTAGCGCCTGAGCCTCTAGCGCCTCGCAGATCGTGACGTCATAAAGTGCGCAGCGGCCCGTTATCGCCCCAGATGGTAAATTGACTCTCGCCCCCGGCTTTATCGCCTCGCGCCGACAACGCCAGCAAGAGGAGGCGTTGTGACCTCGGCTGGCCGCTTCGGGAGCGGTAATTAAAGGGAATGCTTTTCAGCTCGCGCAACCTTTATTATTTGCACCAGTCTGGTGCCTGCACAAAGTTTTTAATGTTTCATTGGTGCGAGATGTCCGAGCCCTCCACTTTGTGAGAGTGTTTGGGGCTGTAATGGCAGTCGCCCAGGTCACCTTGCAAAACAGAACCGACGATAACTAGCTTGTGCAGCATCATTGGCCCTTCCCTTTAAGCGAGGGAAGCAGCCTCTGTGATTAAAGAGTGCCTATTACAATGTGCTCGAAATTGTTTAGCACTCTGCTGCTACCGCCCTGCTCTCAAACCTTAGCGCCCTAAGAGAAGTGGTTAGCGCTTGATTTCGCTCCACTTCCCTCTTGGAGCACTAAAATTGAATTTCGTGGGAGGCGAGAATGATTAGCGCCTGGCGCTAATTTTTCAACCTTTAAAGTTTTAGCGCCCCAAATGGGGCTATACCGAATTTCTCCCTCCTTGCTCCTTAAAAAAAAAGCTTAATTGAAGAGCCTCCTCGAAGGTCTGCAAACAGGCGCAATTAGCGGAAACTCGGCATGGTGATTAATTCGATCTAGGAGCGCGACCAGTTTTGTGGGCGGAGCCAACTTCCAGCACAGTATTTTTAAACTAGCGCAAAAGATCTCAGAAACTCAATTTGCTCTGAATGTAACTCCACGAACTTTTGCGCTGGTTTGGCCAATTTCTGGTGAAATACGCTGTAAAAAAACAGCACAACCTAGCAGAAACTCCAGGCCGCAAATCAAAGAGAGAACACAAAAGAGAGTGAGGGTTAGAATTGAAGAAGGAACCCTGACACCCTAATAATGCTTTTCAGACTGAATCCATGGTGTGATTTTATTGTAGAGTATATGAATTCACATTCACTGCAGAATTGCAGCTTTCAGACACCTAAGGATGCTTGTTGAACTTGCGTGAAAATTGCCCTCTATAGGGAAAGATGCAAACTGGCAGAATAAGATGATAGTAGTAAAAAGAGGCCACGGTGCTTGCAGTAACAGAACAGCTCATTAAAACCATTAAAAGTATCTTCCATTTATATCTCTCCTCAAGAGACCTTAAGTAGGCTTTTATAGGTTATCCTTTATGTAGTGTGATAGCTAATGAAGGATGGGGATGTTATTTTGGCAAATGTGTGACTTTTTTTATCTCATCGGGTTGTTGTCTGATCAAGTATTGAATTCTAAATGTGGTCAGAAATAGAGTCTGGTCCCATGAAAGCTTTTCAAGAGCAAATCCTCTACTATAATGACAAAGTTTTTTTAAACTTGGAAAGGCAGATGTAATAATCAGCTTAGTTAGAATTTATTATTCAACAACTTTGTAAATTTCTTTAGAAATTACACTATATGTGGCCGTTTTGTTCAAAGATATGCTGCATAATAAATATTTCCATCCTGTATTAAACCACTTTATCAGGTACTGTAGACAGTGTTATTTATAAATATACTTTTAAATGCAGCATTGCATTCTATAAATTAATAAGACTAGCTTCTTTAACAAAGAAAATAAATATTGTTAATGCAAGGTATGAAATAATTATCCTTTCGCTAGAATTTATAATCAGTTATACTTAACTTTGGAGCACATATTCTTTTGTTAAGATGTGTACCAGCCAAAGAGTGTACATGTGTACATATAGACCACAATCTTCTGAGTGCAGGAAAAATGGGGTTGAGTTTGTCCAATGTGCAGGTTCGTCCATGCCTTTAGGCACAGAAGCTGGCTGGCCCAATTTTATACATAGCGTCACTGAATTTAAAAGCAAGGAAGTGATGTTGAATATGTACAAGACGTTGGTTGGAGCACTGAGTACAGTTTTAGACATCCCATAGGAAGGATATTAGAGTCATGGAAAGGTACAATGAATATTTACTAGAATAATACTGGGTATAAGTAGTCATCATAAAGAAGGGCTTAAAAAATTGGGCCTTTTCTCACTGGGACAGAGTTAAGGATGGACCTAATAGAAATTTTCAAGATTCTGAAAGGTTTTGAGGGTAAACAATGAAAGATTGTTTTTACTGCTGGAAAATTGGAGACAATGGAGCACAGAATGAGGGTAATCACTAGAAGAGTGAAGGGGGATACTAGGGTCACCAGTCATGGTAGTGTGCATAGCCTGTGTGAGCAATCCATGAGGCTTGTAATCAGGAAAATAGCATGGACACTTGATGGCCTTTTTTTTACTCATTATGGTATTATCAGTAAAATAGAGAAAGGCCAGAAAGGGTAAGAAAGCTTGCAGGCTAGAAGTGAAGGATCACCTATCGAAATGAAGCTTTTTCCTGTGTCCTGTCAGTTGTATGAGAGTCGTACTACAAGAGTTTTCCAAGAAATAGGAGCAGTATTCATTCTTGGGTTTATTAAGTATACAGAAAGTTGTTGAGAGATACAACAGAAATCCATGCATCTTGGAGGCAGCCTTAGCAATGGAGAAGGTGTTGGAATTCCACTTGAGATCAGAAGAAAGAGTAAGTGGCAATAGTGTTGATAGATGAAGAAGATCTAAGGGTGGAGCCATAAAAATATATCAAATTGCTATCCTCTAGAATATTGATTAACTCACTTGCATGTGACAAACATTACACCATCAATAATCAGAGGCCCTTGCTCGCTGACCTACACCGGTCCAGCAACGCCTCAGTTTTAAAATTCTCATCCTTGTTTTCAAATCCCTCCATGCCCTTGCCACTCCCTATCTCTGTAACCTCCTCCATCCCTACAACCATTCGAGATCTCTGCGCTCTTCCAATTCTGGCCTCTTGCGCATCCCTTATTTTCATCGCTCCACCATTGGCAGCCGTGCCTTCAGCCACATTTGGCCCTAAGCTCTGGAATTCCCTCCCTAAACCTGTCTACCTCTCTACTTCCCTCTCCTTTAATACGCTCCTGAAAACTTACCTCTTTGCCTGTCCTAATATCTCCTCATGTGGCTCGGTGTCACATTTTGTTTGATAATGCTCAGGTGAAGCGCCTTGGCACATTTTACTACGTTAAAAGGCATTGTATAAATACAAGTTGTTGTGTATAACTCCAGAACATAGAACAACACAACAATAACTAAAGGTGGACTAAGTTTCTGAGTAGAGTACTGCACTCTACTCCTTTTCATTTAAATTTGCTTAATTCAAATTATTGGATAATTCAAAGGATTTTAGTGCAACAAGAACACTTTGGGGGAGAAATTCGGTATCGCCCCATTTGGGGCACTAACTTTTAAAAGTTGAAAAAATTAGCGCCAGGCACTAATGTTTTTCAACTTTTAAAAACATTCGGGGTTTGCGCTCCAGGAAGGAAGGTGATTGCAGAGAAGGTTGGTGTGGTTGCTGGTGTGCCTGGTGATGCCGGTGTTGGGGCTGATCATGGTGGGATTCTGAGGACCAAGGTGAGAGAGTATAAATCGTACCGATGCTGATGGACTAGATGGCAGGTTGGGTTGAGATGACAGAAGCGATCTGTCAATGGTGAGAGAGGTTGTTCCAATGAGGTGACACTGGATAAAGAGTTTGCTCCAAACACTTGCAACCTGCATAAAGCTCAATCTGTCTTCCAAATGCAGTAAGCAACAGCTTCTGAGCTTGGAAAGTAAACAGCTGTGAGATGGGAGCTTTTATAGCCCATTTCAAGCTGTCAAGTAATGAGATGATTCCATGGCCATTCAACTCCCGCCCAGCTTAACAGGCGTGATCCCCGAGCAGCGTGGACCCCGTGAGCGAGCTGGTAAATTCTAAAGGTGAGCCCAAAATCCTCTGTTAACAAGGTCATAATGACCTGAATTGCCTCCCCGCCGCTGCGTGTCGGGTCTGCTCAGCGCTGACAGACCCGACATTTGGTAACGGCGGCGTATGGCGGCAGGTTGACAGCGGATTCCCGACCCGCTGTCAAACACAACACTTTCCCACCCGACCCGCCACCGATCGCACCCGCTGACCCCCCGGGAAATTCTCATCAGTGTGTCAGCATGTGAACTCCCATCTCAGATAATGGCCAATCCCCACATGCATCTCCACAATAGTTTTTAACCCAAACATCAGAAAAGTACCCATCACTTATATCAGTGTAAATGTTTCAACCTTTATGTCATCTTTATGGCCTCGACTAGGGAAGTTGCAGTAATAGTGCTGTATTATGATCAGTTACATAGAATTACATTACATACAAATTACAACACCGAAATGGATCGTTCAGCCCAACCAGACCATGTTCGTGTTTATCCTCCACACGAACACTAGTCCTAATCCCATTTCCTGCCCTTTTCCCAAATCCCTTTATTCCCTTTTCCTTCAACCAGATATCTAACCTATTCTGGCCTGTGCTGTTGGCCCTGGCTTTCTAGGAATGGGGTTGATACTGAATAAGCTCATCTCACTTTGGACCTTTTGATGGATGAAAAAAAGATATTTTCTGATGAGATGAAAGTCTTTTCCCTCTGTTGGCTCTGACGGTCCTATGTGAGTTTGAGCAGTTTCTACTGGGTCTGGACCCACAGCATAAAACTACCCCTCGTTAGCACTAAATTGTCAATCTTGTTCATAACGGGCAGAGGAAAGGTGGTATGGGAAATCTCACATTGGTGCAGTAAGCGATGGGTTAGGGTACAATATTGCAGCAATGCAAAGGGAGGGTTTTTTTACACATCTAGCCACACTACGAGGTAAAAGTTGGTTCTGACCTCATTTCAATCATTTGTCTGGCTCCTATAACAACTCCAGTGGGAGCTCACCCATTGCCAGAATTCTAATTTCGGGCTGCCTACCTTGCCTTCAGGTAAGTTCCAGAGGGTGTAGGACAACAGGAGGTGGGCCGGCAGAAAACCTCGGGAGTGCTGTGCAGCCGGGAGAAGCGCTCCACAGGAATGTGTTTTTTTTAAACTTTTTGGTGGTGGTCACTGCTAAGGCTGCAACAACGACTAAAGAAGCCTGTTCTGCTCATCGCTCACCAATTTAGTGCCGGGTCCTGAAATTGGCATTAGGCCCCTCATTTGCATATGTAAAGGTCCAATGTTTCAGACAGGCGCCTGGGCAGCTACCTGTGCCAATGTAATGGCACCCGAACCCCTGGCACGGATCAGCGAGGAACGTTGCTTCCTGAAACTTTCCCTTGTTACACCCGTAAAACAGGCACAAGTTCCAATTTTTACCCGTAGATCTGATCTGGGAGAGTTTGAGCAGAAAAATTCACCCAAAATAAGCGTTTGGATTCAAGTATATTAGCAATATTTGTAATAGCAGCACCAGTAGTGAAAGAATTTCCCTAAATGTGCTGAGTAACAAAGAAAAACACTCATTAAATACTTTACCTTTCAAATAATCAAATTGTTTATAAAGCACCACGGTTGTACATTCATCAACCCTCTGCTTTATTAAAGTATGCTCTTGAATTTTAATCACTGAAGCTATTGTACATTATATTTCCCCTTCCCCCACCCAGTTTATTATGAAATTGAATTATTCTGATGATTAATTTGATCTACAAAACTGTGTCATAGTGTAGTTTTGTGGCGCTGGTTGTTTAGCCACACAAGGTAACTGGACACTGATTCTCCAACTAATCAAAGGCCCCAATAAATCAGCTTATAGACTGCAATCCACTCCAGAGTGTCTGTAACTGAATGAACCCAGAGATATTCAAGGTACAAAATCACATTAGGAATATTCAATCAGTGGGCATTGGGATAGTCCGCTAGAGGCTTTTACCCCTGTCCTCTGAGGATTCTCCTAAAGTGTCATTAAATTTAGACCTGATCAGTGAATATACTTTTGCATGAGGTGTTAATGGGTTAATTAGGGGCACATACATTTAATTATGATCGTCTTTGGCAGAGATATTCTGAGTGTAAGGCATCTTGAATGCACCATTATTGTTTTAATTGCTATTATCTTCAGACAGTTTGATTACTACTGTAGCTGTTTTTTTTCCTATATATTTACACCCAAGTCTTTCCTTGTCAGGCAAAATAATATGTATTAATAATAATAATAATATGTGTTTGTAACTTCACAATGCTGAGCTTGTAATGAGCTTCGGAAGAAGAGGTTGCGTTCAAAGATGAATAACGTGCCCGACTCTTTCCCCTTCCAGGTTTTCAGCCTGTCTTGCCTAATCAGCAGCAAGGGTTTCAAGGCCTGATGGGAGTGCAGCAGCCGCCCCAGAGTCAGAACCTGTTGAACAACCAGCAGGGAAATCAGGTGCCAGGTGTGATGGTCCAATATCCAGCCATGTCTTCTTACCAAGTAGGTTGTCACTAGCAGTTCTGATGTCTTTCAGTTGCTCTTCCAACCTAAATAAGTTTTCAATTTGTTTAGAGAGTTAGAAAAACTGTACAAGCAAGACATGCCACTGTGGGTTTTGTATAATAATTGCTTGAAAAAGCAAAATGTGATGTGTTGCATGTTTAAATGCTGTGATGGTTAACTACAAATAACCAAGCTTACAATGTAGTAGTATATTTTGACCTTATACAGAGAATAACTCTTGCCCCTGCCCCAATTTCCTTATTGTGATTATTAATTCTCAATCTACTGTTAAGCAAGCAGCCATGACCCTGTTCCATTCTGCCAGATAGATGCCTAAATCTTGTAACATTCCCAATTCACCAAGATGAATTAGATCCACATCCTTGAAAATGAATGGCAGGTCTAAAATTGCATTAAATCTTAAAACAAGCTAAGTTTATCGATGCAATGAAAAATCCTGCTTTTGGTTTCATTATTCCTACAAATTTTCTCCTTTTAAAACTAACATATGCAACCTTTAAGTAACTGACATTAAAATAACTGCTGATTTTTTTGACAGTTTTTCAGATCATTAAATACTATGATTTGTGTACAAGAATATCTCACACAGCACTAATGCCATTGCTAGTGTATCAAAAAGACTTATTTCTAAGTTGCCACAGTGCATTGCATGAAATGGTGTCCTACCAAAGTACTAAGTAAGGTCTGTAAATTGATTTCCAAATTAGGTACTTTGTCAACATTATGAAACTGCATTGCTCTACTTAACAAGATTTTATCAGATAACTTGATAATACAGCTTGGGCTTTCCCCAGTGCACTTGTCTTCATGGTTTGGTGAGCAGACCAAAGGTCCAAAAACCTGACCCCTTTTATATATCCTGCATGGGAGATAGCATGCTCAATATTAACAATTACCTTCATTTGTTGTGTTGAACGCTGCATTCATTCCCTGGCACTGGTGAAAGGTGGAAAATACCATACTGCCAGAACAAGCTCTACAGGTTAAAACTAATAGATTTACTTACAGATCTAATAATGCATAGAAACAAGACAAAAGTAGAGTCAGTCCACAACAACAACTTGCAACTTTATAGTGCCTTTAACATTGTAAAATATCCAGGGACTGGAACATATTTCTTACACAGCCAGAGAAGCGAACAACTTTTAGATAAAACAGTCTTCTGTAGACCCTCATGATAAGCTATTATATGTGTATGATGCAAATATCCAGTACTCTCCCAGAGTTCGGATATCCACCCAGAACTGAAAGCTGTGGGAAAATTTCCCAAATTTTAAACAGTCCAAAAGCCTCTGAAGTCATAGCTGTAAATCATCCTTGATTAATGACGCAATAGTAAGGAATATTACATCGCATGCTCATAAGTAGGCTTTCATATTAGTGTTCAGGTCTCACTTTTCTGCTAATGCTTTGACCATGTATAGTTTAATTAACACCAAGCACAAAGGCCCTGTATCCTGACTAATTGCCAGCATGATCAACTTGTCCTGTAGAACACGATCAGCTCGATTTTCAACTTGTCACCTGGGCATAACAATGGCGTTGCAGATCAAAAAAAGATCAGCCACCTATTATAGAAAGTAGACAGTTTTCATTTCCACGGAAAATTGGGAGATATCTATAATGGGTGGCCAATTTGCAATGGCACTTTTATCGCAACCGCAAACCCCCCCCAACACACACACACACTCCCAGGCAGCTGGTTGAAAATCTACCCCCATGTTTCCTGACTTTCAAGTTGAACTTTGAGTAATTGAAGATCACTTTCAGTTTAGGTCTAGCTACTTTATGTTACTGCAGGAAATAAAGAAAAATATCCTCATTTGTCACAGGGCAAAAACTCTTGCTTGCTTCACACCAAAACTAGCGCCTTTATTCTCTACTTAGTTTGAGTTTCAAATTATAGTAAAATGCTAATTGAAGAATATTTAACAATGTGTGGAATGCCGTGTGCATTCTCCCATTGTCTCCAAAGCTGACACTGCTAGATCACTGTATACAGACCAAGACTCCACAAAAGTCAGTATCCATATGTCTCGCAGCTCCTCTCAGCATGTTCTTAGAAACACGGGGATATTTTAATCTAACCTGTGCATGACAAGAGAGCCCCTGGATTATAAGGCTATCTTTTTTATTGAAGATCAAACAATTTCTTAGCAGTAGTTCAGCAATCAAAATGTTAACAATTGTCACACCTTTCTAGGCAAAGTGCTAAAGGCTTGAAATTAGTGTCTTCCTTCATATTTTTCTGAGACTGTGCTTAACACCTCATCAATTTCATCTGTCAGACTGGGTGTGTTAATATTTCAACATCACCCATCAAAGGAACTTCATAATTAATTAACACAAGGCATTGGCTTATTATTAGCAGATTAATTATCCCCTGCCTTCCATTTTGAAGCTTAACAAAGAGAGCATTTTGAATCTAGCTGTTTTTAAATCACATGAAATATAGCTAAAAATGTCTGTTTCTGTCACAGAGGTAAAATGTGCCAGGTAACATGTCATTACAAAACATTATATAAAGCTGAAGAATATATTAATGCAATTGGCTGCTGTTTAGTTACTATCTTGTTAAAACTGCAACATCAGCAGCCAGAACCTGCACACAGTGGTGCTGACTGTCTGATTTCCTGCAGAAAGCAAGAATGATACTTTAAGAACTGAAAATTTATGAATAACTTTAATAAAAATAATGCTCAGTTTCAGCTCAGGCCAGAAAGAGTTAAATGAATGCCTTTGAAATAGGAGTGCCAACAGTTCATGTTTTATTCCTCTGCATCATGAGGTAATGATACAGTTTTAGACTCGGCAAGTTCAGAATGCCAGTGAAATCCTTTGGGAAGGATGTGATTAATGAAACTTGTGTTACTAATTGTTAATTCCAGATCTATTGAAAATCAAAAACTTTATTGCATGAATATAAGTGGATTGTGCATTAATATTAAATAAAAAGTTCTGATCTTATTTCTTGAATATTTTGTTGTTAGGTGCCAATGACCCAGGGTTCTCAAGGGATGCCTCAACAATCTTACCCACAAGCGATCATGCTACCCAACCAGTCAGGTCAAGGAACACTTCCAGCCACTGGAATGCCTGTCTATTGTAATGTTATACCTCCTTCTCCACAAAACAACCTAAGGTTGGTAGCACCCCACTGTCCTACCAATAATGTACCAGTGATCCCTGCTAACTGCAGAACAAACTGTACAAGTATTAGCAGCACCGGGTGGCAGGTCAAATACTGACACTGTGGCTCTGTGTGAATAAAATAATAGCAAATTGCATTTTTGGACATAGTAACTATGGCCTTCACAAAAAAAAAGATGGGACGTCAGTCGAGGAAATAAAGTGTTAAGTTCTCAGTTGATCACTGCTGGTATTCTGTTTAAAAAAAAAATTCTAAGAAATGTTTGCTGGTTACTGGTGCATTTTAGTCATGTCCCTGCTCGGTATGCCTGTGTCGCTTAGCTAAGTGACATGGATTCTCTGAGGCAAGACCTCTCCCTACCACTGAGCACCACTGTGTAGATTGTAATACCCCAATACTGATTAGTTTTGTACTTTGTGTTGAGTTTGTGAAGCTGAAAAGTATTACAATTATTATAATAAAATACACATTGTACCAAAGCTGAAATGGAAAGAATTGCTGTATGGAAGGAATAATTTATATACACTATAGAGTTTTTTATGGATATATACTGTATTGTAGTGTTTAATCACAATAAAACTATTTGACCTCATGGATAAAGGTCACATTTCTACCATGTGAGTTGTCTCTTCTCTTGATGTTTTAATTTGTTGAGTACAATTTAGGTATTTCTGACAGTAGCTCAAACCTTGTTCACAAAGCAACTGCTAATTAATTTTGTACTGAATTTGCAGCTGTTACTGAATTAAAACACTGAAACTGCGAATTTGTTTACATCACTATTACTGTACAGTAAAAATACATGCCTCAGGCTCCCAGTTTTAAGCTAATTGTGAATCAAAATAATTAGATGCAAGCTTGAGCAAGCAGTCTGATTTTCTCCACCTCTAAGACATGTCAATAGCAAAGTCTGATGAACCCACACAAACAAAATATGAAAGATATTTCATGTGGATGTTGCATTAAGTAGATCAGTATTTTTATATAATGGGTAAATATTTTGGAACATTAATGATATTGTCAATCTTCATAATGTTAATGCAGCTTGTGTAACGTGATTTAACTGATGAATTGAGAGCAGAGATTCTCGTGTTAAAAATTGTTGCAAATACTCTCTAAACATCCGATTGTATCAGAAAGTTTTACTGTGATCCATCCAAGGGCACATCTGCTTGTGGGCAAACTCTTAAGCTTTACTAATTGTTGGTTGATATTTTTGAATGACCCAATTGGAAAAACCTGTTGGAAATTCTGAATTGTGTTATTTTGAGGCTACAACTCGATAGCATTTAATATTTTGTTTTTTGTGTCTGAGGAGCTGGTAAGAGATGCTAGAAAAAAACAGTTTTCAAATAGGTTCCTATAGAAATCCCAGCCATCTGGTCTCCATGTAGGGGTGATTCTGTGGCAGATTGAACCGCTGCAGCTGAATCCATGTTAATCACAGTCTGCTCATTGGACAGATCTCTCCAGGTTTCTCAAAGCTCATTTCCGAGGGAAGGTAACAAATGCAATTTCATTTCAACATTTGCTGCTAGGAATTGAAGTCCAAGTAAATGCATAATAAAATTTCCAGCTATTGCCTATCCTTAATGTATATGTATGTAAAAGTCACAGCTTAAAGCTGGGTTTTTTTTAACGCTCTTATGCTTTAGGTAATTCACTGTGTTGGGGAGGAGGCAGCAAGGAAAAAGTATATAACACATGGTTAACCCCAAATGATGGTAAGAAGGGGCCACATTTCATTAAAAGACTCCTTCGGTGTTTGAGTCCACTTAAAACAAAATTGTAACATTTTTGTCCAATAACTGCTTAAGTATTGTAAAATTAGCAGTTTGAAATGAATGAAACCTTATATTTATTCTCCATGTATCTATCAATGGATCACTCCACTGATACATGGAGAATGGTAGGGAAACAGGACTACATTTACCACCCATTTATAGGCAATAGGCAGAAAATCAAGCCCATTATGACACATTTGCCCAACACCCACATACATGCACTTTCCACCAGCGATCACTGAATAGGAATCAGGAACAAAAATTCTAACTAATTTTCCCCTTCCCAGCCTATGGATGCTGAGACCAGTTAGAGCATCCCTTCGCTCCCATTGTTGCATTGGCTTTGAGCAACTAACAGCACAAATCAGGAATTAAATTCAGCATAATTTTGGTTTGCGAAGCTCATTACCACACAATGGAGTATATTTATCCATTGAACTTTTGGAAAACTGCTGATCTCGTTTTCTGCTGTTCGAAAATCTTTTAAAATTTGTTTCTCAGCGACTTTAGTCGTGGCCTCAGTTTGATACTGAATCTTGGTGTGCATTAACATATCTGTGGTACTGGAGCATTTTATTGTTTATTAAAATAGTGCTCCGTCTCATTTTTAGCCAGGCTTCAGAGTTTGTCACAGGCTTTCCAACTGATAATCATGATCTATGCCTTTGATGCTTTCCCAGATATAACATCATGGATTGCAAAGATTGGCTGCATCTTTTGAAAGAGCACATTGTGAGCAACTCGATATCAAAATATTATACCTGGCAGATTGGCTTGAAGCACAGCCTCCCTACAAACAAGAATTGTTGAGCCTTAGGTTCTACTGGCATAGAAAGAATGAATAAATAAATCTAGAGGACACCACAAGGGCCAAACCAATAACAAGGCTTTAGGTGAAGCAAACTGTGGATCACCTCACTTATCTAGGCAAGGACAATGATCTAGTACTTAATTCATTACTCCATTTTTAATCCATGCCGTTCTAGCTCTCATGCTTATTATTGGCTGGCACCGAGAGAGCCACTGTTTCATACTAAAATCGACCTGTAAACTCTCAACATCATCCAACTAACACCTGTGTCAGAAGAGCTTCTCCCAGTACCCATACTTTGTTGCAGAGATTACACTTGATTTGGTTAGTCTCCGTGCTAATCGATAGACTCACATTAGTAGCATCAGTGTTAAACTGCTTTGACTAAGGTCATATGATGTCCTGATCACACGTAACATCAACTTATTTGGTGTCGCTGATACTGGACAGAACACAAACCCCACCAGCAAGTCTGGTATGTGCTCAAAATTTTATTCCTTCTACACTCTTTCATGATGCAGGGGTTTGTCTCAATATCTACAACCATTAGAGATTTTGCTTCAAAAATTTGTCCTGGCCTAGACGCTAGAATTGCCAACATTGATGCTGCTTCAATTATCATTGACTGACACATTTGACTACCTCAACATCTTTCTTTACCTGTTGCCATGGAAACAAGCCCAGGCAGTTGGGCATTTTGAGTGAATGACATCCTCCCAAATGGGACCTTCCAATGAAGCTGGAAGCACACCGGTACTGTTTATGCACCAGCAAGTGTCACGGACACAAACTCTGTCCAGGGATTCCCAAGATTGAATAAGAAATGTAACATTTCCCTGAAGGAATAACACTTTGCAGACTGCAAAATTACTGCAACACTTCTGCATATGCAATCAAAGGGAGCATGATTCTTAATCCACAGACACATCTAGCTTCAAATTTCTTGTCTACTGCCAGGCAAGAGGTTGAAAAGAATGTTTCTTTCTGCCACTTGCATCTCAATCCCACTTCAGCAGATACTTTTGGATAAGTGTTATGTTTAAATAGCATTCGTTTTGGATATACCTTTCCTGAAATTTTGAGCCATTGCTCAATGAAGTAATCTACCACCATCGGTTTTCTTGGATCTCACCTCCCATCTGCTTATGACATTTCATTGATTTTATTTGGAAAAGCCCACACTGGTTTACTTTGAACCTGGCCAAAGCGAACATATTTAATGGAATGAATTTCCCCTGAGAGAGTTTTTATGACTTCTCTTGCGCGTTTCTCAGTGATATTCAAAGTACAGAATAAATATAGGAAGTCTCTTGTGTGAAGAAAGAACTCCGTACTTCCTGAGAAAGAAAACAAGAAAATGGATACTTGGGGCAGTAATGTGTACTTTGCAGTACATTGTAGAAAGAGGAATGGCTGCACAATTATCCACCAAAAGGTGCCTTAGACTAAATCCATTGTCAGGTTGCCCAAGCTCCTATGACAGATTGATGGCCTCATGCAGCACAACCTCAACTTCTAATATGACCGATTGTTGCAATTGAGATGGGTTCATATTCTGGTAGCCTGTATAATATACTTTGATCTCCTATTTTTCCAAGATCCTTTAATTTATTCACTTTGCATCTTTTATAGTATTTATTTTGAGTGGAGCAGCAATGAATGCTCACATTCTTCGATCTCATAGATACTTTCAACCTGCAGCTCCTCTCACCAATGTGTGTTCGCTGCCCTAACATGGCGGTTGTATCTGGCATAGTTACTCTCAAGATGGTTTGGTTCTTGAGAGGAGAACACTGTTTAGTATCGGTCCTCTGCTTTCATTGGTTAACAGAATCTTGGCATCCTTTCCAAATATATAAAACAGCTGGCGGAGAATAATTTAATGATATGAAGACAACTACTTTGCAGCCATCAATTCTGACATTCAATAATCTTCCTTTATTTGCAATTGGACTCTGACATAATTTGATTAAAATTAATTTACTGGTTATTGCAGCCTTCTAACCTCTTGCATCTGGAAAATTCAAAGGCTATCACTTGTTCACATAGAGGTTCATGAAAGGAGCAATCATTTTGTCTGACACCCAGCACTATGCTGAGATCTTATCTTGTTCTCCATGAACTTACGCGCGTTCCCTTTTACCTTTTGTCATCTTGTGGCCTTAAATTTATTATTCTGAGCACAGTCACATTTCTGGCCTTAGTTGAAAACATTTTGAGCCAGTGAGCTTCAAGTTGTTACAATAGATCCATCATATTTTATTCACACCAGGTTATTCTTACATCTCACTTGAGATTTCTGCCTAAAATGGTCCATTCAAATCTTTCTGAAGAGTTTATGGTGCTGAAATTCTTTTCTACCACCTCAGAATGTTCCCTTGGATGTTGAACACAGATTTTACTGTGTACATGTCTTTAGAACTTTGTCACACTATATCACTAAGAATAAAGGTATCTGTAAATCTAAGCAATTATACATTTTATTTGGTGATAAAACTTTAGATAACTTCATCGCCAACCAATGTATTTCTAGATGGATAGTGGAATGTACTTTTCATTTTTTTGTTTTTTTATAATAAGCTTTTTTATTTGAAAAAATAATAGCAAATGAAAAAAAATTGTATGATATGGCATACAGTCATTTGTACAGCATCAATAAACAGTGTTGTGTAAATACTTAAAATTTTAAAGCTCTCTATGACTCAGTTATTTAACAGGAAATTTGTTTTTCTACTAGTTCCTGTCCATTACCTCTGCCTCTTCTCTCCTGTGTGTCAGCTGTGTCTCAGTGGGTAGCACTCTCGCCTTTGAGTCAGAAGGTCGTGGGTTCAAGTCCCACTCCACGAGACTTGAGCACAAAAGTCTAGGCTGACATTCCAGTGCAGTGCTGAGGGAGCGCCGCACTGTCGGAGGGGCAGTGCTGAGGGAGCGCTGCACAGTCGGAGATGCCGTCTTTCGGATGAGACGTTAAACCGAGGCCCCGTCTGCTCTCTCAGGTGGACGTAAAAGATCCCATGGCAATATTTTGAAGAAGAGCAGGGGAGTTCTCCCCGGTATCCTGGCCAATATATATCCCACAATCAACATCACAAAAACAGATTATCTGGTCATTATCACATTTCTGTTTGTGGGAGCTTGCTGTGCGTAAATTGGCTGCCGCGTTTCCTACATTACAACAGCGACTACACTTCAAAAGTACTTCATTGGCTGTAAAGCGCTTTGAGACATCGTGAAAGGCTCTATATAAATGCAAGTCTTTTTATAATGATTGTGGTGAATTGTGGCTTCAACAATAACTATATCACCTATGTTTCTATTCCATACATTCAAACGCATCCATTTGATAACAAAAAGGGAGTTTCACCATATGCCATTATTTAAAATCAAAATCATAGATTAATACAGCGCAGAAGGAGGCCATTTGGCCCATCGTGCCTGTGTCAGCTCTTTGAAAGAGCTCTCCAATTAGTCCCACTCCCCTGCTCTCTCCCCATGGCCCTGTAAATTTATCTCATTCCGATTTGTAAGTTAGTATTGAATCTGCTTCCACCGCCCTTTCAGGCAGGGCATTCCAGATCATCACAACTCACTGAGTAAAGAAATGTCGCCTCAGGTTCATTTGCCAATTATCTTAAATTTGAGTCCTCTGTTTGCCGACCCTTTTGCCACTGGAAGCAGTTCCTCCTTATTTACTCTTATCAAAATCCTTCATCATTTTGAGCACCTCTATCAAATCACACCTTAACCTTCTTTGCTCTAAGGAGAACAATCTCAGCTTCTCTAGTCTCTCGACATACCTGCAGTCCCGCATCCCTGGTACCATTCTAGTAAATCTCCTCTGCACCCTCTTCACGGCCTTGACATCCTTCGTAAGGTGCTGGACCCAGAATTGGCCACAATTCTCCAGCTGGGACCTAACCAGTGTTTTATAAAGGTTTAGCAAAACTTCCTTGCTTTTGTACTCTGTTCCTCTATTTATAAAGCCAAGGATTCCATATGCCTTTTTAACAGCCTTCTCAACTTGTCCTGCCACCTCCAAAGATTTGTGTATGTACACCCCCAGGTCTCTCTGTTCTTGCACCCCATTTAAAATTGTACCATTTAGTTTATATTGCCTCTCTTCATTCTTCCAACCAAAATGAATCACTTAACACTTCTCTGCATTAAATTTCATCCGCAATGTGTCTGCCCATTTCACTAGTCTGTCTGTGTCCTCCTGAAGTCTCTTACTATCCGCCTCACTGTTTACTACATTTCCGAGTTTTGTGTCATCTGCAAACTTTGAAATTATGCCCTGTATACACAAGTCCAGATCATTAAGGTCAAAAAGAACAGTGGTCCTAATACCGACCCCTGGGGGACACCACTGTATACTTCCCTCCAATCTGAAAAACAACCATTCACCACTACTCTCTGCTTTCTGTCCCTTAGCTAATTTTGTATCCGTGCTGTCACTGCCCCTTTAATTGCATGGGCTTGAATTTTGCTAGCAAGTCTGTTTGTGGTACTTTATCAAACGCCTTTTGAAAGTCCATATACACAACATCAACCGCACTACCCTCATCAACCCTCTCCGTTACTTCATCAAAGAACTCAATCCAGTTAGTCAAACACGATTTGCCTTTAACAAATCCAGGCTGACTTACATTTATTAACCCATATTTTTCCAAGGGCAAAATAATTTTGTCCAGGATTATTGGCCTGAATTTTTACCTGTGAGTCAAGTCAAGTGCAGGGGAGGCCAGGTAGTGGGTCGGCCTCACGAACCTCTCGGCAGTGCGCTGTCCACTTTCTCTTTAACAGAATTAGATCCATTGAGTTAGGCCTGTGGGTTCCCCAGCCAATTAAATGCAGTGGGTCTCATAACGCCATCAATGACTCGCCTTGAGCTAAGATATTTAAAGGGGCCTTCCACTCATCACACTTGAAGGTTGTTGGAGGAGCAGTCTTTGGGAGAGGTGTGGTTGGTGAGATATTGAAGATGTTTGCTCTGAGGCTTGAGGGAACATGGAGTCCCAACAGCAGAAGGCAGCGCCCAGATTCTCCGACTCCTCCCTGGAAGTCCTGCTCCAGGGAGTTTAAGCACACAGGGACATCCTGTTCCCTGGTAACGGGCGCAAGAGACCATCCACTGAGACCAAGAGGGCATAGTTGGAGATTGCCCAGAAGGTCAGCAGCATGAGTGTAGTCAGCTGCTCCTGGATACAGTCCCACAAAAGATTTAATGATCTCATGAGGTCAGGAAAGGTGAGTGCAATGCCACACTCACCTACATCCTGATGTGCCTGTCACCCCAACCCCATCACTCTGCCTTCCCGAGCCTAGTCCTGCACATCGCTCCTCACACCAACCTACCTTGCAGGTGCACCCATTCCTCTCTGTCAATGCACCTGCTCACATCCCCATCTGACTAACCACCCCTGACACTCACCCTCATCCTAATGCAATCATAGGAAGTAACACCACACAAGGAGGCCATTTGGCAATGTCACCGCACTCCCTCATAGTCACCCTCTACAGATGTAACCCATCTATCCCTTACACTCATTCCATCACTCTCACTCAAAGTTCTCTTCTTTCCTTCCTTGCAGGAGAAGAGAGTGCAGAACATCCGGGAGAGGCAACAAACCGGAGATGGCCATCCAATTTACAGCACATTGACTCCAGCAGAGGAGGAGGCCCTACAAATAAGTCGAGTTGCAAAGCTGCTGGCGGTGGGAGACGGGGAGAGGGGGATCTCCCAGCAACCTGGTGAATTAAATATCATACAGCCACTTGGTGTACAACAGTCACTCATGGTGACTTGATGTCAGCAGCCAGTGAAATGTCATATATATAATGGTAACATTACACATTCTTATCATAAGACTTCTAATTCATCTTTTTACTCTCCCACAGGTCCATCAAGTGCCCTCCACCTCCCCCACACTGTCCAGCCGGAGGAGGAAGACGACTCCTCAGAGGAAGCTTTACTCTCTGCGGGTGCACCATCACCAGACCCAAGCACACCCAGCACCAGCGCAGATACACCAGCACAGATGCACACACATCGGTGGGTCCTGCGAGACATAGAGTAGTGTTGTCACCATGTGCCTCACACATCACAAGTGAGCAAGTGCAGATGGTGGAGACAGGGACAGCAGTGAAGAGTCCTCGCCAAGGGGTGCAGGATACTCCCAGCTCTGCTCAGCTGGATGCAGCTGCTGAACCTCGGGGGCTGTCGACAGAGGTTGATCTTGGAGGAGCCGCAACAAATGCGTGAGGCTCTGGCAGCTTTTCCAGCCGCGATGTGCGCAATTGTACAGAGAATGGAGGAGTCCATGTCTAACATGAGCACCACCACAGCGCAGGCGACGGCGACGATGTGCTGTTCCATGGAAAGGATGGCCACCTGCATGGAGCAGCAAATGCGCCAGTTGGACGAGAATATGCTTGCTGTGAACAACAGATTGCAGACTCTTATTGACCTCATCTCTGGGGGAATACCAACATAGACTTGGGCGTTCATCGCCCCACTGATGTGCAGCAAGGTGCTGCCCATGAGAGGGATGATGGTGAGAGGGGACCCCTCAGTCAGAGCCCCACATGCTGCCTCGGATCCTGATGGCCGAGTCTGCCCCTGCACAGTTGCAGGAGGAGCAGTCCTCGGCGGGGCCCTCACAGGCTCCAAAACCCAGATGACATCCGCCAACAGTGTCGAAGCAGTCAGAGCAGGGAAGTGAGCAGCCTGCCTCTACCTCTGCTGAAACCACAGGGGTTGCACCTGGTAGAAGCACTCGGAAAAGAAAAATGACACAATCATAGATGCACATGGGTGTTTGCCAAAATGTTAGTGTTAAGTTTCAGTTCTATTTATAATGCACATAAATTTATTTCTTTGCACGACATTCCCGTTTTGTCCATTTTTGCCTGCTACCTGGGAAGTGGCTTTGTCACTTGGAGTGAATGGTGAGACATTACTTAACTTCGAGCACTGGGAGTTTGGTTGTCAGGAATGGTTTGGTCAATTTAGGACTGCTTTGTAGTGTTGAAGGGGGGTGGTGAGGGGGGGGGGGAAGTTGGTTCAGCATCTAGGAGCCATATGGGTGCACTGGTGCAACTTAAGTAAATCAGGCCATTATGAGACCATCCCGGGCCTCCTGGGCAGCAATGTGCACTGCTGCTGGTGCCAATGCAACCTCAGGTTCCTCCTCCTCCTCCTCCTTGTCTTCTACCTGTTCGTCCTCCTCCGAAGAGGCTGTGTGCTCTGCGCCTTGCTCCTCCTGCAGCTCCAGTCCTCGCTGCTGTGCTATGTTGTGCAGCGCGCAGCATACCATGATCATTCTGGAGACCATGGCTGGTGCATATTGAAGGGCTCCTCCAGATCTGTCAAGGTATCTGAAGCGCATCTTCAGCATGCTGATTTCTTGCTCTATGACACATCTGATGGACATGTGGCTGTCATTATAGCGCTCCTTGGCCTCATTGCTTGCCTCCTCAAGAGTGCCATCAGCCACATCTTCAATGGATACCCCTTGTCTCCAAACAGCCAGCCGGAAAGTCTGTTTGGAGGAGCGAAGAGCTGAGGGAGGGTGGACTAGCGAAGGACGAAAGAGTCATGACAACTGGCAGGGAATCTGGTGCACACATGCATGATGATCTATTTATGGTTGCACATTAAGGGAGTGGAAGCCCTTCTGGTTCACAAACACTCCTGGGTGATCTGGGGGTGCCTTGATGGCCACATGTGTGCAGTCGATGATGCCCTGCAACTGTGGGCAGCCAGCCAGAGCCACAAAGCCGAGCGCCCGCTCAGTAACACTGGCTTCATTAGTGGCAAAGTTTACATAAGTGGTTGACTTGTCAAACATGGCATCAGTCACCTGGGCGATGCGTTTGTGGGCGACCGACTACAAGATCCTGCAAATGTTTGCTGCAGATCTTTGGAAGAAGCCTGAGGTGAAGAAGTTGAGTGTGGTGCTGACTTTGACAGCCACTGGTAAGGCGTGTCCACCAGGTCCTCTACTAGCTACAAGTGTCTGCGACGACCTGGTGTGATAGCCTGAGCCTCCTGAAGCACTGCTGCCCAGTCATGTCCAGGAAGCTCATCCTCTGCCTGTATATCCTGTGTTGGGGGTATCCTCTCTGGCGTGGTGCAGCCCTGTGGTGCCCCCTCTCTCCTGTGGACATCAGGTCGTTGAGGAGAAGGCTGCTGTTGTGGTTGCTGCTGGTGTAGCTGGTGTTGTTGGTGGTGGGGCCCATCTTGGTCCGATGCTTGCAGGATACAGTAGATTGCAGACCCAGGCCAACCTGCAGTGCTGGTCCCAACACAGAGGTCCTAAGGACAGTCTTAGCACTGCCGTGGATGCGCAGGTTTCTGCCACAAAGACCTTGAACACCAGAGTGGAGAGAGCTGTTGCTTCCAGCATCCAAGTGATTGTGGCTGGGATGCAGACAAGTATCAGTGGGATCAGTAACCATGCAGAATAAATTATGTTTTTCTGGGGTTTCCACAGATCTTCCACCAAAATGACACTGGGCGATCAGACGAACCCCAGTGGAAATTCACCCCTCAGTACTGGCGGGTCATGAATGCTCTCGCATGATGCTGCTGCATGTTAGGACTCGTAGTCCCTCCTGCCAGCCCCTCCCCCCAGATGCCTGCACCTCTGGCAGAAAGGTGACAGGCCCTGGCTGCCCACACAACAGCTCAGCTGATGCAGCCTGCAGCAGCTCAATTTCAGGACATAACTGCTGTGACACGAGAGTCACCAGTTGTAGATGTTAATAATAGCAGCCGGTCACTTTCAACACTCCTGTTACACAGCTGGCGCAGGTCGAGAAACACAAGGTTCGATATAAGAGATCACACATTGCATATTGGCATCAAAGGGAAGCACAGTGGTAGGCGCACAAACAGTATGGGTTATGATTAAAATTATGGGTGCATAATAGTTGATAAGTGTGCAGACATTGTTGTTGATATAGGTTTGGAAATGGTTTTGAATGAGGTGGCATGAATGAGATCCATGTGAGTTGATATGCTCAAAGAAATGACTATACATATTGACATCTCCATGAGGAGGCCTATTTGTTGTGCAGCATGTGACACTACCACAAAGGCCTTGAACACCACTACCACGATCCTTGAGTCCCTTGCCGGACTATATTGTAGAACAGCCCAGACTCATCCAAGGACTTGAAGCATGCCGTCGGAATTCCAATTGTGCACTCAGCTGGCCTCCTGGGAAAGCACACAGGTGTCAATAGCCGTGGCTGTAGAGGCTCGCCTTCATCACCCGGGATCATAGAAACATAGGAGCAGGAGTCGGCCATTCGGCCCTTTGAGCCTGCTCCGCCATTCAATATGATCATGGCTGATCCTCTATCTCAATACCATATTCCCCCTCTCTCCCCATACCCCTTGATGCCTTTTGTGTCTAGAAATCTATCTATCTCCTTCTTAAATATATTCAGTGGCTTGGTAGAGTCTGTGGGAGAGAATTCCACAGATGCACCCAAAAACTTGCCTTTCTGTCTGAGAGAGTGCGGGACATTTAAAATGAAGGCATCGTGGTAGCTGATGTGGTGATGCTCGTTAGCAATGAGCTGAACATTGAGAGAGTGGAATCCTTTTCTGTTCATGTAGTGAGGGGAGTGATCTGACATTGTGGAGGCTCAGTCGTTGACTATATTGAAGACAGAGATCGATAGATTTTTGGATATTAAGGGAATCAAGGGATATGGGGATAGTGCAGGAAAGTGGAGATGAGGTAGAAGATCAGCCATGATCTTATTGAATGGCGGAGCAGGCTCGAGGGGCCAAATGGCCGACTCCTGCTCCTATTTCTTATGTTCTTATTGTGACTCCTCACTGTATTTCACACCCCAGTACTGGGAGAAAATTGGGCTGTATGCAAGAGAGGATCCAGGCCGAGGTGTGTTCTTTATTCCAGTGCAGATATCAGAGGCCATGTTATTGTAAGATAGTCATACTTAGCTGTGATTGCTTTCACAGCAAGTTTTCAAACTCAATCCTGTCATTAGGAAGGTGTCAATTGCAGGCTAGGCAGAGACATGGAAAGGGAATCAGAGGGTGAGGAGGCTCAAGATCCTGTGATAGATCTCCTACCACTGGATACAGGGCAGTGTCCGCAGAGAGAACTGCTCTCCTTGCCAGGGTACAATGCAGACACAGATAGAACTAAAGAGATAGAGAAAATAAAGTAATCAGGGAAAAATGAATAACATTCATGTCAAAGAAATGTAGCAGAAAAGTGTGAAAGTAAAATATCGCAGTGGCTCTACCTTGTGACAAATATCAAGTAGTAAGCCCGCCTCTTGCTTCAGATGATAAACGTCTCATATTACACTGATAATTTATGGTGTAATCTCGATCCCTTCATTTGATTACTGTTCTGCAATCCACTTACAAGTATCTATTACTCTTATTGTGAAAAGTAAATCAATACAATATACATAGATGGCTACAAATGGGTTACAACATAAGGGCTTAGATTCCACTGTAATATGAAATGATGTCTCAAATAGTAATTCATTCTCTGGCCTTAGTCTTTTTATTTAATGTACAATGTGTTACTATCCCTGAACGGTCTGGACCCAGTCAAACAATATTCTGCTCCTTACTCCAGCAGCCACGTGTCAAGTCGCCCCTCGCAACCACAGATGAGGGAGACTGGGATCAGACTTGGGACTGAGCCACTGGAGGAACTTCTCATCGAATCATCGAATGACACAGCACAGAGGGAGGCCATTCGGCCCATCGTGCCTGTGCCAGCTCTCTGAAAGAGCTCTCCAATTAGTCTCACTTCCCCGCTGCTATTTCCCCACAACCCAGAACATTTTTCCTTTTTAAATATTTATCCAATTCCCTTTTGAAAGTTACTATTGAATCTGTTTCCACCACACTTTCAGGCAGTGCATTCCAGATCACAACAACTCGCTGAGTAATCTCATCTCATCTCTCCCCTGGCTTTTTGACAATTATTTTAAATCTGTGTCCTCTGGTTACCGATCCTCCTGCCAGTAGAAACATTTTCTCCGTATCTACTCTATCGAAACCCTTCATCATTTTGAACACAACAACAACAAAACCTTGCATTTATGTAGCGCCTTTAGCGTAGAATTATCGCCGCTACATTTTTATTGACACCAACCCCTTGGCTGCCCATGTTTGCAAACATCGCACCACCACACCTACACCGCGAATATGCAGTCCCCGGAGAATACAAACACTACACCAGCAAAGACATGCCGATCCAGGCCGACTTGAACAACCTACTATCAACCCGTCTCAAATCTCGAAGGCCATTCTGGACCGTCGCCGAAGCCCTTCAGCGATCTCCCTCAGCCTTGATGACCGATGGCGAAATGCTTGGAGGAACTGTGACATACGGAATGGATTCCTTATCGAGGACCCCACAGTACAACCTGAAGGATCAAACCTTCCTCGCAAACAGTGGACAACCAGCAACCGTCTCAGAACCGGTCATGGTCGATGCTGCCACCTTCTCCATAGATGGAAGATTAAAGCATCCCCATCATGCGAGTGTGGAGCTCCTGATCAGACCCTGGAGCCCATCATTGTGCACTGCCCTCAGAGGAAATTCACAGGCAGCCTACAAGATATCCACGCTGTTACACCGGAAGCTTTGGCCTGGATATCTGACTTAGACATTTGATTTGCTTTGCTACTGTGTAGGCATACACAGACCCTTAATTCTTAATTTTTAATTTCGATATATATTGAAATGCTTTGCCAGGCCAAAAGGTTTTTTTCAAAGTGAAATATAGAGTTGTCACTGGTAAGGTGACATGGAATTTGCTTTGGTGGACAATAGAAATAAACAAACCCCCTTAGTTTTGCAGACATGGTGTCTCTGATGACTTTTCGGAGGTTAAAGGGGAGAAGTCAAACCTCTGAAGTTTTGAAATGCCGAATACGATGTAACTCATGAACCGTAACCAAATGGTTTTCTGCCACTTTTATAAACTTTAGGAGTGAATGAACAATTTTGGGCTGTGATAAAGACAACTAATGGATAGCGACACAGGATGAGTTAATGTGAACGTTTGACAGCTCAAACAGCTCAGACCAACATTAAAGGAACATTTCACTATCTCTGAACGATTGTTTTACTGCAAAAGGCAAGGAAAGCTGTATAAACACCGTGGCTAAAGAATATCGGCACTGCAGTTTGGCCAGTCATTTCACCTACGAGGATCAGACTGCAGTTAGAAGGAGGGGAGTGGCCAGTCTTTTCGCTTACGAGGACCTACAATCAATGCTGGACCGATCATCGGCGGGTGGTTGTATGTATGACATGCCATGTGTCTGGTGTAATTTCTCATAAGTCTCAAGTCCGAACTCTATAACCTGTTGGACGGGGCGAGGGGTAATTCCACACGTCTTACAGGTTTGGTGACCACGAAGGGACATTGAGCGAGAAATTTACAGACCATTAATATGGGTGGAAAAACCGCTAAGACAATGTATGTTGCGGGGAAGTTACCTCTCCAGGAGAGGTGGGACACGGGTTATTATTGACAGTGATGATCTGGTTTCTGAGGCCGAACAATGGACACAAGGGTCCCCACGTTGGCAACGGATAATGAAAGCCATCTGGCTGTTCGCCTATCGAAGGCAGGTTAAAAATGATGAGCGTGAAAAGATTACATCACGAAGGGAAATAGAGGATATGGCAGGAAAAGCCAGTGATAGAGAAGCGGTGGTAAACCGGCTTCTTAAAGAATTAGCGGAAGAATGAGAAGGTCGTAAGAAAGATAAAGAGGAGTTTGAGAAGGAGAAAGCGAGATGGTGTAATAAAGAGCAATATTTGGAAAGTCAGAGTGTGAATCAAGGGAACGAGAGTAAGGTTTGGAAAGAGGAAGCTAGTAGCCAACAACAACGGGCAGAAAAAGCAGAGAAGGATAATGAGGATTTGAAAGCTGCCATTCGGGTGGTGCAGAATCAGGTTGGGCAGTAGGACCATGTGGAATGCAAAAGGAAGGTTAAAGTGTTAGAAGAAAAACTACAGGTCCAAAGGGGAATTGTGTGTGCTATAACCCCGGGGGAACAGCCTGTATTTGGGTGGTCATCATCAGACAGTGAGTGGGAGGAGGTTGAAGAAGAAGGTGAGTTAGGACCCGGGAAAAAGATTAAACCACCTCCTACTGCGCCTTCCCCAATGAACCCCATACGTCAACGGAGGTATCTCGCCCCAGGAGCGGACGCCCGACCGGGAGAGAGGGGTGACTTGGACAGGGAATTCTTTGTTAATTATGATTATAGGAGTTTGAAAGACATGGCGACTGACATTAAAAAGTTAGAAATGGGAGGTGAACCCCAAGGACATTTCATTGCAGTTGAACAAAGAGCAGCTGTAAGTGAAATGGAGGAGGATGAAAAGAAGAAGTTATTATTATTTACTCTTAGTCCTGAAGTGTTTAGCAGCCTCCACCTGACATGAAGATTGGAAATGGGACGTATGAGAATTTAAAATTAAGGGTTGCTCAGGCGATGGGGGTAGGAACAGGGGATCCCTTCAAGGCTATGGCAGAGATAGAACAGGGGCCCAATGAACCACCCACAGTGTTTGCCGACAGACTATGGCCCACATATATGGAAGCAACTGGTGGGGGAGTAGGAGTGCGAGCTGATTTACTGGGACAACCCAGAAATCACTGGCTCCGGGTTCTGATAGCTCATAGTCTGCCGTATTTACAGTCTGTCATGTCTGACTTTGATCCCACAGATGCAAATAACACTGAGGAAAGGGTTTCAAGGAAACTAACTTTGGTGTTTGAAAAAAGACAGCTCGATAAAAGAAACATAGGGACAATTAACAAACCAAAGGGCAAGGTGTGTGAGATGAAGGACAACTTGTATTTATATAGCGCCTTTAACATAGTAAAACGTCCCAAGGCGCTTCACAGGAGTATTTTAAGACAAAAAAAATTTGACACCGATCCACATAAGGATAAATTAGGGCAGGTGACCAAAAGCTTGGTCAAAGAGGTAGATTTTAAGGAGCGTCTTAAAGGAGGAAAGAGAGGTAGCGAGGCGGAGAGGTTTAGGCAGGGAATTCCAGAGCTTAGGGCCGAGGCAACAGAAGGCACGGCCACCAATGGCGGAGCGATTATAATCAGGGATGCTCAAGAGGGCAGAATTAGAGGAGCGCAGATATCTCAGGGGTTTGTGGGGCTGAAGGAGATTACAGAGATAGGGAGGGGCGAGGCCATGGGGGGATTTGAAAACAAGGATGAGAATTTTGAAATCGAGGCGCTGCTTAACCGGGAGCCAATGTAGGTCAGCGAGCACAGGGGTGATGGGCGAACGGGACTTGGTGCGAGTTAGGACACGGGGCAGCCGAGTTTTGGATGACCTCAAAGTTACGTAGGGTGGAATGTGGGAGGCCAGCCAGAAGTGCGTTGGAATAGTCAAGTCTAGAGGTAACAAAGGCATGGATGAGGGTTTCAGCAGCGGATGAGCTGAGGCAGGAGCGGAGATGGGCGATGTTATGGAGGTGGAAGTAGGCGGTCTTTGTTATGCTGTGGATATGTGGTCGGAAGCTCATTTCAGGGTCAAATATGACACCAAGGTTGCGAACAGTGTGGTTCAGCCTCAGACAGATGTTGGGGAGAGGGATGGAGTCGGTGGCAAGGGAACGGAGTTTGTGGCGGGAACCGAAAACAATGGCTTCGGTTTTTCCAATATTTAATTGGAGAACATTTTTGCTCATCCAGAACTGTATGTCGGACAAGCAGTCTGACAATTTAGGCACCGTGGAGGGGTCGAGAGAAGAGGCAGTGAGGTAGAGCTGGGTGTCGTCAGCGTACATGTGGAAACTGATGCTGTGTTTTCGGATGATGTCACCAAGGGGCAACATGTAGATGAGAAATAGGAGGGGGCCAAGGATAGATCCCTGGGGGACACCAGAGGTAACAATGTGGGAGTGGGAAGAGAAGCCATTGCAGGTGATTCTCTGGTTACAATTATGTTCCTGGTGGTGGCATGGCTCTCATTATATGAGTGGGGTTGTGGAGGGGAGTCATGAGCCAGGTGGAGAGCGGATAGCCCTTGTCTCCTACCAGCCAGCCGCGAGCTTGATGTGGTGGCTGGAAGAGTGCTGGCACACCGGTCTGGCGCAGGATGAAGGCATCATGGCTGCTGCCAGGATAGCGGGCATTGAAGGTGAGGATTCGCTGTGTGTGGTTGCACATCAACTGGAGATTAAGTGAGTGGTAACCTTCACGGTTATGGAAGATCTCAGGATTGTTATGCGGTGCCCGCAAAGCCACGTTGGTGCAGTCAGTGGCGCCCTGCACCATGGGGAAGCCCGCTATCCTGGCAAAGCCTAATGCACGCTCGTCCTGCTTCTCTCTGGTGATGGGGAATGAAATGTAGTCCCTTCTCCTACTGTAGAGAGCCTCTGTGACTTCCCGGATGCAGCGATGAATGACGAACTGCGAGATGTTAGCTATGTCTCCTGTTGCAGACTGGAAGGATCCGCTGGCAAAGAAATTGAGGGCGACAGTGACCTTGACTGCCACTGGGAGAGCCGTAGTCACCCTGAGGCTGCAGGTCTGGTTGCAGGAGGTGCCAGAGTTCTGTGACCACTTCCTTGGTGAAGCAAAGCCTTCTAATACACTGCTCCTGGCTTAATTGAAGGTAGGAGAAGTGCTGTCGGAATACCCTCGGAGGGTAAGGCCTCCTGTTGAGAGCCCTGATGGCCCTCCTCCTCCCTCTGGCCACATGTTCCCGTATTTCTCGCTGCCTCCGCTCTCTCCGCAGTAGATCCTGGAGGGTGAGGTCGATTGCCAGTGAAGCCCCCATTAATGTTACCAAGTGTAGCACTTTGATATGTTGTGAGAATAAATGTACTAATTTAGTACTCCGGAGACTAAACAACCTTTAAATGACTGAATTAAACTGTTGCACAATGTCAAACTGACAAGGAAGCATTGAACCAGCACTATAAGTAGCGCCCCTGGAGCCGGCGTCGGGCTGTTTCACGCCTCCGCTCCCTGTCGCTGTCGGGGTGAGGCGCTAAGGCAAGGGGCGATAATCAATTATTGGGCGTCCAGCTCATTGACGTCACGATCTGCCTGACGCTGAAGTCCCCGGCGCTAACTCGTAGCGGCGGCGTTACAGGGGTGCCGGATTTGGCGTGCGTCGCCGGATTTGCCTCGCTGCGGTGCTACTGCCTCAGCGCCCCGGTAGCGCCCCCACTCGGCGCTAACTCGAGGCGCTAAACTATCAAATTTCTCTCCTTATGATTCTATAGGTGAGTCATCTCTGTCTAGATAGATTGCTTAACAAATGTTAATTGAATATAATTTTAAGTAAAGTTTTATAATCTGGTGAAATCTGATGTGTTTTTCACTTCTTGGTAAAGCTGATGAATAGTTTACAGCCCGAGATACATGGTCTGTCAGAGTCGGAAATATGAGGCATCTTGTGTTATTTCCAGTGAACTGATTGGCAACATATGTAAACTCGAGGAATAGCACCTCATCTTTCAGTTAGTCACGTTACGGCCTTCTGGGCTCAACATCGAGTTCAACATTTTCAGATCATGACCTCTGCCCCCATTTTTTCAGATGGCAGCTGTTGCTGATTCTGCTATTCCCATTCACACCTCTTCTAGACCCATCTTTTGTTTCTTTACCTGTTCCATCACCATCTGCTTTTGCTTTGTGCAATCATATCTTATGTCATTTAGGGGGGGAATTTTGCCAGCCCTGGGGAGGCGGGTTTGGAAGCGGGACTGCCGGGAAAATGGCAGAAACCGGGAGTGGGTACCCATCCGGCCCCCAACCCGCCTCCGTGCCATCTTCCCGGGAGGCGGGTCCCCGAGTCGTGCAGGGACCCGTCTCCTCGAGGCGGGAAGGGGATTACAGCCACTTAACAGGTAGTTAACAGGCAGTTAGGAGGCGTATCCCCATTTTTCCAACACAAGTGCGGCTTCCCAACGTTGGGAAACCCCGCCAGGGTCAGCGAGGCGAGCAGTGGGTCTGTGGGGGTTGGAGGGTTCGAAAAGTGCACTGTAGAGGTGAGTGATGGGTGCAATTGTGGAGCGGTAAGTATGAGAGGTGAGTGAAAAGTGTCAGAAAAAGTTTCCTTCCCTTTGTTTCTTCCTGCAGGCTTCAACCGTTGGGGATCCGGAGGTGCCGCATCTCCACGGCAGAGATGACAGAATGGCTGCTACATTCTCCGATGCAACAGCCATCTGATTTCTGCACAGGAAAGAGGTTTGGTGAGTCTTGAGTACAAGGACTCACCAAAGAACAGAGAATGTCAGTGTATGACAGCTTCTCAAAGCTGTCAAACGATGACAATTCATCTGTCAAACATTTTTGAGAGATGAAATGTCCTCTGTCACCGGCTTTCCCTTAATTGGCCTGCTCAGCCCGCTGGGCGGGCTTAACAAGGTCAATCAAGGGACAATAGCGTGGGTTGGCTGGACATCATTGGGGGCGGGACTAAAACCCGACAACCAGCAGTCCCGCCTCCAACGCGCCCCCATTGATAAAATCCAGCCCTTAATCTCTCCTGCCTTCCACCCTAGCACAGACCTTCCCTTTTGTTTTTTACTCCCCTCCCCCCTTTCCCTGCCTCTGCACTTGCCTAAAACCTACTTTTAGCACCCCAAAAAAGTTAGCGCCCCCTGAAGGGATAATTACAAGTCCTAGACCTTTCGGACTACCCCAGATCAGGCGTATTCCCCAGACATTTACCTTCAACTAAAGTTTGCGGTAGCCAGATCCTATAAGACGCTTAATTGGGTCTAAATGTCAGACTACCTCTCCCTAAAGGAAAGAAACGGTCTAAAGATGTTACCGTCCTCCAGATAGTACTTTTAATAAGTTTAACTAGACTGTAATCTTCTGGATATTATGAGGGTCCGGAATACCCCCCAGAATTCTGCAACTCCTTTGAGTGTACAGAAATTGAGTTCGCAAGATGATACAGAAATACTCTTTGAGATTATTCTAACAATATATAGATTTATTAACGAACCGACATTTAGATAACATTTATTATGGCAATCGCAACTTTAATCGTTCAAAATACAAATAGCTTACATTTCTTATTCTCAGAGATCCTTATTCTCAAATCTTAACTTCGTTACATTTCCATACTTCTACTTATTTCTTAATCCAGAATATCCACCAAAATCAAATACCTTGATTACCTGAGACTCAAAAGTTGTAAACTTACAGAGAATGTCTGTAAAGTTGAGAAACGCTTGTCTTCCCAGCGACTTCTGACTTTCCATCTGAAAAGCTCTCATTTTTATATCTTTTCTTAGGTGGCTTATCCTTTGAAATATTCGTGCTGATGTAAGCTTAATTGTATCAAGTCATTCTTTGCTGACTTTGTTCTATTCTTTATTGATATCTCTGTTGAATGCTTTCTGTCTTTACTGTCAATTTAGCCATTGCATGCATAATTATGTTTCTACCTTAGATGTTTCAAAAACCATCATAAACACAATGACAGCAATGGTTTCTGTTTGATGCAATTCTTATCGAAGTCTTTCTATTGAATTTCTAGTACTACTTTAACTGGTTATTCTCAGACATTGTGAATCTGTGGTATTCCAAGTTCAATACAAGAGCAATGTAATTGCTTGGTGTATCCATTGAAGTAATATTTTCAAAGTCATTTTGTTTGTGTACCTTTTACAACTTGTAAATTAAAAACACTTCTCTAGTATCTTCATGCATTTCTAATTTACTTCAATTGGTTTTTATCAGACCTCGGGTCTCCATCTTTCAAGCTTAACATTAAAACTATTTGTTCAGCAGGCGTTTCTTTTACTTGATGTCATATCTTCAAAGCCTTCTGTAGGTATCATATTTACAATATGTAAATTGAAAACACTTTAACTCAGTGTTTACTTGTTTTCTAGCTATCTCAATTGGTTGCATATTTAATCATGTTTCCTGTTTCTAAGTTTAACATAAAACTATTTTACGACAGGTATTTCTTACTTGATGTCATTTCTTCAAAGGCACTTGTTTTTTTTAATGTTCTGTGCACCTGTTCGACGTGTTAGATAATAACACTTTACTTGGGTCATTCCATTGTTTTCCTCCAAAACTCTAGACATAGAGGAACCTCCCAATGGTTTGCTTCAATAGGGCATTGTCTTTGTCAATATCCCATTCCCATATCAAAGCTTGTGTTCACAGCTTTGTGTTAACAAACCATCTTATCTCATAAGCCTGTATTGTGCCTGCAGCCTGTGTCTGCTAAGGCTTATGTCTTTTAAACCCAGTATGTCATTTATTAATAATTTCAGAAATCTGTTTTTAGTATCGTATATTTTTCTGAATCCTGGCTATTCCTTCACACCCTGTGCCCGAAATTCAATGGTAGCGCCCTAAGCAGGAGGCGGGGCGCTACTGGAAGCGCTCCCCCTCCCTCTTGGGGCGCTCCAGTTCAATATCGCGGCGCTACGTGCAGCAGAGCCGTGCGCATCGTCACGTAGCGCCGCGGTACTGCAGGCCTCCCTCCCCTGATTAAAGGGGAGGGGCCTAGCGCAGCGCGCACTGGGGCTCTGCTGGCCCACCGGGGAGCGGGGTGCCGGCAAAAGAGCCCGGCGCTCAAGAGGACTGCCGGGCTGACTGATCGCGGCCGGCACCCTGCAGGAGGAGGCCAGAGAGGGCAGGTGCTGGCAGACAGCCCCCCAAAAAAATGGCCGCCCGGCACCTGCCCTTTAATCTGCGCTGCCCCGGCCGCTGAAACGCCCCCCTGACCCTGTCGGACATAGCGTCTGGTGATAGGTCAGGGGGCGCGAGCCAAGTTTGTAGCCAGGGTGCACGCGGGGCGCTGCGCACAGCGATGACGTCATCGCCAGAGGTGCAGCGCCGTGGGGTGCTAATGCCTTCCACCGCCGCTAACCTCCCGCTGAATTTCGCAGGAGGCATTAGCAGCGCCGCGCCCAGGCGCTAGTTGCTTTGCGTCCCGTTAGTGCCCCCTCGTGGTGCTAACGGGAGACGCAAAGCAACCAAATTTTCCCCCCGTTATATCTCTAACTTTTTCCAGTTCTGACGAAAGTTCATCGACCTGAAACGTTAACTCTGTTTCTCTCTCCACAGATGCTGCCTGACCTGCTGAGCATTTCCTGTTTTTATTTCAGATTTCCAGCATCTGCAGTATTTTGCTTTTGTATAAGGGATTAATAAGCTGCCTTCCAGATCACTGTGTGCCTATGGTCATATTTCAGTCCACAGGTGACATTGGTTATGCTTGTGGAATTGGCCCTTTATGATGGGCATGAAAAGGAGCATCTGATGAGAGTCCAAATCATAACAAGAGACTCCCATTTGGTCGCTGTGTTATGACACCCTTTGAAAAACTGCAAGTGTTGGCAATGCTGACCTGGTACCAATTTAGCAGCAAGTTAAGAGCAGTTTTATGTTGTGAATTCAGTCGAACCTGTCCTGGGACCTTTGAAGCTCATTTCGTTCAAGATCCGTACAAAATAAATGTTTTCATTCCAGCAATCTGGCCTGAATTCAAATCCAGGTCCGAGGGTGAACAAACAGTCTGTCATATCATCCCCAGTTAAAGAATCTTTTTATGAAATTTGGACATTTTTTTATAATTGTAAAGTTGCAAATTCTATTCAGAACATTGAAAAAGAAAGAATATGATCAGCATGATAGACGATCATGACACTGTACAGCTTATAAAATAGTAACCTTATTACAGAAGTGCCAGTGGAGATTTCAGCCTCAAGGCATTTAGCCTTCCTGCTCTGCACTCCCTGTGGACTGAATGTATCAGGTTTTATGTAACCTAGGTTATGGATCTTTCCATATTTAGTTATGATCACACAGACATCTATACCCACCAAGCATTTATTTGAGCACCACTCTCACAAACAATAATCCTTTGGCTGTCCTTCATAAATCGCTTAATTTTTCTCTAACTTACCAATTAAGAGGATGCGGAACATTCCAGCTTATAATAGAGAAAAAGAAAAGAAAAAGCTAGTTATTGACTTTGTTAACAATTATCTTTAGATACCTAAACACCACTTATAGAACTTTGGGACGAGGTAACATTTCAAGGACTCTCCGAAGGATGGTCTTGTGAGAAGATTGGCAAATTGAGACAGAGTGTGCTTAAAGTTCCCATCAATCTACTGTACTGACAAATCTGAGCAACACAAGCAGGTGAGTAGAGTGATCACAGAGTAAACCTATCAAAACACTGCAGTCAGAGTTTAAGGAACGAGGGAGGAATTTAGAAAGCAGGATCTCAAAGGTAGTAATCTCTGGATTACTCCCAGTGCCACACGCGAGTGAGGGTAGAAATAGGAAGACACGGCAGGTTAATGCGTGGGTAGAGACATGGTGCAGGAGGGAGGGCTTCAGATTCCTGCGACATTGGGACCAGTTCTGTGGCTGGAGGGACCTGTTCATGAGGAAAGGTTGGACAGGCTAGGCTTGTATCCGTTGGAGTTTAGAAGAGTAAGAGGAGACTTGATTGAAACATATAGGGGGAAAAATTCAGTTGGTTGCGCCTCCCGTTAGCGCCTTAAGAGGGCGCTAATGGGGCGCAAATCATCTGGCGCCCAGGCGCGGCCATGTTTGCGCCGCTCGCGAAATTAACTAGACATTTTGCAGCGGCGCTAAACACTACCACCACGATCTCCTGCGCCGGCAGATTGTGACGTCAGTCGAGTGCGCAACGCCCCGGTATCGCCCCGGAGCAGATATTGAGTGGCGCCCCCTGCCTTACCGCCTGACGCAAGCAACGACAGGTTGAGGGGAGCGTTCAGCAGTCATGAAGGGAAAGCGGGAGTGCTATTTAAAGGTGACCGCTTCCTGCCTTTTATTGTTGGTGCCATTTTTGAACTACGCATTCTGAGAGAGAGAGGGAGAGACTTCTGGAGAGATTCAATGCTGTGTGAAGGAGTTTGGGGTACTGAGCAGGACTTTGCAGGTTCATTTTGATTTGCCATTCCTTGTATCGATTTAGAAGAGACTTTGGTCCTGCACTCTGAGCTCTTTGCCTGGTACTCTCCATTGTTCTTTCCAGCAGATTTGATGTGCAGGTCTCTCCAGGCAGAGATTCAAGGATGCAATGAGCAGGATGTGGATGGAAAGCAAGATTAACCATCCCCTTTAAGAACTGGCCTGTGCCATTGTGTGTGTGTTCCATTGCTGACTGACATTACATGAGCTTCGCCAGCGCTCTGAGGTAGCGCCTCGCTCCTCGGCCTTTGCGCCTTAAGACAGGTGTGAAGCGCCTGATTTAGCGCTCCAATCACCTCCAGGGGCGATAAAAGTCAAGTTTGCAGTCGGTGGCGATAATTAGCGCCAGGCGCTAATCTTTGCGCCCGGCCGATAATTGCGCCCCAAATGGGGCGATACTGAATTTCTCCCCCATAAGATCCTGAGGGGTCTTGACAGGGTGGATGTGGAGAGGATGTTTCTTCTTGTGGGAGAATCTAGAACTAGGGGGTCACTGTTTAAAAATAAGAGGTCGCCCATTTAAGACAGAGATGAGGAGAAATTTTTTCTCACAGAGGGTCGTGAGTCTTTGGAACTCTCTTCCTCAGAGGGCGGTGGAAGCAGAGTCTTTGAATATTTTTAAGGCAGAGGTAGATCGATTCTTGATAAGCAAGGGGGTGAAAGGTTATCGGGGGTAGGCGGGAATGTGAAGTAATCGGATCAGCCATGATCTTATTGAATGGCGGAGCAGGCTCGAGGGGCCGAGTGGCCGACTCCTGCTCCTAATTCATATGTTTGTATGTATGGTCGTATGTTCAAGATGGACGGGTTGCAGCTGAACAGAGCTGGGACCGATATCCTTGCAGGCCGGTTAACTAGTGCCGTGGGGAAGGGTTTAAACTAATTCACCAGGGAGTTGGGCACCAGGATGTAGTATTAAAAAGTAGAAACAAGGTGCACAGAGGACTGGGAGAGACAGTTAGAGTTAGAAATAATACAGAATTAGCCGGGATCATAGAAAATACAAAGTGGTCTAAGTTAGGTTTGGAATGCATGTGTGTAAATGCACAGAGTGTGGTTAATAAGGTTGGTGAGCTGCAGGCACAAATAGTCACATGGGAATATGATGTAGTGGCGATAACTGAGACCTGGCTCAAAAAAGGGGAGGATTAGATTTTTAATGTTCCTGGGTACAAGCTATTCAGGAAAGATAGGGAAGGGGAAAAAGGAGGAGGGGTAGCAGTTTTGATTAAGGAAAATATTGCAGTGCTAGAAAGAGAGAATGGCCAAGAAATTAGAGTAGGCCGGAAACCTGCTGGTGCCACCATGGGCCGAAGTTAACGGCCGCCCGCGATAATAGTGAAGCCTGCCTGCTAATTTAAATTAGTGCAGCGCAAAACCGGCAGTGAAAGACTGGTTTTCCTGCGGTAGTCTCAGCAGAAGGCCCAATGTAGCATGGCCGCACCGTCCCTGGAGCGAGCCAGCGTTGTCTTAAAGCAAGGCTGTCATTTTAGAAAGCAGTGTCGATCCCTTAAAGGGGAACTGCTTCTAAAATGAAACAAAAAATCATTTAAAAACAGGCAGTCTTTAGCTCTTAGAGCTGAACTACCTTTCGCACGTAAAAAATGGTAAAAGTGCTTCAGTACTAAAACAAATAGCTCAACAAGCCAGGGAAGGAGCACCCAGGGTCTCACACGCAGCACTCCAGCTTTGTGCAGGGGGTCAACACTGTAACCCACAGGGCCCAGGAGGCCCTCCAGAAAGAACGAGGTGTGACCACATCACCGAGGCCGTCACTGCCAGCAGTATCGCCCCATGACCTGGCTCCAGTGCCCAAAGAAGCTTCATGGCCTCAGACCAGTGGTCAAGGTCAGTGAATGCATCTTCAAAAGCCGTCTCCTACCAACTGCACCACTAGCCTCACACACGGCTCATTGCACGACCCACCCACACCCATCACTCACCTACCAACAATCTGTACCAATCACGAGGCACACCTTCCATTCCTAGCTTCAACTCAGCTCCTTGGAGGAGATGGTGCTGGCCATTCTTGGCAGGAGCATGGCTGAGTCCTTGGCCAGCGGCGGAGCTGAAAGGTTACAAGATGCGGGTATCCTCATACTTTATCCCCCTTCTCATGTCCCACTTCCCCCTCATCTCACAATCTCTTCTGATTTACAAGGTCTGCATGTTGTAAGCACGCACCTCTAGCTTACCCGCCCTCCCCCACCCCCCACCTCCCCTCAACACAACTCTACCCTTGTGCCTTCCTCATTTCAGGCACCCAAGAAATTCAGCCTGCCCAGCCAGTGGGTCAATAAGAAGAGGGAGAGAAGAGTGAAGAAGAAGAAGAGACAGCATCACTCGATTTCACACTCCCGGCCACCAGCTCCTCAAGGCTGACCAGCATGGCTATCTGCAGTGTCCCCCACTGAAAGTCAGCAGCCTTCCACCAGCCATGCTCAGCCACTGGGGTAGTACTGCATGACATCACTAGGATAGGCAAAGGCACACTCAAGACAGTCACTAAGGGAATGCACAAGGGTAATTAGTTGATTTCTTGATGTCATATTGGATGGATAGATGTATAAAGTTAGATTGGAAAGTTTGCTTTGTGGTGGTTTTATTTCAGCATTGTGGCCAAGAGGACGCTGTGATGGTCAGTAACAGAGGGAAGGTAAGGTGTGGGACTAATGTTGAAAGGGGAATTGGGGTTGTGGTCACTGTGACCACAGGCAGATGATTCCATCCCGGATATCCCGGCCAGAAAGGGGCTGTCTGGGCTGCATACTTCCTTCCGCTTCCTCCTCTTCTGCATCTTCCTCTTCTCCTTCCTCCTCTTCTGCATCTTCCTCTTCTCCTTCCTCCTCTTCTGCATCTTCCTCTTCCCTCTGCGAGCAGATGCTAGAAATCTGAAATAAAACCAGAAAATGGTGCAAATACTCAGCATCTCAACCAAAGATGTTGTTTCTCTCTCCATGGATGCTGCCTGACCTGCTGAGTATTTGCACCATTTTTTGTCTTCTCAGAGGCCTTCCTTTACCAGCCGAAGCCTTGCAAGCATCCAGCAGCACTCCCTGCACACTTTAGAAACTTTTAATATCTATTGCACCAAGCCACTACTTCAATATAATATAAAAAGAGTCCAAATATTTTAAATCCAAACTTACCTGAAAGTGTGTGTGTCCCTTTAAGAAGCGCTGACAGCGTCTCTGCAGGGCTGCGACACGCACACTTTCCTGAGCATGATGAGGACCCGGCGTTAAACAGAGTGAGAAGGTCAAAGTTTGCAGAGTGGTGTTAAATCAGGCTTTGCCGACTGACGTCACGCTCTGCTCAGTTACATTTTAGGGGCCAGCGCTGTCAACGACAATGCTATGGCCCTTACCAAAATGGCAGCCTCCATGTCCCGTGCCGGAGGTGGGCGAAAGCAATGCGGTAGTCATTTTTTTCTGAGCAAACCAACGTTAACGGCCAATGTCCTTTAAGGATCAAAGACAGAATCTATTTGGTTGGACTTGAGAAACAATAAAGGAGCTATTACACTACTTGGTGTATTTTATAGGCCACTAAGAACATACAAACATAAGAACATAAGAATTAGGAGCAGGAGTCGGCCATTCGGCCCCTCGAGCCTGCTCCGCCATTCAATAAGATCATGGCTGATCTTCTACCTCATCTCCACTTTCCTGCACTATCCCCATATCCCTTGATTCTCTTAATATTCTAAAATCTATCGATCTCTGTCTTGAATATACTCAACGACTGAGTCTCCACAGCCCTCTGGGGTAGAGAATTCCAAAGATTCACCACCCTCTGAGTGAAGAAATTCCTCCTCATCTCAGTCCTAAATGGCCAACCCCTTATCCTGAGACTGTGACGCCTGGTTCTAGACTCCCCAGCCAGGGGAAACTTCCTCCCTGCATCTACCCTGTCAAACCCTGTAAGAATTTTGTATATTTCAATGAGATCACCTCTCATTCTTCTCAACTCTAGAGAATATAGGCCTAGTCTGCTCAATCTCTCCTCATAGGACAATCCCCACCATCCCAGGAACCAGTCTGGTGAACCTTCGTTGCACTCCCTCTATGGCAAGTATATCCTTCCTTAGGTAAGGAGACCAAAACTGTACACAATACTCTAGGTGTGGTCTCACCAGGGCCTGATATAATTGCAGTAAGACGTCTTTACTCTTATACTGAAATTCTCTTGTAATAAAGGCCAACATACCATTTGCTTTCCTAATTGCTTGCTGTACCTGCATGTTAACTTTCAGTGATTCATGTACAAGGACACCCAGGTCCCTCTGAACGCCAACATTTCCCAATCTCTCAATATTTAAAAAATACTCTGCTTTTCTATTTTTCCTACCAAAGTGGATAACTTCTCATTTCTCCACATTATATTCCATTTGCCATGTTCTTGCCCACTCACTTAGCCTGTCTATATCCCCTTGAAGCCTCCTTGCATCCTCCTCACAACTTACATTCCCACCCAGTTTTGTATCATCAGCAAACTTGGATATCTTACATTTGGTCCCCTCATCCAAATCATTGATATAGATTGTGAATAGCTGAGGCCCAAGCACTGATCCTTGCGGTACCCCACTAGTTACAGCCTGCCATCGCGAAAATTACCCGTTTATTCCTACTCTCTGTTTTCTGTCCGTTAACCAATCCTCAATCCATGCTAGTATATTACCCCCAATCCCATGAGCCCTAATTTTATTTAATAACCTCTTGTGTGGCACCTTATCGAATGCTTTCTGAAAATCCAAATACATCACATCCACTGGTTCCCCCTTATCTATTCTGCTAGTTACAACCTCAAAAAACTCTAACAGATTCGTCAAACACGATTTCCCTTTAATAAATCCGTGTTGACTCTGCCCAATCCTATTATTATTTTCTAAGTGCCCTGTTACCACGTCCTTAATAATAGATTCTAGCATTTTCCCTACTTCTGATGTCAGGCTAACTGGTCTGTAGTTCCCCGTTTTCTCTCTCCCTCCTTTCTTAAATAGTGGGGTTACATTTGCTACCTTCCAACCGCAGGAATGTTCTAGAATCAATGGAATTTTGGAAACTGACAACCAATGCATCCACTATCTCTATAGCCACCTCTTTTAAAACCCTAGGATGTAGGCCATCGGGTCCAGGGGATTTATTGGCTTTCAGTCCCATTAATTTCTCCAGCACTATTTTTTTACAAATACTCATTTCTTTCAGTTTCTCATTCTCCACTATTTCCGGAAGTTTTTTGCATCTCCTTCCGTGAAGACAGATACATAGGGCTTGATTTTCTCAGCGGTGTCGGGATGGTGGCAAGTCAGCTGGTTGCCGGGTTCCGGTCCTGCTCCCGGCTGCAGCCGCTCTGTCAACGGGATTTTCCCTTGATTGGCCTTGTAAAGCCCCGCCCTGCGGGTTTCCCAGCCAATTAACAGGAAGCGGGTCTGATGACGTCATTTGATGACGCGTCATCAGCCGGTTTCCTTAAAGGGGCCACAGGCACAATGATTTTGACAGTTATTCTGTCAGTGTTTTACAGCATTGAGGTGCTGCAAACACTGACAAGCACAGCACAAAGGTGGATGGTTGCACCAAGGCTCTCCAATAACTCACTCCATATGTTGATGGAGGGAGTCACAGCACGCAGGGAGGTTCTCTTCCCTTCCAAGGGTGGAGGAGACCTCCCCAGGACACCAACGCAGCCTGGTTGCACATTGCACAGGAGGACACAAGCAGGGATGTCGTGAGGAGTCCCTGGCTGCAGTGGCGCCAACCTTTCAATGATCTCAGTGTATCACGAAACGTTACTGCAAAGCCACACTCAAACTCACCCTGCTGTGCCACTCAACACATCCCCATCACGCTACCTTCCCTACCATTCTCCTGCACATCCTTACTCACACCAACTTACCTTGCACCTCCACCCATCTCTATCTACATTATCACTTCCCCATCTCACTAGCCACACCTGACACTCACCCTCATCCAACTGCAAGTATACCAACTAACAACACACAAGGGTAGACACTTGAGAGGATTAACCAATGTCCATGTGAAGTTTCTGGTAATGTGTTGTCATACAGTGAAATCTATATTTTCAACACTGCCCCTTATTGGACAGATCTGAGCGCACCTTGAGAAGAGTTTTACTGAGTTACAGTGAATGTTGAGACAGAATTCCACCCCACCCCCACCCCCCGCTATAGTGATGAGTGTGGATGGAATGGCTTGGACATTAAAGGGATGCTTCACAGTGTTGGTGTGGGGTGGTGTCAACCTGGTGCATCATGTGGCAGCCAGGGTTTACAGCGTCAAGTGAAGTTAATCTGGCCATGGTGATGCCATCGCTGGCCTTGTTCACAAAAGGGGAGAAGGATAAACCCGGCAATTACAGGCCAGTCAGTTTAACGTTGGTGGTGGGGAAGTTTTTAGAAACAATAATCCGGGAGAAAATTAACAGTCACTTGGACTAGCGTAGACTAATAAAGGAGAGCCAGCACCGATTTGTTAAGGGCAAATCGTGGTTGACTAACTTGATTGAGTTTTTTGGTGAGTTAACAGAGAGGGTGGATGAGGGCAGTGCAGTTGATGTTGTGTATATGGACTTTCAAAAGGTGTTTGATAAATTACCACATTATAGGTTTGTTAGCAAAATTGAAGCCCATGGGATAAAAGGAGTAGTAGCAATTTGGATACACAATTGTCTAAGGGATAGAAAACAGAGAGTTGTGGTGAATGACTATTTTTCGGACTGGAGGGAGGTATACAGTGGAGTTCCCCAAGGTCCAGTACTAGGACCACTGCTGTTTTTGATATACATTAATGACTTGGACTTGAGGGTACAGGACACAATTTTGAAATTTGCAGATGACATGAAACTTGGAAGTGTTGTAAACAGTGAGGAAGATAGTTTTTAATTCGTTCATGGGATGTGGGCGTCGCTGGCAAGGCCAGCATTTATTGCCCATCCCTAATTGCCCTTGAGAAAGTGGTGGTGAGCCGCCTTCTTGAACCGCTGCAGTCTGTGCGGTGAAGGTACTCCCACAGTGCTGTTAGGGAGGGAGTTCCAGGATTTTGAGCTATCGATGATGAAGGAGCTGCGATATACTTCCAAGTCAGGATGGCAGCGGACCTGACAACAAAAACAAGTAGTGACTTCACAGGAAAGCAGGGAAGTGATCGGTTGGTCAGTATTTCTCTCTTTATCTTGGGCATTGGTTTAAATTAAGAGCCGGGATTAAAAACTAAACGTTCAAAAAGAGGGAGCTGATTGGTGAGTATCTGGTAAGTGTTTTTACTTGGCTTTCTTAAAGTTTTTAAGTTTATTCCAGCTAGGTTAGTAAATAGTCTGTTAATTACAGGTATGGCAGGGCAGCTCATATCCGTGGAATGCACATCCTGTGCCATGTGGGAAATCCTGGACACCTCTCGTGGTCTGGACGACCACATGTGCGGGAAGTGTCGCCAGCTACAGCAGCTCGAGCACCGGGTTACGGAGCTTGAGCGGCGGCTGCAGTCACTGCTGTGCATCCGCGAGGCTGAGAGCTACGTGGACAGCACGTTTCGGGGGTGGTCACCCCGCAGCTTAAGAGTGTGCAGGCAGAGAGGGAATGGGTGATCGTCAGACAGAAGAGGAGGACCAGGCAGGTAGTGCAGGAGTCCCCTGAGCCTATCTTGCTCACCGACCAGTATTCGGTGCTGAGTACTGGTGAGGGCGATGGTTCCTCTGGGGAGTGCAGCCAGAGCCAAGTCCACAGCACCATGGAAGGCTCAGCTGCACAGGCGGGGGGGAAGAGGAGAGGGAGAGCAATAGTGGTAGGGGATTCAATAGTTAGGGGAGCAGACAGGCGTTTCTGCGGCCACAGACGTGACTCCAGGATGGTATGTTGCCTCCCTGGTTCTAGGGTCAAGGATGTCACTGAACGGCTGCAGAGCATTCTGAGGGGGGAGGGTGAACAGCCAGAGGTCATGGTCCATATCGGTACCAACGGCATAGGTAGGAAGAGGGATGAGGTCCTGAGTTTAGGGAGCTAGGGAAGAGGTTAAAAAGCAGGACCTCAAAGGTAGTAATCTCTGGATTACTACCAGTGCCACATGCTAGTGAGTACAGAAATAGGAAGATAGAGCAGATGAATGCGTGGCTGGAGAGATGGTGTAGGAGGGAGGGCTTTAGATTCCTGAGGAATTGGAACCATTTCTGGGGGAGGTGGGACCTCTACAAGCCAGACGAGTTGCACCTCAATGGGAACGGGACCAATATCCTCGCGGGAGGGTTTGCTACTGCTGTTGGGGAGGGTTTAAACTAGCTTGGCAGGGGGATGGGATCCTAAGTATCGAGTCAATAGGGAGGGAAGAAAAACTGGAATTGGAAAACAAAAACGTAGAAAGTAAATTGGAAGGACAGAGGAATCAAGGGCTAGATAGTAGTCAACTAGGAAGTTTGCCTGTACTAAATGGTATATACTTCAATGCAAGGAGTGTAGCGAACAAGGGAGATGAGCTGAGGGCACAGGTAGATACTTGGGACTATGATATTATAGCTATTACAGAGACGTGGCTGAAAGAGGGGCAGGTATGGCAGCTCAACATTCCTGGTTACAGGATTTTCAGACGGGATAGAGAGGGAGGTAAAAGGGGAGGGGGGTTCGTGGTATTGATTAAAGAAACTATTACAGCTGTGAGGCGGCGGCGACCAGGTAGGCCCACAGAGGCGGCGGACCTGGGTGGAGCGGCTGCGGCGAGGCGGAGGACTTAAGAGGCGGCGGCGATCAGGTAGGCCCACAGAGGCTTTTAAAGTGCGGGACGCAGTGGTTGCTGGGTAGGTGAGTAATTTTTACCTGTATATAAGTTGGGCGGTTCCTAAACCCGAGACACTACACTTGTAGTGTCCCCCACCCTTCCTCCTCCTCTAACCTAAAGGAGGTGAGTGACTATCAGGTAAGCTCTTTTTTGTTCTAGTTTAATCTGCAAGTTAGCTGGAGGGGATGGCAGGGGAGGCAGTGAAATGTTCCTCCTGCAGAATGTTTGAGGTGAGGGACGCCGTAGGTGTCCCTGCTGATTACACCTGTGGGAAGTGCACCCATCTCCAGCTCCTCGAAAACCGTGTTAGGGAACTGGAGCTGGAGCTGGATGAACTTCGGATCATTCGGGAGGCAGAGGAGGTCATAGATAGAAGCTTCAGGGATGTAATTACTCCAAAGCATGAAGATAGATGGGTGACGGTGAGAGGGGCTAGGAGGAAGCAGTCAGTGCAGGGATCCTCTGTGGTCGTTCCCCTCAGTAACAGGTATACCGCTTTGAATACTGTTGAGGGGGACGACTTACCAGTGGTAAGCCACGGTGACCGGATCTCCGGCGCTGGGTCGGTCCCTGTGGCTCAGAAGGGAAGGGGGGAGAGCAGGAGAGCAATAGTTATTGGGGACTCAATAGTCAGAGGGACAGATAGGAGGTTCTGTGGCAGCAAAAGAGACTCACGGATGGTATGTTGCCTCCCGGGTGCCAGGGTCCGTGACGTCTCGGACCGTGTTTTCAGAATCCTCAAAGGGGAAGGGGAACAATCACAAGTCGTGGTACACATCGGTACCAACGACATAGGTAGGAGAAGGGACGGGGATTTAAAACAGGAATTTAGGGAGCTAGGTTGGAAGCTGAGAGCCAGTACAAACCATGTTGTAATTTCTGGTTTGTTGCCGGTGCCACGTGCTAGCGAGTTGAGGAACAGGGAGAGAGTGCAGATAAACACGTGGCTGCAGGGATGGTGTAGGGGGGAGGGTTTCAGTTATGTGGATAATTGGAGCACATTCTGGGGAAGGTGGGACCTGTACAAACAGGACGGTTTGCACCTGAACCAGAGGGGCACCAATATCCTGGGAGGGAAATTTGCTACGGCTCTTCGGGGGGGTTTAAACTAATTTGTCAGGGGGATGGGAAAAAGGGCTGTAGTCCACGAGCCAGTGGTGAGTGTAGGGAGGTACTGAGGAGGGTATCAAGGTCGCAGGAATGTACCGGCAGACAGGAAGATGGCTTGAAGTGTGTCTACTTCAATGCAAGGAGCATCCGGAATAAGGTAGGAGAACTTGGAGCGTGGATTGGTACTTGGGACTACGATGTGGTGGCCATTACGGAGACATGGTTAGAACAGGGACAGGAATGGTTGTTGGAAGTTCCGGGGTATAGATGTTTCAGTAAGAGTAGGGAAGTTGGTAAGAAAGGTGGAGGAGTAGCATTGTTAATCAAGGATAGTTTAACAGCGGCAGAAAGGCAGTTCGAGGGGGATCTGCCGTCTGAGGTAATATGGGCTGAAGTTAGAAATAGGAAAGGAGCGGTCACGTTGTTAGGAGTTTTCTACAGGCCCCCAAATAGTAATAAAGATGTGGAGGAAGAAATTGCAAAGCAGATTATGAATAGGTGTGGAGGTCACAGAGTAGTTGTCATGGGTGACTTCAACTTTCCAAATATTGATTGGAACCTTTATAGGTCAAACAGTTCGGATGGGATAGTTTTTGCACAGTGTGTGCAGGAGGGTTTCCTGACACAATATGTGGATAGGCCGACAAGAGGTGGGGCCATGTTGGATTTGGTACTGGGTAATGAACCGGGCCAAGTGTTTGATTTGTATGTGGGAGAGCACTTTGGAGATAGTGACCACAATTCGGTAACTTTCACTATTGCAATGGAGAGGGATAGGGCCATACGGCAGGGCAGGGTTTATAATTGGGGGAGGGGTAATTATGATGCGATTAGGCAAGAATTAGGGAGTATAAGATGGGAACAGAAACTATCAGGGAAAGGCACAAACGAAAAGTGGAGCTTTTTCATGGAGCAATTACTGCGTGTCCTTGATAGGTATGTCCCTGTCAGGCAGGGAGGAAATGGCCGAGTGAGAGAACCATGGTTCACAAAAGAGGTTGAATGTCTAGTCAAGAGGAAAAAGGAAGCGTATGTAAGGATGAGAAAACAAGGTTTAGTTGGGTCGATTGAGGGGTACAAGGTAGCAAGGAATGAGCTAAAAAAAGAGCTTAGGAGAGCTAGGAGGGGGCATGAGAAGTCCTTGGCGGGTCGGATCAAGAAAACCCCAAGGCTTTTTACTCTTATGTGAGAAATAAAAGAATGACCAGGGTGAGGGTAGGGCCGGTCAAGGACAGTAGTGGGAACTTGTGCATGGAGTCAGAAGAGATAGGAGAGGTGATGAATGAATACTTTTCGTCAGTGTTCACCGAGGAGAGGGGCCATGTTCTTGAGGATGAGAGTGTGATAAAGGTGGATAGGCTGGAGGTGGTAGATGTTCTGAGGGAAGATGTTTTAGCAATTTTGAAGAACCTGAGGGTCGATAAGTCCCCTGGGCCAGATGGGATATATCCTAGGATTCTTTGGGAGGCAAGGGAGGAGATTGCAGAGCCTCTGGCTTTGATCTTTGGGTCCTCACTGTCCACGGGGATGGTGCCAGAGGACTGGAGAGTGGCGAATGTTGTTCCTCTCTTCAAGAAAGGAAATAGGAATGACCCTGGTAATTATAGGCCGGTTAGTCTTACTTCGGTGGTTGGTAAGATAATGGAAAAGGTCCTGAGGGATAGGATTTATGACCATTTGGAAAGGGGCAACTTAATCAGGGATAGTCAACACGGATTCGTGAAGGGTAAGTCTTGCCTAACAAATTTGATTGAATCCTTTGAGGAGGTAACTAAGTGTGTAGATGAAGGTAGAGCAGTTGATGTCGTATACATGGATTTTAGTAAGGCGTTTGATAAGGTTCCCCATGGTCGTCTCATGAAGAAAGTAAGGAGTTGTGGGATAGAGGGAAATTTGGCAGATTGGATAAGTAACTGGCTATCTCATAGAAGGCAGAGGGTGGTGGTGGATGGAACATTTTCGGACTGGAGACCAGTTACCAGCGGTGTGCCACAGGGGTCGGTGCTGGGTCCTCTGCTGTTTGTGATTTTTATCAATGACTTGGAGGAGGGGACTGAAGGGTGGATCAGTAAATTTGCTGATGACACCAAGATTGGTGGAGTAGTGGATGAGGTGGAGGGCAGTTGTAGGCTGCAAAGAGACATTGATAGGATGCAGAGCTGGGCCGAAAAATGGCAGATGGAATTTAACCCTGATAAGTGCGAGGTGATTCATTTTGGTAGGGCAAATTTGAATAAGGATTACAGGGTCAACGGCAGGGTTCTGAGGAACGTGGAGGAGCAGAGGGATCTGGGGGTTCATATCCACAGATCTCTGAAGGTTGCCACTCAAGTGGATAGAGCAGTAAAGAAGGCCTATGGTGTGTTGGCGTTTATTAACAGAGGGTTTGAGTTTAAGAACCGTGAGGTTATGCTGCAACTGTACAGGACCTTGGTGAGACCACATTTGGAATATTGTGTGCAGTTCTGGTCACCTCACTATAGGAAGGACGTGGAAGCATTGGAAAGAGTGCAAAGGAGATTTACCAGGATGCTGCCTGGTTTGGGGGGGAGGTCTTATGAGGAAAGATTGAGGGAGTTGGGGCTTTTCTCTTTAGAGCGGAGGAGGATGAGAGGCGACTTAATAGAGGTTTATAAGATGATGAGGGGGATAGATAGAGTGGATGTTCAGAGACTATTTCCTCGGGTAGAGGCAGCTGTTACAAGGGGGCATAGCTATAAGGTGCATGGGGGGAGATATAGAAGGGATGTCCGAGGTAGATTCTTTACTCAGAGAGTGGTTGGGGTGTGGAATGGACTGCCTGCTGTGATAGTGGAGTCAGACACTTTAGGAACTTTCAAGCGGTTATTGGATAAGCACATGGAGCACACCAGAGTGACAGGGAGTGTGATAGCTTGATCTTGGTCTCGGACAATGCTCGGCACAACATCGAGGGCCGAAGGGCCTGTACTGTGCTGTACTGTTCTATGTTCTATGTTCTATATGTTGGAGGGATCATCAAACGAGGCCATATGGGTTGAATTGAAAAACAAAAAAGGGGCGATCACACTGCTGGGAGTGTACTACAGACCCCCAAACAGTGAGAGGGAGATAGAAGAACAAAAACTACAGGGCAGTAATAGTAGGGGATTTCAACTACCCCAATAGTAACTGGGATATAATTAGTGTGAAGGGTATAGAGGGTGCGGAATTCCTAAAATCCATCCTGGAGAACTTTTTTAGCCAGTATGTAGCAAGCCCAACAAGGCAGGGGGCAGTTCTGGACTTAGTTTTAGGGAATGAAGCTGGGCAGGGAGAAGGCGTATCAGTGGGGGAGCATTTTGGTGCAAGTGACCATAATTCAGTTAGATTTAAGGTAGTTATGGAAAAGGACAAGGATGGACCAGGAATAAAAATTCTAAATTGGGGAAAAGCAAATTTTGCTAAGCTCAGAGGGGCTTTAGCCATAGTAGACTGGAAACAGCTACTTGAAGGTAAATCAGTGTCAGAGCAGTGGAGGCATTCAAGGAGGAGATCCGGAGGGTTCAGACCAAATATGTACCCTTAAAGAAAAAAGGTGGGACTAACAAATCTAGAGCCTCCTTGATGTCTAGGGACATACAGGGTAGGATAAAGAAAAAAAGGGAGGCGTATGACAGATACCGAGGACTAAATACTCCAGAATCTTTAGAGGAGTACAGAAAGTGCAGGAGTGCAATTAAAAATGATATTAGGAAAGCAAATAGAGAGCATGAAAAATTCTTGGCAAGTAAAATCAAGGAAAACCCAAAGATGTTTTATAAATATATTAAGAGTAAGAGGATAACTAAAGAAAGGATAGGGCCTATTAGAGATCATGAGGGTAATGTGTGTGTGGAGGCGGGAGATGTCTGTCGGGTTCTTAATGAATACTTTGCGTCTGTTTTCACAAAGGAGAGGGGCAAAGCAGACATTGCTATCGGGGGAGGAGTGTGAAATATTAGATGAAATAAACATAGTGAGAGAGGAAGTATTAAGGGGTTTAGCAGCTTTAAAAGTGGATAAATCCCCAAGCCCGGATGAAATGTATCCCAGGCTGTTAAGCGAAGCAAAAGAGGAAATAGCAGAGGTCCTGACCATCATTTTTCAATCCTCTCTGGCTTCAGATGTGGTGCCGGAGGACTGGAGGACTGCTAATGTGGTACCCTTGTTTAAAAAGGGAGAAAAGGATAGACTGAGTAATTACAGGCCACTCAGCCTAACCTCGGTGGTGGGAAAATTATTGGAAAGAATTCTGAAGGACAGGATAAATCTTCATTTAGAAAGACACGGATTAATCAAGGATAGTCAGCACGGATTTGTTAAGGGAAGGTCGTGTCTGACAAACTTGATTGAATTTTTTGAGGAGGTAACAAGGAGGGTAGATGAGGGTAGTGCATTTGATGTAGTGTATATGAACTTTAGCAAGGCTTTTGATAAGGTTCCACATGGCAGACTGGTCACAAAGTTAAAAGCCCATGGGATCCAGGGCAAAGTATCAAGTTGGATTCAAAACTGGCTCAGAGGCAGGAAGCAGAGGGTAATGGTTGATGGGTGTTTTTGTGACTGGAAGGCTGTTTCTAGTGGGGTTCCGCAGGGGTCAGTACTAGGTCCCTTGCTTTTTGTGGTATATATCAATGATCTAGACTTGAATATAGGGGGTATGATTAAGAAGTTTGCAGATGATACTAAAATCGGCTGTGTGGTTGATACTGAAGAAGGAAGCTGTAGAATGCAGGAAGATATCAATAAATTGGTCAGGTGGGCAGAACAGTTCAAATAGAATTCAATCCGGAGAAGTGTGAGGTAATGCATTTGGGGAGGGCTAACAAGGAAAGGGAATACACATTAAATGGTAGGTCACTGAGTAGTGTAGAGGAACAAAGGGACCTTGGAGTGCATGTCCACAGATCCCTGAACGTAGCAGACCAGGTAGATAAGGTGGTTAAGAAGGCATGCGGAATGCTTGCCTTTATTAGCTGTGGCATAGAATACAAGTCAGCTTGTTACCTCCCAGTCGGGGAACACTTCAGCAGTCAAGGACATTCAGCCTCGGATCTGCGGGTAAGCGTTCTCCAAGGCAACCTTAGAAACACACGACAACGCAAAATCATCGAGCAGAAACTGATAGCCAAGTTCCGCACTCATGAAGACGGTCTCAATCGGGATCTTGGGTTTATGTCACGATACATGACGTGATCCGGACTCGAGTCGTCGTTAGCTTGTTCACAGATGTGATTCCCAGTAAAAAAGTAAAAATTTTCCCAGTAAAAAAGTAAAAAAATGTTAAAGCTTTTCGTTTTACATACAGACGGCAGCTTTTGACACGTTAGAACCCCTGCGACTACACCTCATTGTCTCAGTTGTATCTTGCTATGTCTTTGATGTGGTACCTTCCTGGCTGACTTAATTAACTTTATCACACCTCGGCAGATAGTCAGGATGATTTAATTTATTGGTCTGCAATTGTAAAGTACACATGCTTTGTTTTCTATCTATATATGCTTTGGCGATTCTGTATCTAATTTACTTCACCTGAGGAAGGAGCAAATCGATAGCTCCGAAAGCTTGTGATTTCAAATAAAACTGTTGGACTATAACCTGGTGTTGTGCGACCTCTCAATTTTGTCCACCCCAGTCCAACACCGGCATCTCCGCATCATGACCACTATCGACACCACAAACTGCCGGCTCAAAGTGGAGAGAATCGCCAAGAAGATCGCGCATATCGACACCGACATCAAGTATCTACAGAGATGCAAGAAAGCAGACAAGATCCCGAAAGGACTACAGATCACGAACCCACTCAAGTCGACATACAACACAGACTACGCTGAGAGACTCTGCCGTCGTACCTCTCGCACACTCCTCAACCATCTCGTACACCAGCTCTACAGCAAACGCCACAACCTCGAAACCAAGATAGAGTCCATGCTCTCAGCCTGTGCTCAGGACACAGCAGACCAGTTACGAGACACCACCAAACAGACGAGGCAACGGAACTACGCTGCCTACATGCGCATCAAGAACAGGAAGCTTGAGAAACTCGGCATCACCACCAGCAGCAACCAAGCCTCCCCCGGTACCACGGCTGCAACCACAGGGAAGTCCATCGTCAACTTGTCCGACCATACCCTTCAACCAGACGAAATCGAAGTTCTCGCCCTAGGGCTCAAGTTCTGCCCAACCACCAAAATGGATCCCATCGGTCTCGCGGCAGACACGGAGGAATTCATCAGGAGAATGAGGCTCCGGGAATACTTCCACAAATCCCAAGATGTCAGCAACAAACCCAATGAGACAATCAATGATCCAGAACAGCAGACAGAGGGACTCGCAGTGCAGCAACCGAAGAAAAAAGAGTCAAACTGGACCCCTCCGGAGGGTCGCTGCCCCAAGCTTGACATGTATGCTCAAGCTGTCAGGAGATGCATCAACGCCAGATTCATCAGCCGCACTCACAAGACAGTCCAGAATGTCACCCGAGCACAACGCAACGCCATCCACGCTCTCAAGACCAACCGCAACATTGTCATCAAACCAGCGGACAAAGGAGGAGCCATCGTCATACAGAACAGAACGGACTATTGTAAAGAAGCATACCGACAACTGGACAACCAGGAACACTACAGACAGCTACCCGCAGATCCGACCAAAGAACACACCCGCCAACTCAATAGACTGATCAAGACCTTCGATCCAGACCTTCAAAACATCCTACGCGCTCTCATCCCACGTACTCCCCGCGTGGGAGACTTCTACTGCCTCCCAAAGATACACAAAGCCAACACACCCGGACGTCCTATCGTATCAGGCAATGGAACCCTGTGTGAGAACCTCTCTGGATACGTCGAGGGCATTCTGAAACCCATTGTACAGGGAACCCCCAGCTTCTGTCGCGACACTACAGACTTCTTACAGAAACTCAGCACCCACGGACCAGTTGAACCAGGAACACTCCTTGCCACGATGGACGTATCGGCACTCTACACCAGTATCCCCCACGATGACGGCATCGCTGCAACAGCCTCAGTACTCAACATCAACAACAGCCAATCTCCAGACGCCATCCTACAACTCATCCGCTTCATCCTTGACCACAATGTCTTCACCTTCGACAACCATTTTTTTACCCAAACACACGGAACAGCCATGGGGACCAAATTCGCACCCCAATACGCCAACATCTTCATGCACAAGTTCGAGCAAGACTTCTTCGCTGCACAGGACCTCCAGCCAACGCTGTACACCAGATACATCGACGACATTTTCTTCCTTTGGACCCATGGCGAAGGATCACTGAAAAGACTACACGATAACATAAACAAGTTCCATCCCACCATCAAACTCACCATGGACTACTCCTCAGAATCGGTCTCATTCCTGGACACACGAATCTCCATCAAAGACGGACACCTCAGCACTTCACTCTACCGCAAGCCCACGGACAACCTCACGATGCTCCACTTCTCCAGCTTCCACCCTAACCACGTTAAAGAAGCCATCCCCTATGGACAAGCCCTGCGAATACACAGGATCTGCTCAGACGAGGAGGAACGCGATGGACACCTACGGACGCTGAAAAACGCCCTCGTAAGAACGGGATATGACGCTCGACTCATCGATCGACAGTTCCGACGGGCCACAGCGAAAAATCGCATAGACCTCCTCAGAAGGCAAATACGGGACACAACCAACAGGGTACCCTACGTCGTCCAGTACTTCCCCGGAGCGGAGAAACTACGCCATGTTCTTCGCAGCCTTCAACATGTCATCGATGACGACAAACACCTCGCTAAGGCCATCCCCACGCCTCCACTACTTGCCTTCAAACAGCCGCCTAACCTCAGAAGTACCATCGTTCGCAGCAAATTACCCAGCTTTCAGGATAACAGCGACCACGACACCACACAACCCTGCCATGGCAAACTCTGCAAGACATGCCAGATCATCAACACAGATACCACCATCACACGTGAGGACACTACCCACCAGGTACATGGTACATACTCATGTGACTCGGCCAACGTTGTCTACCTCATACGTTGCAGGAAAGAATGCACCGCGGCATGGTACATCGGCGAGACCATGCAGACACTGAGACAACGTATGAACGAGCACCGCGCAACAATCGCCAGGCAGGATTGTTACCTCCCAGTCGGGGAACACTTCAGCAGTCAAGGACATTCAGCCTCGGATCTGCGGGTAAGCGTTCTCCAAGGCAACCTTAGAAACACACGACAACGCAAAATCATCGAGCAGAAACTGATAGCCAAGTTCCGCACTCATGAAGACGGTCTCAATCGGGATCTTGGGTTTATGTCACGATACATGACGTGATCCGGACTCGAGTCGTCGTTAGCTTGTTCACAGATGTGATTCCCAGTAAAAAAGTAAAAATTTTCCCAGTAAAAAAGTAAAAAAATGTTAAAGCTTTTCGTTTTACATACAGACGGCAGCTTTTGACACGTTAGAACCCCTGCGACTACACCTCATTGTCTCAGTTGTATCTTGCTATGTCTTTGATGTGGTACCTTCCTGGCTGACTTAATTAACTTTATCACACCTCGGCAGATAGTCAGGATGATTTAATTTATTGGTCTGCAATTGTAAAGTACACATGCTTTGTTTTCCATCTATATATGCTTTGGAGATTCTGTATCTAATTTACTTCACCTGAGGAAGGAGCAAATCGATAGCTCCGAAAGCTTGTGATTTCAAATAAAACTGTTGGACTATAACCTGGTGTTGTGCGACCTCTCAAGCTAATCTCAAACACAGAGGAATTATTAGGGGTGAATGTTGATAGGACGAGGAAGGTTAAGTGTTTGATCTGACAGAAGCAAAACTTGTAAAGTGTATCACAACTGCTGTGTAAGAGCTCAAGTCTGAGCACAGAGCGAGAAAATGCACAATATAATAACTTAGAGAGATAAAATACCTGCAAGATTAGCTAAGTAAGGACAAGGAGAAAACTAAACAAAGAAAGACCACAACTGGCCGCAAATGTTCCCAAACCTAAATTGGAGCATCTCACAGGACCATCCAACACTACAACAGTCAACATAGCAAAAGGACAAGGTTGTACGTCTTATGTTTATATCACAGAGGGACAGTCTGGGTACTCAAACACTGGAAATTTACCCGTGATACAATGAATACCCGTCATAAATTTTACCTTGCTAAGCAGTAGTGCAATGCTAGACATTAAAAAAGACTCCATTATACGGCATTAAGTAGAACCTCGCTAGTGCTAAGTTACTTCAAGGCACATAAGCTATGTTTGTGCCTGTAATGGTTTAGATTCTGTTGATTAATAATGGGCCGAAAATTGATCCCGGGACGCGAGAGTACGCACTGCGTACTCTCGCGTATTCCCACTCCAATTGCCGGTTTTCTGCATGCCCTGCGCATGCGCTGAAAACCGGCAATTGCTCTTCTGAAAAGGGGGCGGTTCCTCGGTGCATCGCGTGCGCGCTACAGGCTGCGCGCACGCTGTGCACTTCATGCTTTGGACGCGCAGGTAAGTACGGAAGATTTTGGAAATGTAAAAAGGAGGAGTAAGACCCACTTTTAAGAAGGTAAGTAGTGAATTAAGTATTTTTTTGAATTTTTTTTAACAGGTATATCTTTTTTAGAGACTTTAAAGACAGGTAAGTTTATTTTTATAACTTTTTAAAAGATTTTAAATTTTTTCAAAAATTTAATTTTTTATTTAAAATGGTTAATTTAATTAACTATACTTATTTTATTAATGTGATGGTTTTTTTTTTAAATTTAATTGAGGTTTAGCTGTTATTTTGGGGGGGTGTAAGATTCATAGATTTCACAGCCGTGCTGTGAAACATATGAATGGAAGATGGTGTGCTGCCATTGGCTCTAACTGAGTCACGTGATCCCACAGCTCGCACGAATTCACTACGCCGCTGGGATACGCAAGCACTGCCCAGCTGATCTCTAGAACATCAAGTTCGTGCGAGCTGGATCTGAAAAAGCACAAGCGAGGTGAGAGATCGCGGGAAAGCCTTACCCCCGCGGGAACAGAGCGAGATCAATTTCTGGGCCAATATATAATATATAATTAAGTGCTCTCTGTTCCCTTTGAAGCTTAACCTTGTGATGGTGCTAACCGTGTTATCATAGATGTGTTCGTTAATGCAATTCTGTGTCTAATTTCATCTTTGATGACACTGACAAGTAGGAGTTAGGTGTTTGCCTCAGTGTCACACTGCATCCCTGCTTGTGTAAGTGGTAATATACTTTGGACTGGGTTATTTCAAATGGTTCAGAGTGAGCTAATTTAAACATCTTATAAAGCTTGGTGTAAGAATTCGCCTCTTACTTTCCCCCTTCCCCTCATCGCAACCTTACGCTCGTGCCTTGATCCTTTCAGATACACAAGAAGTGCAGCCTGGCCAGACAGTGGAGGGACAGCAAGAAGACAGTGGTGATGAAGACACGCCATCACCCGATTTCACACTCACAGCCACCAGCGCAGATACTGACACGGTGCCTAATTTAGAGGATCTGCATGTGGCACGAGTGACCTGCAGCCAGGGCAGGGGGCAAGGATAGAGCAGGTGCCAGCTCGCCGGAGGGCGAGGTCGCACATGAGTTCTGCTGCACCGGACTCAGATGAGGACTTCAATGAAGCAGGCTACGGAAGAAGGCTGATGGGTATACACAATGAAATGCATGGTGCATTGGCAGGCCTGCCAGAAAGTCTGCGTGCAATGTCAAGGAGCATTGAGAAGTCCGTCACCAACCCTGCACAGGGCTTTGCGCAGAGTTTGGAGCCCATTCCTTCCAGCATGGAAGTGGTGGCCAACTCCATTAGCACACCTGATGATCCAACCATGATGCAGCATCTGATGGCCGATGTCTCAGCTTCTATTGCAGCACAGGCAGCAGCCACCCATTGTCTGAGTGTTGCCATTGAAGCTCAGACTGGTATCATGCAAGGTCAGCTTGCTGCCTTCATGGCTGTGGATTACAGTGTTCAAACGGGCTTACAGGGTGTCACAGCAATCTAGCAATCTGTCCTCCAACAGATTACTAGGATTGCAGTGGCTCCATGGAGCACAAACCTGCTGTCCTCTCTCAGGATGACAGCAGTCATCCTCCCACCACTGCCACTCCGCCAGTGCCCTTGCTGTTGTCTGTCAGCCAGCCAGCCCAGACTGCTGCCGCCCATACTGAGGTGGTGCAGTCCGCAGCCAGGCCTTCTAGGCCCAGAGCTGCTCGAGGTCATCCTGCAAGGCCATCTGTAGTCTCCTCGACTGAAGCTCAGCAGCCTTCCACCAGCCATGCTGTAGCCACTGGGGTAGCACTGCGTAGGAGCACGAGGACAAACAAAGTTACATGGAAGATAGAGACTAAGGGAATGTACAAGGGTGATTGGTTGAGTTTTGTATGCAATATGCCATGATTTCATTTATAAATTTGGTTTGGATTGTTTATTTTGTGGTGTTTTTTATTTTTGCATAGTGGTGAAACGGACGCTGTAATGGTCAGTGACAGAGAGAAGGTAAGGTGTGGGACTGTTGGAGAATGGGGAATTGGAATTGCGGTTACTGATATTGCACTCAGATGAGTTCATCACGGACAGCCTGGCAGAAAGGGGCTGTTTAGTTTGCTTCCTCCCTTCCTCTTCCTCCTCCTCTTCCTCCTCCTCATGCTCCTGCTCCTCAGCTGCTCGCCATATAGCTGGTAGCAAGGGCTGTGCCCTCATGATGGCAAGGTTGTACGGCATGCAGCAGACCACCACGAACCTTGACACCCACTCTGCCCGGTACTGCAGGGCAATGGAAGCATTGTTTCAGCATGCCAATGGTCTGCTCTATCACATTTTGTGTGGCAGCATGGCTTTCATTGTATGCGTGCTGCGCACGTGTGCGTGGGGTGCGCACCGGAGTCATGAGCCATGTCGTCAGTGAATAGCCCTCGTCACCCAGTAGTCACCCTTTGGTTTGCCGTGGTAGCTGAAATGCAGCCGGCACAGCGGACTGGAGCAGAATGAAGGCATCATGGGGGAGAAAGTCGGTTGGCTAGCGCCTCCTGTTAGCTCCTCCGTGGGGCGCTAACGGGGCGCTAATGACTTACCGCCCGGGTGCGGCGATGTTACCGCTGCCTGCGAAATTCATCTGGCAGTTTGCGGTGGCGGTAACCCCTAGCGTCACAACCTCATGTGTCCGGAGATCGTGATGTCATCTGGCTGCGCAGCGCCCTGAACCTGAACTTCGGTTCCGCCTCCTGCAGCATCGCTGGGCGGAAACACCGGCAGCTGCAGGAGGCGGGCGCTTCGGGGGCGATGATTAAAGGCGAGGTGACCGAGGTAAGTAAAAAAAATTCTGAAATGCTCTTTCTCTTTTTCCCTTTGTCTTTGCCAGTGATCGGCCCGGCACTCTGCTGCAGTGCATCGGGCTGATCGGGCTGGATCGCAGCTGCCGTCGGGGACCAGGTACGGTTTTTCCTTGCAGAGCCTGCAGCAATGGCCCTTCCCTTTAAGGGAGGGAAGGAGCCTTCCAACGCGGCAGTGCTGCCCGGCCCAGTGTGGAGCGCTGCTCACCGACCGCCCCGCCTGCTGCCTGTCGCGCTCCAGGAAGGAAATGGACTCTTGATTTGGCGCTCCACTTCCTTCCTGGAGCGCTAATACCCAATTTTTTAAAAGCTGGGAATCATTAGCGCCCGGCGCTAAGTTCCCCAGCTTTCAAAAGTTACCGCCCCCAAACGGGACGATAATGAATTTCTCCCCCCATGACTGGTGCCACGATACTGGCATTGATCTCCATGATTCGCTGCCTATGGTCACACACCAGCTGGACGATGAGGGAGTGGAATCCCTTTCGGTTCTGGTATATGACAGAGTTGACATGCGGCGTCTGAAAGTGAGGTGCGTGCAGTCAATGGCCCCCTGCTCCATGGGGAAGCCTGCAATCCTAGTGAAGCCGTGTGCTCACTCCGCCTGCTGCTCTCTGGCAAGAGAGAATGAAATGTCCTCAGCTCTCTTTGAATAGAGAGCCTCAGTGACCTCCCTTCCGCAACAGTGGACGACAAACTGCGAGATGTTGCAAATATCTCCTGCTCCAGCCTAGACGGAGCCCGACGCATAAAAGTTCATCGCCACGGTCACCTTCACAGCCACTGGCAGTGCGGTCCTTGCCCTGCTCTGAGGTTACAGTTGTGGCTGCATCAGGTGGCAGCTTTCAGTGAGGACGTCCTTACTGAAGCGCAGACGTCTCACACATTGTTCCTCGCTGAGGTTCAGCTAGGAGAATTGTTCCCTGAACACCCTGGGCGGATATGGCCCCTTGCTGACAGCCCTTCTCCTCCTCCTCCTCCTCCCTCTTCCAGCAGCTTGTCCTGCTCTGTGTGCCCTCTGCTCATTCGCCAAGTCATGCCGTATTCCAAGGGATATTCCTACTAGTGCCCCCATGTCTGTCAGCAAATGGTTTATGCATTAGTCTTGAAGTCAGAAAAAGTCCTTCAGCACCTGCCACACCACTCCCTGTAGACTTTAGCAACTTTAAACAACTATAGAAAGCACCAAACACTTGTAGAATCGTATCAACAGCCAGTAGAAATCAATCACCAACTAACCTGTAAGAATCAAAAAGTAATGAAGTTATGCTAAATCTGTATCGAACCTTGGTTAGACCACACTTGGAGTACTGCGTACAATTCTGGCCACCATATTATAAAAAGGATAGAGAGGCACTGGAGAGGGTGCAGGGAAGATTTACAAGGATGATACCAGAAATGTGAGGGTATACATATCAGGAAAGGATGAACAGGCTGGGTCTTTTTTTGCTTGAAAAAAGAAGGCTGAGGGGTGACCTAATAGAGGTCTTTAAAATTATGAAAGGTTTTGATAGAGTGGATACAGAGAGAATGTTTCCACTTGTGGGGAAGAGCATAACTAGAGGCCATCAATATAAGATAGTCACCAAGAAATCCAATAGGGAATTCAGAAGAAACTTCTTTCTCCAGAGAGTGGTGAGAATGTGGAACTCGCTACCACAGGGAGTGGTTGAAGCGAATAGCGTAGATGCATTTAAGGGGAGGCTGGACAAGCATATGAGGGAGAAGGGAATAGAGGGTTATGCTGATAGATTTAGATGAAGAAAGACGGGAGGAGGCTTGAGTGGAGCATAAACGCCGGCATGGACTGGTTGGGCTGAATGGCCTGTTTCTGTGCCGTATATCCTATGGAATCCTATGTAGGTTAAATAGTGCTGGTGGGGGGGTTCTCTCCTGCTGCTGAACACTTGTTCAGCTGAGCGAGGTTAAGAGAGGGCGTTAGCTGGAGAGTTGAGCTCCAAAATGGCACTGCTGATGTCAAATCACTTTGCACGCTGACTGACATCATGATCTGCTTGCTCTGCATACTTCTGGCGGACATTTACTGCGTGCATGCTAATGCCCTCACCAATATGGCGTCCGGCGCGATTCCTCCCAGAAGTGTGCACGTGCACCATGGACACCATTTTGGAACCAAAACAGCACTCGTAGCACCGGAGAAAATTTGCGCTAAGGATTCCATAAGTTCAAATCCCATCACAGCAAGTTGTGAAATTGAATTCTATGAATCTGGCCATTTGTGGACTGGCAAATGACCATGAAAGCTGGCAGAGTGTCCTAAAAACCCACTAATGTCCTTCAGGGAAGAGAACCTCCTGTCCTACTGGGTCTGACCTACACGTGACTCAAGTCTAATGCTACATGGCTGACTCTTCAAACCCTTAGGGCAACTAGGGATGGACAATAAATGCTCGCCTACGATACCCTCCACTATCAAATGGCTTACCAACACTCAGTCAAGACTCAACTATGAAGAATGATCTCTTGGGTGAGGTACGGTTAGCTGCTTGCACCTTTGGAACTGTATCCCAGGAGGAGTCACTGTCTCCGGGGTAGTAAAGGAGAAAACAAATTGGGGAACGAAAGTCTCCAATATTACTTAAAACTTCAGTTATTTGAAAGCTAGTTTATCTTCATCAAAGACATCTATTGGACCAATGGAAACCCTAAACCAACCGATAGAAAACTGTAAACCTTGAATGCAAATAATGTGGCGAAAACATAACGTTCAGCTTAGGGAAATCTACAAACAAAATCCTAATCCAAGCCGAAAGGTTTTACTGATTACACATGGCCCATACACTTCAATAATACAGTGGTATTCCCATTGGCTATACAAGTTCAGAGAGAATCATTTTCATTAGAAAGAAGGTAAGGTTTACCCACCTTCCTCAGTGGGGGTGTAACTTCTCTCTCGTCACTACAGGTTATAGAGCACTTTCACTCTCGCTGAGCAGCCTGGGTAGGCTTTGCCACATGAGTGTGAAACTGACTCCCTCCTGAGGTCGTTGGGATGAGGCAAATGATGGAAATAATAGCGTGGAAGAAAAAATAAGAATAAGAAAGAAAAGAGTAAAGGAGAATATTGCAATTACTTCACAGCTGGGTAGTGACTATCCCTGGGTGAGGCCAGTCACTTTACCAGAGTGCGAGTGACAGTCTGAGTGCAGTAAATCCACTGACAGAAATCACTCACATATTTATAGAGTGCCTTTCACATCCTCAGGACATCCGAATCAATACACAGCCAATGAATTACATTTTTAAAGTGCAGTCACCATTGTAATGTAGGCAAGCACAGCAAGACTCCACAAACAGTAAAGAGGTAAATGACCAGTTAATCTGTTCTGGTTATCGGCACAGGACACTGGGAGAACTCTCTGCTCTTCTTCAAGTAGTGCATTGAAATCTTTTACATCCACCTGATGAAGCTGTTGGGAGCTTGGTTTAAAGTCTCTTCCATAAGGTCGCGCCTCTGACAAGGCAGTAGTCCTTCAGTACTGCACTGAGGTGCCAGTGGATCTTCTGCCTCAGACATACAAGTGCTATCATTGAGCCAAACTTACGTGGAAGCAAGGGTGATGTGTTTTCCATTGTTTTTGTCGAGATTAGATTGTTGAAATATTGGTTGAGTGAACTGCGCTACAAGATTAGCATACTCAACATCTTTATGCGTGTTGGATAGAAATTCCAAACAACCGGTCATACTTTTTACCAGGATTTAAGGTTTATCAAAGTACAGCATGAATATGTTTTTGCGGATGGTTGGGCATGGACTGTGCTTCAGGCACAATATGCACAGGGGTGAGAGAGAGGTCACTACAGTAGCCCTGTGAAAGCAGATAGCTTTCACCCCAATCCAAATGAAAATGGCAATGCTAATTGACAGTCCAGCTGCTGCATCATTAAAACCTTATTACTGGGTTTGGATTACCACTGCTGGTTCCACTCACATCGTACAATGCTGCTGTTTGTCCCTGAGCTGCTTCTTATTAAAATCCCTCAGTAGTATGGAGGGCTGCCAATTGTCAGAGACAATACAGGGAAGTACAGTAAGGAATAACTATATTTTTTAAAGAATATATGGTAAGCTCTTTTTCTTTATAAAGAAAAGGTTGGGAAGCTCCAATACAGCCTCTTGATACATATGCTAATATTTTGATGGAGAAAATTGCATTTCCTTACAAAGGCGCACTGCAAGCTTTCAAATGAACAAAATATCCTCGTGTCAAAGTGCAGTGCGATTCAGGTACCCATGAATATTGGTGCCTTGTCGAATGCAGAATGAAACTGAGAAGCAGCAGCGCCCTGGCTGAGAGGAGAATCAATTCCCAATCCAGCCCATCGGTACAAGATCTGCTCTGAGGCTCAGTCAGAGTTTTGTGGACAAACCCAGAACAGGACCGAGGGGGGCGGGTGATGTACACCAAATCACCCATACACCGAGTGTCAAGAGTTTGATTCCTATTCCCATAATTATTTAGCAAAGACAATAAGAGTAGCACTGAAAATGTACAGTTCACACAGCAACAATAACACACATTCCCCAAAGATCAGAAGTGGCAAAAATTAACAAAGTGCACGATTGTAAAGGAATATAATTTCAAGGGGCACATGCACACGTGAAGTTTCTTGATATGCACATCCAGAGAGAGAGGCTCTGTACCCTGAGAGTGCACTTGAAAAAATTCCCTGCAATCCGCATCTTTGCTCTTTGAATACTCCCTGATCTCTTAAAAGATATGATGTGGAGATGCCGGTGTTGGACTGGGGTGGACAAAAGTGAGAAGTCGCACAACACCAGGTTATAGTCCAACAGTTTTATTTGAAATCACAAGCTTTCGGAGCGCTGCCCCTTTACCTGACGAAGGAGCAGCCGCTCCGAAAGCTTGTGATTTCAAAGTAAAACTGTTGGACTATAACCTGGTGTTGTGCGACTTCTTAAAAGATATAAACTGGTTGGACTTTGAGTCTTGTTAGTTTCCCATATGCTTGTATTCAAAAAGAAGATTTCTGTTGGTGTATTTGGGTGTCATTCAGTCGCTCCACAGATATTGAAGTCCCGTGTCTAGCAGGTCTGTCACAATTGAAAGCATGGTACGTGCAACAGCTCTGAAATAAAACAGAAAAAACTGGTGACACATTGCCAGTCCCAAAAGGAGGAAAAACAGGACAACACCACGAGCACAGACTTCGCCAGCACTCTGCTCCAATGAAAGCTTCCCATCCCAAATGCCAATCCGTCTGCCTTTCTCCTTGGATACCAATAGACCCATCCCCAAATTGCCAGCACCCATTGCTGCAAAGAGTCAAGGGTTGAAGTTACTAAACTCAACGCTTGACCAAAGGCTGCAGAGTTCCCAGCAGACAAATAAGATCGATGCACGAAATGCACCCAAATTTCTGATAGACATTCACAGTGGGCAAGGCTCCTTGCCAGAAGGGCAGAGTTGAAAACATACCCCTATATTCTGCACATTCTAAGCATTCAATCTTATTCTGGATAAAAGGCAACATAGGGGAGACTTACTCAGTAACGTACCTGACAATGAAACACAGATACTCTGCAGTCACTCCTCAAATACATAAATTTAAAAAACACTCACTCCCTCTCCACTTATTAAACAGATTAATAAATCCACATAAAAGCTTGGTCCCATACAGTATTTAATCCAGGCATGGGTAGCATACCTGCCTGTTTCTGGTGGGGGGCTGCTTGAATATGCAACTCAGGGTACGACGCTGATAGTAGGACCCCATTTGCAGTGTTCAGATTAAAACTGAGCGGACCATGCACAGCTTCCGCCCATTTGTACCCGGCGTTGTGTGGCCTAACCAACGGTCCTTTGGTCAAATTGTTGTGGGGTCAGAATGCGTAGCAGTGTTTCTCATGGCTCCACATAAATACTGTGGGCCACTGTCACCCCATGCTCGACCCCAGCTGGGATTGGATCCAACCACCACCACCCCCCCCCCCACCTGCCTTCCCCACAGGCCCAGCCTGCCAGCCAGCTGATCATGGGTGCTGGCCAATTTCCCACACTCCCACAACCAGTGACCTGCAGTGGGGCAGCCACTTGGTGCCCACAGTTTGCTAACAACATTCAAGTGAGGCCCGAATCTGAAAATGCTTCTGCTCTCCCGATGCTGGCTTCGGGCGGGTGACGGTCGCTCTGCCGGCTTCGTGCCCATGTCGAGTGAACTGTATTATTCTGCTGCTATGGTACAGCTACTTCCCTTTAAGGCCACAGCGTCTAATTGCTGTGAAGTAAGCACACATTCTTTAGTGAAGAAAGTTTGCAGAGTGGAAGCTTCTTGTGCATTCGAGGCTACAGATCAATGATAACAAGCAATGATTGTTGTGCATCTGTAATAAAGTGTGACATTTTGTGACATCTGGGGTGTGATGTACACAGAATTTGATGCAAGACATATATATACAAAAGCAAAATACTGCGGATGCTGGAAATCTGAAATATGCTGGAAACGCTCAGCAGGTCAGGCAGCATCTGTGGAGAGAGAAACAGAGTTAACGTTTCAGGTCGATGACCCTTTGTCAGAACTGGAAAAAGCTGGAGATGGAAAGGTTTTTAAGCAAGTGCAGGGGCAGGGAAAGGGGGGAGGGGAGGACAGGACAAAAGGGAAGGTCTGTGATAGGCTGGAAGGCAGGAGAGGTTAAGATATGTATATACAGGGTGGAACTCCCATGGTGTTCTTTATGGATGCTGTGTAATGTGCAATGTATTATTCCTCTGCTATGATGAGGCTGTGAGCCTTTAAGGTCACAGAGTCTAACTGTTATAAAATAAAGGCGGCTTCAGTTCAATCAGAGTTTAATTGTTGTTCGATGAGTGCACTGTGGAAGTTAAAAAGTGCCTGCTAATTTCAAACTTCAAGTCAGAAGCACCCAGCATTAAATGACTGGCTTTCTTTTTATTGCCAAGATTGCTTTGCATCTGTAACATAATATGATGGGAAAATGCACACGCTTGCATTGTTTTAATACATAATATATATATTAATGAATTCTCTCGTGTTGCTCAGGACCAGTTCGAGCATGTGTTCCTTTAAGACTAGAAAGCGTAATTTGTCTGCATTTGTTGAAATGAACGGCGACTTCACTTACAGGCCAGGTTGCAGATGATAATCCTGGGTTTGCTTGATTGACAGGACAATTAAACTATTGAAGACATTGTGGAAATAGTGAGAAAAAAGCAGCATGAACACACAGTCATTTCAGATTTTTCGCATCTGTAAGAAGGAAAGCCAAGTACAGGATGTATAATGTGTTCACTATCCTCATTGTAAGAATTGCCCCGGTCAAGTACATTATGTTCGTCGAATGACCCAATCATGGTGGTAAGAGGTGGCCTTGATGAAAATAAATTGGACTATGACTGAGTGACTGAAAGGGTGACAGAAAAGTGCTGCTGAAAGTACACACTATTTGCAAGATCTTTAATGTATTAGATAGATAGAGAGATAGAGAGAGAGATAGAGAGAGAGAGAGAGAGATAGAGAGAGAGAGATAGAGAGAGAGATAGAGAGAGAGAGAGAGAGAGATAGAGAGAGAGATAGAGAGAGAGAGAGAGAGAGAGCGAGATAGAGAGAGAGATAGAGAGAGAGATAGAGAGATAGAGAGAGAGATAGAGAGCGAGATAGAGAGAGAGATAGAGAGAGAGATAGAGAGCGAGAGATAGAGATAGAGAGAGACAGATAGAGAGAGAGAGATAGAGAGAGAGAGATAGATAGATAGAGATAGAGAGATAGAGAGAGAGATAGAGAGAGAGAGAGAGAGATAGAGAGAGAGATAGAGAGAGAGAGAGAGCGAGATAGAGAGAGAGATAGAGAGATAGAGAGAGAGATAGAGAGCAAGATAGAGAGAGAGATAGAGAGAGAGATAGAGAGCGAGATAGATAGATAGAGAGAGAGAGAGAGAGAGATAGAGAGAGAGATAGAGAGATAGAGAGAGTGATAGAGCGAGATAGATAGAGAGATAGAGAGAGAGAGAGATAGAGAGAGATAGAGAGAGAGAGAGACATAGAGAGAGAGAGATAGAGAGAGAGATAGAGAGCGAGATAGATAGAGAGAGAGATAGAGAAATAGAGAGATAGAGAGATAGAGAGAGATAGAGAGATAGAGAGAGATAGAGAGAGAGATAGAGAGAGAGAGAGAGCGAGATAGATAGAGAGATAGAGAGATAGAGAGAGAGATAGAGAGAGAGATAGAGAGAGAGATAGAGAGATAAAGAGAGAGAGAGAGAGAGAGATAGAGAGATAGAGAGAGATAGATAGACAGACAGAGAGAGATAGAGAGAGAGATAGAGAGAGAGAGATAGAGAGAGATAGATAGACAGACAGACAGACAGACAGATAATGCTGGAAATACTCAGCAGGTCAGGCAGCATCCCTGGAGAGAGAGAGAGAGAAAGAGTTTGGGCGAAAAATTGGGTGGCGTCCATTTTGGGGCTCTAACATCGCCCCCACCGTAAATTCAGTAGTAGCGCTCCAAGCAGGAGGTGGGGCGCTACTACTGAATTTTGCGGCTCTATGTGCGGCTGCGCCATGCGCGGGGGCACGTAGCGCCGCGTCATTGCATGCCTCCTCCCCTGATTAAAGGGGAGGGGCCTAGCGCTGCGCGCACCGGGGCCCTGCCGGACCACCAGGGAGTGGGGTGCCGTGGAAACAGCCCGGCACTCAAGAGGAGCGCCGGACTGAGCGATCGCGGCCGGCACCCCGCATACAAAAGCGAAAGGGGGCAGGTGCAGGCAGTCGGCCAAAATAAAAATGGCCGCCCAATACCTGCCCTTTAACTTGCGCCGCCGCCGCTGCCAAACCGCCCCCTGATCCTGTCGCACATATCGTCCGGTGATAGGTCGGGGAGCACGAGGAAAGTTTGCAGCCGGGGCGCAAATGGGGCGCTGTGCACGGTGATGACATCATCGCCGGTGGCGCAGTGACGCAGGGCGCTACCAGGTACCACCGCCGCTAACCTCCCGCTGAATTTCACGGGAGGCATTAGCGGCACCGCGCCCGGGCACTAGGGGATTTGTGCCCCGTTAGCACCCCCTGGGGGCGCTAACGAGAGGCGCAAACCAACCCAATTTTCCCCCAATTTAATGTATCAGATCGATGACCTTTCATCAGAACTGGAAAAAGTTAGAGCTGTAACAGGTTTTAAACAAGTACAGAGGCAGGGAAAGGGTGGGGGGCAAGGAAAGAACAAAGGGAAGTTCTGTGATAGGGAGGCAGGAGAGGTTAAATGACAAAAGGGATGATGTTGCAAGGCAAAAGTGGATAGTAATGGGACAAGTAAAAAAACAAAAGATGGGTCCAGAGGAGGAAAAATGGCAACAGCAGAATCATCAGCAACAGCTGCTGTCTGAAAAATGGGAGCCGTGGTTATGATCTGAAATTGTTGAACTCAAGGTTGAGTCCAGAAGTGTCTAATCGAAAGATGAGGTGTTATTCCTCAAGCTTCCGTTCAGCTTCATTAGACCAATGTAGGAGACCAAGGAAAGAAAGGTCAGAGTGGGAGTGGGGCGGAGAATTAAAATGATAGGCTACTGGAAGCTCAGGGTCACACTTGTGGACTGAACGGAGGTGTTCCACAAAACAATCACCCAATCTGCAACAAACTCCAACCACACAAGCCCCCCAAAACTTTGTGTTCCTCTGACCGTGGCCTCTTGGGCACCCCCTCTCTTCACCCCACCATTAGCAGCCAAGACTTCAGCTGCCTAGGACCCATGTTCTGCAATGCCCTACCTAAATCACTTTGCCTCCTGTTCAATCCCAAGCCAAATTTCTGATATCCTCAGCAACATAAAGACCTCTTCCACCTCTGCAACATGACCTCCCTCTGCCCGACCTCAGCCAATTTGCTGCTGAAACCCTCATTCATGTCTTTTTCACCTCTAGGTTCAATTACTCCAATGCTCCTATGGCCAGCCTCCCATCATCCACCCTCCATAAACGTCAGCTCATTCAAAATTCTGTTTCTCTTATCCTAGCGCACATCAAACTCTACTTGCCCATCACCCCCGCATTCAGTGACCTATGTTGGCTCCATGTTCCCCAACATTGCCAATTAAAAATTCTTATCCTTGTCTTTAAATCCCTCTAGGGTCTTGCTCCCCCCACTCCACCCAATCTCCATAACCTCTTCCAACTCTCCATTCTTCTGACTCTGGCCTCTTCTGCATTCCCCCTTGGGCTCACCATTGGCATTCATGCCTTCAGCTGCCTGGGTTTCACTGTTTGGAATTCTCTCCCTAAATCTCTCCGCCTCTTCATCTCCCTCTTGTCTTTTAAGAACCTCCTTAAAACCCATCTCTTTGACCACGTTTTCAGTCACCTTTCCGGAAATCTCCATGTCCATTTTCTTGTGAAGCATCTTGGGATGCTTTTCTACATTAAAGGCACTTTCATAAAGACAACTGATTGTAATATCTTGGCTTTCCTCCCTCCCCAGATAGTAATTTAAAAAATACAATATTATTGTGATAGATCAGTTAATAGACTGGTTGTAGTTTGAAGTTTTATTGTATTACTATTAATAATGTAATGGATTTGTTTAATGTTTCATGTCCTGTCCAGTGCTATACTGTTCTCCCTTCTGGGCTCGTATATCATTTCCAAGCCAAGGTGATAGGCAGCCTCCCCTTGTCTCAGTATTATAGCTACAGCTTCATAGAAACATAGAAAAACTGGAGCAGGAGTCGGCCATTCGGCCCTTCGAGCCTGCTCTGCCATTCAATATGATCATGGCTGATCCTCTATCTCAATACCATATTCCCGCTCTCTCCTCATACCCCTTGACGCCTTTTGTGTCTAGAAATCTATCTATCTCCTTCTTAAATATATTCAGTGACTTGGCCTCCACAGCCTTCTGTGGTAGAGAATTCCACAGGTTCACCACCCTCTGAGTGAAGACATTTCTCCTCATCTCAGTCCTAAATGTCCTACCCCGTATCCTGAGACTGTGACCCCTCGTTCTAGACCCTCCAGCCAGGGGAAACATCCTCCCTGCATCCAGTCTGTCTAGCCCTGTCAGAATTTTATACATTTCAATGAGATCCCCTCTCATTCTTCTAAACTCTAGTGAATACAGGCCTAGTCGACCAATCTCTCCTCATACGACAGTCCTGCCATCCCAGGAATCAGTCTGGTGAACCTTCGCTGCACTCCCTCTATGGCAAGTATATCCTTTCTTAGGTAAGGAGACCAAAACTGCACACAGTACTCCAGGTGTGGTCTCACCAAGGCCCTGTACAACTTTAGTAAGACATCCTTGCTCCTGTACTCAAATCCTCTTGCAATGAAGGCCAACATACCATTTGCCTTCCTAACTGCTTGCTGCACCTGCATGTTTGCTTTCAGTGACTAGTATACAAGGACACCCAGGTCCCTTTGTACATCAACAATTCCCAATCTACCACCATTTAAATAATACTCTGCCTTTCTGTTTTTCCTACCGAAGTGGATAACTTCACATTTATCCACGTTATACTGCATCTGCCATGTATTTGCCCACTCACTCAACTTGTCTAAATCGCCTTGAAGCCTCTTTGCATCCTCCTCACAACTCACAATCCCACCTAGTTTCATGTTGTCAGCAAACTTGGAAATATTACATTTGGTTCTCTCATCCAAATCATTGATATATATTGTGAATAGCTGGGGCCCAAGCACTGATCCCTGCGGTACCCCACTAGTCACCGCCTGCCATCCCAAAAAAGACCCATTTATTCCTACTCTCTGTTTCCAGTCTGTTAACCAATTTTCAATCCATGCCAGTATATTACCCCCAATACCATGTGCTTTAATTTTGCACACTAACCTCTTATGTGGGACTTTATCAAAGGCCTTCTGAAAATCCAAATACACCACATCCACTGGTTCTCCCTTATCTATTCTACCAGTTACATCCTCAAAAAACTCCAGTAGGTTTGTCAAACACGATTTCCCTTTCATAAATCCATGTTGACTTTGTCTAATCCCGTTGATATTTTCTAAGTGTCCTGTTATCACATCCTTTATAATAGACTCTAGCATTTTCCCTACTACTGATGTTAGGCTAACCGGTCTGTAGTTCCCTGTTTTCTCTCTCCCTCCTTTTTTAAATAGTGGGGTTACATTTGCCACCCTCCAATCTGCAGGAACTGTTCCATAATCTATAGAATTTTGAAAGATGACAACCAATGCATCCACTATTTCCATGGCTACCTCTTTTAGTGCTCTGGGATGCAGATTATCAGGCCCTGAGGATTTATCAGCTTTCAGTCCCATTAATTTCGCCAGTACTATTTTTTTACTAATACTAATTTCCTTTAATTCCTCCTTCTCACTAGACCCTTGGTTCCCTAGCATTTCTGGGAAGTTATTTGTGTCCTCTTCCGTGAAGACAGAACCAAAGGGCTGGATTTTGATACTGGGGTGGGTTGGGGTCGTGTCATCCGCATTTTGTGTTATCCACCCGACTGCATTTGGATGTGGGAGATTGATGCAATTTTCACTTAATTGGGCAATTGAGTTCCAGCATGTGGGAACCCATGAACTAATTAGTGGTTTCAGTCTGAAAGTTGCCTCTGATGATGTCATCATTGCTGCAGCATTGCAGGTCAGGTCAGAGACTGTCTGGCTTTTGGTGTGAGAGGACCTGGATGCGAGAGAGAGAGAGAGAGAGAGAAAGAGAGAGAATTTTTTTTGCATCCAGGTCCTCTCACAGCAAAGGCCAGGCAGTCTCTGAAGACATTCAATGCAGCAGCATCAGAGGCAACTTTCAGACCTAATACTACTACTACCTTCATCACATCTCCGTTGTAATAGTGGACCTGCAGCTGATAGTCAGCTATCCACTTGTGCTCCCGCCAGGTTTCACTGGCGTGTTTCACATCAGGCGAGCTTCACGTCGGAAAAAGGTTAAACTAGCTAAAACGTTTCAAAATGACATTACAGAGCCAATTTAGGGCTTGTTAAGGGCTTTAATGGCCTCTCCCGCCTCTTGGAGGCGGGACGGAGTCGGGAACACCGCACACGATTTTATCAAAATTGCGTGGAGGCAGGATGGGGTCGGGACCCCCGAATCTGCAACTTTAACCCCCCACACGCCTCCAAACCCGACTCCACGGGTCATTGAAAATCCAGCCCAAAGTATTTGTTTAATTCCTCGGTATTTCCTTGTTCCCCATTATAAATTCTGCCGTTTCTGACTGTAAGGGACCTACATTTGTCTTCACTAATCTTTTTCTTTTTACATACTTGTAGAAGCTTTTACAATCCGCTTTAATGTTCCTTGCAAGTTTACTCTCATACTCTATTTTTCCACTCTTAATCAATCTCTTGGTCCTTTTTTGCTGAACTCAAAACTGCACCCAATCCTTAGGCTTGCTACTTTTTCTAGCAACTTTATATGACTCCTCTTTGGATCTAATACTATCCTTAATTCTTTTGTTAGCCATGGTTGGGCCACTTTTCCTTTTGTGCTTTTGCGCCAGAAAGGAATGTATAACTGTTGCAATTCATGCATTCGTTCCTTAAATGTTAGTCATTGCCTATCCACCGTCATGCCTTTTAATGAAGCTCCCCAATCTATCATAGCCAACTCCCTCTTCATACCTTTGTAGTTTCCTTTGTTTAGATTTAGGACCCTAGTTTCAGATTGGACTTCTTCACTTTCCATTTTAATGAAGAATTCTATCATGTTATGGTCACTGTTCCCTAAAGGACCACGCACAACAAGATTATTAATTAACCCCATCTCATTGCACAATACCCAATCTAGGATAGCCTGTTCCCTAGTTGGCTCCTCAACGTACTGGTCTAAAAAACCATCTCGTACACACTCCAGGAATTCATCCTCCACAGTCTATATGTAGATTAAAGTCACCCATGATTACTGTAGTACCCTTGTTACATGCATCTCTAATTTCCTGTTTGATGCCATCCCCTACATTATCACTACTGTTTAGAGGCCTATAGACAACTCCCACCAATGTTTTCTGCCCCTCGGTGCTTCTTAGCTCCACCCAGACTGATTCTACATCTTGATTTTCTGAGCCAATATCCTTTCTCACTATTGCTCTGATTTCATCCTTTACTAACAAGGCCACCCCACCTCCTTTTCCCCTTTGCCTGTCCTTCCTAAATATCGAATATCCTTGGATATTCAGCTCCCAGCCTTGGTTACCCTGCAGCCATGTCTCCATAATTGCAATTATATCGTATCCGCTTACATCTATTTGCACTGTTAATTCGTCTACCTTATTACGAATGCTTCATGCATTCAGATACAATGGGCTGGATTTTCATTGACCCGTGGAGGCGGGTTTGGAGGTGTGTGGGGGGTTAAAATTGCGAAAACTGGCGGGCGGGCACAAGTCCGCCTCCATCCCGCCTCCACGCAATTTTGATGAAATCGTGTCTGCTGGTCCCGACTCCGTCCCGCCTTTAAGAGACGGGATAGGCTGTTAAGGCCCTTAAGAAGCACTAAATTGGCTCCATAATGCCATTTTGAAAGGCCTTTGTGATTTTAACCCTTGTTCTAGGTGAAACACGCCTGTTCTGAACCACGATTGTGAAACCTGGCGGGAGCACATGTGGATAGATGACTATCAGTGGCTGGGTGGCCTCTCTCTCTCTCTCTCTCTCTCCTGCTGTTCATTTTGCCTGCAGGTCCTTTCACAGCAAAGGCCAGGCAGTCTCTGAAGACCTGAAATGCAGCAGTAATGATGACATCATCAGAGGCGACTTTCAGACTGAAAACACTAATTGGGTCATGGGTTCCCACATGCTGGAACTCAATTGCCCAATTAGGTGAAAATTGCATCAATCTCCCACATCCAATTGCAGGCGGGTGGATAACACGACCCCAACCCACCCCAGTATCAAAATCCAGCCCTATGCCTTTAGATTTGTCTTTTTAACATTTTTAGACATCTTAACATTTTTTTGTACTGTGGCCCTATTTGTCTTATGACCATTTTTTCTCACCCGGACCCTATTTGTTAGTGCACTCCTTTGTTTGTATGCTCTGTCCCTTCCTGACACAATCTATCGTAAGGGGAACAGATAGGCGTTTCTGTGGCCGTAAAAGTGACTCCAGGATGGTTTGTTGCCTCCCTGGGGCCAGGGTCATGGATGTCACTGAGCGGCTACAGGGCATTCTTAAGGGAGAGGGTGAGCAGGCAGAGGTCGTGGTTCACATTGGGACCAACGACATAGGTAGGAAGGGGGATGAGGTCCTGCATCAAGAATTTAAGGAGCTAGGCAGCAGATTAAAGAGCAGGACCTCAAAGGTTGTAATCTCTGGATTACTCCCAGTGCCACGTGCTAGTGAGTATAGGAATAGGAGGATAGAACAAATGAATGCGTGGCTAAAGAGTTGGTGCAGGAGGGAGGGTTTTAGTTTCCTGGATCACTGGGCCTACTTCTGGGGAAGGTGGGACTTGTACAAGTCGGACGGTTTGCACCTGAACCAGAGCGAGACAAATATCCTTGCGGGGAGGTTTGCTAGTACTGTTGGGGGGGGTTTAAACTAACTTGGCAGGGGGATGGGATACAGAGTGGAGCTACAATAGAGGGTGATGTACAGTCAAACATAGAGAAAAAACAAGTCAGCTTGGAAGACAGGGCAAACATGTAAGAGCAAGGCTGGAAGGCATCTATTTTAATGCAAGGAGTCTAGCGAATAAGGTGGATGAACTGAAGGTGTTGATAAACACATGGGAGTATGATATTGTTGCTATCACGGAGACATGGTTGAGGGAGGGGCAAGACTGGCAGCTCAATATTCCGGGGTACAGAATCTTCAGGCGAGACAGAGGGGGAGGTATAAGAGGAGGGGGTGTCGCAATATTAATTAAGGAATCAATTACTGCCATAAGGAGGGATGATATATTAGCAGGTTCCTCCAATGAGGCTATATGGGTGGAGCTTAAAAACAAAAAGGGGGCAAGCACTTTGCTGGGAGCGTACTATAGGCCCCCAAACAGTCAGGGGGAGATAGAGGAACAGATATGTAGGCAAATCTCAGAGAAATGTGCAAATAATAGGGTAATAATAATGGGGGATTTCAACTTCCCCAATATTAACTGGGATAGTCAGAGTGTGAAAGGCTTAGAGGGGTCAAAATTCTTAAAGTGCATCCAGGAGAGCTTTTTGAGCCAGCATGTAGAAAGTCCTACAAGAGAGGGGGCGGTACTGGACCTAATTCTAGGGAATGTGGCCGGCCAAGTGGAAGAAGTGCTAGTAGGTGAGCACTTTGGTGACAGTGACCATAATACGGTGAGATTTAAGGTGGTCATGGAAAAGGACAGGGATGGGCCGGAAATACAGGTTCTAAATTGGGGGAAGGCCGATTTTAATAGGATAAGGCAGGATCTGGCCAAAAGGGACTGGGATCAGCTGCTTGTAGGAAAATCCGCATCGGAGCAATGGGATTCTTTCAGAAGGGAGATTGAGATCATACAATGGCAGCATGTTCCCGTAAAGGTCAAGGGTGGTTCCAAAAACCGCAGGGAACCTTGGATGTCAGGGGATATACGAGAATGGATCTGGAAAAAAAGGAGGGCTTTTGGCAGATACAAAATACTAAAGACGGAGGAAACCCTAGAGGAGTACAAAAAGTGCAGGGGGATACTTAAAAAAGAAATTAGGAGATCAAGGAGGGGCCATGAAATAACACTGGCGAGCAAAATAAAGGAAAATCCTAAGATGTTTTATAAGTATATTAAGGGTAAGAGGATAACTAGGGAAAAAATAGGGCCCATTAGGGACAAAAGTGGCAATCTGTGTGTGGAGCCGGAAGATGTAGGTGGGGTTCTAAATGAATTTTTTGCATCTGTTTTCACTATGGAGAAGGACGATGCAGACATAAAATTAGGGCAGGGGGACTGTGATATACTCGAACATTTTAACATCGAGAGGGAGGAGGTATTGGCGGTTTTAGCAGGTCTAAAAATGGATAAATCCCCAGGTCCGGACGAAATGTATCCCAGGCTGCTGTGTGAGGCAAAGGAGGAGATTGCGGGGGCTCTAACACATATATTCAGAACCTCTCTGGCCACAGGGGATGTGCCAGAGGACTGGAGAGCCGCTAATGTAGTACCATTATTCAAGAAAGGGAGTAGGGAAAAACCGGGGAACTACAGGCCAGTGAGCTTAACATCAGTGGTAGGAAAATTATTGGAAAAAATTCTGAGGGACAAAATCAGTCTCCACTTGGAGAGGCAAGGATTAATCAGGGTTAGCCAACATGGCTTTGTCAAGGGAAGATCATGTCTGACTAATTTGATTGAATTTTTTGAGGGGGTGACTAGGTGTGTGGATGAGGGTAACGCAGTGGATGTGGTATACATGGATTTCAGTAAGGCCTTCGATAAAGTCCCGCACAGGAGACTGGTCAAGAAGGTAAGAGCCCATGGAATCCAGGGTGCCTTGGCACATTGGATACAAAACTGGCTCAGTGGCAGAAGGCAGAGGGTGATGGTCGAAGGTTGTTTTTGTGACTGGAAGCCTGTGGCCAGTGGGGTACCACAGGGATCGGTGCTGGGTCCCTTGCTGTTTGTGGTCTACATTAACGACTTGGATATGAATGTAAAAGGTATGATCAGTAAGTTCGCGGATGATACAAAAATTGGTACGGTGGTAAATAGCGAGGAGGGTAGCCTCAGTCTGCAGGACGATATAGATGGGTTGGTCAGATGGGCGGAACAGTGGCAAATGGAATTTAATCCGGAAAAGTGCGAGGTGATGCACTTTGGAGGGACTAACAAGGCAAGGGAATACACAATGAATGGTAAGACCCTAGGCAAGACGGAAGGTCAGAGGGATCTTGGTGTGCAAGTACACAGATCTCTGAAGGCGGCGGAACAGGTGGATAAGGTGGTAAAAAAGGCATATGGGATACTTGCATTCATTAGCCGAGGCATAGAATATAAGAGCAAGGAGGTTATGATGGAGCTGTATAAAACACTGGTTAGGCCACATCTGGAATACTGTGTGCAGTTCTGGTCGCCACACTACAGGAAGGATGTGATCGCTTTGGAGAGGGTGCAGAGGGGATTCACCAGAATGTTACCCGGGCTGGAGTGCTTCAGCTATGAAGAGAGACTGGGCAGATTGGGTTTGTTTTCCTTGGAGCAGAGGAGGCTGAGGGGGGACATGATTGAGGTGTACAAAATTATGAGGGGCATAGATAGGATGGATAATAAGGAGCTTTTTCCCTTAGTAGAGGGGTCTATAACAAGGGGGCATAGATTCAAGGTAAAGGGCGGGAGGTTTAGAAGGGATTTGAGAACGAACTTTTTCACCCAGAGGGTGGTTGGAGTCTGGAACTCACTGCCTGAAAGGGTTGTGGAGGCAGGAACCCTCACAACATTCAAGAAAAATGAGAAGTCGCACAACACCAGGTTATAGTCCAACAGATTTATTTAAAATTACAAGCTTTCGGAGCTGTCGCCCCTTCGTCAGGCAAAGTTACTGTGAGAGAATCTATCAGAATTCACAGAATATAAAAACACAGAGAAAATGCATAGATTAAATCTTTCCCTACATCAAAGACACACTAAGAGCACAGCCAAGACAATGAGATGTGTCCCAGGGGGTCCAACGCGTCAGAACACCTGCTGGCTGCATATCCTCTCCATTTTTTGTGTTTGTTTCTTGTGTTTTTTTTTAAAAACTGGAAAGACCGGCAAAGATGTCAAGTCACGTTCTATAGCGTGACATGAACCCGATATCCCGATTGAGGCCGTCCTCATGAGTGCGGAACTTGGCTATCAGTTTCTGCTCGATGATTTTGCGTTGTCGTGTATCACGAAGGCCGCCTTGGAGAACGCTAACCCGCAGATCCGAGGCTGAATGCCCTTGACTGCTGAAGTGTTCCCCGACTGGGAGGCAACCATCCTGCTTGCCGATTGTTGCGCGGTGTCCGTTCATACGTTGTCTCAGTGTCTGCATGGTCTCGCCGATGTACCATGCATCAACAGGTTCCATCCCACCATCAAACTCACCATGGACTACTCCTCAGAATCGGTTTCATTCTTGGACACACGAATCTCCATCAAAGATGGACGCCTCAGCACTTCACTCTACCGCAAGCCCACGGACAACCTCACGATGCTCCACCTCAATCGGGATATCGGGTTCATGTCACGCTATAGAACGTGACTTGACATCTTTGCCGGTCTTTCCAGTTTTTAAAAAAAAACCACAAGAAACAAACACAGAAAATGGAGAGGATATGCAGCCAGCAGGTGTTCTGACGCGTTGGACCCCCTGGGACACATCTCATTGTCTTGGCTGTGCTATTAGTGTGTCTTTGATGTAGGGAAAGATTTAATCTATGCATTTTCTCTGTGTTTTTATATTCTGTGAATTCTGATAGATTCTCTCACAGTAACTTTGCCTGACGAAGGGGCGACAGCTCCGAAAGCTTGTAATTTTAAATAAATCTGTTGGACTATAACCTGGTGTTGTGCGACTTCTCATTTTTGTCCACCCCAGTCCAACGCCGGCATCTCCGCATCATGACTAACATTCAAGAAGCATTTGGATGAGCACTTGAAATACCATAGCATACAAGGCTACGGACCAAATGCTGGAATATGGGATTAGATTAGACAGGGCTTGATGGCCGGCGCGGACACGATGGGCCGAAGGGCCTCTATCCGTGCTGTATAACTCTATGACTCAATGGGGGAAAAATTAGGTCGCGCCCCGTTTGGGGCGCAAATATCGTCTGGACGCAAAAATTAGCGCCTGGCGCTAATTATCGCCACTGACTGGAAACTTCACTTTTACCGCCCCGGGAGGTGAGTGGAGCGCTAAATCAGGTGCTGCACACCTGTCTTAAGGTGCAAAGGCCGAGCAGTGAGGCGCTAACTCAGTGCGCGAGCGCAGCTCAGGTGCTGCCAGTTAGCGAGGGAACACAGACACACTGGCGCCGGCCAGTTCTTAAAGGGGGGGGGGCAACTTGCTCCCCAGCCACACCCTGCTCATTGCAGCCTTGAATCTCGGCCTGGAGAGACCTGTGAATCCATTTTGCAGCCAAGGATGGAGAGGGTGAGAGAACGAGCTCAGCGCTTCACCGAACGGGCCTTGGATGCTCTGGTTGGCGCGGTGGAGTGCAGAAGATCTATACTCTTCCCTGAGAGTGGCAGGAGGCCTTTGCCACGCGAGTACAGAAGAGTGTGGAGGGAGGTGGCTCAGAGCGTCTCCTCCAGGAGCATGGTGCCCAGGACCCATGTTCAATGCTGCAAAAAGTTCAACGACCTCACTCGGGTCGTCAGGGTGAGTGGCTTTTTCTCAATACCTCTCCATCCCTCCATCTCAACCTCACTCTATGGCCAGAGGGTCTTAAAACCCCAATGCACAACACTCATCCAACACCTATGGCCCTTTCATGAAACACACACACACATTCCACACTTTGCATACAGTAAGGGCTATTCACCTATGGGAGGCACATCAGGCAAGACCATGGCTGTATACAATAAGGGCTATTCACCTATGGGAGGCACATCAGGCAAGACCATGGCTGTATACAGTAAGGGCTATTCACCTATGGGAGGCACATCAGGCAAGACCATGGCTGTATACAGTAAGGGCTATTCACCTATGGGAGGCACATCAGGCAAGACCATGGCTGTATATTTACTCAGATGCTGTCCTTTTTCTTGCAGGCCAAGCTGGCGCATAATAGGAGACAGCAGCAACGGACAGGTGGAGGGCGGCCTCAGCTGCAACCCCTCAGCGATCTTGAGGAGCGCGTCCACAGGATTGTGGCAAGCCGGGTGATCGGTCCCATCGCCACTGGAGACGCCGACCCCGTTCTGGACAGCAATGGTAAGGTCATCACCTTTTTGTCCTCTGTCCTTCCACTTGTCCCTCACAACACCAGCCTTTGACACTTTCAATCCAACTTGCTAACTCGCTGCACTTATTCCTCCCTTACTGCCACCCTGTCCTCACGCTAAAGCCACTCTTGTACCTCCCTGCTTTCAGATGGTGATTCACCAGCTGAGGAGACGGGCCCTGAAGCTGCCAGTGGGAGTGAAGCTGCAGCCGAGGAGGAAGAGGAAGCCGGAGCATCAGTGCCACCCTCTCCCGAGGAAGCCCATGCCCACACTGGGAACACGCCTTCCCTGGAGGGGAGCAGGGGGGAAGGGTCTGATGAGGGTGAAGCTCCAGGACCCAGCGGGCTGCAGCAACGCCATGGGGGTAGGGAAGAATGGGGGCCTTCTCCCCAGAGGGAGAGTATGCCAGCGACTCCTACTGCAATGGACGCAGAGGAGGAGCGGCTGATCGCAGAAATGAACACCCAGGCGGTGGGCATGCACACTGAGCTCATGGGTGCAGTGGGAAGGGTGCCCGAATGCATTGAGTCACTGGCAAGGAGTGTGGAGCACTTCGCTGTAGCACAGGCGGATGCCACACTAAAGCTTAGTGCTGCAATTCAGTCACTGACTGCCGTGATCCCATCTCTGACTGCTCTCATGCAGACTCAGATTGAGGCCACGCGAGCACTGACTGCTGCCAACCTCGATGGTTCATTCACATGTCCCCGGGGCTCTCACCGCGCCGCAGCAGGCCAGCAATCTGTGCTCCAGCAGATTGCTCCGGATGCTGAAGTGCTGCCCCGTGGGAGTGCCAGTGTGTCGGGCGAGCAGGGAGTTGCTGTCCTCTCTCTCGATGACTGCATTCCTGCTGCCAACACTGTCACTTCTCCACTGCACTTGCCACCGCCTGTAGGACAGACTGCTGCCGCCCATGCAGAGTTGGTGCAGTCTGCAGCCGGGCCCTCCAGGCCCAGAACTGGTCGAGGCCGTCCTTCAGGGGCATCTGCAGTGTCAGGGTCTGACGATCAGCAGCCTTCCACCAGCCTTGCTGCAGCCACTGAGGTCCCATTACGGAGGAGCAGTAGGGTTAGAAGGGGGGAAGTGCGCAAGGGAAGGAGATCACCCTCGAAGGGCAAAAAGTAGGAGGTGTGACAAAATGCTGGTCATTTTTTTATTAAAGGCCGAGGTTCGTGGTCCAACTTTTGACTCGTGTTTTGGACATTATCTCCAGGTTGTGAGAACCAGTTATGTTAATGACTGTTTTTTTGTGTTTATTTCTGAGTTTGTCATGAGGAAATGACACACACAGAGTTTGTAAAATAAATAAGTTTTTGTATTCAAAATATACATGTTTGGTGTTTGGAATCATTGGTGCCTTGGCCGGCTTAGGGGTTGCGTGCTGGGTTCATTGATGTTGTTAGCAATGGCAGAAGCCATTTCCACAGCGGGGCCCTAGAAGCGGCTTGCTATCAGCCGTTGACGGACGGCCCTTGCAGCTTCACCATTGTGGGCCGCCCTCCCGCCTTGGTGCTGCTGATGATCATCCTCCTCGTCCTCTTCCTCCTCTTCCTCCTCCTCCTCTGGTGGTGCTCCAAGGCCTGGTGGCATTGGCTGGGTCCTGACGATTGCCATGTTATGCAACATGCAGCACACAACATACGAAGTTGGATACTCGCTCAGGCGAGTACTGCAGGGCTCCTCCAGAATGGTCGAGACAGCGGAACCGTTGCTTCAGCACGCCGATTGTGCGCTCAATGATGTTCCTGGTAGCTTGATGGCTCTCGTTGTACCGCAGCTCAGCAGGGGTGTTGGGCGTACGGAGCGGTGTCATCAGCCAGGTGCTCAATGGATACCCCTTGTCCCCGAGAAGCCAACCAACTGGCTGATGCGGTGCCTCGAAAAGTTCTGCCACAGTAGTCTGGCGCAGGATGAAAGCATCGTGGCAGCTGCCAGGATAGTGGGCATTGACAGCGAGTATCAGCTGTCTGTGGTCACAGACCAACTGAACATTCAAGGAATGGAACCCCTTTCTGTTCCGGAAATCCTCGGCATTCTCATGTGGAGCCACATGCGTGCAGTCAATGGCGCCCTGCACCATGGGGAAGCCCGCTATCCTCGCAAAGCCCAGAGCGCGGTCACGCTGCTTGTCTGGGGTCATGGGGAAAGAGATGAACTCTCGTCTTCTTTTAAAGAGGGCATTTGTGACCTGCCAGATGCAGTAATGCACCGCGAACTGGGAGATATTGGCGAGGTCCCCAGCAGCAGCTTGAAATGAGCCAGTAGCATAGAAGTTGAGAGCCACTGTGACCTTCACTGCCACCGACAGAGACGTCCTGGACCACAGTTGAGGCTGCAGATCTGGCTGCAGCAGGTGGCAGAGCTCAGTGACCACCTCCTTGCTGAATCGCAGCCTTCGCAAACACAGCTCCTCAGACATATGAATGTAGGAGAGCTGTTCACGATATACCCTGGGAGGGTAAGCTCTCCTGTACATACGCCTGTTGGCCCTCCTCTGTCTGGCCATCATTGCCACTCTCTCTCTGCGTCTCTGTGTCCTCCAATTCAGCTGGAGCAGGACGACGCCCCCAATCAGTGCAGCCCCCATAGTCTCTTTGCAAGCAAAGTTATGAAGGACAGCAACCAAAGTACCAGCGAAGTTAGGATCAGTAGGCAAAACTACCTCACAAAGCGTTGACTCAATGCAGAAGTCTCTCTTTCTCTCTCTCCGAATCTCTCTCTCTCTCTCAGAACGAGTGGTGCAAAAATGTCAACCACAGAAAAAGACAGGAAGTGGCCCCCTTTAAATAGCCCCCCCCACAGCGATTGATAGCGTTCCAGTCTTCCGGTCGTTGGATGCGCCAGGCGGTAAGGCAGGGGGCGCCATTCAATTTCCACTCCGGGGTGCCACAAGGGCGTTGCACCATGGAATGACGTCACAATCTGCGCGCGCAGGTGGTCGCAGCGGTAAAGTTTAGCGCCGCCGCACAATGTCTAGTTAAGTTCCCGAGCGACGCAAATATCGCTGCGCCCGGGCGCTAGTGGCTTTGCGCCCCATTAGCGCCCTCTTAAGGCGCTAACGGGAGGCGCAACCAACTGAATTTTTCCCCCAATGACTCTAATCTGGTTATCCTTACCCTAATCACTTCCTTGAATAGGCCTCACAGGAGCTACTTCTGATATTCCCTCTGATTGCCCTCTGATATTCCCTATGCAAGGTATCCTGACCTGTGCTTGGCTCCTTTACCTGATAACATGATTCAGATCAGGCTGTAGTGAGATGGGCATACAGACTCACATGACTGGCCTGTGGCACAGCATATGTGTGTGCATGTGTGTATGTATATATATAAATATTGACCAAAAATTTTGCAGTAGGAATAACGGTGAGGCTATCATCGCTCACCATTATTAAGCAGTAAATTGGACAGCAACTTCTGGCGTCCACACATGTGCAGTTAAACACCGAGATCAGGAAGATGCTGCATTCACTTATATGAAGGGCGTGAAGATGTGGAACCCTCATCCATGTCTTTGCTACTTCTAGACTTGACTATTCCAACGCACTCCTGGCCGGCCTCCCACATTCTACCCTCCATAAACTTGAGGTCATCCAAAACTCGGCTGCCCATGTACTAACTTGCACCAAGTCCCATTCACCCATCACCCCTGTGCTCGCTGACCTACATTGGCTCCCGGTTAAGCAGCTCCTCAATTTTAAAATTCTCAGCCTTGTTTTCAAATACCTCCATGGCCTCGCCCCCTCCCTATCTCTGTAATCTCCTTCAGCCCTACAACCCCCCGAGAGATCTGCGCTCTTCTAATTCTGGCCTCTTGAGCATCCTCCACCATTGGTGGCCGTGCCTTCTGTTGCCTCGGCCCTAAGCTCTGGAATTCCCTCCCGAAACCTCTCTGCCTCGCTACCTCTCTTTCCTCCTTTAAAACGTTCCTTAAAACCTACCTCTTTGACCAAGATTTTGGTCACCTGCCCTAATTTATCCTTATAACGCTCCTGTGAAGTGCCTTGGGACATTTTACTTTGTTAAAGGCGCTCTATAAAAACAAGTTGTTGTTGTTGTATTTGTTAACATAAAAGCACAAAAAAAAATCCTCATCACAGGAAGTAAAGTTTCTGAAATAAAAGCAGAAAATGCTGGAAATACTCAGCTGGACAGGCAGCATCTGTGGAGGGAGAGAGTTCATCAGATCTTATGAAAGGTCATCGACCTGAAACGTTAACTCTGTTTCTCTCTCCACATATGCTGCCTGACCTGCTGAGTATTTCCAGCATTTTCTGTTGTTTTTTTCTGATTGCCAACATCTGCAGTATTTTGCTTTTTTTTTCAGTAAAGTTTTTGGATAGGAAGTGTGCATACGCAAGATTTTTAATAGAAGCATAGAAGATAGGAGCAGGAGTAGGCCATTCGGCCCCTTGAGCCTGCTCCGCCATTTAATGAGATCATGGCTGATCATCCAAATTCAGTACCCTGTCCCTGCTTTCTCCCCATATCCCTTGATCCCTTTAGCCTTAAGAAATATATCTAACTCCTTCTTGAATATATTTAATGAATTGGCCTCAACTGCCTTCTGTGGTAGAGAATTCCACAGGTTCACCACTCTCTGGGTGAAGAAATTCCTCCTCATCTCAGTCCTAAATGGCTTACCCCTTATCCTTAGACTGTGACCCCTGGTTCTGGACTCCCCTGCCATCGGGAACATCCTTCCTGCATCTAGTCTGTCTAGTCCTGTTAGAATTTTATAAGTTTCAATGAGATCCCCTCTCATTCTTCTAAACTCAAGAGAATATAAGCCTAATTGACCCAATCTCTCCTCATACGTCATTCCTGCCATCCCAGTCGATTTCCACATTGCACACGGGGAAGTTAACAATGTGTAGGCTTAGAATTTCTGGTGCCTCCATTTTTGGGTGTGTGGGGGTGGGGGGGGTGGTTGCAGGGAACAATCCCTGTACCGGAATGGTGAGTCCTGAGGTGCCTCCGATATTGGGCCTCGGGTCTCATTCCCATCGTGCCGGCAAGCTATGGCGAGCAATAGGCAGCATGCTGACGAAGAGCGAAAGAAGATCAGGCCACTGGGACGGGAGGATCAGTGTTTAGCAGCAGCCCACATTCTTTGAATGTGATCCTACTAGCCCCCTATTCAAGTAAGTATGTATTTTTAAAACTTACTTGGTTGTTGGCGGCCTGCAGGGATCCCTTTATGGACCGCACGTAAGGCCACATATCGGCCTGGTTTTCCTAAGTGAAAACTGTGCTGGCTGCCTCAGGGAAAATCAATCTTGCAGTAGGGGCCTCAGCAGATGTTAGGCCCCTTATTTGATGCAAAGGGAATAACTTCTATTTCAGGTGTGGCCACTGCATGTCAATTTTATGGCCTTTACCAATACGCTAGGCAGCGCACTTCCGGATTATAATGAGCATGTGCTTCCTGCCCATCATATTGGAGGCTTAGGAGGCTGTTTAGTGCCCGAGAAAGTGGTGCTCTGCGGATGAATGTCTCGGCCTTGTAATGTTCAGGTGCAGCAGGTTTAAAGCCTGGTGGGAAATAAACCAGGGCACACAAGGGTAATTAATACCCCATTTTAAAGTCATTCATTCTGTCCTTACCCTATATTTTCATTGCAAATAACAATTTATAATGGACTACCAGGATGGTCATCCAGCAATTCCAATATTCCAATATAACTACCAATAGAAAGTTGTCACGTTGTAATTACAACCCTCCTGACAGTGGTGTTGCTGCAAAGCACTTACTGAGGTAGGCTGTAATTCCAGCGTGACTAGTTTACATAGGGAGTTGCCATTATAAATTTGGATTTCATTTTAATTGATATAAAGAACAGCAAAGGTATACAAAGAAAGTAGTAAGAGCTGCAAAAAGGGAAATTCGGGAAAAACCTTGTGAGGGATATCAAAGATTTCACTGTATCTTTTGATAAGTATCTTAAGAGAAAAAGGATGGCTAGGGGTAATATGGGCCCCTTGAAGACAGACGCAGGTGATATTGTCATTGAAAATGAGGAACTGGCAGGCTTGTTAAATAATTACTTTGTATCAGTCTTCAAGAAGAAAGATAGACTTGCATTTCTATAGCGCCTTTCATGAACTCCGGACATTCTGAAGCACTTTACAGCCAATGAAGTGCAGTCACTGTTGTAATGCAGCAGCCATTTGTGCACAGCAAGGTCCCACAAACAGCAATGTGATCATGACCAGATAATCTGTTTTAGTGATGTTGATTGAGGGATAAATATTGGCCAGGACACTTGGGGATAACTCCCCTGCTCTTCTTCGAAATAGTGCCGTGGGATCTTTACGTCCACCTGAGAGAGCAGACGGGGCCTCGGTTTAATGTCTCATCTGAAAGACAGCACCTCCAGCAGTGCAGCACTCCCTCAGCACTTCACTGGAGTGTCAGCCTAGATTTTTGTGTTCAAGTCTCTGAAGTGGGACTTGAACCCACAACAGTCTGAACTCAGAGGCAAGGGTGCTACCAACTGAGCCACAGCTAACACACTGTAAAGGAAGAGGAAATATGAGGAAAATTAAAATAAATCAAGGGGAGGAACTTAATAGATTTAACATAAGTAAATAAAATGGTAATGGAGAAAATAATGAGACTGAAGATGGATAAGTCACCAGGACCTGATGGTATCCACCCCAGGATAGTAAAAGAAATAGCTAAGGAAATTGCAAATGCTTTAGTCATGGTCTTACAAAACAATCGATTCAGAAATTGTTCTCTTGTATTGGAAAATTGCCTAAGTCACTCCATTAATTAAGAAGGGTGGGAGAGAGAAACCAGGAAATTATAGATCTATTAGTCTAATGTCTAATGTGAGGAAATTACTAGAATCTGTCATTAGGAACAGAGTGACTGAGAATTTGGACAAATATGAACTTATGAGAGAGAGCCAGCATGGATTGTAAAGGGTAAGTCATGTCTAACTTTCCACCATCTATAAGGCACAAGTCAGGAGTGTGATGGAATACTCTCCACTTGCCTGGATGAGTGCAGCTCCAACAACACTCAAGAAGCTCGACACCATCCAGGACAAAGCAGGCCGCTTGATTGGCACCCTATCCACCACCTTAAACATTCACTCCCTCCACCATCGGCGTACCGTGGCTGCAGTGTGTACCATCTACAAGATGCACTGCAGCAACTCGCCAAGGCTTCTTTGGCAGCACCTCCCAAACCCACGACCTCTTCCACCTAGAAGGACAAGGGCAGCAGGCGCATGGGAACACCACCACCTCCAAGTTCCCCTCCGAGTCACACACCATCCTGACTTGGAAGTATATCGCCGATCCTTCATCGTCGCTGGGTCAAAATCCTGGAACTCCCTCCCTAACAGCACTGTGGGAGTACCTTCACCACATGGACTGCAGCGGTTCAAGAAGGCGGCTCACCACGACCTTCTCGAGAGAAATTAGGGATGGGCAATAAATGCTGGCCTTGCCAGCGATGCCCACATCCCAGGAACGAATAAAAAAAAAACTAACCTAGTTCAATTTTTTGAGGAGGTCACTAACGTGGCACATAAGGGAATGTCTACGAATGTTATTTATATGGACTTCCAAAAATCATTCAATAAGGTTCCACACAAACATTTGTTAGCAGAAATGAGAGCGCAACCTATCGACATGGGTAGGGAATAGGTTGGGAGGTAGGAGACAGAGAGTAGGGATAATGGGCTGGATTTTGATACTGGGGCGGGTTGGGGTCGTATCATCCTCATTTCGTGTTATCCACCCGCCTGCAATTGGATGTGGGAGATTGATGCAATTTTCACTTAATTGGGCAATTGAGTTCCAGCATGTGGGAACCCATGAACCAATTAGTGGTTTCAGTCTGAAAGTCGCCTCTGATGATGTCATCATTGCAGGTCAGAGACTGCCTGGTCTCAGAGATTGCCTGGACTTTGATGTGAGAGGACCTGGATGCAAAATGAGCAGAGAGAGAGAGAGAGAGAGAGAATTTTTTTGCAACCAAGTCCTCCCAGGCAGTCTCTGAAGACATTCAATGCAGCAGCATCAGAGGCGACTTTCAGACCTAATACTACTACTACCTTCATCACATCTCCGTTGTAATAGTGGACCTGCAGCTGATAGTCAGCTATCCACTTGTGCTCCCGCCAGGTTTCACTGGAGTGTTTCACATCAGGCGTACTTCACGTCGGAAAAGGGTTAAACTAGCTAAAACGTTTCAAAATGACATTACAGAGCCAATTTAGGGCTTGTTAAGGGCTTTAATGGCATCTCCCGCCTCTTGGAGGTGGGACGGAGTCGGGAACCCCGCGACCGATTTTGTCAAAATTGCGTGGAGGCGGAATGGATTCGGGATGGGGTCGGGACCCCCGACCCCACAACTTTAACCCCCCACACACCTCCAAACCCGACTCCACGGTCATTGAAAATCCAGCCCAATGGGTATGTATTCAAATTGGCAGGATGTGACTAATAGTGTCCCCCCAGGGATCTGTACTGGGGCCTCAGCTTTTCACTATATTTACCAATTACTTAGATGAAGGAAGAGAGAACCGTCTATCCAAATTTGCTGACTACACTAAATTAGGTGGCATAGTAAATAGTAAAGATGGGAGCAGAAAGTTGCAAAGGGACATTGATAGATTAAGTGAGTGGGCAAAACAGTGGCAGATGGAGTTCAGTGTGGGAAAGTGTGCTGTTGGAGCTGCACTCATCCAGGCCAGTGGAGAGTATTCCACCGCACTCCTGACTTGTGCCTTGTAGATGGTGGAAAGGCTTTGGGGAGTCAGGAGGTGAGGCACTCGCCGCAGAATACCCAACTGTTCTTAGCATTGTTGTGTCACCTAATTCTCTGAGGGCTGCAGTCGTATTTCTACAACGCAATAAAAAAAATACAGTGATGGAGAAATGGTTTATCCATCCCTCCAGTTTGTGTACGGTGCACCAGCTGGTATTCATAATTCAGAGAGACTTTGGTTGTATGAAAAAAAATCAGTGCATTCTGAGAGCTGAAAGGACATTCGGATCTGGAAAGGTAAAATGCTGCGCCTTATTAAATTCTTCCAATGTTAGCGGCCTTGGCCCCTAAATACTAGCTCACAGGGAACATTTTGTTACATCAAGACCTTGTTACTTGAAACCATTGATCTAAAATGATTTGTCAACAGTCCGGAGGCGATAATAACCAAGGTTTATCCTGGTGGATTGGGAAGCACAGTGAAAGCACTTCTGAAACTGCACCCTGCAGCTCCACGTGTCGCACCACCGTGTCAGTGCCACACAATGTTTCACAAGTTGTCAGAATTGCTCTTCCACCGACCCTTTCCATTCACACACTGCTTGATTTTCCACTTTATTGCTGCAATGCAATAGGGCGGCTGGGGTTTTGATGCAGTGTGCATATCAATAGGTGGCGATTACTTGGAGAGTGATTTCATTTGGGAGGTTGCCATGGTAACATTGCTACTTTTTTTTTCATGCCATACATTCATTGCAGCCAAAAGTGACACGCGGGGAGATCTGAAAGATAAAAGGACAATTCGAACATGCCTCTGAAATCAAATCACTCAATTCCTCAATAATGAAATCGAAATTCTTCCGATCTAGTTCAATGAAATCACATTTTAATTAAAGCCGCCCTTTAGGCACCCCACCCGATCTTCCCTTCCACAAAGGAAAGAACAGGCAGGGTGTAGGACAGGCAGCTGATCCGCTGCCACCTGCTTTGCGTCCTCACCAAGTTGAAATTTACCCCAACAGTTTTTCTTCAATGAGAAAAAGTTTACGGTATTGCCACAAAATGTCATTGGTGGAGCGGGAATACCACCCGCCTTTGGGAATCCTCTGTTAGACCGCTGCAGTTTACCCCTCATTTGCCCTGCAGGGTGAGTTTGGAGTGTTGAGACCACTGTAGCTAGGTTTGCCATTGCTGAGAAGGAGGGTTGTGCCGTTCTGGTACCGCCTTTAAAGGATCTCAGCCGCAAGAATGACTGAAGCAGCAGCTGCCTCGGGGGGTGTGGGCAGCGGAAGAGCCCTTGGATCCTCAGACACATCCCTGGAGATCTTTTTTGGCAGAAGTCAGGGACAGAAGAGTAAGATTGTTCGGCACTGATGGCAGGAGGGTTGTGCGGGCTGCCTGGAGGGAGGTGGCAGAGACAGTCAATGCAACCTCCTCCACCCCGATTACTGCCAAACAGTGCCAGAAATGGTTCAATGACTTCATAGGGTGGCTGTGGTAAGTTTAAGCATTCTTGCCAACACACATCCTCTACCACTCAGACAACCTTCGCTCATCTCCTGACCTCTCATACTTTTTCTCTCTCAGCATCTGGGAGTCAGGGCAACGTACCAATGCAAAAGGGCACCCTTGCAAACATTTCAGCACCTTCTTTACTCTAAACCACTCTGGCAGCTCACATTGCCTGCCTCAAGGACACCCGATATAATCGCATAATCCTATTAACCACAGCTCATCATCATGGGGTGCATGCACTCGTACGGGGGAAAGTGACGCTGCCACATGTACGCCCTTAACATTGCCTCTCTCTTCCAATGGAAAAGATGACTCACATTCAGTGTGAAAGAAATACGACCAGGGGAGGAGTAGCAGTACTGAAAACTCTGAGCGCACATGAAGAGCAGGCACTGCACATGGTGGGCAGGCAGCCAGGAGAGCCTGTGGGAAAGGGTAGGTTGTAATGGAGATGACAATAGGAGGTTAGTAAAAGCTGGAAAATGCTCATTAATGTAAGTTTCTTCACTTCCCTGTCTTTCGGTCTTAATATATTGAGTGGGGTAATGAGTTTCAAACACATATAATTGTTCTCACAACACTCTTTACTTTTTAATTTGTAATACAATTCTTAATACAATTGTCAGCATAATATTATGATACAGTTCCCTTAACGTTAACAGATGAGATACATACGATCTTTACTGGGCTGCACAGCACTTGGAGCATTGAGGTGATCGGTCTCTTTGTTCGCGAAGCTTCTTCCTGACCTCTTTCTTCTTGGATGGTATGTTTCCTCACCATCGGCTAGTGTCAAAGTGGCTATTTCTATCTTCCTTTATCCTTCCTTAGTGGTATGGACAGCATGTAATCGCTGGCACGATCGTCCTCTTCAACCACTCTTGGTTTGTCATTAGGGTCGTCACAACTCACTTGTGAGTCAACTTTTCCAGTAATTGTTACCCAACCCTTTATGAGTGATATCTCACACGTGAGTCTACACACTCACGATTTTAATGGTTTGAACAGTCCTGGTTGACCACAGTTCGTAAACAAGTCCAGAGTGCATTGTGCACTTCTGCTGACTCACACCAGGTTTTCCAAGGTATGTCGGCTGACCTGCAGAGGTCTTTTCTCAAATTGCTGCAATCCCCTTACACTTCGGGGGAATGTCACTGTGAGTGCAGCTAAACAAGCTCGACTGGGTTTCACATCATAGCTGCCTTGCAGGAAGAGGCCAGCCAATCCGATCATTGTATAGCCTCTTCCACTGTGGAGTTACCAACTGGAACCATAGCCTCATCTGCTGCCACTTCCTCACCAACTGCGTCATGGCATCTTCCTTGTGCAAGTGCCAACACAGAGATCCCACTCAGGAGGAAGTCGCTAGTGAGTCAGAACGACTATCACTGGGTGAAGCTTTAATGAGATTGGGAGTGGCAGAGAGGGAGACTGCTATTCCTCAGCAGAGAGTGGAGAAAGAAGCACCCTCAGCTGAGGACACTGTGACCCAGACCTTAGGGGTCAGCCTTCAAAAGAGCAATGATTAGGAAGCATTGATCTCACGTAGATGCAGTGGAGAGAGTTTCCAATGCTTATGGTTGAGATGATGGATTAATGTGAGGAGTTCACTATCCACAATGGCAACACATTGCAGGAAGTTTCCCAGGACCCGAACGCTGCGGCAGCCTGGGAGATTCCTGCTGTATCGAGGCACCAGAAACAGCTTCTAAGGACATTGGTGGATTCTGGAGTTTCAGCTGACAGTGCTGTCACGACACTTTGAACAGAACAGTTTCACAGGCCTTCCAAGACTTGGTTGGATCTATAGGATCTGTACTGACACTGCCCAGTGCCTGGGCCTAGCTCTACTGGGCTGCAAGGAGTGATGGTAGATGTCACTGTCTCCGCGGAGAGGGACATTGAGCCTGTTACCTTAAGGCACCTTCCAATACCTACATATGAGAGTGCTTCAGACATGGGCACGGCACCCAGTGCCACTGCAAGGCAAGAGCTGCCGGAAGCTGGTCTCTCCAGAACAGCCGCTTCACTGAGACTAGAATCATCTCAGGCCATCAAAGCTCAGGGGAACCATCCCAGTTCAACCGCATCTCACTGAGGGAGAACCTTATAGGAGCAGTAGATTAGAAACACAAACAAGTAAGTTAGCTGGCACAAAGGGTAGACACGGTGTCGAGAAGTAGTTGTAGAATGGAATTAGTTTTGGGAGAATTTGATGTTCTGTGAAGTAAACACGCTTGTGCACATAGAGTACTGGGTTCGTTTCTGTTTATACTTTCAGCTTTTGTGAGTTAGGAATGTAGACTTCTCTCTTATGAAGGGACATGGATGAAGTATTTGACAATGAAGAACTTTGTGCAGGTGTTGGAGGATAAACAGACAGGTGTGAAGTGACTTTGTTTGGTGAGTCAACCTTTATATATTAAAATCACTGGGCTATCAGTCGCACCCCCCTTTCTCTAACTGCTGACTGTCCTGTCCCATGTGCTCTCCTTCCCGTGCACTGGCATCGTATGGGGAGACAAGTCCTTCTCCACCCCCCCACCCTTTTCATCATCATTGTCTTCAGCTTCTAGAAGCAGCAAGCTTTGCATCATCGATATATTACAGAACGCATTAAGCTGCAATGATTCTTGAGACTCTCGCTAGGCTGTATTGCGGGATTCCACCAGGTTTATCAAGGCACCTTAAACATGCCTATAGTTTGCTCCATTGTGACACTTGTGAAATGGGCATCATTGTATCTGTTGTCCCTTCTGTCTGAAGAAGCCAGACTGGATTCCTGAGCCATGATTGCAGAGGAGAGCCGTGATCACCAATCAGCCAGCTGGGTGCAGGGCTCTGAGTGATGATGGTCGACAAAGTTTATTGCCACATGGTGAAAGCATCATTGCCGTTTCCTGGGTAACTGACATTGATGTACAGGATAAGGTCATTGGCATCTCACACTAGTAGGACATTAATAGAACGAAAGACGTTCCTATTCATCAAATTGTGGGGCTGTTTTATGGGGTTTTGGGTGGCTCACGTGTTCCATCAATTGCTCCTTGTACCTTTGGAACCACGCTCGTCTGTGGAACTGGATAGCTCGATCTCCTTGTCTGCTTCCATTGGGAACGACAAGAGGCAGATTAGGCTCCTGGCAAACCTTAAAGGGGACTGGCAACTTTTTGGGAGGATAATTCAGGTGCAGATATTTGCAGTAGATTTGAGGTGTCAGTCTCGAATAACCCAATTTACTCTGTTTACCACCCTGAATCCATCGTACACAAACAATTGGTTATCTCTACACAGATGTTTCCATATCTCTATGGATACGACTCCTTGGCCGGACTTTTAATCTGGAGGTGGGTCGGGAGCTGGGTGGGTGGTGGGGGTTGGGGGGGGAGGGGGGGCGGTGCGGGAGGAGGGGGGGGCGGTGCGGGGGGGGGGGGTCGGGAGCTGGGTGGGTGGTGGGGGTTGGGGGGGGAGGGGGGGCGGTGCGGGGGGAGGGGGGGCGGTGCGGGGGGGGGTCGGGAGCTGGGTGGGTGGTGGGGGTTGGGGGGGGAGGGGGGGCGGTGCGGGGGGAGGGGGGGGGCGGTGCGGTGGGGGGGTCGGGAGCTGGGTGGGTGGTGGTGGGCTTCGGTGTGGGGGGAGGGGAGCTAGAAAGCGGTCAGGAAAACCAGGAGAAGGGGTTTCCCGCAGGCCCTGCTGAACTTAACGGCCAGGCCTGATTTGCATTTCAAAGCTCTGTTTCCCACCCACAGCCAGCCAGATGGAGAGGCTGACTAGCTGTAGGCGGGTAGGCCTGCGGCACTCGGCCGCAGAGAGGAAGGGGGGGAGGGATCGGGTGGGGGCTGAGGGTGGTGGAGGGTCAGAGGATCGGGGCAGGGTGAACATCGGGGCTGGAGGGGAGAGTCTGGGAAGGTGACCGGGGCCCGAGGGGGGGGGTGATCGGAGGCCTCGTGGGGGGATCGGAGGCCTCGGGGTGGGGGTGGGGGGGCGGAAATCGGAGGCCTCAGGGGTGGTGTCCGATCGCAGGGGGTGGGTTCGGCAGGGACGCTGGACTCAGAAGGTAAGTGTAAAGGCTCTTACCTCCTGGATCCAGCAGTCCTCACCTTACTTTAGCTGGCAGGTTCTCTGAGGCCTGAGAAACCCGAGCAGCCAGAGTTAAATTTAAAATGGTGGTTAAATCTGAAGCTCGCCAGCCTCATTATAATGTTTAAATGGGCGATCCGCCTCCTCGGAGCGGGTTGGCTGCCCATCCCCGTTAAAACCGGAAGTGGGTGGGCTGTGGTCGGGATTCTGTTTTTTAACACTTTAACCTCCCACCCGACCCCAATGCAGCCGTTTTGAGGTTAGAATTCCCCACCTTGTTTCTACATTAGTGCCTGGACGTGTTAAAGGCGCTATATAAATGCTCGTCTCTATGAAAACAACTGTTTTCCTGTATTTTTCAGAAAATACATTAAATTCATAGATTCCACATTTCACTTTGAACTATTCCTGTCAAAGCATTTCTATTTATGATTCTACTAAGATAGTCCAAATGCCTCACCTAGTTCCTGGCTAAATTAGACACTCTTTTTTATTTGTTTTTTTATGGGATGTGGGCGTCACTGGCAAGTCCAGCATTTATTGCCCATCCCTAATTGCCCTCGAGAAGGTGGTGGTGAGCCGCCTTCTTGAACCGCTGCAGTCCGTGTGGTGAAGGTGCTCCCACAGTGCTGTCAGGGAGGGAATTCCAGGATTTTGACACAGCGACGATGAAGGATCGGCCGATTTACTTCTAAGTCAGGATGGTGTGTGACTTGGAGGGGAACTTGGAGGTGATGGTGTTCCCATGTGCCTGCTGCCCTCGTCCTTCGAGGTGGAAGAGGTTACGGGTTTGGGAGGTGCTGCCGAAGAAGCCTTGGCGAGTTGCTGCAGCGCATCTCTTAACCCAGTTCCTAGTGGCCGTGCAGCCACACCACACACCCAGCCAGCATAATTTGGTAGCTTCATGTAGAAAGTGATCAGGATGGATAGTCTGGGAATTAGGATCATTCACATCAGGCAGAAGGGGGAGGTGTTTCAAGACTGCGCTCAAGATACAAAGAGGACCCGATACTCGATCTCTCACTGTGTTGCACAGTTGGAGAGTTTAAAGAGGACCCGATACTCGATCTCTCACTGTGTTGCACAGTTGGAGAGTTTAAAGAGGACCCGATACTCGATCTCTCACTGTGTTGCACAGTTGGAGAGTTTAAAGAGGACCCGATACTCGATCTCTCACTGTGTTGTACAGTTGGAGAGTTTAATTTTGACGCTGGGTTGAAACCTGATTCTGTTACCAACTATGAGATCGTTCAGTTTGATTCGAGCAGGGATTAAGCTCCCTTTCCCCAAGATGAAAGAAAGTGGAATTTGAAAAACCGCTGCAATGTTAGCAATGTTTGTAGAACAGGCCCCCCGTGTCTCAAACACAGTCAGTCCTTTTCTCCAGAACCCAGTCACTTCCTCAGCTTACATTACAATTAGGTGCTTCTTCTTTTGCAGTGAAAAATCTTTCATTCAAACCCTCTGCTAAGCCATGAAACTCAACAAAAATTTTAAAAAAATGTACACCCAGGTGCCCACATCTCACTGTACAACAGGACGGAATTTCAAATGGAGCGCATTAAAGTAACAAATAAGAGCTGATCCTGCTCTTGGATTTGAAACTTATTTGGTAATTCTCTGACGTTTCCCTTAAGAACATAAGAACATAAGACGTAGGAGCAGGAGTCGGTCATTCGGCCCCTCGAACCTGCTCCACCATTTAATGAGATCATGGCTGACCTGATCTTGACCTCAACTCCACTTCCCCACCCGTTCCCCATAACCCTTGATTCCCTTATCGTTCAAAAGTCTGTCTATCTCCACCTTAAATATATTCAATGACCCAGCCTCCACAGCTCTCTGGGGAAGAGAATTCCAAAGATTCACGACCCTCAGAAGAAATTCCTCCTCATCTCCGTTTTAAATGTGCGACCCCTTATTCTGAAATTATGCCCCATAGTTCTAGATTCCCCCACGAGAGGAAGCATCCTCTCTGCATCTACCCTGTCCAACTCAGAATCTTATATGTTTCAATAAGATTCCCTCTAATTCTTCTAAACTCCAATGAGTATAGGCCCAGCCTGCTTCTGGTGAGCTGCCTTGGTCCGAGCAGCTTCACATTAACTGGCCACTTTCAGTAATCCCAGTCATAACAGCCTGGGGGAGACTTTCTGCTCTCTCAATCTCCGCCGTAACTTTGACAGAAAATTTATGGGAACCCTTGAAAAATGGTGTAAACAGCCATTTTTAGCCATTTATCCCAGTGGAAATTGTAGGCATCTGTTTTAAATGTGGACACCCATTCTTTGTGTGCACACATGTTATTTACTGTTCTGATGTACATTATCTTACAGTTATCCACATCTGCCATTCTTCAGCCCAATTTTTCCAAATGACTTTGAATATTATCAATCTCCCCAACAATGGCCATGAAGGCACAGAGCTCAGTGTCATCAGCAAATTTCTAAATATTATGAAATGTTCCTCCATACTATTTTCATTGTATAGTACGTGTATTTAGCAGGTGACCTAGAATATACCCCGAGGAACATCATTAGCCAACATTATCACACTCTGATACAACATGAGGCCTATGTGGGTAAATTCAACGACCCACACTCGAAGGAATTGTGGATCAGAGACAAGGCTACAACACTGTAGTGCTGATTCCCCAACATGAACTCCCTTTGAAGTGGCTTCCCATTAGGAATGTGGGATCAGTGAATTTAGCCTATGGATCCTTCACTAATATGGAAACTACATAAAGTCCTTCTCTACAACAAGCCTTCCTGCTTCAATCTCCAAGTAGCCATAAACTGCTTACAGTTTCCTGACTACTAGAGTCCACATTGGACTAGTTTTATTATAAGGTGCTTCCTGCCATTCAGTTTATTTTTTCTGATTCTTGGTGATATGTTCACCAATACCTATGGTTTGAGTCTGGCCAATCAGTTAGTTTCAAAGCTCTGAAAGTCTTTAAGTATGTCTAATAGGACCAGTGTGAGCTTAGGCACAAAGGGGAATGTAAAAGTGCAAGTATAGTGTAGATTGGACCAAAGTTTCATGTGTAGCAGATGTTTGTGTTCACTCTGCACAATCATTCCTCCACCACTTATTAACATCAAAAACTGAAGTTTAATTTGTCTCCCGTAACATATATTAATCTATTGTACTTTAACAATTGATCATAAATTAGTATCTTTAAATTCCTTTCTGAATAAAACATCCACAGAGCCTTATAATGATCTTTTAGCTTATATTTAAAATACTCTTTTCAGTTTATTCTCCTCCCCTTATTAAACAGAGCATGGTGATACCAACTGAGCCACGGTTAACACACAGAAGCTCAGGGGATTAAAGGGACGATGGTAACTTGGGTACGTAATTGGCTGAGGGATAGGAGGCAGAGAGTAGTGGTGAATCAATGTTTTTCTGACTGGAGAGACGTATGCAGTGGGGTCCCCCAGGGGTCGGTACTCGGACCATTGCTTTTCTTGTTATCTATAAATGACCTGGACTTGGGTATAGGGAGTACAACTTTGAAGTTGCGGATGATACAAAACTTGGCAAACAGTAAATAATGAGGAGGGTAGTAGCAGACTTCAAGGACTTTTAGAAAGACTGGTGAAATGGGCAAACACATGGCAGATGCAATTTAATGCAGATAAGTGTGAAGTGATGCACTTTGGGAAGAACAACATGGAGAGGCAGGATATTCTAAATGGTACTGTTTTGAGGGGGGTGAAAAAGCAGAAGGAACTGGGGGTGCATATTCACAAATCTTTGAAGTTGGTAGAGCAAGTTGATAAGACAGTTAAGGAAGTGTATGGGATACTTAGCTTTGTAAATAGGGACATTGAATACAAAAACAACAAGTCAAGCTGGACCCTTACAAATCACTGGTTAGACCTCAGCTGGAGTATTGTGTACAGTTCTGGACACCGCACTTTAGGAAGGATGTCAAGGCCCTGGAGAGGGTACAGAGGAGGTTTATCAGGATGATACTAGGGATGAGGGAGTTCAGTTGTGTGGAGAGATTAGAGATGCTGGGATTGTTCTCCTTAGAGCAGAGAAGGGTAAGGGGAGACCCAATGAAGGTATTCAAAATTATGAGGGCTTTTGATAGAGCAAGTAGGGAGAAACCATTTTCTCTGGCAAGTGGGTCGGTAACCAAAGGTCGTAGATTTAAAATAATTGGCAAACGAACTTGAGAGAAATGAAACAGAGGGTTGTTAAGATCTGGAATGCACTTCCTGAATCAGATTCCATGGGAACTTTCAAAAGGCCATTGGACATGTACTTGAAGAGGACTCATTTGCAGGGTTATGGGGAAAAAGCTGGGGTGTGGGACTAAATTGGACAGCTCTTTCAAAGAGCCGGCACAGACATGACGGGCCAAATGATCTCCTTCTATGCTGTAAGATTCTCTGATTCTATGAAATATTGTATTTCTTCACCGAAGTGGTACAAGATGAAAAAAGGCACGATATGGAGATCAGCAAGTACCTAACTAAATTGCATTGGCTGCACCTGCAGTTATGCCTCATACCTGGTGGCCTTGGCATGCCTACCTGCCAATGACCAAGGACCATTGGCTCCACAGGCCAGTTACATCGCTTTACCATTTACTTTAAGCTCACTTGCAGCCAACCTGAAACATAGAGAATGGGCATGCACGATAAGCAATGAAAAAGCTGTAGGGTTGGTGAGGGTTTGGCATGGGCTGGCAGTAAACGTGGAATAAGTTGACAGACAACCCTTTGTGGCAAGCATATTTAATCTGTCTCCCTGGTAAATGGCACTATTAGGTGGTCTTACCTTGGCCGATTCTTTAAGGTATTGTATCTTTTTCCAGCTCTATTCCTAGGTCCTGCGGGTACTATAAGCAGTGTTGACCATGGCCGTCACCTCCTGGCAGACTAACCCTCCTCACACCTGCCTCATGCAGTACCATCTCCATTCTACCAGCCATTAAACAACGCTGCGACAATTTTTAACACTATTACCTTTAAGTGGCTCCATCCCATTAAATTTTACCCGCAGCTCTGTAAGGGCTGCTGAAGTGTTCAATTTCCCCCCCCCCCCCATGCCCTTGCCGAGCTCCAGAAACAATATGGGCCAAGGTGATCGCCAAGAACCAATCCTGGAAAATCCTGGGTGTTCAGCCTGGAACAGGGAACTGGAGGGATGGGGTGGTGGCGGGGGGGGGGGGTGGGGTGAAATTCAGTGGACGTTATGCTCCCCACATTCCAGTCCCACTGCTTTAACACCTAGACAGGTCAGTATACCCTGCCACGCCAACCAGTCAAGGATGAAATAGTCGGATGAAATTTGTCTTCATTTGTCATGGGGAAGCAGAGGGAATCTTTGCACAACTGTTGCTCAGGATTGCGTTGAGTCTAGAATGGAATAGATCATACAGGTGTAGAAAAAAGGGGCTTGATGGACAAATTGTATTTTTTGATTCCATTATTCTTGGGACAGCAAGTTTGAATAACCCATGATGCTGAGCTTCCAATCTACAACACTCTGCTCTTAGAATTGATATTTGGCATCAAAGCCGCTTAGAAACTTTGCTATCTTATCATAGAAATATCGGGGGCGATTTTGCCAATGGGGGCGCGTTGGAGGCGGGACTGCTGTTTGTCGGGTTTTAGTCCCGTCTCCATCAACTTCTGGCCAACCCACGCTATTTTCCCTTGATTGACCTTGTTAAGCCCGCCCAGCGGGCTTAGAAGGCCAATTGAGGGAAAGCCGGTTGCAGAGAACATCAGCGTATGACGTTTCATCTGTCAAAAATTTTTGACAGATGAATTGTCATTGTTTGACAGCTCTGTGAAGCTTATCAAACACTGACATTCTCTGTACTTTGATGAGTTCTTGAATTCAAGACTCATCAAACCTCTTTCTTCAGCAGAAATTAGATGGTTGTTGCATTGGAGAATGCAGCGGCCATCTGTCATCTCTGCCGCGGAGGTGCGAGACTCTCCGCATCCCCAACTCTTGAAGCCTGCAGGAAGAAACAAAGGAAAGTACACTTTTTCTAACACTTTCCACTTACCTCGCATACTCACCTCTCCACACCTGCACCCATCACTTACCTCCACAGCGCACTTTTGCACCCCTCCGACCCCCGCAGACCCACTACTCGCCTCGGTGACCCTGGCGAGGTTCGCAGCCTTCGGGAAGCCCGCACTTGTGTGGGAAAAATGGGGATAATCCTCTTATCTGCCTGTTAACTGCCTGTTAACAGGCAGATAAATGGCACTATAATCCCTTCCCGCCTCCAAGGAGATGGGACCCGGTGCGGGACGGCTACCTGCCTCCTGGGAAGATGGCATGGAGGCGGGTTGGGCACCCGCCCCCAGATTTTGCCATTTTCTCGGCAGTCCCGCCTCCCCAGAGCTGGCAAGATCGCGCCCACCATCTCAGTGCTATGCGAGGCAAAACATGTTAAGAAAATGGAAGCATTAAATTTCCTGTAGGTACATCAGTCCTCATTAGCCCTTTGAAAACCAGAACGGTTCTTAAGTATCATGTTCTGACCACCTGCGAGTTTCTTTAATCGTACATAATCTTCTGTGACAGATCCACAATGTTCGATTAATTCGTGGTTAGATGACAAAATTCACGTGGAAAGCACATTCACTACCGAAAGGGTTAATTTTAAATAATATCCGGGATTGATGCCAAAACAATATTGGACAAGTGGGGCAGTTGATTTTGCTGATGATTACTGTGCAGGACTTTTGTTTCGCCATAGCTGCTCGCTAGTCTAATTGGAGGATTCAGATTGCTTCATGCCAAACTGACAGCTTGTCACAGCCTCCGAGGAGCTATTCCTTTCCTGACATTTTCATGCTAATTAGCAGGAGTGGCAACAAACAGAAGTCAGACCAATTTGCCACGTCTTGCAGTAGTCGTGGTGCCAGTGCGCAGTCGCCCAGGCAATGACTGAAGTGGCAGATCGGCGCTTTTGATTTATTCTACAAAAAAATAGACCTGATTAATTATTTACTTGGGACCAGTTCTGCCTGCACTCAAGACTCCCTTGGACGGCAGACACTAATTGGAATAAGTCGAGGAAGTTGTACGAGATCATTGCTGGTGTTAGATCAGACATCTGTGTTTTTTTAGAGTTGAATTCATTTAGGTTGATTATTTTTCTCTCAGTTCCTCCTTTTAAAAAAAAATAGTTCCTGTGATGTGGGCAATAATAGCAATGCAGGATTTATTGCCCATTCCTGGGTGTACTAATGGCATTGAGAGTCTACACATAACATGTGACTGGAGTCACTTCTAGGCCAGACCCTGTAGGGGTGGCAGGTTTTTTCCCCTGAAGGGCATCAGTGACCCAGTTGGGTTTTTACGATGATTACTTTCATTAATTACCAGATTTAAAAAAAATTCAATTGTACAACTTGCCGTGGTGTGATTTGAACTCACAACTTATGGGTTGCTGGACCAGTACTGTACCTGCTACATGCAACAAAAAAAAGCACCTTTTTCTAGGCCTCTGCCACTCTACTGGCAGGAGAGAGGTGTTCTGAATGGTCTGGATGCCTTGCCTTCTGGTTCGCCCCCTTCGCCCTCTGAAGGCTTAGCCATCCTGCAGGACTAATAGATATCAGATGATCAGTGCTACCCTGTGCCCTCATCTTACCTCCGGGGCGCGTTCCTGGGGGGTGGGGTAGTGGGGGGGTGAAGTTGGAAACGGGAATCCATCAGTACGGGTTTCCCGAACGTTCTGCAGTTTTTAACTGCTGGACGTATTTTAATTTTTTCTGTAGGTTTCCCGCCCACAGTCACCGTGATTGAGGGACTGACTGCGTGTCAGACGGGAAAGCCTGCAGCACAAGGCCGCAGCCGAGCGGCGAGCAGGTAGATCTAGTGGGGGGGGGGGAGGTGGGAGAGATTGTGGGGGGGTGTTGGTGGCTGGGGGGGTCCGATCGTGGGATGGGGGGCAGATGGCGATCGGGGGGGGGGGGTCCGATCGCGGTGGGAGGGGCCGGAACAGACAGATCGCGGTGGGGGTGGGGGTTTTTACAGGGTAGCTTGTTGGGCCTGGAGGAAACACGCCTGCTCCTCCTGACCCACAAGCAGCGCTGTAAAGGCACTTACCTCTTGGATGCAGCCCTTCTCAGCTCCTTTCACCTGCCGGGTTTCCAGAGGCCTGGGAAACCCGCCCGCCTTTGGTTAAAAATAGAATCACAGTTAAAATGAAGGCACGCAGCCTCATTAAAATATTTAAATGGCCAACCCGCCTCCTGAGAACTGATTTGTCACCCGTCCCTCATCCCGCCTCTTTTAAAATCAGAAGTGGGCGGGTTCGAGGCGGGTTGGGTTCCCGTTTCAGATTTTTAGCTTTGTAACATCCCACCTGAACCAAACTCATAGGTTTTTGGGGGTTAAAATTACCCCCCACCCCCCGTGTTATTGCACTGTAGTGTTTTTTTTAATTTGTAGTTTTTTTGGGGGGAAGGATAAGATATTGAGATACAAACTACTTCTAATCAACAACAGCAAAAACAACCTGAATTAAAAGTAGTAAAACGTTCCAAGGCACTTCCAGGGAGAGTTATAACAAAATTTGACACTGAACCATATATTAGGACAGGTGACCAAAAGCTTGATCGAAGAGGTAGGTTATAAAGAGCGGTTTCGAAGATGTGAGCGAGGTAGAGAGGCGGAAAGGTTTAGGGAGGGAATTCCAGAGCTTAGAGCCCAGGCAGCTGAAGGCACGGCCACCAATAGTGGAGTGATGAAAATCGTAATGCTCAAGAGACCACATTTGGAGGAGCGCAGAGATCTTGGAGGGTTGTAGGGCTGGAGGAGGTTACAGAGATAGAGAGGGGCAAAGCCATGGACTGATTTGGAAACAAGATGAGAATTTTAAATTGAAGCGTTGCCAGACCGGGAGCCAATGTCGCTCCGTGAGCGCAGGGGTGATGGGTGAACGGGACTCGGTGCGAGTCAGGGTACGGGCAGCAGAGTTTTGGATGAGCTCAAGTTTACAGGGGGAATGACATGAATCTTGTCATTCATGTGGAAATGACTTATGAAATAACACTGGGCGGCCTGCTGGTGGCGCTGTCCAGGGAGAGTATAAATACTCGGGCACGGGCCCAGCTTGCTCAGGACATTCTTTAACAGGAACTAGTGAAGGACAACTAGACCTCCATGTTGAAAAACAGTTGATTAAAGCTTTGTTTAACGCTTAGACCAAGTGCCTAGTAGTTCTCTTATGTCAGGGTGGAAGGTCAGAGGCCGGCCAGGAAAGCTTTGGAATAGCCGAGTCTAGAGGTAATAAAGGCACGGATGAGGGTTCCAGCAGCAGATGAGCTGAGGCGATGCGGAGATGGTCAATGTTACAGAGGTGGAAGTGAGCGACCTTTGTGATAGAGAAGCACTTAATGTAGACACTTCATAGAGGCGTGAAGAAAACAGAGCCAGAGTAACAGGAATTCGGAGGGGTGACCAAAAGCTTTGTTAAAGAGGTGCTTTTTAAGGAGATGGGAGGTGGAATAATTTAGGGAGAGAATTCCAGAGCATGGCATGTAATTGGCTGATGGCACAACTAATGGTGGGGCAAAGGGAGTGGACAAGAGTCTGGAGTCGGGGGAGAATGTTTGTAGGACTTTAGGAGGCTCGGAGGTGGAGAGGGCAAAGCTCTTGGAGGGATTTAAATACAAGGATAAGAGGCGCTGGGAGACTGGGAGCCAATGTAGATCAGTGAAATCAAAAGAAATGTTAATATTTTGGAAAGATGAAAGCTCTGGTATTGCCCCAATTTTGGAAAGCTTCAAGCCGCTGGGGTCTTGCTGACTCCGGTTGTGGATAAAAATAATCGAGTGTTCAACCTCAAATGAGCGATTCATGGGCCGTTCGATTTTTCAGCAGGCGATTTGGAGGCAGGTAGTGAAACTGGGCTATTGGGATGCCCAGCCTTATCTATATGTGGGAAAGGCTCCACTTGCAGTGCAAGTCTTACCCATAAAATCTGCACAGGCTGAAGTGCCAGGACCTGGCCTGGTAATGAAAGCTTCTTAAAGGGAGAGGGCAGGTTACTGATTTATTTTTGCTCTCTGCATTTTGGTCCCTTTATTAGTTGGTTTTAATGGATATTCCTCCATTTTTGGATTTTATTTTCAGTATTCCGCTCCATGCTGGGCCTCCCAAGCTAGCTCGCTGGTAAATCTGCATTGGGCCATCACGTCACTGACAGCAGTCCTGAGCGAAGTCCTGGGAGGGGGGTGGGGGGGAGGTAATCGGGAGGGGTAATGCAATTGGGTGATAGAGGGGCAATCGAGAGGTGTGGGGGGGAATTGGGAGGGGGGAAAAGTGATCAGGAGGGAGGGTGTGATTGGGGAGGGGGGATTGCGATAGGGAGGGCGGGGTGTGATTGGGGAGGGGGGATTGCGATAGGGAGGGCGGGGTGTGAGTGGGGAGGGGGGATTGTGATAGGGAGGGCGGGGTGTGATTGGGGAGGGGGGATTGCGATAGGGAAGGCGGGGTGTGATTGGGGAGGGGGGATTGCGATAGGGAAGGTGGAGTGTGATTGGGGAGAGGGGATTGCGATAGGGAAGGCGGAGTGTGATTGGGAGGGGGGATTGCGATAGGGAAGGCGGAGTGTGATTGGGAGGGGGGATTGCGATAGGGAAGGCGGAGTGTGATTGGGAGGGGGGATTGCGATAGGGAAGGCGGGGTGTGAGTGGGGAGGGGGGATTGCGATAGGGAGGGCGGGGTGTGAGTGGGGAGGGGGGATTGCGATAGGGAAGGCGGGGTGTGATTGGGGAGGGGGGATTGCGATTGGGGAGGGGGGTTGTGATAGGGAAGGTGGGGTGTGATTGGGGAGGGGGGATTGCGATAGGGAAGGCGGGGTGTGATTGGGGAGGGGGGATTGCGATTGGGGAGGGGGGATTGCGATAGGGAGGGCGGGGTGTGATTGGGGAGGGGGGATTGCGATAGGGAGGGCGGGGTGTGATTGGGGAGGGGGGATTGCGATAGGGAGGGTGGGGTGTGAGTGGGGAGGGGGGATTGCGATAGGGAAGGCGGGGTGTGAGTGGGGAGGGGGGATTGCGATAGGGAGGGCGGGGTGTGATTGGGGAGGGGGGATTGCAATAGGGAAGGCGGAGTGTGATTGGGGAGGGGGGATTGCAATAGGGAAGGCGGAGTGTGATTGGGGAGGGGGGATTGCGATAGGGAGGGCGGGGTGTGATTGGGGATGGGGGGATTGCGATAGGGAGGGCGGGGTGTGATTGGGGAGGGGGGATTGCGATAGGGAGGGCGGGGTGTGATTGGGGATGGGGGGATTGCGATAGGGAAGGCGGAGTGTGATTGGGGATGGGGGGATTGCGATAGGGAGGGCGGGGTGTGAGTGGGGAGGGGGGATTGCGATAGGGAAGGCGGGGTGTGATTGGGGAGGGGGGATTGCGATAGGGAGGGCGGGGTGTGAGTGGGGAGGGGGGATTGCGATAGGGAGGGCGGGGTGTGATTGGGGAGGGGGGATTGCGATAGGGAAGGCGGAGTGTGATTGGGGAGGGGGGATTGCAATAGGGAAGGCGGAGTGTGATTGGGGAGGGGGGATTGCGATAGGGAGGGCGGGGTGTGATTGGGGATGGGGGGATTGCGATAGGGAAGGCGGAGTGTGATTGGGGATGGGGGGATTGCGATCGGGAAGGCGGGGTGTGATTGGGGAGGGGGATTGCGATAGGGAGGGCGGGGTGTGATTAGGGATGGGGGGATTGCGATAGGGAAGGCGGGGTGTGATTGGGGAGGGGGGATTGCGATAGGGAGGGCGGGGTGTGAGTGGGGAGGGGGGATTGCGATAGGGAGGGCGGGGTGTGATTGGGGAGGGGGGATTGCGATAGGGAGGGCGGAGTGTGATGGGGAGAGGGGATTGCGATAGGGAAGGCAGGGTGTGATTGGGGAGGGGGGATTGCGATAGGGAGGGCGGAGTGTGATGGGGAGAGGGGATTGCGATAGGGAAGGCGGGGTGTGATTGGGGAGGGGGGATTGCGATAGGGAGGGCGGGGTGTGATTGGGGAGGGGGGATTGCGATAGGGATGGCGGGGTGTGATTGGGATGGGGGGATTGCGATAGGGAGGGTGGCGTGTGATTGGGACGGGGCTGAGAGGGAAGGCGGGGTGCGATTGGGAGGGGGCTGAGAGGGAGCTGGCAATGGTCTTCGGCACTGGGGTGGAGCTGTTCAGTGCAGATGAATTTTACAAAGGGGGGTCTCAAACAGGCGTTAGGCCCCTTATTTACATATGCAAAGGGCCCAACTCCTGTTTCAGGTGCAGGCCCTGGACGTCTCTTTTTATGCCTGTGCCAAAATGGACGCTTAGGTGGCTGCTTTCCTGTTTTACGTCTGTATAACACACGCAGCATGAACCAATTTTTAGGCCAGGAGTTAAAATACCACTTGGCAAGAATTCAAACAATCTGGTAAATTGTGGGCCAACACCAGAAAATGAGCACGAAAGTTGCCAGATAGTCATTGAAATCCAACCGGTTTGGTAATTGCCTTCAAGGGTAGGGAATCTGCCTCCCATACCTGGTCTGGCCTACATGTGACTCCAGTTGCACACTGTGAGGAATGGGCAATAAATACTGCCTTGCCAGTGTTGCCCGTTTCCCAAGAACAAATTAAAATGCTTTAAACAGGCATCTACCCCCCGAGATATATTTTGAAAGTTTTCCCTAATATACTGGAAGAAGCACAGGGTGCATTTCACATGAGTGTGAGAAACGGACAGAGGTAAGAGATGAAGAGTGAATTTATAGCATTGTCATCGTCCCTACTGAGTCACTTTGTGATTCAGACCTGTCGAAGCTGAAGTATCGGAGAGGGCTGATGAGGGCAGTGCGGTTGGTGTTGTATATACGGACTTTCAAAAGCTGTTTGATAAAGAATCACATAATAGACTTGTTAGCAAAATTGAAGCCCATGGGATTAAAGGGGCCGTGACTGTTTGGATATGTAATTGGCTAAAGGACAGAAAGTAGAGAGTAATGATGAGCGGTTGTTTTTCAGACTGGACGGAAGTGTGCAGTGGTGTCCCCCAGGGGTTAGTGTTGGGACCACTGCGCTTTTTGATATATAATAATGACCTGGACTTGGGTATACAGGGCATAATTTCAAAGTCTGCAAATGACACGAAACTCGGAAATGTAGTAAACAGTGAGCAGGACAGTAACAGACTTCAGGAGGACACAGACAGACTGGTGAAATGGGCAGACGCACGGCAGATTACATTTAACACAGTGAATTGTGAAGTGATTCATTTTGGTAGGAAGAATGAAGAGAGGCAATATGAACTAAATGGTACAATCTTAAATGGGGTGCAGCAACAGAGGGACCTGGGGGTGAACGTATACAAGTCTTTTCAGGTGGCAGGACAAGTTGAGATGGCTGTTAACAAAGCATACGTGATCTGTAGGGAGGTGAACCCGCACCGTCCCTCTTATACTCTCATTCCAGAATCCGACCTGAACCCGTCCGGGTGGGTAAAATGGTCAAGGCTCACGACTCAGTACTCAGTACAACTCATATTCTTTTAACTGTTTATTGTACTACGGATAACATACAAACATCAATGCATTGTTCCCTTTAATTTCAGACAGTGCTCACACACACTGTTTCCTTTAACTCTCTTTAATTTCAAACATCACTTGGAGGAGTATGTTTCCATCTGTACGGGTGATCAAATCCGTCCGCAGTTCCCTTGCAAGTTGCCCAAGTTTGTCCCTAAACGCACCATTTTTATAATACAAACATACCCGTGACAATTGATTGACGCAATCCCGCCCCCCCTTTGATTGTCCCATCTTAATCTTGTCTGTTTCTGCAAATCTATAGAGCACTTGATTTGATCACTTCTCCATCCTGGGTCAGTGAATAGTCCATTATCACACAAAGGTGTTTTGATGGGGAAAAGTTCTGGGCTTATCAGCAGTCTGAAAGGTTGGTGAATGGGTTTTACTCCAGCAACAATTTTGATATTAACATCTCCAAAGGATGAGAAAACTGATCCAGACTCGGTGGAACCATGGTCGTTACCTGTCTACCTGTCGCATTGATTTGTAAGTCTTGTGAACAGCCTGACCACAGGAGTTCAATGGACAGGACAGTCAGTTAAATTCAAACAAACACATGTCACTGTGTGGCCTGATCACTCCAGCTACTTCCTTGATTAGCATATTCCTAAAGTCAATCAATGGTGTCTGTGTCTCTGTGTGAATAATGTCCTCCTGCATTCCGTTCAGCTCACAGCTTGTTTTAAAAGTTCATTTAAAAGTCCCGTTGGTTCCTCGAGGCATGCTGGGATACGAAGCTTGTTAACTTTCTTATGATTGGTCAATTTACAAAGCTGCCTGTACAGTACAGTCGCTTAACCCTTTAATGTCGGTTTACTTTAAGTTAAGTGCGTTCTTGTTGCAGAACTGGCTGCAGATCCTGGGCTTTATAAATAGAGGCAGAGAGTACAAAAGGAAGGACGTTATGCTAAACCTTTATAAAACACTGTTTAGACCCCAGCTGGAGTATTGTGGACAAGTCTGGGCACCACATTTTAGGAAGGATGGCAAGACCTTAGAGAGGTTGAAGAGATTTACTAGAATGGTGCCAGATATGAAAGACTTCAATTATGTGGGGAGACTGGAGAAACTGGGTTTGTTCTCCTTAGAGCAGAGAAGGTTAAGGGGAGAGTTGATATAAATGTTCAAAATCATGAAGGGTTTTGATAGAGTAAATAGGGTAACCAGAGGACAATTAAGGTAAATGGCCAAAGAAGCAGAGGTGACATGAGGAAAAAAAATTACGCAGCGATCTGATCTGGAATACGCTGCTTGAAAGGGTGGTGGTAGAAATTCAATAATAACTTTTGAAAGGGAATTGGATATATACAATGACATGAATCTGTCATTCATGAAAGAAAGACTTCTGAAATAATACTGAGTGGCCTGCGGGTGGCGCTGTCCAGGGAGAGTATAAATACTCGGGCACGGGCCCAGCTTGCGCAGGACATTCTTAACAGGAACTAGTGAAGGACACAACTAGACCTCCATGTTGTAAAACAGTTAATTAAAGCTTTGTTTAACGCTTAGACCAAGTGCCTAGTAGTTTTCTTACGTCATACTTGAAGTGGAAAAAATTGCAGGGTTATGGGGAAAGAGCAGGGGGAGTGGGAGTAATTGGAGAGCTCGTTCAAAGAGCCGGCACAGGCATGATGGGTTGAATGGCCTCCTTCTGTGCTGTGTCATTCTATGATTCTATGATTCCAAGCCAGTTATATGATGACAGATACTATCGGAGCATGAAAGGGTCCATCACTCACACAGAACATGATGCAAACGGTTGGTTTACAGTTGTCCATTGAACAGCATGCAGCATCAGTGTTAGCTGCAAAGGAGACTTCAGGCCGTGTAGGACGTTCTGACTGTCTGACAGTTTATAGAGTTCAGACCCGTGGAACAGACAACACAAAACCCAACGAATCTGTGAAACTTCTCTTACTTAAAAATCAACAAGAGGTTACAAGTAATTACCAGAATACAAACTGTGCTCAATTCATGTACTTACCACAAGCAAACATCGAAAATCATTGACTTTAAGCTCAGGTGATTATCAGCAAAACCACATACGTTACTATTCACCAGATAAGAGGTCAATTCAACGATGACAGACGTAGACTAACTTTAACTGGCAACTGACCAGGTCACCATCGTCTATAGCCCCCACCGCAGCTCCGAGTGTTTTGAAACAGCACCTTTTATACCACAAAATTTGGCGACCCTCCCACTGCGTCCGTGTCCCCAACTATACGGCATAATGGTCGGCAGCTGTTTCCCAGAGCCTCTTATCACTAGTCCGTTAGGCAACTGTGGGCCGTCAAGGCCAGGTCCATTCCATAGTCTGAAGATGTTACATAAGAACATACGAAATAGGAGCAAGAGTCGGCCATTTGGCCCTTCGAGCCTGCTCCGCCATTCAATGAGATCATGGCTGATCATCTGCCTCAACTCCATTCACCAGCCTTATCGCTATATCCCTTGATGTCCTTACTAGTCAGAAATCTATCGACTTCTGTTTTGAATATACCCAATGACTGAGTCTCCACAGCCCTCTGGGGTAGAGAATTCCAAAGATTCACCACCCTCTGTGTGAAGAAATTTCTTCTCATCTCAGTCCTGAATGGCCTACCCTTTATCTTGAGGCTGTGGCCCCTGGTTCTAGACTCCCCAGCCAAGGGAAACATTCTCCCAGCATCCACCCTATCAAGCCCTGTAATAATTTTGTATGCTTCAATGAGATCCCCTCTCATTCTTCTGAATTCAAGAGAATACAGGCCTAGTTTACTCAATCTCTTCTCATACGACAGTCCCGTCATCCCAGGAATCAATCTCGTGAACCTTTGTTGCACTCCCTCTATGGCAAGTATATCCTTCCTTAGGTAAGGAGACCAAAATTGTACACAGTACTCCAGGTGTGGTCTCACCAGGGCCCTGTATAATTGGAGTAAGACTTCTTTACTCCTGTACTCAAATCCTCTTGTAATGAAGGCCAGCGTACCATTTGCTGTTATTGCACTGATTTCACAGTCAATAATCTGTTCCCACAGAACTTCAATAAACTTGTTTTCCATATCTGTTGAAAGACAATTGGCATCTTTAACAGCTTACGAGTCAAACAGTTTAGTTTGAAAAGTTCTCACAGCAACCAGTCTTTGTCCTCGCGAAGCATGATGGTAAAATTAGGTAAACTTTTATTGCAAATGGAGATTGAGTCAAGTTTACCGTGACAGTATTACAGCAGTGAATACATTTGTAGGATCTCTCTGGAAGGCTCGCACTACAGCTGTAGAGGTACTGGGATCCATTATTCATGATTCGTTAAAGACCAGCTTCAACTTCATTGAATCCAGAGAACCATGAGATAGGAATTCAGAGAACTATTGGGAGTAGAATGGCCTGTGCTTTAGCAGATAAGTGGACCACACAGAAGGCACACACAGGCAGCTGGCAGTTAATATCAGTTGGTGTTAAAGTCTCTGACAGCCCTTACCTGTACCTGCCTCTGGATAATATTGGCCCAGATATTCCGATCCCTACGGGTGTGTATGCGCTGTGTAGGGACATCAGAAATGCCGGTTTCAGGCATGCACTGTGCATGCGCTGGAAACCGGCATTTCCGATCTGTCAAGAATGATCTTGACAGATCCTCCGGCTGCGCTGGAGAAGGGCCCCCGCGGGCGGAGAGTTCCGCTTTTTGGAGACCCTCCGCCCGCAGAAAACATTTACATAAGCCCTGCTTTTACCAGGATAAGAGTGCAAAAAAGTTTTTTAAAAAATGGTCACTGATTTATCATTTAAAAATACAAAGGGCCAAAAATTCGGCCCTTGCCGGGTGAGTACGAACTGTGTACTCACCCGTAAGGTGTCCTGAAGTGCTGGTTTCCTGCATGCACTGCGCATGCGCGGGAAACCGGAACTTCCGGTCTGGTGAAGAGGGCGGTTCATAGGTGAACCGCGTGCACGGTAGAGGCTGCGCACACGCAGCAAACTTAGGTTTTTTTTCAGGTTTCTACGGGAGGGTAAGTATTGAAGAACCTGCGCTTTTAAAAAGGAGGCACAGGGCCCGTTTTCAACAAGGTAAGTGGTTAATTAATTATAATTTTAAAAAAATGTCAACAGGTTTATCTTTTTTAGATACTTTAAAGAAAGGTAAGTTTATTTTTAGCACTGTTAAAAAGTATTTTAATTTTTTCAAAAATTAAAATTTTTGTTTAAAGTAGTTAATTTATTTAACTTATAGTTATTTTAAAAATGTGATGGTTTTTTAAAAAATGTATTTGAAGTTTAGCTGTTCTTTTGGGGCTGATTTCAATTCACAGATTTGACAGGTCTCCTGTCAAATCTATGAATGAAAGATGGTCTGCTGCCATTGGCTCTCCATGGCCCACGTGATCCCAGGGGACGCATTGCACTAACTGCGCCCCTGGGACACGCAAGCACTTCGCGCCGGCTCTTGGAGCAGGCCCAGGAGCTGAAGTCCCCGTGGGCCCAAAACACAACGGCAGGCGCGGTAGGTAAGGGCGTGCGCGATCCTTACCCTCGCGGCAAGCCGGAGAGGCGAATTACTGGGCCTTTAAAAAAAGGTAAGCTTATTTTTAGCCCCGTAAAAAACTTTAACTTTTTTTCAAAAAATTAAATTTTTGTTTAAAATACTTAGGGGTAGAAAGTAGGTCGCGCCCCATTTGGGGCGCAAATATCGTCTGGACGCAAATATTAGCGCCTGGCGCTAATTATCGGCACTGACTGGAAACTTCACTGTTACCGCCCCGGGAGGTGAGTGGAGCGCTAAAGCAGGCGCTGCACACCTGTCTTAAGGCGCAAAGGCCAAGGAGTGAGGCGCTAACTCAGAGCGCTGGCAAAGCTCATGTAATGTCAGTCAGCAATGGAACACACACACAATGGCACGGGCCAGTTCTTAAAGGGGATGGTTAATCTTGCTTTCCATCCACATCCTGTTCATTGCAGCCTTGAATCTCGGCCTGGAGAGACTTGCACATCAAATGTGCTGGAAAGAACAATGGAGAGTACCAGGCAAAGAGCTCAGAGTGCAGCTCCCACAGTCTCTGCTAAATCGATACAAGGAATGGCAAATCAAAATGAACCTGCAAAGTGCTGCTCAGTACCCAAAACTCCTTCACACAACGTTGAATCTCTCCAGAAGTCTCTCCCTCTCTCTCTCAGAATGCGTAGTTCAAAAATGCCACCAACAATAAAAGACAGGAAGAGGCCCCCTTTAAATAGCGCCCCCCCCAGCCCCACAGCGATTGATAGCGTTCCAGTCTTCTGGTCGTTGGATGCGCCAGGCGGTAAGGCAGGGGGCGCCACTCAATTTCCGCTCCGGGGCGCCACAAGGGCGTTGCACCATGGAATGACGTCACAATCTGCGCGCGCAGGTGGTCGCAGCGGTAAAGTTTAGCGCCGCCGCACAATCTCTAGTTAAGTTCCCGAGCGGCGCAAACATCGCTGCACCCGGGCGTTAGCGGCCTTGCGCCCCATTAGCGCCCTCTTAAGGCGCTAACGGGAGGTGCAACCAACTGAATTTTTACCCCTTAATTCATTGTAATTTCAAGTCATTTAAAAAATGTGATTGTTTTTTAAATGTATTTAAAGTTTTATTATGTTTTGGGGGTGATCTCCATTCATATATTTGACAGGTCTTCCTGTCAAATGTATGAAGGGAGATTCCCTTCTTTGATTGGCTCCCCATGGCCCACGTGATCCCAGGGACGCTGCGAACTACCTGCGCCTCTGGGATACGTGGGCCCTGTGCACTTGGAGTTCGAGAGGCCCAGGAGCGGAAGCGTGTGCGTCCCGGGAGCCCTCAGGTAAGGGCGTAGATTTTTCCAGATTGCAGGCCTCCGCCCGCGATCGGAAAATATGGGCCAATATTGAAGCTTCTGAAAAAAATGCTGCCTCCCACAGCTGGAGTAGGATAGGCTACTTCTGCCATACAAGCAAAAGCATCAGGTGTCTGCAATACATAGGAGATACATGACTAGCTGAATCACAAGAAGATGCTCAGCAAGACACTCGGGAAACTCTACACCCATTACTTCCTGCAGCACTTTTCATTGGAGTAGTGCGGCAGAATGAACAGGGCAGCTAGAGCATGTGGCACAAGAGGGAGGCACGGCACATCTCATTAAACATACTTCATGTCGTCACTACTAGTTTCAATGAAGTCAAAACATAGGTTTTAATGCCCGCACCCCCCCCCCCCCCCCAGTGGGGGAATAAAGATGATGGCGGGGGGTTGCACCGCATTCCCACCCCTCATCGTAGATTACCTGAGAACAGGCACGGGAAGGCCACCTTGCCCTGGCAGGGAGGGGCTTCCTCTACATTGAAAAGCTGTGGCCCGGTGACATCATCGATGCCGCAATGGCATTTTCACTTCCTGATTGCCGAGGTCCTTACAGGTCCAACCCTGACAGCTCATCTATGGTGGAAGTCTGCATAATGGCCAGGAGAGGCAAAGGTAAATTGAAAAAAATTACTTTTCTGAGGGTTCCTTGTAGCCCAGGAGGAGCAGGAATCCTCCTACAGGTCCTGCAAGGAATCCTTAGGCCTCCCCAGTGCCGGTCTTGCCTCTCCCTCCCAGCATCGGCATCACCTGTCAATCCACTCCCCAATGCCCGGCTTTGGGTGGGAGACAGTCCTGGAATATGTAAGGGGGCGTGTCTCAGACGGTGCTGGTGCGAGGTTAGGCCTTCGTTGCCGATACTATTGCTTGCTCTGGTCTCCGTCCAGCCTTTTTGCAATAAGCACCTGTGAGTGGTTCGACCCACTTGCCCTTACGGTTCTGACACCTGGACTTAGATGCAAGGAGCAGTAATGCAGAGAAAAACTCAAATAGACTCGGTTGAATAGCACGAAATGAATATCTTTATTGCATGGCGTCTAAAATCATGAAATACATGTCATAGGCGCAAATCAAAGAGAGTACAAGTATACACACGTTCATAAAGCTTGGTCTATGGAAATGGAGAACACATGGCACATCGTAAAAAAGGGAACACATTATACCTTAACCTTATAAAAACCACCCTCCCGTAACAATACCTAAACTACGTCTGGATTTGTAGGATCGGAAAACATGCTCACCACTCGGTTTACTTCAGAGATTTTAAAATGAGGCACTCAGCTCGTTTCGCTGCAGCGCCTGACTGTCACGTGTTTGGAAGGGTTTCTGCACCCCACTTGTTTACTTTCGCTGCCGCGAAAGGCAAGCCAGACTCCCTGATGTCATGAAGCAGTCGATGGACTCAAACCGTCTTAGAATTCAAAGAAGGATCTTCCTGTGTTACGGTACATGTAGAAGTCGGTAGAACTCAAAAGAAAGTTCATAGGTCCAAGTCAGCATGGATTTGTGAAAGGGAAATCATGCTTGACAAATCTTCTGGAATTTTTTGAGGATGTTTCCAATAGGGTGGACGGGGGGGAACCAGTAGATGTGGTGTATTTGGACTTTCAGAAGGCCTTCGACAAGGTCCCACACAAGAGATTGGTGTGCAAAGTTAAAGCACATGGGATTGGGGGTAATGTGTTGACGTGGATTGAGAACTGGTTGGCACACAGGAAACAAAGAGTAGGAGTAAATGGATACTTTTCAGAATGGCAGGCAGTGACCAGCGGGGTACCGCAGGGTTCGGTGCTGGGGCCCCAGCTGTTTACATTATATATTAATGATTTGGACGAAGGGATTAATTGTAATATCTCCAAATTTGCGGATGACACTAAATTGGGAGGCAGTGTGAACAATGAGGAGGATGCTAGGAGGCTACAGAGTGACTTGGACAGGTTGGGTGAATGGGCAAATGTATGGCAGATGAAGTACAATGTGGATAAATGTGAGGTTATCCACTTTGGTGGTAAAAATAGGGAGGCAGACTATTACCTGAATGGTGGCAGATTAGGGAAAGGGGAGGTGCAACGAGACCTGGGCGTCATGGTACATCAGTCACTGAAGGTGGGAATGCAAGTGCAGCAGGCAGTCAAGAAAGCAAACGGAATGATGGCCTTCATAGCAAGGGGATTTGAGTACAGGAGTAGGGAGGTGATGCTACAGTTGTACAGGGCCTTGGTGAGGCCACACCTGGAGTATTGTGTGCAGTTTTGGTCTCCTAACTTGAGGAAGGACATTCTTGCTATTGAGGGAGTGCAACGAAGGTTCACTAGATTGATTCCTGGGATGGCCAGACTGACATATCAAGAAAGACTGGATCAACTGAACTTGTATCCTCTGGAGTTCAGAAGAATGAGGGGGTATCTTATAGAGACATTTAAAATCCTGACTGGTTTAGACAAATTAGATGCGGGCAGAATGTTTCCAATGTTAGGGAAAACTAAAACCAGGGGTCACAGTCTAAGGATAAAGGGGAAGCCATTTAAGACTGAGATGAGGAGGAACTTCTTCACCCAGAGAGTGGTGAATCTGTGGAATTCTCTACTACAGAAGGTTGTTGAGGCCAGTTCGCTAAATATATTCAAAAGGGAGTTAGATATAATACTCACAACTAGGGGGATCAAGGGGTATGGCGAGAAAGCAGGAATGGGGTACTGAGGTAGCATGTTCAGCCATGAACGCATTAAATGGCGGTGCAGGCTCGAAGGACCGAATGGTCTACTCCTGCACCTATTTTCTATGTTTCTATGTTTCTATGTCGTTATATTTTCGGGCGCGGTCGGGGTTTACTGACCGTGGCGGCACGTGAAATTTCTTCTCGTCTTCTCGGGCCTCCGGGTCCAGACACCGTTTACCGACACTCGGGATGATGTACCCTGTTACTTGCCCTTGTCGGGGCAGCTCGTTCCGATTGAGCTCCACCCAACACTCGAATCACCGACCAGTATGGCTAAGAGTCAAGAGTCAACAGAGTCCAGAGAGAAAATCAAGAGGCTGACAGTCCAGGAGAGCGATACAAGAGCTAAGCGTTCGAGTCCAGAGAATAAGAGAGCGATGGACATTTGTCCTCTATAGTTATACTGTTGTGTCCGCTTTAATCTCCCGCTCAAATCTAAATGTTTATCCTTTGTGTGATTTTGGCGCTTAAAACTCCCAGCATGGGGCGATTATCTTCTTAACGGGTTTCGGTAGCACCTGAAACTGGCCAACCATCCGTTAATGTCTTCCCCATTGTTGAGCCAGCCAGGATGTGTATGAATCGTCTCCTCGACTGGTTTTGGGGCCCCCCGAATACTGGCTTAATCACCCGCCAATGTCTCTCTCATTGTTGAGCCGGGGGGGTATTTGTGTATTGATGTGTCTGGATGGGCCTTCGATTGCCCAGTTCAATGATCATTACTGTGCGTAGGAAACGATTCCAGCACTTATATCATTGCTATTGTTCAAAATGCAAACGGGTTGCATCCTGTCTTTATCAATGTGTACCGAGTATGATCCAATCTCATACTGAATGTATATTCGACGCCATCTTGTCTGCCCACTGTGCTCTGGAAGCTTCTGCCACGATGCGCGGTGGCCATTTTACAGGCTTCTGTGTCCTTTATTATCAGGACAGCATTTCGTTTAATAAAACTGATCAATTGAATCTGCTTCTCTCATGTTATTTTGAATCGCGATAATTGCGAAACTCTACAAATATTTAAATGAGTCCCGGGAGTTAAAATAGTCTGGGCTCTCCTCTGAGCCCCCCGTGGAGGTTCTCCTCCCACCAAGCACCCCCGCCCGCCCCAAACGTGTCACCAATTAAAAAGGCTCCCATCACCTTAAACTTTGTAGTCATTGGAGGTGAAATTGGACTTCGGCGATATTGCTTTAGTCGCTCATTATACACCCCGCCCAATAGTTCCATTGACTTCGATAGAACTGAATATCGAGCGTGTCACATAACGGGAAGCAAAAGCAATTCCGTCTGTTTTGCATCCCCGCCCGAGTGCAGTTTCATCCCCATTGAGTTTTCAACTTCAGTTTAAAAGTCACCTGCTTCAGCCAAAACCAGACTCAGGCTATTTTAATTCCCGGGCTTCATTATAATCTCACCGGTGACTTTCCTACTGAATTGGCTGACACAAGAACATAAGAATTAGGAGCAGGAGTCGGCCACACGGCCCCTCGAGCCTGCTCCGCCACTCGGCCCCTCGAGCCTGCACCGCCACTCGGCCCCTCGAGCTTGCTCCACCACTCGGCCCCTCGAGCCTGCTCCGCCACACGGCCCCTCGAGCCTGCTCCGCCACATGGCCCCTCGAGCCTGCTCCGCCACACGGCCCCTCGAGCCTGCTCCGCCACACGGCCCCTCGAGCCTGCTCCGTCACACGGCCCCTCGAGCCTGCTCCGCCACTCGGCCCCTCGAGCCTGATCCGTCACACGGCCCCTCGAGCCTGCTCCGCCACACGGCCCCTCGAGCCTGCTCCGCCACACGGCCCCTCGAGCCTGCTCCGTCACACGGCCCCTCGAGCCTGCTCCGCCATTCAATAAGATCATGGCTGATCATCGACCTCAACTCCACTTTCCCGCCCGATCTCCGTATCCCTTGATTCCCCTAGAGTCCAAAAATCTATCTATCTCAGCCTTGAATATACTCGAAGACTCAGCATTCACAGCCCTCTGGGGCAGAGAATTCCACATTTCTGCCCCAGCCACTTCTCGGTGCAAGATCAACCTCGCCCGGGCTCTCTGGCTGCCAGACGTTGTGTTGCCTCCCTTCTTCCGGTTAGCCCTCACCTTCACCCAATTCTTCCTCGAAGGATGATGCCACTTGCTGTTACTGTGCCAACTCCAATCCTCAGGCTGCAGCGCACCGCTGTGATACCACTCACCAGCTGGAATTTTAATCGGGAGGCGGGTTGTGAGCGGGGGGGGTGGCTGGGAAGCGGTCAGGAGACCCAGGTGAACTGGTTTCCCACAGGCCCTGCCGAATTTAACGGCCAGGCCTGATTTGCATTTCAAACCTCTGTTTCCCACCCGCAGCCGGCCAAATGGAGAGGCTGGCTGGCTGCGGGCGGGTAGGCCTGCAGCACTAGGCCACAGAGAGGAGGGAGGGAGGGATCGGGTGGGGCCCGGGGGCCGGCATTGAGGCATCGGTGGGGGGTCAGAGAGAACATCAGAGGCCAGAGGAGGATCAGGGAGAGAGAGAACAATGGAGACCGGCTTCGAGGCATTGGTGGGAAGGGAGAGAACATTGGGGCCAGACCCGAGCATCGGTTGGGGGTGGGGGGGGGATGGAGATCCATCGGAGGCTGGCCTGAAGGTCATCGGTGGGGGAGAGGGGTAGAGTCGATCGGAGGCCTCATGGGGGAGGGGGAGTTGGAGGCCTGGGGTGGGAAATCGGAGGCCTCGTGGAGGGTCTCCGATTGTGGGGGGTGGGTGAGGAAGGGACGCTGGATCCAGTAGGTAAGGGCAAAGGCACTTGCCCACTGGATCCAGCAGTCTTCGCCTTCCTTTAGCTGTCAGGTTTCCCGAGGCCTGCGAATGCTGACCAGCCTCAGTTAAATTTAAAATGGTAGTTAAACCTGAGGCACGCCAGCCTCATTATAATATTTAAATGGGTGACCCGCCTCCTGGGAGCGGGTTGGCTGCCCGCCCCCCGTCCCGCCTCTGTTGAAACCGTAAGTGGGCAGGTTGGAAGCGGGTTGTAGTCGGGATTCAGTATTTTAACACTCCCACCTGGCTCCAACCCACCCTCTTTTTTGGGTTAAAATTCCCCCCACTGTGCCTGGGCATATTGCAGGGAGCCCCAGACTGATCAAGCTTAGCTTCAAGATGCCAATGGTGTGTTCAGTGATGGTCCTGCTGGTCCCATGGCTATTGTACCTGTGCTGCTCAGGTGTGGTCGGGTTGCAGACTGGTATCACCAGCCAGGTGTGTAGCAGGTATCCTCTGTCCCCCAGCAGCCATCCTCTAACATCCCTGGAGGGGTCGTATAGCGTGGGGGGGGGGGATGGATCAGTGCCTCAGGATGAAAGCTTCATGGCAGCTGCCAGTGAAACATGATCCGTCAGTAGGGACCAGACACCAGTGAACCATTGATAAAGTGGAAACCCTTCCTGTTGTGAAAAGCTTGTGGCTCGTGTTCGGGAGCCCTGATAGTTACGTGCGCCCAGTCAATGATGTCCTGTATACAAGGGAAGCCAGCCACTGCTGCAAATTCCAGAGCTCTCCCATTCTGGCTGTTAACCTCAACTGGGAAAGTAGTGCACGGATTGACTCTGGTGAAGAGGAAATTGGTGACCTGCTCAATACATCTTTGCACTGCAGACTGGGAGATGCAGGTGATGTCTCCTGTAGCAACCTGGAAGGAACATAGGAATATAAGAACATCGGAAGAGGAGAAGGCCGCCTGCTGTGCTCGAACAGGATCAGCTGCTGCTGTGGTTGATCTTCCTCCAACTGCTCGACCATCCAGAGTAAAGAAGCAAAAATAGCACCTACGATAAGCTGAAAATGCTTAGTCAGGGCGAGTAAGGCAAACAAATTAAAAAGAAGCATTTGGAATGCAACTAATCAGAAAACTACCGAAATCCTATTGATCTATATTAATGGTGGTGAGTGCCTTTTTCAATTTTCCAGCAGGTCCTGCCAGTCAGTATCCGTGGCCAATCCCCCAGGAATTATTGAACGGGCTGGCTGCCCAGTTAAATTCGTGTCGAGGTCCCAATTATAATTCATTAGGCACCTGCCTGTTTCTGCCAGGTGTGTTTGGGAACAGAGGCAACAGCTCTGTTAAAATCAGGTCCGGTCACGTCAGGATGAGAACGTGGCCGGAAGTGGATTTCCCCGATTTTAACTGCGAACCCGTCGTGTTCCTGCTGGGTAGCGAGGGTTAAAATTGGGGCCATTGTTCTCTTGAAATGTCTTTTCCAGATAAATAGCAGCAATAATGAAAAGTTGCTTAAAAGAACAATGGGGGTAACTTTCAACTTTGACGGGAGTGTAAAATCGGCGGAATCGGATCAGCCAATGGGGGGGCGGATGTATAACAGGTCCGAGACCGCCCGCTTTATATCCCTGGCGAAGTTGAACATTACCCAGAGTAAGAAAAGAATTTGCAATGTAAGTTAAAGTAAGACCACAGGGAAAGAACTCAATCATAGCCTGACAAGCCAATGCCACTTCCTGCTGTGGTTGGTCTGATTTAGTTTCCTTCATTTCCTGAGCCATGGCTTGTTGCCACTCCTCTTCCACAGTCAGCTGTCTGACTCTTTCCACTGCGGTTTTGAAGGACGCAACACATGGTTACACATTGGGCAACACGGTGGCATAGTGGTTAGCACTGGTGCCTCACAGCGCCAGGGACCCGGGTTCGAATCTGACCTCGGGTGACTGTCTGTGTGGAGTTTGCACATTCTCCCCGTGTCTGCGTGGGTTTCCTCCGGGTGCTCCGGTTTCCTCCCACAGTCCAAAAATGTGCGGGTTAGGTTGATTTGGCTATGATAAATTGACCCTTAGTGTTAGGGGGGGATTAAATATGTGGGTTACGGGGATAGGATGGGATATGTTAGGGGGAATTAAATACGTGGGTTTACGGAGATAGGGTGGGATATGTGTCGGTGCAGGCTCGATGGGGATTCTGTGTGAGAAAGCAGGGACAGGGTATTGGATTTGGATGATCAGCCATGATCGTATTGAATGGTGGAGCAGGCTCGACGGGCCGAATGGCCTACTCCTGCTCCTAGTTTCTATGTTTCTATGTTTCTATTCTTCCAGCTCACTCCCGGGGCATAATGTAGGGCACCCCAGTGTGACCCAAGAACAGAAGAAATAGGAGCAGGAGTCGGCCATTCAGCCCTTCGAGCCTGCTCCGCCATTCAATATGATCATAGCTGATCCTCTACCTCAACTCCACCTTCCCGCACTATCCCCATATCCCTTGATTCCCTTCGTTGCAAAAAATCTATCGACCTCTGTCTTGAATATACTCAACGACTGAGCCTCCACAGCCCTCTGGGGCAGAGAATTCCAAAGATTCACCACCCTCTGAGTGAAGATATTTCTCCTCATCTCAGTCCTAAATGGCCGACCCCTTATTCTGTGACTGTGACGCCTGGTTCTAGACTCCCCAGTCAGGGGAAACATTTTCCCAGCATTAACCCTTAAGAATTTTATCTGTTTCAATGCGATCACCTCTCATTCTTGTAAACTCTAGGGAATATAGGCCTAGTCTACTCAATCTTTCATCATAGGGTAATCCCCTCATCCCAGGAACCAGTCTAGTGAATCTTCGTTGCACTCCCTCTAAGGCAAGTATTTCTTTCCTTAGGTAAGGAGACCAGAACTGTACACAGTACTCCAGGTGTGGCCTCACCAATGCCCTGTATAATTGTAGGAAGACTTCTTGGGGGAAAAATTCGGTTGCTTTGCGCCTTCCATTAGCGCCCTAAGAGGGCGCTAACAGGATGCAAAGCAACTAGCGCCCGGGCGCGGCGCCGCCAACACCTCCCGCAAAATTCAGCGCGAGGTTAGCGGTGGTGGTGACCGGTAGCGCCCTGCAGCACTGCGTCGCCTGCGATTACGCTATCGCCGTGCGCAGCGCCCTGCTCGCGCCTCAGCCGCGATCTTCGGTAGCGCCCCCTGACTTACCGCCGGACGCTATGTCCGACGGGGTCAGGGGGGCCTAGCTGCGGCCGGGGAGGTGCTATTTAAAGGCGAGGTGCCGGGCGGCCATTTTTGTTGCTGGCCGCCTGCCAGCACCTGCCTCCGCTCTCGTCCCAGGCCTCCTGACCCGCCCCCCGCAGAGTGCCGGCTGCGCTCCATGAGCCCGGCACTTCTTTTGAGTGCCAGGCTCTTTTGCCGGCACTCCGATCCTGGCGGCCCAGCTGGGCCCTGGGTTGCGCTGCGCAAGGCCCCTCCCCTTTAAGAAGGGGAGGAAGGCCTGCAATACCGCGGCACATAGCGCCGCGATATTGACTCGCAGCGCCCCAAGAGGGAGGCGGGGCGCTTCCTGTAGCGCCCTACTTCCCTCTTGGGGCGCTACCACTCAATTTCTGTTGCGGGGGTGCTAATTTTTCCGGGGTGCTAAACCCGGCGAAGTTAGTGCCCCAAAGGGGGCGCGACTCAATTTTTTGCCCCTTTACTCTTATACTCGAATCCCTTTGTAACAAAAGCTAACATACCATTTGCTTTCCTAATTGATGCCTTACCTGCATGGTAACTTTCTGTGATTCATGTACAAGGACACCCAGGTCCCAGTCTCTCACCATCCAAAAAATATTCTGCTTTTTTATTTTTCCTACCAAAGTGGATAACTTCACACTTCTGAACATTGTATTCCATTTGTCAAGTTCTTGCCCACTCAGTCAACCTGTCTATATCTCTCTGCAGCCTCTTTGCGTCCTCCTCACAGCTTACTTTCCCACCTAACTCTGTATCATCAGCAAACTTGGATACATTACACTCAGTCCCTTCATCTAAGTCATTAAAATAGATTGTAACTAGATGAGGCCCAAGCACTGATTCTTGCGGTACCCTGCTAGTTACAGCCTGCCAAACTGAAAAAGTCCCGTTTATTCCTACCCTCTGTTTTCTGTCCATTAACGAATCCTCAATCCATGCTAATATATTACCCGCAATACCATGAGTCCTAATTTTGTGTAATAACCTCTTCTGTGGCACCTTATCGAATGCTTTTTGAAAATCCAAATACACTACATCCACTGGTTCCCCCTTATCCATCCTATTAGTTTACATCTTCAAAAAATTCTAACAGGTTTGTCAAACACCATTTCCCTTTCATAAAACCGTGTTGACTCTGTCTAATCATGTTACGATTTTCTAAGTGCCCTGTTACCACATCCCTAATAATAGATTCTAGCAATTTGCCTACTACTGATATCAGACTAACTGGCCTATAGTTCCCCATTTTTTTCTCTTCCTCTTTTCTTAAATAGTGGGGTTATGTTTGCTACCTTCCAATACTTGGGGACTGTTCTAGAATCTAGGGAATTCTGCAAGACCAGTGCAACCACTATCTTTGTAGCTACCTCTTTTAAAACCCTAGGATGCAGGTCGTCAGGTCCAGGGGATTTGTCGCCAATTAGTCCCATTCATTTCTCCAGTACTATGTCTTTACTTATACTGATTTCAAGTTCCTCATTTTCTCTAGGCCCTCGGTTCCCCATTATTTCCGGAATGTTTTTGTGTCTTCTATCATGAAGACAGATACAAAGTATTTGTTTAATGTCTCTGCCATTTCCTTATTGCCCATTATCATTTCTCCTGTCTCTGCCTCTAATGGGCCCACATTTACTTTCACTAATCTCTTCCTATTTACATGCCTATAGAAACATTTACAATCTGTTTTATGTCGCTTGCTAATTTACTATCATATTCTTTTTTCTCTTTCCTTATCAATTTCTTGGTCCTCCTTTGCTGAATTCTAAAATCCACTCAATTCTCAGAATCACTACTCTTTTTGGCAACATTATAAGCCTCTTCCTTTGATCTAATACTATCTTTAACTTCTCTTGTTAGCCACGGTTGGACCACTTTTCCCGTGGGGTTTTTGTGCCTCAAAGGAATGTATATTTGTTGTAAATGATGTATTATTTCTTTAAATGCTAGCCATTGCTTCTCTACCGTCATACCTTTTAATGTAGTTTCCCAATCTACCTTAGTCAACTCGCCCCTCATACCTACGTAGTTTGCTTTGTTTAGATTGAAGACCCTAGTTTCGGATTTAACTAAATCACCCTCAAACTCAATATAAAATTCTATCATATTATGGTCACTCTTCCCTAAAGACCCCTTTACTACAAGGTTATTAATGAACCCTTTCTCATTGCACAATACTAGATCTAAAATAGCCTGATCTAAGCACCGGATCTGTTGTTTGAGACTGCTTATGTTCTGGCCCGTGTGCTTTTGAATGTGCTTTGTTGTAGTTTTTTGCTAGGAGAGGATACCAGGATTACGTGGCAGTGTCTTAAGCCATGCTTTGAGCAGGTAGCACATATCTATGAGGAGCTAACCATTCAACCTGCCTGCTCCATTAAGAGCAGTCCAATATGGCACAGGGGTCCTTTCAACAGGCGTTAGGCCCCTAATGAACAAATGCAAGGGGCCTAATATCTATTTTAGGCAGTCACCTGAAACACCCCGTTGATCCGTTATCAGCTCGCACTTCCAGCAACTTGCAATGCAATGATGGGACGAACAGTCTTTCTCCTTAACCAATGAGATTTAAGATTGAGAAAGAAACAGAGGAACGACAGAGACGGAAATAGGGTGAATTGGAGTCAAATTAGATACAGAAAGAGGAATAAAGAGAGGGAAACAAAGATTGATTAAAAGAGAGAGAAAAAAGACAGAAAGGAAAAGTAAGAAAAAAAAGTAAACATTTAAATTTTAATCTCTAACAACAATTCACCACCTGCAGGAATGAAACTCCACAGCTTCAATTGGTGCCTTTCTAGACTGGACAGTTTGAGCGGCTTTGCAGATTCATAAATCTCATCATTAAAATGTTACGTACCATCTCATTATTAAAATGTTACCAGCCCTAACTTTCAGCGGCAAGTTTAATTGGTAATTAATATGCAAATGCTGCAATTCCTTGAAACTCACGGAGAGGTTGTGGCAAGCTGTCATCTTCGCGAGGCTAATGGCTGAGTGGTGCAAATCGCCCAGCAACTTGTGGCGATTCACAATTGACGGGGTATCTCTTTGTCCCCACAAAATGCTGGACAATTTACACATTAATAACGGTGTGCACATTATATTCATTGTTATTTTATTTTGTCAGCAAATTCTGGTGCAATATTGAAGTACTATATAAAAATAAGAGTAGAATTTATCGCCTCACTGCTTCTCCTGTGGTAACTTTGGCGAAAGCTTCATTTAGATGTTTCAATGGGGTTTCCTCCAAACTTCGACCAAAGTTACAGTGGTGAAGTGGGGGAAGCCCTGAGGGAATTTAAATGAGGACTGAATTATTCCTACACCCTCCAACTGCATTTTGCCTGATCTTGATGCTGTGTGGTAGAAATTCGCTGCCGCCCAGTTTCAATCACAAAAGCAGCGATACGGTCGCGACACACACCCGAACCGTGAGGCGTGAAATTGGGCTGCATCTGAGCAATCTGGGCAAGCTGCCAGCGTCTGTCGTGCTTCCGCACGCAACTTACCCTTCTGCAGGAATTAATTTTGGGCTACAACAGAAAACGCTGGAAAAACTCAGCAGGCCAGGCAACATCCGTGGAGAGAGAAACTGAGTTAACGTTTCAGGTCGAAAACCCTTTGTCAGAGCTGAGAAAAAAGCAGGAAATGAAACAGATAAAAAAGCAAGGGGGAGGCTGGGGGGAGGAATAAAAGAACAAAAGGGGTGGTCTATCGTAAGTAGAGACATTAAGAGATGCTCAAGGCAAGACGAGATGGTAATAGGACAGGTTAAGAAACAAAAGGTGGCTCAGAAGTGTGAAATGTGAAATGCTGGCAGAATGAGAGACAGCTGCTGTGGGGGGAGAGAGAAGAAAAAAGGGAAAAGGCACAAACCAAAAGGGTGGATAAAATATATATATACATAAGTGGTAGGGGCCGAGGTTATGATCTGAAATTGTTGAACTCTATGTTGAGTCCAGAGGGCTGTAAAGTGCCTAATCGGAAGATGAGGTGCTGTTCCTCGAGCTTATGCTGAGCTTCCGTGGAACAATGCAAGAGGCCGAGGACGGTGAGGTCTGAGTGGGCGTGGAGAGGTGAATTAAAATGACAGGCGACCGGAAGCTCGGGGTCACCCTTACGGACTGAACGGAGGTGTTCAGCAAAGCGGTCACCCAATCTGCGTTTGGTCTCCCCAATGTAGAGGAGACCACATCGTGAGCAGCGAATGCAGTATACTAGATTGCAAGAAGTACAAGTAAATCGCCGTTTCACCTGGAAGGGGTGTTTGGGGCCCTGGAGAGTGGGAAGGGGGGATGTATAAGGGCAGGTGTTGCATCTCCTGCGCTTGCACGGGAAGGTGCCGGGCGAGGGGGAAGGGGTGCTGGGGGTGATAGAGGAGTGGACTAGGGTGTCTCGGAGGGAGCGGTCCCTACGGAATGCTGAAAGGGGAGGTGAGGGGAAGATACGTTTGGTGGTGGGATCACGTTGGAGGTGGCGGAAATGGCGGAGGATGATCCGTTGAATGTGGAGGCTGGTGGGGTGAAAGGTGAGGACAAGGGGAACTCTATCGTGGTTCCGGGAGGGAGGGGCCGGGGTGAGGGCAGAAGTGCGGGAGATAAAACGGACACGGTCGAGGGCCGTGTCGACCACGGTAGAGGGGAATCTTCGGTTGAGGAAAAAGGAAGACATGTCGGAAGCACTGGTATGGAAGGTGGCATCGTCAGAGCAGATGCGGCGGAGACGGAGAAACTGGGAGAAGGGAATAGAGTCCTTACAGGAGGCGGGGTGGGAGGAAGTGTAGTCCAGGTAGCTGTGGGAGTCAGTGGGCTTGTAGTGAATGTTGGTCAATAACCTATCCCCAGAGATGGAGACAGAGAAGTCGAGGAAGGGAAGGGAAGATGCTTGGCTCGTCGGCAGTGGCTCTAGGGTTAGTGTCGAGGTGGGTGGGGAAGGATAGCGGCTGTCAGGAGTGCCGAGGTGGGTGGGGAAGGATAGCGGCTGTCAGGAGTGCTGAGGTGGGTGGGGAAGGGCAGCGGCTGTCAGGAGTGCCGAGGTGGGTGGGGAAGGATAGCGACTGTCAGGAGTGCCGAGGTGGGTGGGGAAGGACAGCGACTGTCAGGAGTGCTGTGGAGCCACATTTAAAAAAAAATTACAACTTACCTTTTTGGAGGCAGCCCAATTTCTCAGAGGTGTCCTAAAATGGCCGTTAGGCCCCTCATTAACATATGCAAGGTGGCTGCCCCTGGATGCTTGAACATCGTCCACGGTCAATGAGATGTCGGAGGATTTTCAGGTGTCCTTGTGGGTGCAGGGTACAGCTGTGCGAAATTGGTTTGGTTTGCCTTTGTTTTCTATCTTTAAAATAGATGCAACGATGACCAATTTCTACCCCCCCCCCCCCCCATGGGAGAAGGACTTGGCTGTCATAAAAACACTGGCGTATGTGTTTCTCAGCACTCTCATTAGCCGTGATGTTTATGCAATCATCCTGTAAATGTCCCTTTCTAGCAATCTCATTAGCTACAAATAATCACTTAACCACCCCGTTATTCTGAGTTTGATTGACAGGACTGAGTGCCAGGCTAAGGAGTAATGGTCTTGCTCTGCAAAAAGAATTCCCTTCATAAATGTGTTTCTAGGATCATAAATTGCGAAGAGAATGTTTAGCATTTTCCTCCCATTTATTACTAAATTAACAGATATATTTAGTTCAGGCAAGTCATACTGTATTAACTACTTGGTCCCTGGTAACCACTGGACTGTTTCCATGGTAACTCACCATCATTGTACTGTGATTGGTGAATGGGAACAATGTGACTGGAAAAGCTCTCATCTGTCATTGGCCTGCTGTAACCCCTGCTCGTCGGTCCTTGGTAACCATGAGATTGTACCAATGAATGACATGACAGTGATAAAGAGCCTGTGGAGCAGATTCAACTGTTCCGTCCTGGCCTAAAATAACACACTTCAAAAATGTCTTACCAGGGTATTAAAGGAGATGGGTTATAAAATGGGGTGGGAGGGATAATTGAAAATGTCTTTCCCATTTATAAAGAAATGAATAATATAGATAGATTTATAGTATAACAAATGAGCAATACAAATCCAGAATATATCTAAGAAAAAGGTAAGTTTTAGAAGTCAGCGCTCCTGGTGGGAGTGTAGTGTGATGGGAAGGTGGATCAGAGACGAAAGTAGTCATGATTTTCAAAAGGTACCAGTTCTGAAAATAGAGAACCCCCTCAGTATCCCTCACTAAAATGTCAGCCTAGATTTCGTGCTCAAGTCCTAGAATGGGGTTGAACCCACAACCTTCTGACTTAGTGGGTTGAATCTTAAGCCTCAAAAATGGGTGGGTTGGGGTCGGGTGAGATGTTTAAACTTTTAAAATCACAAACCCGACCCAACCCTCCTCCAACCTTCCCACTTCCAGGTTTAACGGAGGTGGGACAAGGGGCAGGCAACATACCCGCTCCCAGGAGGAGGGTTGGCAAATTAAATATTTAGTGGGACTGGCAGCCTCTGATTTAAGCTGCTTTGCAGGTTTAACCCTGGCTGGCTGAGTTTCCCAGGCCTCGGGAAACCCAGCAGCTGAAGGGAGGTGAAGACAGCTTCGGGGAGAAGGTAAGTGCTTCCCCTCGACCTCCCAAGCTCCCCCAGCATCAGACCCCGCCCCCCATACATCCCCTCCTGGTCGGGGATCGGACCCCCCTGGGGTTGGAGATCGGATAAACCCCCCCAGAGTCGGGGATCTGACTCCCCCAGGGTTGGGGATCAGACCCTCCCCCCATGCTCACACTAGTAGCAGCAGGCGACTTACCCGCGGCTGCGACTTCTTCAGTGTGCTTTCCGCCCAACTGGAAGCCAAGCCTGTCAATCAAGCTGACTTCCAGGCGGGGAACCTGTCAAAGCAAAACTACGTTCGCTGTGGATTCAAAATTCCACAGCATGTGGGGAAACCTGAGTTTCCAGGTTCCCCGACAGAAACTCCACCCCCCCACCCCCACCTACGCAGCCCTTGGGAATTTACCATAGTCCTATTTGCAGCACCTGGCCCTGGGGTAAAATTTCCACAGAATTTCTCACGATTTTCCACTGTAACTTTGATGGGAAATCGGTGGAAACCCCAGGGAAATGGTGTAAACTAGCCGTTTACGCCATTTTTACAGGGTTTGTTCTGATCCTATGGTGGGAGATTGAGAGAATCCCTTGGTTTTTATGGTGTCTGAAATATATCTGATCCCGAAGGTAATGGCACTGTGATTAGAACTGGTGGTCCAAGACCTGTACGGGTCTGAAGCATTAATCGAATATTGTTGGTGCTTGACAGTCACAGCATTTTGAAGTGAATTTGTCGAGTCTCTCATTTGTTCACCGCGGCTTTACAATTACTGGAAAAGCTGAGAATAAATGGCATTCTGCACATATGTTTTTATTTATTCGAGATATCAGAGAGTCACTTATACACCAAACCCCCGAAACGTGAGATTCCATTATTGGTGAGGAGTCTCCCTGGGCAAGTCGGAGAATCAGCAGTGGAACTAAGTGCCTGATTTGTTGTGCCCCTGATTTTCCAGCCAATTACATCTATTTCAGTGAACAAGTGGTCAATCTATGGAACAGGCTCCCTCGGGAGATTATGGAAGCAGTTGGTATTGAATCATTTGAATGCAAATTAGGTAGATTTCTTTCAGAAAAAATATTTTGTGATACAGTATATGAGTAATACGAGACATGACTCATGGTGAGTGTAGCAGGCTTGGGAGGAACAGGTGACTTTTGATCCCTGATTCCCAAAGCTCTCCAGCACTGGGGGTTTCCTCGTGTCATTTCTGGGTCTGTTGTAGACTAATTGACAGAGTCTGATTGCCATGATTAGTCAACATCTTCATTATCGTTGTAACATGTGAATCCCGAGATGGTAGAAAGCGAGCTAGATGGACCGTGGTCTTTTCCGTCTAGTAATTCCTATGTTCCAGTCATGATGCGGAGATGCCGGTGTTGGACTGGGGTGGACAAATGTGAGAAGTCGCACAACACCAGGTTATAGTCCAACAGCTTTATTTGAAATCACAAGCTTTCGGAGCGACTGCTCCTTCGTCAGGTGAAGTGAAGAGATGCATATAGGCACAGCATTTGGACACCATCCACACCTTTGATTGCCGTGATTATCTCTCTGCCGAGGTGTGATAAAGGGCAGTTAGAAAGATTAACTGTAATCATCTGGCAGTGTTCTCTGACTATATATGCTGTGACTATATGCATCTCTTCACTTCACCTGACAAAGGAGCAGCGCTCCGAAAGCTTGTGATTTCAAATAAAGCTGTTGGACTATAACCTGGTGTTGTGCGACTTCTCACATATGTTCCAGTTGAGTGAGACTCCTCGCCAGGCGTGGCATCTTTCAATTTCGGCGCTGACATTTTATGGGAGAAGCTACTGGAGATGTTTCCAGTCCTCGGGTCACCTGCCACTGCAATTCACTGTTCCAGCTGGGATAACTTACAGCGAGTTTAGTTTGGACTAAGCAGAAGGCTTACATCACCAGTCAAATCATAGAGTGAACAACAATTGCGGAATCTGGTGTCAAAACCAAAAAAAACATCCTGCGGACCATTACCCATTTCTCCGACAGGGACAAACCTGATGGGGTTGTAGGCCCGGATTTTGCGGTCAGCGGTGAAGGAACGACGCTCACTGTTCACTATGTTTACAGCTGCCCGCAGACTTTTCATGGGCTTTTCAGCGGCAACTTATTGGTTCCTAGAGATCATTTCCAGTGTACGTTTTGCATGATTGTCTTTACAGGGGATCTGTAGCGTGTGTGAGCAGGACAAGTAACAGCGAGGCTCTTGAACCAACCAGATTGAAGAATCCTCACTGAGACACAAAGGGCTGGATTTTTCAAACCATGGCGGGTCCGGGGCGGGCGACGTCGGTGGCATGTGGGGACCTTGCATATGTCTCGTTCCTGGCTTCCAACAAGATATTCCAATGATGGGCCTTGTTAAGCTCGCCCTGCGAGGTTCCCGACCAATTAATAGGAAGCGGGTCTGATGATGTAATTTGATGACATGTCATCAGCTAGTTTCCTTAAAGGGACCATGTCCAAATTCATTTTGACATTTGTGCTGTCAGTGTTCTACAGCATTGAGGTGCTGCAAACACTGACCACCACTGCACAGAGGCACAGGGCTGCACCCAGGCTCTCCCATGACTCCCTCCATATGCTGATGGAGGGAGTCACAGCAAACAGGGAGGTTCTCTTCCCTTCCAATGGGCGGAAAAGACCTCCCCAGGAGACCAACGCAGCCTGGTTGCACATTGCACAGGAGGACACAAGCAGGGACGTCGTCAGGAGGACCAGGCTGCAGTGGCGCAAACCTTTCAATCATCTCAGTAGATCACAAAACGTTACTGCAAAGCCACACTCAACCTCATTCTGCTGTGCCACTCATCACATCCCCATCACTCTGCCTTCCCTACCCTACTCCTGCACATCCTTACTCACACCAACTTACCTTGCACCTCCACCCATCCCTCTCTACCTACATTATCACTTCCCCATCTCACTAGCCACCCCTCACACTCACCCTCATCCTAGTGCATTCATACCAACTAACAGTACACAAGGGTAGGCACTAGGGTGGTTTAGCCAATGTTCATTTGAAGTTTCTGTTAATGTGCTGTCAAACATTGAAATCTTTATTTTGAACACTTTGTGTTCTTGGACAGATTTGTGTGCACCTTTGGAAGTGGCTTAGTGAGTTGTAGTGAGTAGTGAGACATAACGGTATCCCCCCAACCACCACCACCCCCTCACCCCCACAATGATGATGAGTGTGAAAGGAATGGGTTGGACATTGTAGGGATGCTTTATGGTGCTGGTGTGGGGTGGTGCCAACCTGGTGTATCATGTGGCAGCCAGGGTGTACAGTGTTAAGTGAAGCTAATCTGGACTTGGTGAGGCCATCGCTGGCATCCCGGGCAGCAATGTGCACAGGTGATGATGCCCTGTGTCCTGTGCAGCATCAGTTGATTGCGGAGAAGGTTGGTGTGGATGTTGGTGCTGCTGGTGTGCCCGGTGATGCTGGTGTTGGGGCTGATCGTGGTGGGATTCTGAGGACCAAGGTGAGATTTTTTCAAGGGCACCGATGCTGATGGAATAGATGGCAGGTGAGGTTGAGATGACAGAAGCAATCTATCAATGTTGAGACAGGTTGTTCCAAGGAGGTGACAGTGGATAGAGAGATTACTCCAAACACTTTAGAAGTGCATAAAGCTCAAAAGTGGGTTCTAAATACTGAAGGCTGAAGCTTCTGAGATTGGAAAGTGAGCAGCTGTAAAATGGCAGGTTTTAAACCACTTTTGCAGCTGTCACCTATTGAAAGAAATGGAGAGTTGTTCAGAACCTGACGTAATTACCTGTTCTTCTTCAAATAGTGCTTTGGAATTTTTTTACATCCACCTGAACAGGCAGGTGAGGACTCATTTAACATCTCATCTGACAGACTGATAATGCAGATAATAATAAGAGTATAAGAGTAAGGAAGTCTTGCTACAATTGTACAGGGCCTTGGTGAGGCCACACCTGGAGTACTGTGCACAGTTTTGGTCTCCTTATCTGAGGAAGGATATACTTGCCTTGCAGGCGGTGCAATGAAGTTTCACTAGACTGATTCCTGGGATGAGAGGGCTGTCCTATGATGTCAGATTGAGCAGATTGGGCCTATACTCTCTGGAGTTTAGAAGAATGAGAGGTGATCTCATTGAAACATACAAGATTCTGAGGGGATTGACAGGGTAGATGCTGAGAGGTTGTTTCCCCTGGCTGGAGAGTCTAGAACTAGGGGGCATAGTCTCAGGATAAGGGGTAGGCCATTTAAGACTGAGATTAGGTGGAATTTCTTCACTCAGAGGGTTGTGAATCTTAGGAATTCTCTGCCCCAGAGGGCTGTGCATGCTGAGTCTTTGAGTATATTCAAGGCTGAGATCGATAGATTTTTGGACTCTAGGGGAATCAAGGGATATGGAGATCGGGCAGGAAAGTGGATTTGAGGTCAATGATCAGCCATGATCTTGTTGAATGGCGGAGCAGGCTCGAGGGGCCGTATGGACGACTCCTGCTCCTAATTCTTATGTTCTTATATAATGATCTTGACAGCAGAGTGATGTGTGACCAGGGGAGACCTGGAGAAAAGGAAGGAAATACAAGGCATTTTGAGAATGGGGATGAACATACCAGTCCCATTTTTTTAATTGGTGCACTGTCACTTGTTTGAATGAAATGAAAAGGTTAACACATTTGCAGTGACTAATATTCTGCAGTGCAAGTGTGCAGAAAATCAGGTTCCGAGAGCTTAACTAAAAGGTTGAACGGTTCAAGTGAAACTCGGTGCTTAAAGGGTCAGAGCAGAGTGATGTGAGGAACTGTTAATTGCTAGTTAGAGATGCAGCCTATTACAGGAATCACGTGCGAAGCCATTTGTACAAGAGCTTCGCATTATCTCCTTATTAACACTGAGAATCTTAATCCCGCTGTTTCTTTGTTTCTCTTATCCCACTAAAATGAGAGATGTCATAAAGGGAGGATTTTCTAAGTATTTGTTTTGCTGTCATGTCTAACACAGCACAATTTACCCGACAGATCGCGACAAGACCGAAGGGAGGGCTCCAATGCAATTACTTTGTTACCTACTCTTGAAAATACATTATTACACAATGCGTTTGTCTGGTAACAATGGATTGAATGAAATGTGAGGCTGATTACAACCCCCGCCCCCTCAAGATTAGAAAATAATTCCTTCAAATAACATTAGTGTGTGTAAAACACGCAGCAGATGAAAGAAAGTGGAGTATTCTGAGTGTGAAGCAATACTTTCAGGAGTCTAGGCCACAATGCTGGCCTTCACCTCCAGGTGGGGCTGGAATACATTGTTTGGAATACAGCCAATAATACGCCAGATCCCTGTAAGGTTGAGGATATGGGAATTCCTAGTATTTGGCAGTTCCCGCCCTCTCCCTCGCTGCTGGTTTTGTAAGGGGGGTCAACAGAGGTTCCACCCTTCACAAGGCCCCTAAAATCCCCAATGTAAAGCCGGGACCCTGCAAATTGGGATCACGGCCTAATTTTTCCTAATTTTATGACAGGAGTGTGCTGGAAGGGCTGTGGGTTTTTGATTCCACTGTGTGTATTTAAAAGTTATCTAGAAGAAAGAGGTTGCTTTTAAGAAGCGTCTCCAACGAGGAGCGTGAGTTGGAGGGATTTCAGGAGTGAATTCCAAAGCATAGGGCCTAGATGGTTGAGAGCACAGTTGCCAATGGTGGGACAAAGAGAGGAAGGTTGCACAGAGGCTGAAGCTAGAAGAATGGAGAGTTCGGGGAGGGATTTGTAGTGCAAGGGAGGTTAAAGAAATAGAGAGGGGGCAAGGCCATGAAGGGATTTAAATGCAAGGATAAGAAATTTAAATTTGAGGCTTTGGGTAACCAAGAGTTTTCAGCAAGGACAGGGCTGATGAGTGAGCGGGACTTGGTGCAAGATAGGATACGGGCAGCAGAGATTTGGATGAGCTGAAGTTAACAGAGGGTGAAAGAAGACAGACTGGCTAGGAGATCATTGGAAGAGCCAGGTTTGGTGGTGGCAACGGTACAGATGAGGGTTTCAGCAGCAGATGGCCTGAGGTAGAGGCAGAAAGTGTTTTGGAGTTGGAAATTGGAAGTCTTCGTGAATAGTCCGGTAGCTCTCGAGAACCTTGCCTAAGTGGCCATTTCTTATGTGTCAGCCTAACATCGAGAGTGCTCAGCTTAGTCCCCATTCCAGCAGAAGGACACGGGGGTAATCATAGTGCCATGACCATCTGTTCTAGCGATCACAACTAACTTGGCACCTTTCTGGTCTTGAGGACTTCTTACCATATGGTGCAACACTGGGCGTGATTTTAAATACAGCTGTAATGCCAGCATTCAGGGTATCTGAGCCACCAAGTTCACTCTGGAATGTGATCCATAATGACCTCATCACCAGCAAAAATGGGAGATCATAAGAAAGCCAGGGACAAGTGAAAACTTGCTCCTTCCATAGGTCATGTTCAATCTGCCCAATCACAGACACTACCCCAACCATTTCATATCCCGAGGAAAGGTTTTCATAAATACTCAACAATTCTCAAAGATTGCTAAGAATATCTCTCCATCCCCACACCGCCACTATTCAGCGTTGACCTGCTGTGCCCCATAGACAGCATTCCCTCAACCACAGTGCTCCAATGTTGTCTTCATCTCACTGGTGTAAACATACAGTCACGAGGCCATGGAGGGTCAATCAAGGCTCTGAATCTTGGCTGTGCTCTACATGACCAACTGCAGACCATTGGATTGTCTCTTCTGCAAAGAAAATCATTTTGCAAAGGTTTTTGGCAGAGAGTTTGTTTGTGATTGTGGTATCTAGAAAAGCTTAGTTTAGTTCTAATTAAGGCGAGAAATTGGGTTGCTTTGTGATGCCCTAGAGCCTGGGCGTGGCGCCGCTAACGTCTCCCGTGAAATTCAGTGGGAGGTTAGTGCCGGCGGTAGCCAGTAGCGCCCCGCTACGCCTGCAATGATGACATCATCGCTGTGCACAGCGCCCCGGCCGCAAACTTCCCTTGCGCCCCCTGAACTATCGCCGGGCGATGGGACCAACAGGGTCAGGGGGCGGTTTGTCAGCGGCGGTAGTAGGCAGTGCCGCTATTTAAAGGGCAGGTCATTTTTATTTTGGCCGACTGCCAGCAACTGCCCCCCTTTCGCTTTTGTATACGGGGTGCCGGCCGCGATCGCTCAGCCCGGCGCTCCTCTTGAGTGCCGGGCTGTTTCCACGGCACCCCGCTCCCCGATGGTCCAGCAGGGCCCCGGTGCGCTGCAACACTAGGCCCCTCCCCTTTAATCAGGGGTGGGAGGCCTGTAATGATGCGGCGCTATGTGCCACCGCGCATGGCACTGCTGCACGTAACGCCACGATATTGAGTAGTAGCGCCCCAAGAAGGAGGTGGCGCGCTTCCAGTAGCGCCCCGCCTCCTGCTTGGGGCGCTACTACTGAATCTGCGGCACGAGGGCGCTAACTTTTTCAGGGTGCTAAATCTAGGTTAGGGAGTGCCCAGTATTTAGTCAGTGTTCTAGCCCACGTACTGTTGGAATTGTTACATTCTGTTGGACAACTCCAGTCAGTGGTCAGGATATGAGACACAGGAGATTGGTAGCAGTGGAACAAACAGACTGCATCTCACAGACTTCACTGACCATGTAAGTCACTTAATTGACCCCTGAACTAACAGAACTCAGGGCTATAATTAACTAGAACCTTCTGTTTCTGTGATAAATAATGAACTGGTTGTTAGAAGAGCAGCTATTAATACTTCACATGAACTGCTGTGAACGACAGATCAGCAGTTTGCCACAGAATCCTTCCACTGAGCTTGTACAAGGGCTTGCTTTGTGGGAAAGTGCTTCACTTGTTGCTGACATATTTCCCAGTTTGGGTGCAGGTTTATGAGTATTCTTCCATATTCCTAGTCAGGAAATGTTGACAGTCTAATTAATGCTATCATGGTTTTTCTACATCACAATTGTTTCACTATATTCAGATCTGTTCCACTGTTTGTGAAAAATAATAAAATAGAACAATGGGATTGCATTGTCATGAAAGCGTGACCATGTCTGATGTTTTCTGAAGCATGCTATATCGTACTATCTGTATAATCTTGCGGTTGTCTTTCAATTATTTTTAGCCTGATATCCACAATGTTTTCACCACAAACTGGTGCTTCCTATCATCGGAAATAATAACACGCTAACAATTCTTGTAGGCTCACTTTCAAAAATAGCCATTGTAACATTCATGGCCTTTATGGAATTCAGTTGAGGTTCAACACTGTGAAGCACTTCATCAGCAGCAGTGGTAAAGCTGAAGAGACTCACGCGGAATGGACTTCATGCCTTCTCGACACTCATCACAACCTCCGAAGGGGAAACCACATTCTCATTGACTGGGACAATTCCAGTTTGTGGTAATGGAATCCATGGCATAAGGCCCAATAATTGAAAACCTTAAAACTGGGCATTGAAGATATTTGGCCTAAATTTTCTACTCCGTGTTATTTAAATGCTGGTAGTAGCCAATTTCTAATAATGCGGATTAAAAAATCTAGATTTTTGTACATGTAAGTATAAAGTTCTCATCTGATTGGTTGGGTGGCACTTTCTAATGGTCACTTATAGTGTTTGATAAGTTCACATTTACAAAAGCTAAATTTCCAATATTTATATGGAACTTTGAATAGCCATCAATTAGAGGGCCTCACCACCGATAAACCTGCTTCCCAAAAAGGTTTTCCATACAGACTGCATTTGACACATTAGACCCCCTGTGACCCCACCTCATTGTCTTAGTTGTATCTTGCTATGTCTTTGATATAATGCCTTCCTGACTGACCTGATTGTTTCTCTGCCGAGGTGTGATAAAAGGCAGTCAGAAAGATTAACTGTAGTCGTCTGACATTGTACGCTGCACAGGCATTGTTCTCTGTCTATATATGCTTTGCCGATTCGTATTCCTTCACTTCACCTGACGAAGGGGCAGCAGCTCCGAAAGCTTGTGATTTCAAATAAACCTGTTGGACTATAACCTGCTGTTGTGCGACTTCTCACTTTTGTCCACCCCAGTCCAACACCGGCATCTCCGCATCATGCCCAATATTACAGCTGTCATAACATTGCCCAAAACAGAATCTCCTCTTAAGAGATTTGATTTCAGGAAGCCAACTTAAGCGAACTCATTAGACTGGGCAGGGGCGCTGAGGAATTGAACCTCCATCTTTGTGAGCATCATAAATTTACCTTTTCCAGATTGTGGAACACAAACAAAAGATATTGCTAAGCAGTTGAATGTCATTCTCTCTAATAAAAGATGTTGAAAATCACCCCGAACACATTCTGGTAAATGGACAAATATAAAAACATTGTAAAGCACATAAAGTCCAATGTCCATCACAAGCTTACATTTTCCCTATTATTTATATCTGAAGAGGTACAGTTAGGCAAAATACTATTTTTTACAAGGTGTTCCCCTATTTTTCCCTTTTTATGGGTACTAATCCTACCCTGCACCAACTCCTGTTCTCCCATTACCCCACCATTACTGACCCACATTGGCACCTGGTCCCCCAAAGTCTCAAATGTAAAAAATGTGTCCTTATATTTAAATCCCTCTATGTTGAAATGTTGTTACCTTTGTAACCTCCTCCAGTCCTACAAGCCTCCCCTGAATTCGACATTCCTCTGATTCCAGCCTCTGGTGCGTTCCTCCTCCTCCCTTCACCCCACCTTTGACAAGTGTGCCTTCAGTTAACTAACTGCTGCTCTCAGGAATTCCCTCTCCAAACTCTTCCACCTGCCCACCTTTCTCCTCTCCTTTATGGTATATATCAACGATCTTGACTTGAATATAGGGGGTATGATTAAGAAGTTTGCAGATGATACTAAAATCGGCTGTGTGGTTGATACTGAAGAAGGAAGCTGTAGACTGCAGGAAGATATCAATAAATTGGTCAGGTGGGCAGAACAGTGGCAAATGGAATTCAATCCGGAGAAGTGTGAGGTAATGCATTTGGGGAGGGCTAACAAGGAAAGGGAATACACATTAAATGGTAGGACACTGAGTAGTGTAGAGGAACAAAGGGACCTTGGAGTGCATGTCCACAGATCCCTGAAGGTAGCAGGTCAGGTAGATAAGGTGGTTAAGAAGGCATACAGAATGCTTGCCTTTATTAGCCGTGGCATAGAATACAAGAGCAGGGGGGTTATGCTTCAACTGTATAAAACACTAGTTAGGCCTCAGCTAGAGTACTGCGTGCAGTTCTGGTTACCACATTACAGGAAAGATGTGATTGCACTAGAGAGGGTACAGAGGAGATTTACAAGGATGTTGCCGGGAGTAGAGAATCTTAGCTATGAGGAAAGACTGGATAGGCTGGGTCTGTTTTACTTGGAACAGAGGAGGCTGAGGTGTATAAAATTATGAGGGGCATAAAGTGGATAGAAAGGACCCATTTCCCTTAGCAGAGGGGTCAAAAACCAGGGGGCACAGATTTAAAGTAATTGGTGGAAGGTTTAGAGGGGATTTGAGGGGAAATGTCTTCACCCAGAGGGTTGTGGGAGTCTGGAACTCACTGCCTGAAAGGGTGGTAGAGGCAGGAACCCTAACCACATTTAAAAAGTACTTGGGATGCTCTAACCTGCAGGGCTACGGACCAAGAGCTGGGAAGTGGGATTAGGCTGAATAGCTCTTTGTTGGCCGGCGCGGACACGATGGGCCGAAATGGCCTCCTTCCGTGCTGTAACTTTCTATGATTCTATGATTAAAATCCCCCTCTTTGCCCAGGCCTTTGGTCACCCCTCCGAAATCTCCCTTTTATAGACTCAGTGCCTGTTTCTCGCAATCCCTTCTGTGAGGCGCTTTGAGACTTTTACAGTCAAATGATATCCAGATGCAAGTTGTTGTTCCGCATTTAAGATGGAAATATAATGAAATTTTAATGATCAACCCTCATGCTAATCAGTTCGCTGCAGGGTGTGTGAGATCCTTGTCGACATAAGAGCTAAATGGAGAAAGAGGTATAATGCGCAGGCTGAAGAGTAAGAGATGAAAGGGGAGGCAGAAGTCCAAGTGAACTGATTTTTCATTGTCCCATTCAAATTTAGCAGGCTTTTGTCCCTATTAGCTTTCTACTGGGAGGAATGGAGAATGTCTAAAGGTTAAGTTCCAGTGCCGTGAGACTGCTTCCTCTCTGTACTGCTCGCCGACACTTTCAACAGCTCAACAGCACTGAGAGCAGGCGTTCATTCCTCTTACACTTGAAAGAAATGTTTAAACTTTTAACACTTTAATTCAGTTGACTTTAATGAAGTAAAGTTGATCTTTTTCAGAGGAAGTTTTCAGCAGTGCAAGAGGCGTTTGTTGTTCAAACTGACCACTTGCCACCATCATTTGGGGCTCTGCCGAAACTGATCATTATAACCAAATCTCCACTACATGACCTTGTTGTAGACTTGCAAACTATTTTGGTAGGACACTGCTCTTGAATTTATTAAAAGAAACCAAGCCCAGTTGACCGTGACCTGCAACAATTTACATAAAGTACCTTTAAAGACTGTTAAACTCATGGATGTGAAGAGGATCTATTGTGTTGGTGAATGTCTACATATTGCCTGGTGTTAATGGGTAGTGAGTGCACTATCCAAGGGAACGATAGCCCACCGTGTGCAGAAGTAAGTAAGCTTTGTCTGAATTGTTACTTAAATGATATTACGTAAGAACATAAGAAATAGGAGCAGGAGTCGGCCATTCGGCCCTTCGAGCCTGCTCCACCATTCAATGAGAACATGGCTGATCTTCTACCTCAACTCCATTCACCGGCTCTATCGCCATATCCCTTGATGCCTTTACTAGTCAGAAATCTATCGACTTCTGTTTTGAATATACCCAATGACTGAGCCTCCACAGCCCTCTGGGGTAGAGAATTCCAAAGATTCACCACCCTCTGTGTGAAGAAATGTCTTCTCATCTCAGTCCTGAATGGCCTACCCTTTATCCTGAGGCTGTGGCCCCAGGTTCTAGACTCCCCAGCCAAGGGAAACATTCTCCCAGCATCCACCCTATCAAGCCCTGTAATAATTTAGTATGCTTCAATGAGATCCCCTCTCATTCTTCTGAATTCAAAAGAATACAGGCCTAGTTGACTCAATCTCTTCTCATATGACAGTCCCGCCATCCCAGGAATCAATCTCGTGAACCTTCGTTGCACTCCCTCTATGGCAAGTATATCCTTCCTTAGGTAAGGAGACCAAAATTGTACACAGTACTCCAGGTGTGGTCTCACCAAGACCCTATATAATTGGAGTAAGACTTCTTTACTCCTGTACTCAAATCCTCTTGTAATGAAGGCCAGCATACCATTTGCCTTCCTAATGGCTTGCTGCACCTGCACATTCACTTTCAGTGACTCATGTACAAGGACACCCAGGTCCCTTTGAGCATCTGCATTCCCCAATCTTTCACCATTTAGGAAATACTCTGCCTTTCTGTTTTTTCTACCAAAGTGGATAACTTCACATTTATCCACATTATATTCCATCTGCCATGTTCTCGCCCACTCACTGAGCTTGTTGAGATCCCCTTGAAGCCTCTTCACATCCTCTTCGCAACTGACACTGCCACCTAGCTTTGTATCATCAGCAAATTTGGAAATGTTACATTTAGTCCCCTCATCCAAATCATTGATATAGGTTGTGAATAGCTGGGGCCCAAGCACCGATCCTTGCGGTACCCCACTAGTCACAGCCTGCCACCCTGAAAAAGACCCGTTTATCCCTACTGTTAGTTTTCTGTCTGTTAACCAATTCTCAATCCATGCTAGTATATTACCCCCAATTCCATGTGCCCTAATTTTGTTCACCAACCTTTTGTGTGGGACTTTATCGAAGGCCTTCTGAAAATCTAGATACACCACATCTACCGGTTCCCCTTTGTCTACTCCACTAGTTACATCCTCAAAGAACTCCAATAGGTTTGTCAAACAGGATTTCCCTTTCATAAATCCATGTTGACTCTGCCCAATCTTACTATTAGTTTCTAAGTGCCCAGTTATTGCATCCTTTCTAATAGATTCCAGCATTTTCCCAACTACTGATGTGAGGCTAACAGTTCTGTAATTCCCCGTTTTCTCTCTCCCTCCTTTCTTAAATAGCGTGGTTATATTTGCTATCCTCCAATCTGCAGGAACTGTTCCAGAATCTATAGAATTTTGGAAGATGACAACCAATGCGTCCACTATCCCAATGGCTACCTCTTTCAAAACCCTAGGATGTAGGTCATCTGGTCCTTGGGATTTATCGACATTTAGTCCCATTAATTTTGCTAGTACTGTATTTTTACTAATAATAATTTCTTTAAGTTCCTCATTCTCGCCACACCCTTGGTTTTCTCGTATTTCTGGGAGGGTTTTTGTGTCTTCCTCCGTGAAGACAGAAACAAAGTATTTATTTAATTTCTCTGCCATTTCCTCATTCCCCATTATAAATTCTCCCGTCTCTGACTGTAATGGACCTACATTTACCTTCGTCAGTCTTTTCCTTTTCACATACCTATAGAAGCTTTTACAATCCATTTTTATATTTTTCACTAGTTTGTGCTCATATTCCATTTTCCCTTTCTTTATCAATTTCTTGGTCCCCCTTTGCTGATTTCTAAAAAGATCCCAATCCTCAATTACACTGAAGCTTCTCTGCACATTTTAAAATCAATTGCTAAAATCCGCTGAATGAGACAGAGGTTTAATACAGGAAAAGATGACTCTCATCAGTTACATGGACTTATGTAAAAGAGTGCTTTGTGACAATTTTAAGGGTAAATTTAGGCCAAGCCTCACGAGTGAGAGATGACGGCTGTTAGTGTCAGCTTGGCTTAGTTGTCATCGCTGAGTCCGGAGGTTGTTGGATCAAACTCCAGGACTGAGCACTTGGGCGAAATTTTCAAATACTGTGTGGTTTTCACAATAAGCCGTCTGCCGCACGCAAGGCCCTGCCAGTGGCTCAGTGTTTGGGACAATTTTGCCCGCAATCTGTGCTGGCACTTCAGTGCAGTGCTAAGGATAGTGTTGGTACATTGTCAGAGGTGCTGGCTTTTGGAGAGACATGGCACCGAGGCCCTGTCTGCTGGTTCAGGTGGATGTAGATCCCAGGATACTAGTCAAAAAAAAAAGGTAATAGAGTTCGCCGGTGCCTTGTTCAACCGGCCTCCCTCAACCAACACCACCAAAAACAGAGCAGTGTTCACCTCATTTGCTATTTTACGGGACCTTGCTGGTTGCAAAAATTGGCTACTGTATTTGCATACTGCAATTCAAAAGAAATTCATTCATGGCTTTAGGACATAGTAGATGGTGAAGGCAGGTCTCTGCTGACATGCTCGAGTCGCTGTGACGAGGTCATTTCATGCAAATCCCGTGCCACCTATGGGTGGACGCCAGATGCCTGAACTGCAAGTGCACCTGTCTGTCAGTGAGGCCAAGAATGTTGACAGCTGATGAGGATTAAGTACGCAACCATTAAATGTAACAGATGGTGCTGGTGATCAGGCCTCTGAGAATCACGAAGAAACTGCAGCCTAGAAATTTTTCTCGGCCTGTTTACAGGCGCAAACTGAGCGGAACTCATGCCAGAAGAGGCCGGCCCGAGGAACACCCGAAATCGATTCTCAGGCCTTAAATCCTAATAATTGGGATGAGCTGCCGGTTACTTGTCGTGCCTGTAAAGGTGCCTCCAATATGGTCCGGCTGGCATCAGCCCTAAGGTAAGCCCTGCGATAGCAAGTGGGGGGAGGTAGAACAGGAGGGGGGGGGGGGCCCAGCCCATCTCATTATGAACTCACCCACTTTCTCCAGGTAAAGCAGATCTATTTGAATCCCATCTTCCGACCTTGTGCACCTGCAGTCGCGGCAAAGATCGCGGGCAATGGCAACTCTTAAGATTCAGGCTTCGGCAAACACGAGCAAAATGGAGATTTGCACAAGCATGCATGAGGTGGAATGCCGCAGTCAACCAAAACAGTGGAAAAATCACAGATATGTGTCGGCAAATTCAACCTCCCTTTAAGCGATTCACTTTAGTAAGCTAGGCCATTTCCCCCAAAACCCCCCAGTTTTTTGGGCAAGGACTGCAACATCGATAAATTTGGAGTGGCATCTGATTTGAATACTCTGATTGGATTTATTCCTGGAGGTTTCATTGCATAACCTTCCACTTCCAAATGCCCTGCCCCCACGCTCTATAATAAGCCTGAAGCTCGGCCAACCTTAAACCAACAAATTCACCGGTCAGAAAATTGGGCGCAGGACGAGAGCTGCATATGTGATCAGAGCCTCGGTTTCCGGACCTGTGCTTAGAGCTGGCAGCCAGCAATCAACGATTAATCTCCCAGACACTGTTGCTAGCATCCAGAGAGAAAAATAACAGGGGCATTAATAAAAATTGTTCCTTTATTAGTTATAAAAATATTGGAGTTTGGGGAATAGAATGGCTGTCTGACTGAGCAATCGGATAATGAAGAGTTTGTTCACTTTCCAATTAGCGTGGGAAGGCAGTGCACCGTGAGGACATTGGGTGAAGAATGGTGGGAGTGTGGGGGCAGGACATTTGGAAGTGAAGGGTTATGCGCTGAAACTTCCAGGAATACGTCCAACCAGAGTTGGCAACACTTCCTGCACATGCCATCAGCAAGGCCCCATGGTTAGATTTCCCAACCCTCCTGGAATGAGCAGGAGTTTCCCGGATTCGGGTCTTCCTGTCGCGAACGCTGCCTCCAGCACTCCACTGGACCAGTGGTTTAGATTTCCCGCTGCAGTGCATCCACGTGATAAAACAGACACTAATGTGAGGTTCTGTAAAATATGACTAACTGTTAGCCTGGCGTCGGGAGTCCGAACAAGGTCAAAACAGCATAATTTCCCACAGAGCTCGTCACTGGCTGCTGCTCAGAGCCGACACCCAGAGAGAACCGCGTCCGGCCGGAGAGTCGGGAATCGGGGGGTCTGCGGAATCAGGGGGTCTGTGGAATCGGAGGGATCTGTGGAATCGGAGGATCTGTGGAATCGGAGGGTCTGTGGAATCGAGGGGTCTGCGGAATCGGGGATTATGTGGAATCGGAGGATCTGTGGAATCGGAGGGTCTGTGGAATCGGAGGGATCTATGGAATCGGGGGATCTGTGGAATCGGAGGGATCTGTGGAATCGGAGGGTCTGCGGAATCGGAGGGTCTGCGGAATCGAGGGGATCTGCGGAATTGGAGGGTCTGTGGAATCGGAGGGATCTGTGGAATCGGAGGGTCTGTGGAATCGGAGGGATCTGTGGAATCGAGGGGATCTGTGGAATCGAGGGGATCTGCGGAATTGGAGGGATCTGCTGAATCGGAGGATCTGTGGAATCGGGGGATCTGTGGAATCGGGGGATCTGTGGAATCGGGGGATCTGTGGAATCGGAGGGTCTGCGGAATCGAGGGGATCTGTGGAATCGGAGGATCTGTGGAATCGGAGGGTCTGCAGAATCGGGGGGTCTGCGGAATTGGAGGGTCTGTGGAATCGGAGGGATCTGTGGAATCGAGGGGATCTGTGGAATCGGGGGGTCTGTGGAATCGGGGGGTCTGTGGAATCGAGGGGTCTGTGGAATCGGGGGGTCTGTGGAATCGGGGGATCTGTGGAATCGGGGGGTCTGTGGAATCGGGGGGTCTGTGGAATCGGGGGGTCTGTGGAATCGGGGGGTCTGTGGAATCGAGGGGTCTGTGGAATCGGGGGGTCTGTGGAATCGGGGGATCTGTGGAATCGGGGGATCTGTGGAATCGGGGGGTCTGTGGAATCGGGGGGTCTGTGGAATCGGGGGGTCTGTGGAATCGAGGGATCTGTGGAATCGGAGGGTCTGTGGAATCGGAGGGTCTGTGGAATCGAGGGATCTGTGGAATCGGGGGGATCTGTGGAATCGAGGGGTCTGTGGAATCGAGGGATCTGTGGAATCGAGGGGTCTGTGGAATCGAGGGATCTGTGGAATCGGGGGGATCTGTGGAATCGAGGGATCTGTGGAATCGGAGGGTCTGTGGAATCGAGGGATCTGTGGAATCGGGGGGATCTGTGGAATCGAGGGATCTGTGGAATCGGAGGGTCTGTGGAATCGAGGGATCTGTGGAATCGGGGGATCTGTGGAATCGAGGGGTCTGTGGAATCGAGGGATCTGTGGAATCGGGGGGATCTGTGGAATCGAGGGATCTGTGGAATCGGGGGGTCTGTGGAATCGAGGGATCTGTGGAATCGGAGGGTCTGTGGAATCGAGGGATCTGTGGAATCGGGGGGATCTGTGGAATCGAGGGATCTGTGGAATCGGAGGGTCTGTGGAATCGAGGGATCTGTGGAATCGGGGGATCTGTGGAATCGAGGGGTCTGTGGAATCGAGGGATCTGTGGAATCGGGGGATCTGTGGAATCGAGGGATCTGTGGAATCGGGGGGTCTGTGGAATCGAGGGATCTGTGGAATCGGGGGGATCTGTGGAATCGAGGGATCTGTGGAATCGGGGGATCTGTGGAATCGGGGGGATCTGTGGAATCGAGGGATCTGTGGAATCGGGGGGGGGGGGCGGAAGTCAGTGAAATCGAGGGTCTTGACTGTCCAGTAAAAATACACAGCTTATCAAAGTGCTGATTGAATTTACAGTCACATTCTGTGATCTTATACTCCTTACCATTTAATTTGAAATTGTGACAGAAACCGTTCTTGAACATGCCACGCTGCTTTGAAGGAGCCCCCATTGTTTCAGTGGTTCGGCTCCTCCTGTTACTGAACTAGGGAGCCCCCTGTTGTTTGAGCTGGGTGAAGCATCTATATTGATAATTTTGTAAAGAGGATTACTCCCGGTGCCACGTGCTAGTGAGTACAGGAATAGGAGGATACAACAGATGAATGCATGGCTGGAGAGATAGTGCAGGAGGGAGGGCTTTAGATTCCTGAGGCATTGGGACCGTTTCTGGGGAAGGTGGGACCTGTACAAGCTGGACGGGTTACACCTCAACAGAGCCGGGACCAATATTCTCGCGGGGAGGTTTGTTAGTGCTGTTGGGGAGGGTTTAAACTAGCTTGGCAGGGGGATGGGCATCAGCATATAGGAGTAGAAAAGAGGAATAAGGTGCATAAAAGAGTGAGTGTGTTGGATAGTACTAGAGAAGATAGTACTAGAGGCGGTAGTAGTACCATATTAGATAGGAGCAGACTAAGAAAGACTACAAAAATTCAAAAATGGATTTAGAATACGTATACGTAAACATGTGAAGGAATATGCCATATTCAGAAAAATACACCATTCTATGAAATATTCTGGCCTTTGAAACATGACAAACTGGGTTTGAAAATCTGGAAGCCTCAACAATCTAAAGCTGTAAACAGCATACAGGCTTTTGAGATAAGATAAGTTGTTGACACTGAAACAATAGCCTTATTGAAACAGAAGGTTAGAGGTTCCAGGAAGTCTGAAGCTTGGAAAGAACACAATACACAACCCAGTTAAAGTGTCTTAAACCAACACTTTGAAATGAATCACATAAATTAAAGAAACATATGCCTTCGTAAAAATGACATCAAATAGATGCACCAGCTCCACACTGTTTTTTATGACAAGCTTGAGACACCTACACAGCAGACATAATTCTTAATGCAACCAACTGAGGTAACTAAGAAGACAATGTGCATCCGATTGAGGTGTTCTAAATGCAAAAGATACAAACAGAAGACCTTGGTAAGAATGGCATCAAGTGGGGGAGGCACCACCCGTCACATTGTTTTTGTGTTGAACTTGAAACACCTAAAGGAGAGACACGAGTCTGCTTGCTACCAGCTGAACTAACTGTAAGAATAGCAGGGGTCAGCAGAAAAATGACTAGAGATAATTAGCTTACATCAGCAGAAAACTTCAAAGGATATACCACTGAGAAAGAGTATAAAAATTGGACTTTCAAATGGGAAGACAGATTCGCTTGAAGGGGCAAAGCGATTCTCAGGCTTCAGAGGCAAGCTCTGTAAGTCTTTGTATCTCGGGGATCAAAAAGGTACTTGTATTTGATTTTGGTGGATATCCTGGAATAAAACTAAGAAATGTAAAAATATAACAAAGTTAATATTTGAGAATAAGGATCTCTGATAATAAGAATTGTAAGTTTTCTGTTTTTGGAACTGTTAATGTTGCAATTGAATCACCAACTGTAATTACATGTCGGTTCTTTAATAAATCTATATATTTTTAGAATTATCTCACATAGTACTTCTGTATCAAACTTGCGAACTCAATCTCTGTACACTCTTTGGTGAGGAGTTTCAGAATTCTGAGGGAGTTTTCTGGACCCTCATAATATCTGGAATGTTATAGTCTAGCTAAACTTATTAAAAGTACTATCTGGAGGACGGTAACATCTTCAGGCTGTTCCTTTCCTTCAGGGAGAGATAGTCTGGACCTTTAGGATTCGGCTACCTCTAACTTTAGTTGAAGGTGAACGTCTGGGGAATACGCCTGATCCGGGGTAGCCCAAAAAGCCCACACTTCAGCTTTTAAAATAGGGATTAGGCAAAAAACTGCCTGTTAACTACCTGTTAACAGGCAGTTAATTGTCACTAATCCCCTTCCCGCCTCGGGGAGTCGGGTCCCAGCACAGGTCGGGTACCCGCCTCCAGCGAAACTGGCATGGAGGCGGTTTGAGGGCGGGATGGGTTCGGGACCCCCGAATCTGCAACTTTAACCCCCCACACGCCTCCAAACCCACCTCCACGGGTCAATGAAAATCCAGCCCTTTATTTCCCCTTTCTAATGTTACATTCTGGTGCCCATCCCCCTGCCAAATTAGTTTAAACCCTGCCCAACAGCATTAGCAAACCTCCCCGCGAGGATATTGGTTCCGGCCCTGTTGAGGTGTAACCCATCCGTCTTTTACAGGTCCCACCTCCCCCAGAACTGGCCCCCCTGCCCCAGGAATCTAAAGCCCTCCCTCCTGCACCATCTCTCCAGCCACGCAATCATCTGCGCTATCCTCCTATTTCTATACTCACTAGTGCGTGACACCGGGAGTAATCTGGAGATTACTACCTTTGAGGTCCTGTTTTTTAATCTCTTTCCTAGCTCCCTGAAATCTGCCTGCAGGACCTCATCCCTCTTTCTACCTATGTCGTTGGTACCGATATGGACCTTACATTCCCTCAGCCAACGGGCCATGAGTGAGTTTTTTTTTATTCGTTCCTGGGATGTGGGCGTCGCTGGCAAGGCCAGCATTTATTGCCCATCCCTAATTGCCCTTGAGACAGTGGTGGTGAGCCACCTTCTTGAACCGCTGCAGTCCCTGTGGTGAAGGTGCTCTCACAGTGCTGTTAGGGAGGGAGTTCCAGGATTTTGACCCAGCGACGATGAAGGAACGGCCGATATATTTCCAAGTAAGGATGGTGTGTGACTTGGAAGGGAACTTGTTAAGGTGAGTGAGAGCTATGACCATTGTAGCCTCCTCAATTATATATAATTAAAATTCCATGCCGAGTGTGCATCTACAAGGAACGTGAATGTTTCTGTCACATCTCAAAGTGTCACACTTACAAAGTGCCCATGGTACTTGCAAAATCTCTCACATAGGTTCATACCATGTGAAATCCTGATCAGCTCAAATATGATATGTATAAAAAGCAACAAATCACTGCCAACTCAAATCTAACTGAACCAGCAGGAAAGTTGCCAATCAACAAGCAGGAAAAAGTCACTAATACAATCAAAAATGCTCAACTTGTTTTTTGAAAGTGCTTTCAACGGCCAACTGACTAATACAAGGGTACATTACTAAAAATAGAATTTGTAACAATTAACACAGAACAAATGAAATAATTCTTAATCAAGGGGTCGAAAATCTGTGGGACAGTTTATGTTGCGATTATGCAGGGAGGGCTTCTGCCCCATGGCAAGTTCATCACCGAACCCTCTGGAAGTTGTGAGGTCAGCTTATTAACTCCTGTCTAACAAGGGAGTAAATGGCTGTGGATTTTAAAAGCCTGCAGTAACTTAAGGGGGCAGTTCCTAGAGAGACAGCAGTTAAGTGTTAAATAAAAACAGAAAATGCTGGAAATGCTCAGCAGGTCAGGCAGCATCTGTGGAGAGAGAAACCGAGTTAACGTTTCAGGTCGATGACCCTTCGTCAGAACTGGAAAAAGCTGGAGATGGAACAGGTTTTTAAGCAAGTGTAGGGGCAGGGAGAGGGGGGAGGGGGAGGAAAGAACAAAAGGGAAGGTCTGTGATAGGATGGAAGGCAGGAGAGATTAAGAGACAAAAGGGATGATGGTGCAAGACAAAAGGAGAGGGTAATGGGACAAGTTAAGAAACAAAAGATGACTCTAGATGAAGTGTAAATGGCAATGGCAGAATGATCGACATCTGCCATGTGAGAGAGAAAAAAAATGGAAAAAAAAGATAGGGGCAGAGGTTATGGTCTGAAATTGTTGAACTCGATGTTGAGTCCAGAAGGCTGTAAAGTGCCTAATGGAAAGATGAGGTGCTGTTCCTCGAGCTTACGTTGAGCAGCTAAGTGTTGCTTGTTTTCTCCTCCATCTTTTGACAAGAGTGTTCAATGATTTCTTACCAAAGGATTCCTTGTGTTTTTCTCAAGACTTCGTGGATTCCACATCAGGCACTGGAGGATCGAGGAAGGCTTCAGGAAAGTGGCGGCAGAACAAGGAAGTGAGCCCCGAATTTTTCTGACCCGGACTTACAGGTCATTCTGCATGAGATGGGCCGGAGGAAAGGTTGCCTTCGGGCCTCGCAGGGATGGAGGCCACCGAAATTTGTCACCAGAGCCACGTGGAGGGAAGTGGCTGTGGTGTTGAGTGCCATCTCTCTCAGCCCACAGGTAGCAGAGCAGTGTTGGAAAAAGTACAATGACCTGATGAGGGAAAACAAGGTAAGAGAACATGGACAAATAGAAAAGCAGAATACTGCGAATGTTGGAAATCTGAAATAAAAACAGAAAATGCTGGAATTACTCAACAGGTCAGGCAGCATCAGTGAAAAGAGAAACAAAGTTAATGTTTGGTCATTGACCGGAAATGTTGAATCTGTTTCTCTCTCCACAGATGCTGCCTGACTTGCTGAGTATTTCCAGCATTCTCTGTTTTTATATTAAGAGAGCACGCGCCTTCCTTTTTTTCCTTTTTGCACCATGGTATCTGCTCCACTGATCCAAAATGGGGCAAAAGTCTTCATTGACAGTGCACCCTGATTCAATGGCTCTTGAACTCTTCCACCTGGAGCCTGTGTTTGGAACTCCCCTCACAAGTCCTTCCTGCATGTGGCCCCCATACAACTCCAACCTCGCATGTTCCAGGGTCCTTTTAGCACTTGTCTTCCCTGTTGCATCTGCTGTCTACCGCCATCTGGGAGATATCCCTCAGCTACTTCCATTCACTCACGGCTGTTAATATTGCTTGAGGAGAAGGTGGCCTGGGAGAGGCCAAGCACTGGCAGGGGACTCCAGACAAAAATGAACTCACTGATTTTGAGGAGGTTTGACAGACGAGGGGGGAAGGACAAAGTAGAACTGATTCAGGGCGATGTGCATCCAACAAAGCTGGAGTGCAAACCATTGAATGACAGTATTTTTACTTAACTGTGTAAATGTGGCCCTGCATGAACAGCCCAATGGTCTTGAGCTTAATATACCGGCACAACAACAACTTGCATTTCTATAGTGCCTTTTACATAGTCCCAAGGAGCTTCAAGGGGGAGAGCGAGGTAGAAAGGTGGAGTGGTTTAGGAAGGGAATTTCAGAGCTCTGCATAACCATCATTGCCTCTACTGCCAGACATGAGTATCAGCAAAGCACCTCAACAAGTTGTATTTCTATAGCACCTTTAATATAGTAAAACGTCCCAAGATGCTTCACAGGAGTGCTATCACATAAAGTTTGACACCGAGCCACATAAAGAGATATTATGAGAGGCGACCAAAACCTTGGTCAAAGAGGTAGGTTTTAAGGAGCGCCTTAAAGGAGGAGAGAGAGGTAGAGAGGTCGGAGAGGTTTAGGGAGGGAATTCCAGAGGCTGAACACCTAGACCGCTGAAGGCACGCCCGCTAATGGTGTAGCGAAGTAAGTCGGGGATGCGCAAGAGGCCAGAATTGGAGGAGCGCAGAGAGCTCGGTAGCTTGTAGGGCTGGAGGAGGTTACAGAGATCGTAGGATCATAGATTTGACATCATCGTCATGAGCAGTGCCCCGCTCGTGCCCCGGCCGCAAACTTGGCTCGCGCCCCCTGACCTACGCTATGTCCGACAGGGTCAGGGTGGCGTTTTTGCTGTTGGGGCAGCGCAAATTAAAGGGCAGGTGCAGGGCGGCCATTTTTATTTGAGCCTCCTGCCAGCACCTGCCCTCTCTGGCCTCCTCCTGCGGGGTGCCGGCCGCGCTCGGGCAGCCCGGCACTCCTCTTGAGTGCCGGGCTCTTTTGCCGGCACCCCGCTCCCTGGTGGATCAGCAGGGCCCCAGTGCGCGCTGCGCTAGGCCCCTCCTTGAATCAGGAGAGGGAGGCCTGCAGTACTGTGGCGCTACGTGCCGACGCGGGTGGCGCTGCTGCACGTAGCGCCGCGATATTCAATGGGGGCGCCCCAAGAGGGAGGGGGAGCGCTTCCAGTAGCGCCCCGTCTCCTGCCTGGGGCGCTACCATTGAATTTCGGGCGAGGGGGCGCTAACTTTTTCAGGCACTAAAAGTAGCACCAGGCATCCAGGAGGTGACACAACAGCTGTGTTTGGAGGTTTTCAAGTTGAGGCAGGTGGAGAATCGAGAACAGCTGGCATGGTGTTAACTGCTAGAGAGAGTCTGCAGCAGGAACTGTCCCCTTAAACCCCACTCCCCTGCGTCCTCCACCCTCACCTCCAACAACAAGTGCGAGGAGCTCATGGACTTCTTTGTTACTAAGATTGAGACCATCCGTTCAGCTGCCTCTGCTGCTTCCTCCTGTCCCCTAGCCCACCGGGCCAAACTTCCCCGAAGGCTCCCCCCTGCCCAAGCCCTGAATCACATCTTTCTCCAGTTTCTCTTCTGTTACCCCTCATGCCGTCTCTGAGCTCATCTTGTCCATGTGACTCACCTCCTGCACTCTTGACCCTAATCCCACTAAACTGCTGACGACCCAACTTCCCTTCCTGGCCCTCAAACTAGCTGATGTTGTAACGGGTTCCCTCCCCTCAGATACTGAGCTCGCTGACCTGCATTGGCTCCCAGTCCGGCAACGCCTTAATTTTAAAATTCTCATCCTTGTGTTCAAATCCCTCCATGGCCTCGCCCCTCCCCATCTCTGTAACCTCCTCCAGCCCCACAACCCCCCCGAGATCTCTGCACTCCTCCAATTCTGGCCTCTTGCGCATCCCCGATTTTCATCGCTCCACCATTGGTGGCCGTGCCTTCAGCTACCTGGGTCCTAAGCTCTGGAATTCCCTGCATAAACCTCTCCGCCTCTCTACCTCGCTCTCCTCCTTTCAGACGCTCCTTAAAACGCTTTTTGACCAAGCTTTTGGTCTCCTGTCCTAATACCTCCTGATGTGGCTCGGTGTCAAATTTTGTTTGAGTTACGCTCCTGTGAAACACCTTGGGATGTTTTACTGTGTTGAAGGCGCTATCTAAATGCAAGTTGTTGTTGTTGTGGTGGTGTTAACTGCTAGAAAGAGTCTGCAGCAGGCTGTCATTCTGCAGAACACAAGATTTCAAACTGGTTTCCTTGATTCTTACCTTTTCTCTTTATTAATCTACAGATCTAAAATAACTAATTTCTATCTCCTGGCACAATGCCTCCTCACAGGTCATCGTGTTTGCTACTCCTGGTAAAGTGACTTACAGGCATCAACTCCCCTTTAATTCTATCCTTGCACGCCACCGGAGTTGGGAGGATGGTGGGGGCACACGCTGAGAGAATGCCATCACCTCAGATGTTGATGATTTGAACTGAGCGCAGCCTCATCAGTGGTAAACTTGGCCAGCAGCCTCCAAACCCTGGCGAGGAGGCGAATGCGCCTATCAGTTTAATCATCACTTCAAGCCTACACGTTGCTGTCAGTCCTGTTCCAAACCCTTCACCACTTCCCTGATGCTGCGATGTGCTGACTGGCAGTGAGGAGGATTTTTTTTTGCAATCTGCTAGAGCCCCTGTTATCATTACTTTCAAATGTCAGAGGAACGCAGGCTCCCTCCTCTGCTGAGCCATGAATAATTCAGTTGAAAATTCAGCACGGCATTCATCTAGTGAGGTGGCTAAAAATAGCAAAGCAAATTAAGTGGGTTTGACCTCAGGAATCCCTTGCATTGCTACATATTGCCAGCGAGTCTTGAAATCACACTGGGGACATCGGTCAATCAATCAAGCTTATTTTCATGAGAGCTGAAAAGAGTGGCCCGTTTTCCTGGACTGCTGCACAGATTTCCTTTTTTATTAAAGATGCAGGGCTAAAAATTTGTTTGCCACCGAAAACATCGCAGGGCCCCGCGGCTGTTCAAAGTGATGCTGGCAGCACGCTAACTTCATGCTGCCTGCTCATTACCATGATTGCGGCGTTCAGCCCAGCGCTGAACGCGCTGCTGAGTGGCTGATCGCTCAGCAGGGGGCCCCAGTTCGTGCGAGGCTAGCACCAATTAAAGCTGGCCTGCACTACTTAAAGGCAGTCTGCACCTCTTAAAGGGGAGGTGCATTCTGCCTGCAGCAGCTCATTCAACTGGCTGCAGAACAGAGTGAGAGGAGGGAAAAACACCAATGGAGTCACAACAGGGGAGAGAGCGTGCGCTAAGGTTCTCTGACGCAGCACTGGAGGCCTTGGTGTAGGAGGTCAACAAGAGGAGAGAGGTCCACTGTAGCCACTGGGGTAGCACTGCGTAGGAGCACTACGACAGACAAAGGCACACGAAAAACAGGCACTAAGGGAATGCACAAGGGTGATTAGTTGACTTTGTTATGTAACATTGGATGGATTGATGTACAAAGTTGGATTGGAATGTTTCTTTTGTGGTGGCTTTTATTTCAGCATAGTGGCCAAGAGGATACTGTGATGGTCAGTAACAGAGGGAAGCTAAGGTGTGGGACTATTGTTGAATGGGGAATTGGGGTTATGTTCACTGGTACTGCAGTCGGATGAGTCGATCATGGGCAACCCGGGTAGAAAGATGCTGTCTGGGTTTCCTCCTCCCTTCCGCTTCATCCTCTTCTTCCTCCTCCTCCTCCTGAGCTGGTGGTTGTATCCCTGATGGCAAGGCTGTGCCCTACAATGGCCATGTTGTGGAGGATACAGGAGGCCACCACGAATTGGGACAAACGCTCCAGTGAGTACTGTAGGGCTCCTCCAGCGTAGTCCAGGCTGCGGAACCATTGCTTCAGCGCCCCGATGGTCTGCTCTATGATGTTTTGTGTGGCAGCCTGGCTCTCGTTGTACGAATGCTGGCCATGTGTGGTCAGGCTGCGGAGCGGAGTCATGATCCAGGTGGTCAAGGGATAGCCCTTGTCGCTCAGTAGCCACCTTCTGGTTTGTCTTAGTGGCTCCAAGACTGAGAGAACAGCTGATTGGCACAGAATGAAAGCATCAGGACTCTGCCAGGATACCGAGCATTCACCATCACGATGTGCTGAGCATGGTTGCACACAAACTGCACATTCAGCGAGTGGAAAACATTGTGGTTGCGGTACATCTCAGCATTTAGATATGGTGTCTGCAAAGATATTGTGTGCAGTCGATGGCGCCCTGCACCATGGGGAAGTCCGCTATCCTGGCAAAGCCACGTGCACGCTCTGCCTGCTTGTCTCTGAGAGGTCGCACAACACCAGGTTATAGTCCAACAGTTTTATTTGAAATCACAAGCTTTCGGAGCTATCGATTTGCTCCTTCCTCAGGTGAAGTAAATTAGATACAGAATCTCCAAAGCATATATAGGTGGAAAACAAAGCATGTGTACTTTACAATTGCAGACTCTGGTCAGAGAGAAGAGAATGAAGTCCCCTCTCCTGGCATAAAGAGCGTCTGTCATCTCTCTTGTGCAGCAGTGGATGGCGAACTGTGAGATGTTACAGCTGTCACCTGCTCCAGCCTGGAAGGAGCCCGATGTGAAGAAATTCATGGCCACGGTCACCTTTACAGCCACTGGCAGCGCTGTCCATGCCCTGGAGTGAGGCTGCAGGTCTGGTTGCAAGAGGTGGCAGAGTTCTGTGACCACCTCCTTCATAAAGCGCCGATGCCTCACACACTGCTCCTGGCTCATTTTGAGTTAGAGAATTGCTCTCGGAAGACCCTAGGTGGGTAAGGCCTCCTGCTGAGAGCCCTTCTCCCCCTCCTCCTCCTCCTCCCTGTGTGAGCAGCTTGTCCTCTTCTTCGCCGCCTCTGCTCCATCTCCCTGTCGTGCTGCAGGCCAAGGGGTGAGACAACTAGAGCCCCCAACGACTGGGAGCAAGCGGCCTGACCAGAACCATTAATGTCAGCACCAAGGCCTTCTCCACTTGTAGCACCACTCCCCGTCACCTCACCAACTTTAAACAACTCTAGAAAGCTCCAAACACTTCCACAAACTTACACAGAGCCAGCAGAAATTAATCAGCAACTAACGTGAGAGTGATTGATGATCCCTTTAACTATCGCTGGTGGGGGGTCCTTGCAGCTGCTGAACACATGTTCATCTGAGCGAGGTTAACACAGGGCGTTAGCTCCAGCTTTGAGGACGAAAATGGCAGTGTTGGCATCAAATCAGCATTGCACACTGATTGCCGTCATGATCTGCCCACTCAAAATACTCCCGGCGCACGCTCCTAACGCCCGCCCTCACCAGAAGTGCGCGCATGCGGCGTCGACGCCATTTTCATCACAAGACGCCACCCATAGCGACGAAAAATCGGGTGCTACGGAGCTGAAATTCTAGCCCACAGCATCTCTTTTTCTTTGTGCGCTGTGGGTGGAATTTATACGATTCATTGAGAAACCTATTTTGCAGTCCTGTTCAAAGATAAGATTAGAAAGAATTACAATCTGGAAAGCAATGTGCACTAAATACAAGTTGCTTGACATGTGAGTATACAGAGGACCTACAATGGGGAACAGTGGGAGAAGCAGTTTATTGCTTCAATTAAAAAGAACATCTGCACGGAAGCCCCAAAGGGGTTTGGAATGTGTATTTGGGGCCACTGTTGTATATTATTACATTTAGCGGGTAAAGTTAAGGCACATGGGATTGGGGGCAAGGTATTGACTTGGATAGAGAACTGGTTGGCGGACAGAAAGCAGAGAGTAGGAATTAATGGGCCTTTTTCCGAGTGGCAGGCAGTGACTAGTGGGGTACCGCAGGGATCGGTCCTTGGACCCCAGCTATTCACAATATACATTAATGATCTAGATAAGGGAACTAAATGTAATATCTCCAAGTTTGCAGATGACACAAAGCTGTGTGGGCCTGTGTGCTGCGAGGAGGATACCGAGAAACTCCAGGATGATTTGGACAGGTTGGGTGATTGGGCAGAAGCGTGGCAGATGCAATATAACGTGGATAAATGCGTGGTTATCCACTTTGGTGTCAAAAACAGAAAGGCAGACTATTATCTGAATGGCAATAGATTGGGAGAAGGGGAAGTGCAACGAGACCTGGGTGTCCTTGTGCACCAGTCGCTGAAGGTAAGCATGCAGGTGCAGCAGGCGGTGAAGAAGGCAAATGGTATGTTGGCCTTCATAGCGAAAGGGTTTGAGTATAGGAACAGGGATGTCCTGTTGCAGTTGTACAGGGCCTTGGTGAGACCACACCTTGAGTACTGTGTGAAGATTTGGTCGCCTTATCTGAGGAAGGATGTTCTTGCCATGGAAGGAGTTCAGCGAAGATTCACAAGGCTGATACCTGGGATGGCAGGAATGACATATGAGGAGAGATTGGGTCGATTGGGCTTATACTCGCTGGAGTATAGAAGAATGAGAGGGCATCTCATCGAAACATATAAAATTCTGACAGGTCTGGACAAACTAGATGCAGGAAGAATGTTCCCGATGGTAGGAGAGTCCAGAACCAGGGGTCATAATCTAAGGATAAGGGGTAAGCCATTTAGGACAGAAATGAGGAAGAATTTCTTCACCCAGAGAGTGGTGAACCTGTGGAATTCTCTACCACAGAAGGTAGTTGAGGCCAATTCATTAAATATATTCAAGAATGAGTTAGATATATTTCTTAAGGCTAAAGGGATCAAGGGATATGGGGAGAAAGCAGGGACAGGGTACTGAATTTGGATGATCAGCCATGATCTCATCGAATGGCGGAGCAGGCTCGAGGGGCCGAATGGCCTACTCCTGCTCCTATCTTCTATGTTTCTATGTTTCTATGAATGTACAGCACAGAAACAGGCCATTCGGCCCAACTGGTCTATGCCGGCGTTTATGCTCCATGTGAGTCTCTTCCCACACCTCTTCTTCTAATCCATTCAGCATAACCTATTCCTTTCTCCCTCATGTGCTTATCCAGCTTCCCCTTAAATGCATCACTCCCTGTGGTAGCAAGTTCCACATTCTCACCACTCTCTGGGTAAAAAAGTTTCTCCTGAACTCCTTATTGGATTTATTAGTGACTATCTTATATTTATGACCCCTAGTTTTGTTCTCCCCACAAGTGCAAATATTTTCTCTACATCTCCCCTAGCAAACCCTTTCATAATCTTAAAGACAATCTTAAATCAGGTCACCTGCCATCCTTCTCTTTTCTAGAGCCTGTTCAATATTTCCTGATAGGTATAGTATAACCTCTCAGTTCTTTTATAAGATAAGGATTGCTTTACGAATTTGCTCATCCAGTGCAGAGCTTCCTGAAACTCACCATTGAAAGTAAGGCGAGAACACAACGGCTGTTGTGGAAATACTGCAATAATTGCTCAGTACTCACAGCTGCTTTCTGACATGCTGGTGGGAAAGGGTTTGTTCACGGTTTTTGCTGAGAGTTTTCATTCTACACTTTGGAGGTTTTCTGAATCACATCAGGATGGGTGGCACCTTGGCTGCATTAGATTGTACCTCAGATGAGAAGCAATATGACCAGTTCCAGCACCAGCAGCAGCAGCACCAGCCTCTGTTCAGAGACCTGCAGCTGGACAGCAGAGAGGGCAGCAGAGAGAGGAGCAGCAGAGAGGGCAGCAGAGAGGGCAGCAGAGAGGGGAGCAGCAGAGAGGGGAGCAGCAGAGAGGGCAGCAGAGAGGGCAGCAGAGAGAGGAGCAGCAGAGAGGGGAGCAGCAGAGAGGGCAGCAGATAGGGCAGCGGAGAGGGGAGCAGCGGAGAGGGGAGCAGCAGAAAGGGCAGCAGCAGAGAGGGGAGCAGCAGAGAGGGAGCAGCAGAGAGGGGAGCAGCAGAGAGGGGAGCAGCAGAGAAGGGAGCAGCAGAGAGGGGAGCAGCAGAGAGGGGAGCAGCAGAGAGAGGTGCAGCAGAGAGAGGAGCAGCAGAGAGGGCAGCAGCAGAGAGGGGAGCAGCAGAGAGGGAGCAGCAGAGAGAGGAGCAGCAGAGAGGGCAGCAGCAGAGAGGGGAGCAGCAGAGAGAGGAGCAGCAGAGAGGGAGCAGCAGAGAGAGGAGCAGCAGAGAGGGAGCAGCAGAGAGAGGGAGCAGCAGAAAGGGAGCAGCAGAGAGGGGAGCAGCAGAGAGAGGAGCAGCAGAGAGAGGAGCAGCAGAGAGGGAGCAGCAGAGAGGGGAGCAGCAGAGAGAGGAGCAGCAGAGAGAGGAGCAGCAGAGAGGGCAGCAGCAGAGAGGGAGCAGCAGAGAGGGGAGCAGCAGAGAGAGGAGCAGCAGAGAGGGAGCAGCAGAGAGAGGGAGCAGCAGAAAGGGAGCAGCAGAGAGGGGAGCAGCAGAGAGGGGAGCAGCAGAGAGAGGGAGCAGCAGAAAGGGAGCAGCAGAGAGGGGAGCAGCAGAGAGGGGAGCAGCAGAGAGAGGGAGCAGCAGAAAGGGAGCAGCAGAGAGAGGAGCAGCAGAGAGAGGAGCAGCAGAGAGGGGAGCAGCAGAGAGGGGAGCAGCAGAGAGAGGAGCAGCAGAGAGAGGAGCAGCAGAGAGGGGAGCAGCAGAGAGAGGAGCAGCAGAGAGAGGAGCAGCAGAGAGGGGAGCAGCAGAGAGAGGAGCAGCAGAGAGGGAGCAGCAGAGAGAGGGAGCAGCAGAAAGGGAGCAGCAGAGAGGGGAGCAGCAGAGAGGGAGCAGCAGAGAGGGGAGCAGCAGAGAGAGGAGCAGCAGAGAGAGGAGCAGCAGAGAGAGGAGCAGCAGAGAGAGGGAGCAGCAGAAAGGGAGCAGCAGAGAGGGGAGCAGCAGAGAGGGAGCAGCAGAGAGGGGAGCAGCAGAGAGAGGAGCAGCAGAGAGAGGAGCAGCAGAGAGAGGAGCAGCAGAGAGAGGAGCAGCAGAGAGGGAGCAGCAGAGAGGGGAGCAGCAGAGAGGGAGCAGCAGAGAGGGGAGCAGCAGAGAGAGGAGCAGCAGAGAGAGGAGCAGCAGAGAGAGGAGCAGCAGAGAGAGGAGCAGCAGAGAGGGAGCAGCAGAGAGGGGAGCAGCAGAGAGGGAGCAGCAGAGAGAGGAGCAGCAGAGAGGGAGCAGCAGAGAGAGGAGCAGCAGAGAGGGAGCAGCAGAGAGGGGAGCAGCAGAGAGGGCAGCTCACTGGAGGGACTACCTATGACATAGGGTGTACAGGCAGAGGCTGAGTTTCCTTGACATGTCGGAACAGCAGTGCTTCAGGAGGCTCAGGTTGTTGCATCAGGTGGTGGCAGACATCTGCAGTCTCCTGGAAGAAGACCTGCTCCCTACTGGACCTGGAGGCAATGCGTTACCAGTGGCTGTCAAAGTCACCACTGCCCTCAACTGCTTTGCCTCTGGATCCTTCCAGGGCTCTGCCGGAGACATATCTAGGATCTCCCAGTCGGCGGCCCACAAATGCATAAGACAGGTGACTGATGGCTTGTTTGCCAAGGCCGGAATTTATGCAAACTTTGCCTGCGATGACGCCAGTCAGAATGAGCGAGCGCTCGGGTTTGCGTCTCTGGCTGGTTCCCACAGGTGCAGGGGTTCATTGACTGCACACACTAGTGGCAATCCGCGCACCACGCAGATTAACCAGGAGTATTTATGAACTGCAAGGGCTTCCATTCCATCAATGTGCAGCTGGCATGCAACCACAAAACGATATTTACGCAGGTGTGGGCGTGATTCCCGGGGAGCTGCCATGATGCTTTCGTCCTGCGGCAGTCCAAGCTCCCTGCTGTCTTTGGACCTACAAGCACACTTAAGGGGTGGCTGCTAGGATGCAAGGGATACCCACTTCAAACTTGGCTGATGAAAACTCACCCGGAAACCTGACCAATGAAGCCCAACAGCTCTACAATGAATGCCATATGACAACCAGACGATTCCGAGGAGGAGGAGGAAGCTGATGAGGGAAATGCAGCACCAACTGCTCATATTACTGCCTGGGCTGCCATGGATGCCCTTATTAATGCAAGGTTCACTTAGGTTGCACCGTGTGGATCCATGTCACTAGTACATGCAACGGCCACTCTTTCCGTCCCCCCTGCCAATGCCACTGACACAAAGCAGTCCCGCAAACAACCAACCACCCCTTGCACACACCCCCATTGGTCCCGTCAATTCATGTCTTCCCATTCATCATCAAGCAAGTTAAAAGGCGACTTGCCACCAGCGCCCAAGAATGGGCAAGATGGGAAAGTGGTGCAAAGTAATAACATTTATGTGATTCTATTAAAGAACAGAAATTTCACAACATAACATTTTCGCGTAGACCCATGTGCACACCCTTGTGTAACTACAAAGCTTTAGTCTTCCTTTTCCTACCACTCCTATGTGGTGCCACTCCTGTGGCTTGAGCAGAGGTGGAGGCAGGCTGCTCAGATCCCTCCTCTGAATGTTGAGATGCTCTTGGCCGACGATCTCTGGGTTTTGGCCCCTGTGAGTGGCCCTCCAAAGACTGCTCCACCTGCACCGGTGCAGGGGCAGATTCGGCCACTGGGAGAGGAGGCAGCATGTGAGCTTTTGACTCAGTAGCGGGGAGCAATGTGTGAGAAGTGAAAGCGCTTTGAGTGGAGTTCCTACTTCCATGTCCCCTTTCGCCATCATCTCTCTCATGGCCCAGCCGCACTTCACTGCTACCACTGTGCTGGAGAGCACTTTGCTGCAGATCAGTGCAGCCCTGTAAGGCCAAGGCTAAGGTATCTATCATCCTATTTAAGGCGGCAGACATATTGACATCCAAAGCATGCATGGACTCATTTGATTGCCGCACTTGATGTTCCACGAAGTTGGCCATGCAAGAAGACATCATCACAATGCCCTGCAACATCAACGCACTCATGCTTGAGGTAGACTCCTCCATTCTCTGCAATCATGGACAGTGTGCTTGGAAGTACATCGCACATTCTCTGCTGCTACTCAACGATTCTCCTTTTCATTGACGGCCCCTGGGGTACAGCATCCGTGTCCAGCTGAACAGAGTTCGGAGAGGGCTGCACCCTCTGACGCAGACTCTCCACTGCTGTCCCTGACTCCACCATCTGCTCTTGCTCACTTGTGAAGTGCGAGTCACCAAGTGAAAAACACAACTATCTTGTCTAACTGGTCCCACCATCTAAGATGGTGCATGGTAAGCATGTATCCCGTGATGGTGCACCCTCAGAAGGACTCAGCTCCTTTGAGTATTCGTCGTGCGCGATGTCCATGGACTCCTGCTGCATGCATGAAGGCCCTGGCGGAGAGAAAAGATATGAATTAATACTGGCAAGGTAAGAATTTTGCAACTTAGTATTATGAAGATGATCATATTTCACTCCCTGTTGAAATCAAGTCAACATGACTTGTTACACAAAAGGTTATTGCACAGAATTAGGGCTCATGGGATTGAGGGTAACATATTAGCACGGATTGAGGATTGGTTAACAGACAGAAAGCAGAGACTTGGAATAAAGGGGTCATGTTCGGGTTGGCAGGCTGTAATTAGTGGGGTACTGAAAGGATCAGTGCTTGTGTCTCAGCTATTCACAATCTATATCAATTTTTTAGATGAGGGAACCGAGTGTAATATATCAAAGTTTGCAGCTGAGATAAACTAGGTGGGAATGTAAGTTGTGAGGAGGATGCAAAGAGGCTTCAAGGGGATATAGACAGGTTAAGTGAGTGGGCAAGAACATGGCAAATGGAATATACAGGAAACTCTCGTTTAAACGGCACCTAAATATCCGGAATTCTCTATTAACCGGCAAAATTCATACTCCGAAAACAACACCTCAATCGCCGTTTTGTTTTACTGTTAAGTAATTAAAGAGTTATGGATTACCCTCAACTGGCAGTACTGTATTTAATCAAGCATCTTCCACCATCCATTTAACACAACATTCTGTAGGTGAGCACCCAATTACTGTATACTGCACATTTCTTGATTTTTTTATTTTTGTTTGTTAAAAATAGCCTCGGTAGATAACCTTCTCCGTCATCCGGAATTTTTAATCAACCGGCACCACCCCGGTCCCGTCAGTGCTGGATACCAAAGAGTTTCCTGTATGTGGAGAAATGTGAAGTTCTCCACTTTGGTGGGAAAAATAGAAAAGCGGAATATTTTTTAAATGGTGAGAGATTGGGAAATGTTGGTATTTAGAGGGACCTGGGTGTCCTTGTACACAAATCACTGAAAATTAACATGCAGGTACAGCAAGCAATTAGGAAAGCAAATGGTATGTTGGCCTTTATTACAAGAGGATTTGAGTACAAGAGTAAAGACGTCTTACTGCAATTATATAGGGCCCTGGTGAGACCACACCTGGAGTATTGTGTACAGTTTTGGTCTCCTTACCTAAGAAGGATATACTTGCCTTCGAGGGAGTGCGACGAAGGTTCACTGGACTGATTCCTGGGATGGGGGGGATTGTCCTATGAGGAGAGATTGACTAGACCAGGCCTATATTCTCTAGAGTTTAAAAGAATGAGAGGTGATCTCATTGAAATAAAATTATAATGAGGTGGCTGCGTTAAAATGCCACAGACAGACATGCTGATTTTGAACACAGAATCTAGACTGACACGCCAGTGCAGTACTGAAGGAGTGATGCACTGTCAGAGGTGGAGTCTTTCAGAGGAGTCATTAAAATGAGGCTTTGTCTGGCCTGTCAGGTGGATGTAAAAGATCCCATGTCACCATTTCGAAGAGCAGGGAGTTCTCCCGGTGTACTGGTCAATATTTATTCCTCAACCAACATCACTAGAGCAGATTATCTGGTCATTATCTCATTGCTGTTTGTGGGATCTTGCTGTGTGCAAATTGACTGTTGCATTTCCTACTTTACACCAGTAACTACACTTCAAAAAGCACGTAATCGGCTGTAACGCGCTTTGTGACGTCCTGAGGTTATGAATAGTGCTATAAAAATGCAAGTCTTTCTTTTTACTTTTAACTTGTATTTAATTCCTGGACTCTGGCGCTACTCTTCTGGCATGTTGTGAAATGACAGCTCTGTTTTATTTTATATATTTATGATTGTGTTTCCCCTTAACCACCATCTTTCTAGACCTTGAATCTTAAGCTTCTCTAATCTTTCCTCGTAACTCACCTTCTGATAACTTGGCATAAGTCTTGTTGCTCTTTTACTGCACCTTTTCCAATATTTGTATATTTTTGTTTGCTGACACAATGACTAACAACTGCAGCATTTTAAGTGCAGTCTGACAAATACAGTGTTGACGTTTTGTCAACTATTTTAGACTTATAGGGGCTTAAATTGGTTAGCCCCCAAAAATGGGCGTGGGGATCGCGATCTGTGACGAATCCATGACCATTGATTGAAATGCAGGCAGCATGCCAACTTCGTGCTGCCTGATCATTATAATGATTTCTGTGAGCAGCCAGCATGGACCGTGCTGTTCATTGGCTGCACGAATCAGCAGGGGGTCCAATAGCATAACTTTCTAGCACCACTTAAAGCTAGCCTGCACTGCTTAAAGCTAGCCTGCCTCTCTTAAAGGGGAGGTGCAGTGTGGCTGGTGCAGCTGCTGGGAGTGATGCAGGAAGTGAATCTATCCTGGGAAACAGTAAGGAATGGCACAAACATGGGGAAGAGCTGGCTGCAAGGTTTTCGGATGCTGTACTGAAGGTCTTAATGGAGGAGGGGGAAAGGAGGAGAGATGTCCTACATATGCAGGGGAGCAGGGGGCCGTTCAGACACACGGACAAAAGGCAGTGGGAGCAGATAGCCATGGAGGTTAATGCCAGGAGTCAAGCCCCGAGGACCTGGATGCAGTGCTGCAAGAAGTTCAATGACCTTACATGAGTGGTCAAGGTCAGTGAATGCATCTTCAACTGCCACATCCTACCAAATGCACCACTAGTCTTAGCCACTGCTCAATTCACCACACCCCCATCACTCACCGACCAACAATCTCTATCAATCAGCACTCAGATCTAACATTCATATGCTTAACCTCACCCTCACACACTTAGCACTGTTGCAAGCCTCACACCCACATCTCACAGCTTGCACACACTGCCAGCTATTCAACCATGACAGCCACATCACCCAGAAGATTGCACGAAACCCACTGACACACTCCCCTCTCTCTTGCCGGACAAGGTGGTGAACAACCGGAGGCAGCAGGAGCTAAACTGTGGGGGATAGATAGGCCTGCACGTCCTAACTGTCATGGAGGAGACGGTGCTGCCCGTTATTGGAATGGCCATTGCTAAGGACGTGGCCAGTGGTGGGGCTGAAACCATCGAAGATCATGGTACCCTCATACCTAATCCTCCTTCTCAAATCCCAGTTCCTCCTCATCCCACATTCTCTTTTGATTTACAAGCTGCAGATTGTGCAAGCATGTACCTCTTACTTTGCTCCCCTCCCCTCACCACAATCTTACTCTGGTGCCTTTTTCCTTTCAGATACCCAAGAACTGAAACCTGGCCAGGCAATGGAGGAACACCAGCAAGAGTGATGATGAAGACACAGCATTGTCACTTGATTTCACACACACGGCCAGCAGCTCAGATACTGACATTGTACATATCTTAGAGGATAGATTAGAGGCGGGATCGGCACGTGGTGAGACACCGGGCACAAGTGTGCTGCTGCCAGGGTAGGGGGCAAGGGTAGCACAGGTGCCAGCTTGCCGGAGGGCCAGGTTGCACATGGGTTGCGCTGTGGAGGACTCAGGTGAGGACTTTGATGGGGCAGCCTACAAAAGAATGCTAATGGGTATGCGCAAAGAAATGCTTGGTGCAATGGGAAGCCTGTCAGAAAGCCTGCACTCAATGTCAAGGAGCATGGAGGAGTCCGGCACCAACTTGGCACAGGGCTTTGCGCAGAGCTTGGAGCCCATCCTTTCCAGCGTGGAAGTGGTGGCCAACTCCATTAGCACACTTGTGGACCCAACCATGATGCAGCGTCTGATGGCTGATGTCGTAACTTCCATTGCAGCACAAGCAGCAGCCACCCAACGTCTGAGTGCTGCAGTGGAAGCTCAGACTGCTGTCATCATGGCTGTGGATTCCAGTGTTCAAAGGGGCTTGCAGGGTGTCACAGCAGTCCAGCAATCTGTCCTCCAACAGATTACAAGGATTGCTGAGGCGCCGACCCAGGGGAGTGGCAGTGGGTCCATGGTGCATGAATCTGCTGTCCTCTCTCAGAATGACAGCATTTGTCCTCCACCACAGCCACTCCGCCAGTGCCCTTGCCGTTGCCTGTCAGCCAGCCAGCCCAGTCTGCTGCCCATGCCGCGATTGTACAGTCTGCAGACAGGCCTTCTAGGCCCAGAGCTTTATGATAGATGAATGTATCAGCTGGTTTTTCAAGCACAGAAGAGAAGATGACTTTGGCCAAGGCCCCCAGACTTCAGTTGGTGCTGTGGAGCAAGTTGGTAGCAGGAAGGAAGTCCTCTTTCTCAGCGATGGGTGCTGGGTGTCCTGGCAAATTGCATCACAGTAATGCAGATGCAGCTGTAATGTCAATGGAAGCATCATAGCTCCCATGAACTGGCATTTCTACACTGTTCTGGCTCATTAATTCTCTGGATCCCCATTCTTAAAATTAATGCTGATTATCGAAGATGGCTTGATTGGTTTAAATTAATTAGCGAAAAATATTGCTACATGCTAAGCAAAATCAATTTGTGTTTGCTCAAACATGTGCACCTTCCAAGATAATTAAAAGGAATCTTTTTCTGTCAAAAAATTCTGGCTAATAAAAGAAAAATGGATCAGTCATTACATAAATACTAAAGGCTAATAAGGACCTGCAATTATATTCATTATGGCAAATTAATACTGATAGAAACAAGTAAAAGAGATTGACAAAGATGAGCGTCAGTCAGTATGAACAGTCACTTTGAGTTAAAAAGCTCCTTTAACACCAAAATGACCCCAATGACTGTCCTAATTGATAGTTGAGTTAAAGTTGTATTTAATCTTTAGACTGTATTCTCGCATGTCTTTGTATTTGACGCTGCACTCCTCGCCAGCTGTCCTGAGAAGTTTGTAGCTTTCCTGCTCTCTCTCTCACACTGCAAGAGAGTGTCAGGCAATGTTAATAGGAGAGAGTGTAATGGATTCCAAGGTGACACCAAATTGGGTACAACAGTCCTTTATTTCAAGCACAAGCGAGTATTAATACATTTCAGTATTTAAAAGTAATTTACAGAGAAGTAAAACGGTATTCCCCTGTTCCTCCTCTGGGTAGAGCGCGTAGTCTAGCTGGACCCTTACTGTGCGGCATCTCCACCTCGACAACTTTAGATTGCTTCATCTGTGTTCTTATATGCCTTTCAGTCACGCGAACCCCGAACCATCACATCTGTCGTGGTTAGCACCTTCCCAGTTTTGTCTTCCCTTATCAGACAATGTGCATGCTGCCTGTTTTCTGATTTGGCTGTTTGATCAAGTTAACTTTTGTTTTCTTTTGGTATATCAGATGAACATGAGATGTCTCACTCACAGCCCAGACGTTTAATGTGATCAGGGGCCATCTGTTTACCAGTTGTGCTTTTCCCATTGTTTCTGGTAATCACAGATATTGGCATTTCCTTATCTGATGATGACCTCCAGATGTGATTATGCAAGTTTCAATCGTCTTTGCTCTCTCTTAATGTATCAGCAGTTGTTTTTAGTTTTAAACTCCAACAACAAATGTGAGGAGCTCATGGACTTCTTTGTCTCTAAGATTGAGACCATCCGTTCAGCTGCCTCTGCCATTTCCCTTCCTTCCCCTAGCCCACCGGGCCAAACTTCCTCTAAGGTTTCCCCCTACCCTACCCCTGAACTCACATCTTTCTCCAGTTTCTCTCCGATCTCCCCTCATGACCTCTCCGCGCTCATCTTGTCTATGAGACCCACTTCCTGCTCCCTCGACCCCATTCCCACTAAACTGCTGACCACCCAGCTTCATTTTCTGTTAGTTGACATTGTTAACGGTTCTCTCTCCTCAGGTACTGTCCCCCCTCTCCTTCAAATCTGCCGTCATCACCCCTCTCCTCAAAAAACAACCCTTGACCCCCTCCGTCCTTGAAAACTACCGCCCCATCTCCAACCTCCCTATCCTCTCCAAAGTCCTTGAACGTGTTGTTGCCTCCCAAATCCATGTCCATCTTTCCCGCAACGCCATGTTTGAATCCCTCCAATCAGGTTTCCGCTCTTGCCACAGTACCTTTCTGACTGTGATAAAGGTAAACTATCCCTCCTCGTCCTTCTCGACCTGTCTGCAGTCTTTGACACGGTTGACCATTCCATCCTTCTCCACCGTCGTCCAGCTGGGTGGGACTGCACTCGCCTGGATCCGTTCTTATCTATCTAATCGTAACCAGAGAATCACCTGCAATGGCTTCTCTTCCCGCTCCCGCATCGTTACCTCTGGGGTTCCTGAAGGATCTATCCTTGGCCCCCTCCTATTTCTCACTTACTTGCTGCCCCTTGGTGACACCATCCGAAAACACAGCGTCAGTTTCCACATGGATGCTGACGACACCCAGCTCTACCCCACAACCACTTCTCTCGACCCCTCCACGGTCTCTGAATTGTCAGACTGCTTGTCCGACATCTAGTTCTGGATGAGCAGAAATTTTCTCCAATTAAATATTAGGAAGACTGAAGCCATTGTTTTTGGTCCCCGTCACAAACTCTGTTCCCTAGCCATCGAATCCATCCCTCTCCCTAACAACTGTCTGAGGCTGAACCAGACTGTTCGCAACCTTGGTATCATATTTGACCCTGAAATGAACTTCCGACCACATATCCGCAGCTTAACAAAGACTGCCTATTTCCACCTCTATAACATCGCCTGTCTCCGCCCTTGCCTCAGCTCACCACTGCTGAAACCCTCATCCATGCCTTTGTTACCTCTAGACTTGACTATTCCAACGCTCTCCTGGCCAGCCTCCCACATTCCAGCCTACGTAAACTTGAGGTCATCCAAAACTCAGCTGCCCGTGTCCTAACTCGCACCAAGTCCCGTTCGCCCATCACCCCCTGTGCTCACTGACCTACATTGGCTCCCGGTTAAGCAACGCCTTGATTTCAAAATTCTCATCCTTGTTTTCAAATCCCTCCATGGCCTCGCCCCTCCCTATCTCTGTAATCTCCTTCAGACCCCACAACCCCCCCAAGATATTTGCACTCCTCTAATTCTGCCCTCTTGAGCATCCCTGATTATAATCGCTCAGCCATTGGTGGCCGTACCTTCAGCTGCCTCGGTCCTAAGCTCTGGAATTCCCTCCCTAAACTTCACACCTTGTTACCTCTCTTTCCTCCTTTAAGACACTCCTTAAAACCTACTTCTTTTATCAAGCTTTTGGTCACCTGCCCTAATTTCTTCTTCTGTGGCTCGGTGTCAATTTTTTGTCTTATAATACTCCTGTGAAGCACCTTGGAACGTTTTACTACGTTAAAGGTGCTATATAAACACATGTTGTTGTTGTTGCTGTAAACTAGGTCTATTTGACTACGTAAGGCATGATGGTAGAGTAGGCAGTAAAAGATGTCAATTTCTAAATCCTTACAAGAGGGAGTGGGTGATCTCATATCCCAGAATTCCCTGCTTTGTGAAATCAGTCTATCCTCACTTGGGAATGCTGGGATTACCATGCTTCCAGCAGAGTTCCCCGACTCTCATTCCGAGATGTAGAACAGAATGTTATCAGGAAGTATAAGGCAGCAGATCAGGAAAGATGGAGCAGGAGATTGGTAGGGACAGGCGACCAAGACCGGGAGGACCTGGGAAAGAAGCTTTGGAGGGATTTTGGAAGCAAGTTGGGAGGAAAAGGGATGAACAGAGGCTTGAAGCTGGAGAAGGAGGGAAACAAGGATTTTTTTTCAGGTGAGAGTATGCACTTAGTTTTTTCCTCCGCCTTACTTAGGTTTCCCTGACCATGTAGTTGGGTCTCTCTGGGCAGACACTGGTTACTCGCAGGCTTCAACCTGTATCACCCATGAGCTAGGTTTTGGGAGATGCATGACAGCATCCTAGGATTTAACCTCTGAGTTCACCTCTTCTCTGTGGGAAAGTGTTTGGCCTCAGCTCAGTGCCTCCTAACAGAAGGTGAGCTGGGGTCATCAGTAAGGGAGGGTGGCAGGCCATGAGCACCACTCTATGGGCCGTGCAAAGGAGCTCCAACACTCCCCAATGGAAATAAACTGTAATGAAGCTGTAACTGTCTAATGTTTCTCACAATAAGTTAAATTCCAGGCTTCAACCCTCTCTCATGTTGCTATGGTGCCCAGGTATGTACAGTGCAATTCCTAAATGGAGCTATATTTCAACAGTAATTAATTGAATAAAAATGAAGAAAGGTGTCCAGTCATTTATTTTTGAGGACTAGTCAAACTCCCATGGTGCTGCACACAGGGAATTGTGATCAAGTGCACTCGTTAAGTCAGGCAAGGTTAGATGTTTGGAGATAATTGGATCTAGGAGGAGGATTGGAGGGGGAGGAAGCACACACTGAGGGAGGGGGGAATAAAGTGGAAAAGAGTAGAGGAGGGGAGGGGAATGGAGCAGACAGGAAGGAAAGGAGGAGGAAGAGAAGGGGAAGAATGGTGAGAGAGAGAAGGGGAAGAATGGTGAGAGAGAGAAGGGGAAGAAGGGGGCAAAGAGAAGAGGATAGAGAAGGGGACACCGGGGGAGGGGGAGAAACAGAGAGGGGGGGGGAGGGACAGAGGAAGGAGAGGGAGAGACCAATGGGATGGGAAGGGGGCAGGGAATGGGGTAGGCAGAGGGAGCGAGGAGAGGGAAAGGGATAGAGAAGGATAGAGGGAATGAGGGAATGGCGAGTAGTTGGGGCTGGAAAACTACCTTGGCAGGCGGAAGGCTAGATAACCACCTTAGTGGGGGGGGAGGGGGGGAGGTGTGTGGGGGGGGGGGAGGGGGAGAGGTGTGTGGGGGGGGGAGGGGGGAGGTTTGTGGGGGAGGTGTGTGGGGGGGAGGGGGGGGAGGTGTGTGTGGGGGGGAGAGGGGGGAGGTGTGTGGGGGGGAGGTGGGGGAGGTTTGTGGGGGAGGTGTGTGGGGGGGGAGGGGGGGAGGTGTGTGGTGGGGGGAGGTGTGGGGGAGAGGGGTGCGGGCCAAGGATAGCGGGTAAGCCAGGTGACTTCCTCAGTGGCAGGGTGGGAAGAGGTGTCCCTCCTGTTACTACCCCCCCACCCGACTCATTTCCGCAGTATACTGCACCTGCTATGGCTGAGAATGTGGGATGGGAAGCTTGATTCCATCTGACTGCTGACGCTGCCCTTAGGTAATCATGTCATGGTGTGCTAAAGCAATCTGTTGTCGATGGACCCACAGGATTTCCCTTACCTCTGTTAGAAGACCTGTGGCTAATGCTCATGCAATCAGCACCTTTAGAATTCAGCAGGTTTTTATTTGGACCAATTGTCGCTGAGGGAGCTGGTTTCTGTCACCTGTGACACCGGGGGCTGTGAGAAGCCCCAGTTCAGTTCAATGAAAACCATGACATTCAAAAATAACAAGAAAAGAAATTTACTCCCCTTTCCTTTGTCATTTTTACTTTTAAAGGCTGTTAATTATACTATTAGGCCAATCTTGGTGAGGGATTACTCATTGGCGCTTAAGGAGATAGAGCGCTGGACAAGTTTATCCGAATCAGTGCTGAGCCAGATAGACGAGGAAGGTCACGGTTCAATCCATGCTTTGTACTGCGTCAGCTGATCTCTGCTGGATTGACAGTGGGGGGAGGAGGGCTACAATTGTCCCAGTGTCCCTGGGTTAGGGTGAGAAAACCCTGATCTCCCCGCAATGATCCCAGTGAAAGTACGCACATCTGGATGTTTGGTGGTAACAGAATCCGGCTAGTCTGTGATGCCCCCCTGTCACTGACAATCCTCAAGCAAATAAAAGTTACAGCACGCAAACAGGCCCTTTGGATCAAACCAGTCCGTGTTGGTGTTTACCCTCCACACGAGCAGCTCGTTCGAATCACATTTACCCACCCTGTTCCCATATCCCTTCACCCCCTTACCCTTCATCCACCTATTCAATCTAATCTTGAATGTTGACACCCGATGCCAACTTGTGCCTCTGAAACTATAAACCAACAAGGAGAAAACGCCTCAAGTGAAGGAACAGAGGAGAGAACATTAATGAGAAAACATTTAAAAAATCCTTATGGTGAGGGAATAACAGCAGAATCTTCCTGGATGACTCAGTTCCTCGGGGAAAATATGAGCCGATTCCATTAGGAATAATTGAAATTCAAGCACATCGAACAATTGAATAACTTCAAGTTAAACAATTCTTTCCTTTATCTTTGCAGCCGTTCCCCATCCAAAATGATTTAACACCAATTAAAACTGAATGAATTATCTGCTCATGAATTCAACCAGCAAAGTCCGGATCATTACATTTCAAAGTGAGACTTGTTCAAATCCAGGCAGTGTTTTTATGGCTGAGAAACTAAAGCACAACACCCATACCACAGGACATCAGCAAAAGGGGCCACTTCCTGAGACTCCACTACTGACAAGGGGTTTCGCTAATGGCAACTGATAGTAACCATTGAATCCGTCTATCAAATATAGACAGGTCCATTCAAAGTCAGCGATATGAAATCATATGACATAGAAAGACACGGATTAATCAGGGACAGTCAGCATGGATTTGTTAAGGGAAGGTCGTGTCTGACTAACTTGATTGAATTTTTTCAGGAGGTAACAAGGAGGGTCGATGAGGGTAGTGCGTTTGATGTAGTCTATATAGATTTTAGCGAGGCTTTTGATAAGGTCCCGCATGGCAGACTGGTCATGAAAGTAAAAGTCCATGGGATCCGGGGCAAAGTGGCAAGTTGGATCCAAAATTGGCTCAGAGGCAGGAAGCAAAGGGTAATGGTTGACGGGTGTTGTTGTGACTGGAAGGTTGTTTCAACTGGTGTTCTGCAGGGCTCAGTACTCGGTCCCTTGCTTTTTGTGGTATATATCAATGATTTAGACTTCAATGTAGGGGCATGATTAAGAAGTTTGCAGATGATACAATAATTGGCCGTGTTGTTGATAATGAGGAAGAAAGCTGTAGACTACAGGAAGATATCAATGGACTGGTCAGGTGGGCAGAACAGTGGCAAATGGAATTCAATCTGGAGAAATGTGAGGTAATGTATTTGGGGAGGGCTAACAAGGCAAGAGAATACACTATAAATGGTAGGATACTGAGAAGTGTAGAGGAACAGAGGGTCTTTGGAGTGCATGTCCACAGATCCCTGAAGGTAACAGGACAGGTAGATAAGGTGGTTAAGAAGGCATACGGAATACTTTCCTTTATTAGCCGAGGCATAGAATATAAGAGCAGGGAGGTTATGCTTGAACTGTATAAAACACTAGTTAGGCCACAGCTGGAGTATTGTGTACAGTTCTGGTCACCACATTACAGGAGGATGTGATTGCACTAGAGAGGGTACAGAGGAGATTTACGAGGATGTTTCCAGGACTGGAGAAGTTTAGCTATGAAGAAAGATTTAATAGGCTGGGGTTGTTTTCTTTGGAACAGAGGAGGCTGAGGGGAGACCTTATTGAGGTGTATAAAATTATGAGGGGCCTAGATAGAGTGGATAGGAAGGACCTATTTCCCTTAGCAGAGAGGACAATAACCAAGGGGCACAGATTTAAAGTAATTGGCAGGATTAGAGGAGAGTTGAGGAGAATCTTTTTCACCCAGAGGGTCGTGGGGGTCTGGAACTCACTGCCTGAAAGGGTGGTAGAGGCAGAAACCCTCACCACATTTAAAAAGTACTTGGATGTGCACTTGAAGTGCTGCAACTGACAAGGCTACGGACCAAGAGCTGGAAAGGGGGATTGAGCTGGATAGCACAGACACGATGGGCCGAACGGCCTCCTTCTGTGCTGTAAATTTCTACGATTCCAAGGTACACGCTAAAGTCCACGCAGTGCCAACATCTGAGCTGGTGGCTGTGAGTGCCAGATCGAGTGACGGTGTTCGTTCCTCATTATCACTCTCCTCTCCCTCTTCTTTTTGCATTACTGGCAGTCAGATTGGATTTCTTGGTTCTCTGAAATGAGAAAGGCGCAAGGGTAAGGATGAGGTGAGGGGAGGGGGGGATAAAAGAGGTGCATGCTGACACCATGTGCCGCTTGTAGATCAGAAGAGATTGTGGGATGAGGGGGAAGTGTGATGTGAGAAGAAGGATTACGTATGAGGATATCGGCCTCTTGTAATCTTTCAGCCCTGCCGCTGGCCAAGGGTGCCGCGACACCACTCCCAAGAATGGCCAGCACCGTCTCCTCCATGGGGGTGAGGTGATGCAGGTGAGCCTGTCCCCCGCCGGTTAGGTTCTGCTGGCGCCGGTTATGCGCCACCTTTTCCTGCAAGAGAAAGGGAAGTGTGTCAGTGAGTGTGGTGCAATGTGTTTGGGTGAAGTGTGTGTCAGTGAGTGTGGTGCAATGTGTTTGGGTGATGTGTGTCAGTGAGTGTGGTGCAATGTGTTTGGGTGAAGTGTGTCAGTGAGTGTGGTGCAATGTGTTTGGGTGATGTGTGTCAGTGAGAGTGGTGCAATGTGTTTGGGTGATGTGTGTCAGGGAGTGTGGTGCAATGTGTTTGGGTGATGTGTGTCAGTGAGTGTGGTGCAATGTGTTTGGGTGATGTGTGTGTCAGTGAGTGTGGTGCAATGTGTTTGGGTGATGTGTGTCAGTGAGTGTGGTGCAATGTGTTTGGGTGATGTGTGAGTCAGTGAGTGTGGTGCAATGTGTTTGGGTGAAGTGTGTCAGTGAGTGTGGTGCAATGTGTTTGGGTGAAGTGTGTGTCAGTGAGTGTGGTGCAATGTGTTTGGATGATGTGTGTGTCAGTGAGTGTGGTGCAATGTGTTTGGGTGATGTGTGTGTCAGTGAGTGTGGTGCAATGTGTTTGGGTGAAGTGTGTCAGTGAGTGTGGTGCAATGTGTTTGGGTGAAGTGTGTGTCAGTGAGTGTGGTGCAATGTGTTTGGGTGATGTGTGTGTCAGTGAGTGTGGTGCAATGTGTTTGGGTGAAGTGTGTCAGTGAGTGTGGTGCAATGTGTTTGGGTGATGTGTGTGTCAGTGAGTGTGGTGCAATGTGTTTGGGTGATGTGTGTGTCAGTGAGTGTGGTGCAATGTGTTTGGGTGAAGTGAGTCAGTGAGTGTGGTGCAATGTGTTTGGGTGAAGTGAGTCAGTGAGTGTGGTGCAATGTGATTGGGTGAAGTGTGTCAGTGAGTGTGGTACAATGTGTTTGGGTGAAGTGTGTGTCAGTGAGTGTGGTGCAATGTGTTTGGATGAAGTGTGTGTCAGTGAGTGTGGTGCAATGTGTTTGGGTGATGTGTGTCAGTGAGTGTGGTGCAATGTGTTTGGGTGAAGTGTGTCAGTGAGTGTGGTGCAATGTGTTTGGGTGAAGTGTGTCAGTGAGTGTGGTGCAATGTGTTTGGGTGAAGTGTGTCAGTGAGTGTGGTGCAATGTGTTTGGGTGAAGTGTGTCAGTGAGTGTGGTGCAATGTGTTTGGGTGATGTGTGTCAGTGAGTGTGGTGCAATGTGTTTGGGTGATGTGTGTGTCAGTGAATGTGGTGCAATGTGTTTGGGTGATGTGTGTCAGTGAGTGTGGTGCAATGTGTTTGGGTGAAGTGCGTCAGTGAGTGTGGTGTAATGTGTTTGGGTGAAGTGTGTGTCAGTGAGTGTGGTGCAATGTGTTTGGGTGATGTGTGTGTCAGTGAGTGTGGTGCAATGTGTTTGGGTGAAGTGAGTCAGTGAGTGTGGTGCAATGTGTTTGGGTGATGTGTGTGTCAGTGAGTGTGGTGCAATGTGTTTGGGTGATGTGTGTCAGTGAGTGTGGTGCAATGTGTTTGGGTGATGTGTGTCAGTGAGTGTGGTGCAATGTGTTTGGGTGAAGTGCGTCAGTGAGTGTGGTGTAATGTGTTTGGGTGAAGTGTGTGTCAGTGAGTGTGGTGCAATGTGTTTGGGTGATGTGTGTGTCAGTGAGTGTGGTGCAATGTGTTTGGGTGAAGTGAGTCAGTGAGTGTGGTGCAATGTGTTTGGGTGATGTGTGTGTCAGTGAGTGTGGTGCAATGTGTTTGGGTGAAGTGTGTCAGTGAGTGTGGTGCAATGTGTTTGGGTGAAGTGTGTCAGTGAGTGTGGTGCAATGTGTTTGGGTGATGTGTGTCAGTGAGTGTGGTGCAATGTGTTTGGGTGATGTGTGTCAGTGAGTGTGGTGCAATGTGTTTGGGTGATGTGTGTCAGTGAGTGTGATGCAATGTGTTTGGGTGAAGTGTGTCAGTGAGTGTGGTGCAATGTGTTTGGGTGATGTGTGTGTCAGTGAGTGTGGTGCAATGTGTTTGGGTGATGTGTGTGTCAGTGAGTGTGGTGCAATGTGTTTGGGTGAAGGGTGTCAGTGAGTGTGGTGCAATGTGTTTGGGTGATGTGTGTGTCAGTGAGTGTGGTGCAATGTGTTTGGGTGAAGTGTGTCAGTGAGTGTGGTGCAATGTGTTTGGGTGAAGTGTGTGTCAGTGAGTGTGGTGCAATGTGTTTGGGTGAAGTGTGTGTCAGTGAGTGTGGTGCAATGTGTTTGGGTGATGTGTGTGTCAGTGAGTGTGGTGCAATGTGTTTGGGTGAAGTGTGTAAGTGAGTGTGGTGCAATGTGTTTGGGTGAACTGTGTCAGTGAGTGTGGTGCAATGTGTTTGGGTGAAGTGTGTCAGTGAGTGTGGTGCAATGTGTTTGGGTGATGTGTGTCAGTGAGTGTGGTGCAATGTGTTTGGGTGAAGTGTGTGTCAGTGAGTGTGGTGCAATGTGTTTGGGTGATGTGTGTCAGTGAGTGTTGTGCAATGTGTTTGGGTGATGTGTGTATCAGTGAGTGTGGTGCAATGTGTTTGGGTGAAGTGTGTCAGTGAGTGTGGTGCAATGTGTTTGGGTGATGTGTGAGTCAGTGAGTGTGGTGCAATGTGTTTGGGTGATGTGTGAGTCAGTGAGTGTGGTGCAATGTGTTTGGGTGATGTGTGAGTCAGTGAGTGTGATGCAATGTGTTTGGGTGAAGTGTGTCAGTGAGTGTGGTGCAATGTGTTTGGGTGATGTGTGTATCAGTGAGTGTGGTGCAATGTGTTTGGGTGAAGTGTGTCAGTGAGTGTGGTGCAATGTGTTTGGGTGATGTGTGTGTCATTGAGTGTGGTGCAATGTGTTTGGGTGAAGTGTGTCAGTGAGTGTGGTGCAATGTGTTTGGGTGAAGTGTGTGTCAGTGAGTGTGGTGCAATGTGTTTGGGTGATGTGTGTGTCAGTGAGTGTGGTGCAATGTGTTTGGGTGAAGTGTGTGTCAGTGAGTGTTGTGCAATGTGTTTGGGTGATGTGTGTGTCAGTGAGTGTGATGCAATGTGTTTGGGTGATGTGTCTGTCAGTGAGTGTGGTGCAATGTGTTTGGGTGATGTGTGTCAGTGAGTGTGATGCAATGTGTTTGGGTGAAGTGTGTCAGTGAGTGTGGTGCAACGTGTTTGGGTGAAGTGTGTCAGTGAGTGTTGTGCAATGTGTTTGGGTGAAGTGTGTCAGTGAGTGTGGTGCAATGTGTTTGGGTGAAGTGTGTCAGTGAGTGTGGTGCAATGTGTTTGGGTGATGTGTGTCAGTGAGTGTGGTGCAATGTGTTTGGGTGATGTGTGTCAGTGAGTGTGGTGCAATGTGTTTGGGTGAAGTGTGTCAGTGAGTGTGGTGCAATGTGTTTGGGTGATGTGTGTGTCAGTGAGTGTGGTGCAATGTGTTTGGGTGAAGTGTGTCAGTGAGTGTGGTGCAATGTGTTTGGGTGATGTGTGTCAGTGAGTGTGGTGCAATGTGTTTGTGTGAAGTGTGTCAGTGAGTGTGGTGCAATGTGTTTGGGTGATGTGTGTGTCAGTGAGTGTGGTGCAATGTGTTTGGGTGAAGTGTGTCAGTGAGTGTGGTGCAATGTGTTTGGGTGATGTGTGTGTCAGTGAGTGTGGTGCAATGTGTTTGGGTGAAGTGTGTCAGTGAGTGTGGTGCAATGTGTTTGGGTGATGTGTGTCAGTGAGTGTGGTGCAATGTGTTTGGGTGAAGTGAGTCAGTGAGTGTGGTGCAATGTGATTGGGTGATATGTGTCAGTGAGTGTGGTGCAATGTGTTTGGGTGATGTGTGTCAGTGAGTGTGGTGCAATGTGTTTGGGTGATGTGTGTGTCAGTGAGTGTGGTGCAATGTGTTTGGGTGATGTGTGTGTCAGTGAGTGTGGTGCAATGTGTTTGGGTGAAGTGTGTGTCAGTGAGTGCGGTGCAATGTGTTTGGGTGATGTGTGCCAGTGAGTGTGGTGCAATGTGTTTGGGTGAAGTGTGTGTCAGTGAGTGTGGTGCAATGTGTTTGGATGAAGTGTGTGTCAGTGAGTGTGGTGCAATGTGTTTGGGTGATGTGTGTCAGTGAGTGTGGTGCAATGTGTTTGGGTGGTGTGTCAGTGAGTGTGGTGCAATGTGTTTGGGTGAAGTGTGTGTCAGTGAGTGTGGTGCAATGTGTTTGGGTGAAGTGTGTCAGTGAGTGTGGTGCAATGTGTTTGGGTGAAGTGAGTCAGTGAGTGTGGTGCAATGTGTTAGGGTGATGTGTGTCAGTGAGTGTGGTGCAATGTGTTTGGGTGATGTGTGTCAGTGAGTGTGGTGCAATGTGTTTGGGTGAAGTGAGTCAGTGAGTGTGGTGCAATGTGTTTGGGTGAAGTGTGTCAGTGAGTGTGGTGCAATGTGTTTGGGTGATGTGTGTCAGTGAGTGTGGTGCAATGTGTTTGGGTGATGTGTGTCAGTGAGTGTGGTGCAATGTGTTTGGGTGATGTGTGTCAGTGAGTGTATTGCAATGTGTTTGGGTGAAGTGTGTGTCAGTGAGTGTGGTGCAATGTGTTTGGGTGATGTGTGTGTCAGTGAGTGTGGTGCAATGTGTTTGGGTGATGTGTGTGTCAGTGAGTGTGGTGCAATGTGTTTGGGTGAAGTGTGTGTCAGTGAGTGTGGTGCAATGTGTTTGGGTGATGTGTGTGTCAGTGAGTGTGATGCAATGTGTTTGGGTGAAGTGTGTCAGTGAGTGTGGTGCAATGTGTTTGGGTGATGTGTGTCAGTGAGTGTGGTGCAATGTGTTTGGGTGAAGTGTGTCAGTGAGTGTGGTGCAATGTGTTTGGGTGAAGTGTGTCAGTGAGTGTGGTGCAATGTGTTTGGGTGAAGTGTGTCAGTGAGTGTGGTGCAATGTGTTTGGGTGATGTGTGTGTCAGTGAGTGTGGTGCAATGTGTTTGGGTGATGTGTGTGTCAGTGAGTGTGGTGCAATGTGTTTGGGTGAAGTGTGTCAGTGAGTGTGGTGCAATGTGTTTGGGTAATGTGTGTGTCAGTGAGTGTGGTGCAATATGTTTGGGTGAAGTGTGTCAGTGAGTGTGGTGCAATGTGTTTGGGTGATGTGTGTGTCAGTGAGTGTGGTGCAATGTGTTTGGGTGATGTGTGTCAGTGAGTGTGGTGCAATGTGTTTGGGTGATGTGTGTGTCAGTGAGTGTGGTGCAATGTCTTTGGGTGATGTGTGTGTCAGTGAGTGTGGTGCAATGTGTTTGGTTGAAGTGAGTCAGTGAGTGTGGTGCAATGTGATTGGGTGATGTGTGTCAGTGAGTGTGGTGCAATGTGTTTGGGTGAAGTGTGTGTCAGTGAGTGTGGTGCAATGTGTTTGGATGAAGTGTGTGTCAGTGAGTGTGGTGCAATGTGTTTGGGTGAAGTGTGTCAGTGAGTGTGGTGCAATGTGTTTGGGTGATGTGTGTCAGTGAGTGTGGTGCAATGTGTTTGGGTGAAGTGTGTGTCAGTGAGTGTGGTGCAATGTGTTTGGGTGAAGTGTGTCAGTGAGTGTGGTGCAATGTGTTTGGGTGATGTGTGTCAGTCAGTATGGTCCAATGTGTTTGGGTGATGTGTGTGTCAGTGAGTGTGGTGCAATGTGTTTGGGTGATGTGTGTGTCAGTGAGTGTGGTGCAATGTGTTTGGGTAATGTGTGTGTCAGTGAGTGTGGTGCAATATGTTTGGGTGAAGTGTGTCAGTGAGTGTGGTGCAATGTGTTTGGGTGATGTGTGTGTCAGTGAGTGTGGTGCAATGTGTTTGGGTGATGTGTGTCAGTGAGTGTGGTGCAATGTGTTTGGGTGATGTGTGTGTCAGTGAGTGTGGTGCAATGTGTTTGGTTGAAGTGAGTCAGTGAGTGTGGTGCAATGTGATTGGGTGATGTGTGTCAGTGAGTGTGGTGCAATGTGTTTGGGTGAAGTGTGTGTCAGTGAGTGTGGTGCAATGTGTTTGGATGAAGTGTGTGTCAGTGAGTGTGGTGCAATGTGTTTGGGTGATGTGTGTCAGTCAGTATGGTGCAATGTGTTTGGGTGATGTGTGTGTCAGTGAGTGTGGTGCAATGTGTTTGGGTGATGTGTGTCAGTCAGTATGGTGCAATGTGTTTGGGTGATGTGTGTGTCAGTGAGTGTGGTGCAATGTGTTTGGGTGATGTGTGTGTCAGTGAGTGTGGTGCAATGTGTTTGGGTGATGTGTGTCAGTGAGTGCGGTGCAATGTGTTTGGGTGATGTGTGTCAGTGAGTGTGGTGCAATGTGTTTGGATGAAGTGTGTCAGTGAGTGTGGTGCAATGTGTTTGGGTGATGTGTGTGTCAGTGAGTGTGGTGCAATGTGTTTGGGTGAAGTGTGTCAGTGAGTGTGGTGCAATGTGTTTGGGTGATGTGTGTCAGTGAGTGTGGTGCAATGTGTTTGGGTGAAGTGTGTGTCAGTGAGTGTGGTGCAATGTGTTTGGGTGAAGTGTGTCAGTGAGTGTGGTGCAATGTGTTTGGGTGATGTGTGTGTCAGTGAGTGTGGTGCAATGTGTTTGGGTGAAGTGAGTCAGTGAGTGTGGTGCAATGTGATTGGGTGATGTGTGTCAGTGAGTGTGGTGCAATATATTTGGGTGAAGTGTGTGTCAGTGAGTGTGGTGCAATGTGTTTGGATGAAGTGTGTGTCAGTGAGTGTGGTGCAATGTGTTTGGGTGAAGTGTGTCAGTGAGTGTGGTGCAATGTGTTTGGGTGATGTGTGTCAGTGAGTGTGGTGCAATGTGTTTGGGTGATGTGTGTCAGTGAGTGTGGTGCAATGTGTTTGGGTGAAGTGTGTCAGTGAGTGTGGTGCAATGTGTTTGGGTGATGTGTGTCAGTGAGTGTGGTGCAATGTGTTTGGGTGATGTGTGTGTCAGTGAGTGTGGTGCAATGTGTTTGGGTGATGTGTGTCAGTGAGTGCGGTGCAATGTGTTTGGGTGATGTGTGTCAGTGAGTGTGGTGCAATGTGTTTGGATGAAGTGTGTCAGTGAGTGTGGTGCAATGTGTTTGGGTGATGTGTGTGTCAGTGAGTGTGGTGCAATGTGTTTGGGTGAAGTGTGTCAGTGAGTGTGGTGCAATGTGTTTGGGTGATGTGTGTCAGTGAGTGTGGTGCAATGTGTTTGGGTGAAGTGTGTCAGTGAGTGTGGTGCAATGTGTTTGGGTGATGTGTGTCAGTGAGTGTGGTGCAATGTGTTTGGGTGATGTATGTCAGTGAGTGTGGTGCAATGTGTTTGGTGATATGCTTGTCATGGTTGAATAGCTGACAGTATATGCAAGCTGTGAGATGTGGGTGTGAGGCTTGCAGCAGTGGTAAGTGCGTGAGGGTGAGGTGAAGCTATAAATGTGAGGTGTGAGACGTGTTTGGTAGAGATTGTTGGTAGGTGATTGATGAGGATGTGATGCATTGAGCAGTGTGTGAGGCTAGCGGTGCAGATGGTGGGATCTGGCATTTGAAGATGAATCCACTGACCTTGATCATGTGTGAGGTCATTAAACTTCTTCCTGCACTGCATCCAGGTCCTCAGAGCTAAACTGCTGGCATTTACCACAGTGGCTATCTGTCCCCATTGGACTTTACACATGTTGCCTGGAGGGCTTCCTGGCCCCCTGTGGAAACAGCACCTCTCTCTTCGAGTTGAACTCCTGCACCAAGGCCTCCAGTGCTGCATCGGAAAACCTAGGTGCACGCTCTCTCCCTGGTTGTGAAATATTTTTTTTTTCTCCTCCTCTCACTCTCTTCCACAGCCAGTTCAATGAGCTGCTGCAGGCAGAATGCACCTCCCCTTTAAGAGGTGCAGACTTCCTATAAGTAGTGCAGGCTAGCTTTAAGTGGTGCTTTAAGGACTCGAGGCGGCGGTGACCAGGTAGGCCCACAGAGGCGGTGGAGCGGCTGCGGCGAGGCGAAGGACTCAAGAGGCGGCGGTGACCAGGTAGACCCACAGAGGCTTTTAAAGTGCGGGACGCAGTGGTTGCTGGGTAGGTGATTAATTTTTTACCTGTATATAAGTTGGGCGGTTCCTAAACCCGAGACACTACACTTGTAGTGTCCCCCACCCTTCCTCCTCCTCTAACCTAAAGGAGGTGAGTGACTATAAGGTAAGCTCTTTTTTGTTGTAGTTTAATCTGCAAGTTAGCTGGAGGGGATGGCAGGGGAGGCAGTGAAATGTTCTTCCTGCAGAATGTTTGAGGTGAGGGACGCCATAGGTGTCCCTGCTGATTACACCTGTGGGAAGTGCACCCATCTCCAGCTCCTCGAAAACCGTGTTAGGGAACTGGAGCTGGAGCTGGATGAACTTCGGATCATTCGGGAGGCAGAGGAGGTCATAGATAGAAGCTTCAGGGATGTAATTACTCCTAAGCATGAAGATAGATGGGTGACGGTGAGAGGGGCTGGGAGGAAGCAGTCAGTGCAGGGATCCTCTGTGGTCGTTCCCCTCAGTAACAGGTATACCGCTTTGAATACTGTTGAGGGGGACGACTTACCAGTGGTAAGCCACGGTGACCGGATCTCCGGCGCTGGGTCCGTCCCTGTGGCTCAGAAGGGAAGGGGGGAGAGCAGGAGAGCAATAGTTATTGGGGACTCAATAGTCAGAGGGACAGATAGGAGGTTCTGTGGCAGCAAAAGAGACTCACGGATGGTATGTTGCCTCCCGGGTGCCAGGGTCCGTGACGTCTCGGACCGTGTTTTCAGAATCCTCAAAGGGGAAGGGGAACAATCACAAGTCGTGGTACACATCGGTACCAACGACATAGGTAGGAGAAGGGACGGGGATTTAAAACAGGAATTTAGGGAGCTAGGTTGGAAGCTGAGAGCCAGTACAAACCATGTTGTAATTTCTGGTTTGTTGCCGGTGCCACGTGCTAGCGAGTTGAGGAACAGGGAGAGAGTGCAGATAAACACGTGGCTGCAGGGATGGTGTAGGGGGGAGGGTTTCAGTTATGTGGATAATTGGAGCACATTCTGGGGAAGGTGGGACCTGTACAAACAGGACGGTTTGCACCTGAACCAGAGGGGCACCAATATCCTGGGAGGGAAATTTGCTACGGCTCTTCGGGGGGGTTTAAACTAATTTGTCAGGGGGATGGGAAAAAGGGCTGTAGTCCACGAGCCAGTGGTGAGTGTAGGGAGGTACTGAGGAGGGTATCAAGGTCGCAGGAATGTACCGGCAGACAGGAAGATGGCTTGAAGTGTGTCTACTTCAATGCAAGGAGCATCCGGAATAAAGTAGGAGAACTTGGAGCGTGGATTGGTACTTGGGACTACGATGTGGTGGCCATTACGGAGACATGGTTAGAACAGGGACAGGAATGGTTGTTGGAAGTTCCGGGGTATAGATGTTTCAGTAAGAGTAGGGAAGTTGGTAAGAAAGGTGGAGGAGTAGCATTGTTAATCAAGGATAGTTTAACAGCGGCAGAAAGGCAGTTCGAGGGGGATCTGCCGTCTGAGGTAATATGGGCTGAAGTTAGAAATAGGAAAGGAGCGGTCACGTTGTTAGGAGTTTTCTACAGGCCCCCAAATAGTAATAAAGATGTGGAGGAAGAAATTGCAAAGCAGATTATGAATAGGTGTGGAGGTCACAGAGTAGTTGTCATGGGTGACTTCAACTTTCCAAATATTGATTGGAACCTTTATAGGTCAAACAGTTCGGATGGGATAGTTTTTGCACAGTGTGTGCAGGAGGGTTTCCTGACACAATATGTGGATAGGCCGACAAGAGGTGGGGCCACGTTGGATTTGGTACTGGGTAATGAACCGGGCCAAGTGTTTGATTTGTATGTGGGAGAGCACTTTGGAGATAGTGACCACAATTCGGTAACTTTCACTATTGCAATGGAGAGGGATAGGGCCATACGGCAGGGCAGGGTTTATAATTGGGGGAGGGGTAATTATGATGCGATTAGGCAAGAATTAGGGAGTATAAGATGGGAACAGAACCTATCAGGGAAAGGCACAAACGAAAAGTGGAGCTTTTTCATGGAGCAATTACTGCGTGTCCTTGATAGGTATGTCCCTGTCAGGCAGGGAGGAAATGGCCAAGTGAGAGAACCATGGTTCACAAAAGAGGTTGAATGTCTAGTCAAGAGGAAAAAGGAAGCGTATGTAAGGATGAGAAAACAAGGTTCAGTTGGGTCGATTGAGGGGTACAAGGTAGCAAGGAATGAGCTAAAAAAAGAGCTTAGGAGAGCTAGGAGGGGGCATGAGAAGTCCTTGGCGGGTCGGATCAAGAAAAACCCCAAGGCCTTTTACTCTTATGTGAGAAATAAAAGAATGACCAGGGTGAGGGTAGGGCCGGTCAAGGACAGTAGTGGGAACTTGTGCATGGAGTCAGAAGAGATAGGAGAGGTGATGAATGAATACTTTTCGTCAGTGTTCACCGAGGAGAGGGGCCATGTTCTTGAGGATGAGAGTGTGATAAAGGTGGACAGGCTGGAGGTGGTAGATGTTCTGAGGGAGGATGTTTTAGCAATTTTGAAGAACCTGAGGGTCGATAAGTCCCCTGGGCCAGATGAGATATATCCTAGGATTCTTTGGGAGGCAAGGGAGGAGATTGCAGAGCCTCTGGCTTTGATCTTTGGGTCCTCACTGTCCACGGGGATGGTGCCAGAGGACTGGAGAGTGGCGAATGTTGTTCCTCTCTTCAAGAAAGGAAATAGGAATGACCCTGGTAATTATAGGCCGGTTAGTCTTACTTCGGTGGTTGGTAAGATAATGGAAAAGGTCCTGAGGGATAGGATTTATGACCATTTGGAAAGGGGCAACTTAATCAGGGATAGTCAACACGGATTCGTGAAGGGTAAGTCTTGCCTAACAAATTTGATTGAATTCTTTGAGGAGGTAACTAAGTGTGTGGATGAAGGTAGAGCAGTTGATGTCGTATACATGGATTTTAGTAAGGCGTTTGATAAGGTTCCCCATGGTCGTCTCATGAAGAAAGTAAGGAGTTGTGGGATAGAGGGAAATTTGGCCGATTGGATAAGTAACTGGCTATCTCATAGAAGGCAGAGGGTGGTCGTGGATGGAACATTTTCGGACTGGAGACCAGTTACCAGCGGTGTGCCACAGGGGTCGGTGCTGGGTCCTCTGCTGTTTGTGATTTTTATCAATGACTTGGAGGAGGGGACTGAAGGGTGGATCAGTAAATTTGCTGATGACACCAAGATTGGTGGAATAGTGGATGAGGTGGAGGGCAGTTGTAGGCTGCAAAGAGACATTGATAGGATGCAGAGCTGGGCCGAAAAATGGCAGATGGAATTTAACCCTGATAAGTGCGAGGTGATTCATTTTGGTAGGGCAAATTTGAATAAGGATTACAGGGTCAACGGCAGGGTTCTGAGGAACGTGGAGGAGCAGAGGGATCTGGGGGTTCATATCCACAGATCTCTGAAGGTTGCCACGCAAGTGGATAGAGCAGTAAAGAAGGCATATGGTGTGTTGGCGTTTATTAACAGAGGGTTTGAGTTTAAGAACCGTGAGGTTATGCTGCAACTGTACAGGACCTTGGTGAGACCACATTTGGAATATTGTGTGCAGTTCTGGTCACCTCACTATAGGAAGGACGTGGAAGCATTGGAAAGAGTGCAAAGGAGATTTACCAGGATGCTGCCTGGTTTGTGGGGGAGGTCTTATGAGGAAAGATTGAGGGAGTTGGGGCTGTTCTCTTTAGAGCGGAGGAGGATGAGAGGCGACTTAATAGAGGTTTATAAGATGATGAGGGGGATAGATAGAGTGGATGTTCAGAGACTATTTCCTCGGGTAGAGGCAGCTGTTACAAGGGGGCATAACTATAAGGTGCATGGGGGGAGATATAGAAGGGATGTCCGAGGTAGATTCTTTACTCAGAGAGTGGTTGGGGTGTGGAATGGACTGCCTGCTGTGATAGTGGAGTCGGACACTTTAGGAACTTTCAAGCGGTTATTGGATAAGCACATGGAGCACACCAGAGTGATAGGGAGTGTGATAGCTTGATCTTGGTCTCGGACAATGCTCGGCACAACATCGAGGGCCGAAGGGCCTGTACTGTGCTGTACTGTTCTATGTTCTATGTTCTATATAGCCTCACAGGGACTTGGACCCCCTGCTGAGCATTCAGCCACTCAGTAGCGTGTTCAATGTTGTCCTGAAAGCCGCAATCATGCTAATCAGTTTGCCTGCTGCCTGCATTCATTTACATCTGCATCGCAAGCCCCGTGCCCATTTTTGGGGGCTAATGAATTTCTAGGCCATAAACTTTAATTCATTAAATAAATAAAACAAGGTTAGACAGGGATGGCAGTGCAGGTGGTGTGCTGCAACTGCAGCATGTGGGAGTTTGTGGAGAGCATTGTGATCCCGGACAACCACATTTGCAGTAAGTGACTGCATCTTGAGGAACTTCAGTTCAGAGTTGTTGAGCTGGAGTCCGAGGTGCAGACATTGCGGGGCATCAGGGAGGGGGAGAGTTACCTGGACACTTTGATCCAGGAGGCAGTCACACCCCTTAGGTTAGGGAGTGGTACAGGTCTGGTTAGTGGTCCGGGACAGGAGGGTGTGACTGTGACTCAGGCAGGTAAAGGGACCCCAGGTGCAGTGCTGGAGGAGCCTCGGCCTTTGCCCTTGTCCAACAGGTACGAGGTTCTTGCTGCCTGTGTGGATGAGGGCAAAGCCTGCAGGATGGATGAGCAAACTGACCATGGCACCACGGTGCAGGAGGCCATTCAAGTGGGGGGAGTGAATAGGAATGTGATAGGGGACGGTACATTCAGGGGTATAGATGCTGTTCCCTGCAGCCATCACCAGGAGTTCCGAAGGTTGTGTTGTTCTCCTCGCAGCTGGAGAAGAACTTGGAGTGGGAGGGGGAGGATCCAGTTGTCATGGTCCACGTAGGAACCAATGACATAGGTAGAACTAAGAATGAGATTCTGCTCAGGGAGTTTGAGGAGCTAAGGCCCAAATTAATAAGCAGAAACTTAAAGATAATAATCTCTGGATTACTTCCTGAGCCACACGCAAATTAGCATAGGGTCAAACAGATCAGAGAGTTGAATGTGTGGCTCAAAGAGTGATATAGGACACAGGGGTTTTGATTCATGGGACACTGGTACCAGTACTTGGGAAAGAGGGAGCTGTTCCATGGGACGGGCTCCACTCAACCCGGGCTGGGCCCAGTGTCCTGGCAAATCGAATAACTAGGATATAGATAGGGCTTTAAACTAAAAATGGCGGGGAGGGTTCAGGTGAGGGGAAATTTATAAATCTAAAGAGAAAAGTCAAGGCCACAGACTAGTGTAGCGATTTGGGTAAAGATAAGCAGAGTGTGACAGGAATCATAAATAAATCATAAAATGATACAGCACAGTAGGAGGCCATTCAGCCCATTGTGCCTGTGCTGGCTCTTTGAACGAGTTATCCAATTAACGCCACTCCCTTGCTCTTTCCCCATAGCGCTGCAAATTCAAGTATTCCCTTTTGAAAGTTACTATTGAATCTGCTTCCACCACCCTCTCAGGCAGTGGATTCCAGATCATAATAACTCGCTGCGTAATTTTTTTTCTCATGTCGCCTGTGGTTCTTTTGCCAATTACCTTAAATCGGTATCTTCTGGTTACTGACCGGTTTGTCATTGGAACCAGTTTCTTATTTACTCGATCAAAACCCTTCATGATTTTGAACACCTCTAACAAAGGGACAGAGGAGAAGAAATTCGGTGGTTTAGCGCCTCCCGTTAACGCTGCACCACTACCGCCCCGCCTGCATCCTTTAGCGCTCCAGGAAGGAAATGGACGCTTGATTGAGCTCTCCACGTCCTTTCTGGAGTGCTAAAATCCAATTTTTAAAAAGCTGGGGATCATTAGCGCCTGGCGCTAAGTTTCCCAGCTTTCAAAAGTTACCGCCCCCAAACGAGGCGATATTGAACTTCTCCCCCAGAGAGTTTAACAGTAATAGTGCCTCAGTGAATAATGTCAAATCAGGGGAAAATGGTAAAAAGTTAAAACTAAAGGTGCTTTATCAGAATGGACGAAGCATTCTTAACAAGATAAACAAATTCATGGCACAAATGGAGATAAATGGGTTTGATCTAATGGCCATTACAGAGATGTAGTTGCATGGTGACCAAGGTTGGGAATTAACTATTCCAGGGTAACTGACATTTCAAAAAGACAGACAAAATTGAAAAGGAGGGGGGTAGCCCTGATAATAAAGGATGAAACGATAACAGTAGTGAGGAAGAGCAGGAAGCAGAATCAGTATGGGTGGAGCTAAGAAATAACAAGGGGCAGAAAACACTGGTGGGAGTAGTTTATAGGCCCCCTAACAGTAGTTATATTGTTGGACAGAGTATTAATCAAGAAATAAGAGGAGCTTGTAACAAAGGTAATGCAATAATCGTGGGGGACTTTAATCTTCATATAGACTGGACAAATCAAATTGGCAAAAGTAGTTTGGAGGATAAGTTCATGGAATACATCCGAGACAGTTTCCTAGAATAATATGTCATGGAACCAACCAGGGAAGAGTTTATTTGTGTAATGAGAGAGGGTTAATTCGTAATCTCATAGTAAGGGATCCTCTGGGGAAGAGTAATCATAATATGATAGAATTTCACGTTGAGTTCGAGAGTGACATATTTAAGTCTGAAACTAGAGTATTAAACTTAAATAAAGCCAATTACATAGGTATGAGGGATGAGTTGGCTACGGTAGATTGGGAAATTAGATTAAAAGGTATGACGGTAAATAAGTAATGGCGAACATTTATAATTCACAACGAATATACATTCCATTGAGAAATAAAAACTCCACTGGAAAAGTGATCTATCTGTAGCTAACTAAAGAAGTTAAGGATAGCATTAGATAAAAAGAAGAGGTTTATAATGTTGTCAAGAAGAGTAGTAAGCCTAAGGATTGGGAGAGTTTTAGAAACCGGCAAAGGATGACCAAGAAATTGATAAAGAGGGAGAAAATAGAATATGAGAGTAAACTAGCAAGAAATATAAAAACAGATTGTGAGAGTTTATTCAAGTATGTAAAAAGGAAGAGAGTAGCAAAAGTAAACGTGGGTCCCTTAGAGGCTGAGACAGGAGAAATTATAATGAGAAGTAAGGAAATGGCAGAGACGTTAAACAAATATTTTGTATCTGTCTTCACAGTAGAAGACACAAAAAACATGCCAGAAATAGTGGGGAGCCAAGGGTCGAATGAGAGCGAGGAACTTAAAGTAATTAATATTAGTAAAGAAAAAGTACTGGAGAAATTAATGGGACTAAAAACTGACAAATCCCCTGGGCCAGGTGGCCTACGTCCTCGGGTTCTAAAAGAGGAGGCTACAGAGATAGTGATCTTCTAAAATGTCCTAACTTCTGGAATGGTCCCAGTGGATTGGATGGTAGTAAATGTGTTAACCATGGCTCAGGGGGTAGCACCCTTGCCTCTGAGTCAGAAGGTTGCGGGTTCAAGTCCCACTCCAGACACTTGAGCACAAAAATCAAGGCTGACACTCCAGTGCAGTACTGAGGGAGTGCTGCACTGTCAGAGGTGCCATCTTTTGGTTGAGACGTTAAACCGAGGCTCCGTCTGCTCTCTCAGGTGGATGTAAAAGATCCCATGGCACTATTCGAAGAAGAGCAGGGGAGCTATCCCCGGTGTCCTGGCCAATATTTATCCCTCAACCAACATCACTAAAACAGATTAGCTGGTCATTATCACATTGCTGTTTGTGGGAGCTTGCTGTGCGCAAATTGGCTGCCGTGTTTCCTACATTACAACAGTGACTACACTTCTAAAAGTACTTCATTGGCTGTAAAGCGCTTTGGGACGTCCGGTGGTCGTGAAAGGCGCTATAGAAATGCAAGTGTTTCTTTCTTTCAGATGTAACGCCGCTATTCAAGAAAGGAGGGAGAGAGAAAACAGGCAACTACAGGCCAGTTAGCCTGACATCAGTCGTCAGGAAAATGCTGGAATCCATTATTAAGGAAATGGTTACAGGGCACTTAGAAAATCATAAAATAATTAGGCAGAGTCAACATGGTTTTCTGAAAGGGAAATTGTGTTTGACCAATCTATTGGAGCAGAGGTTCCCAAACTTTATTTATAGCGTACCCCCTTCCAGATCCACCAGCTGCCCGCGTACTCCTCCAAGCACACAGGGTTAATACTTTAACCCCTTTAATGCCCAAACATTGTACAAAATGTACAAATTATAATACACATATAGAACTTAAACAATGCCTTAATAGTACCTCTCACCATTAATGTGATGGATGAGGTTGTTTGTTCAAGCATAGGCGCATAATGTTTGGAGTGACAGGTGATAGTTTGAGTCATAAGTGATTTTCTGCACAAAGCTGCTGACGGTACTTTGCTTTCATTCCAGTGAGTGATGAGAATCCACTTTCACACAGGTAAGTTGTAGCAAATGGTATCGAAACCTTAATACGATAGCAAAATACTGCGGATGCTGGAAATCCGAAATAACAACAGAAAACGCTGGAAAAACTCAGCAGGCCAGGCAGCATCCGTGGAGAGAGAAACAGAGTTAACGTTTCAGGTTGAAGACCTTTCGTCAGAACTGGAAAAAAGCAGGAAATTAAATAGATTTTAAAGCAAGTATAGGTTGGGTGATTGGGCAGAAGCATGGCAGATGCAATATAAGGTGGATAAATGCGAGGTTATCCACTTTGGTGTCAAAAACAGGAAGGCAGATTATTATCTGAATGGCAATAGATTGGGAGAAGGGGAAGTGCAACGAGACCTGGGTGTCCTTGTGCACCAGTCGCTGAAGGTAAACATGCAGGTGCAGCAGGCGGTTAAGAAGGCAAATAGTATGTTGGCCTTCATAGCGAGAGGATTCGAGTACAGGAGCAAGGATGTCTTGCTGCAGTTGTACAGGGCCTTGGTGAGACTACATCTTGAGTATTGTGTGCAGTTTTGGTCGCCTTATCTGAGGAAGGATGTTCTTGCCATGGAGGGAGTGCAGCGAAGATTCACCAGGCTGATACCTGGGATGGCAGGAATGACGTATGAGGAGAGATTGGGTCGATTGGGCTTGTATTCGCTAGAGTTTAGAAGAATGAGAGGGGATCTCATTGAAACTTATAAAATTCTGACAGGACTAGACAGACTAGATGCAGGAAGGATGTTCCCGATGGCTGGGGAGTCCAGAACCAGGGGTCACAGTCTAAGGATAAGGGGTAAGCCATTTAGGACTGAGATGAGGAGGAATTTCTTCACCCAGAGAGTGGTGAACCTGTAGAATTCTCTACCACAGAAGGCAGTAGAGGCCAATTCATTAAATATATTCAAGAAGGAGTTAGATATATTTCTTAAAGCTAAAGGGATCAAGGGATATGGGGAGAAAGCAGGGACAGGGTACTGAATTTGGATGATCAGCCATGATCGCATTGAATGGCGGAGCAGGCTCGAGGGGCTGAATGGCCTACTCCTACTCCTATCTTCTATGTTTCTATGTTATGTAATGCTGGGAAAAGGGGGAGGGGATGAAACCTTAATAGCCCTGTCTGACAATTCCGGGAACTTGGCTCGCATTTGGACCCAAAACTCAGCCAACTGCTTTTGTTGGAACTCAATCTTGAGTCCGCCGCCAGTTGAAATGTCCAGGAGGTTCCCTTGTTCTTTTATTGACAAGTCTTGCAGCATGGGTACTGCAGAAAAAATTGTGCAAGGGTGGCGGACCCAGCTGTTTGCGTTTCCCATTGAGGGAAAGTACTCACATAATTGCCTCGCCAGTTCAGGGAGATGTTGCTTGATGTCACCGTTAACACTGTCCTGCAACTGTGGTTCCTCCGTTGTCAGGAATTCATGCATGTTTGGGAAAATGTCAGTGTTGTTTTCTTCCTCAAAGCGAGCCCAGAATTCCAGCTTTTTTATCGTGGACTCAACTTTGTCCTGGACATTGAAGATGGTTGCACTCAACCCTTGAAGCCCTAGATTTAGCTCATTCAGGCGAGAGAATACATCTGACAAGTAGCCCAACCATGAGAGCCAAGCTGTGACATGCAGACAGTGAGAGAGTGGGAATGGGTTCTCTGTAAAGAATGAGCTGGAATTTGCGGTGGGTAATAACGGAGAACTAACAGCGTTCGCTGCTACTACCTCTTTGAAACTGACCGCAACTTCAGGATGTAGCGCAAGCACATCTAAACGCGGAAATGCTGAAGTTGCGGTCAGTCATTCACTGCTCCGACACTGCCTGTCAAGGTTTTCCTGCAAGGCCATCTGTAGTCTCGCCCACGGAAAGTCAGCAGCCATCCACCAGCCATGTTGCAGCCACTGGGGGAGCACTGCGTAGGAGCACTATGGTAGGAAAGGGCACACAAACGACAGGCACTAAGGGATTGCACAAGATTGATTAGTTCATATTGTAATGTTGATTGTATTATGATAAATTTTTGTTTCTGCATTGTGCCCAGGAGGACGCTGTGATGTTCCGTGACAGAGGGCTGGTATGCTGGGGATGTGGTGAGCAGTGTGGATCTGGGATTTCATTCACTGGAATCGGAGTCTGATGAGGCCTTCAGGGACAACCCTTCCGGAATGAGGATCTGCTGCCTGCCTCCTCGCTTCCTCCTCATCTTTGTCCTCTTCCTCTTCCTCCTCCTCTCTCTCCTCCTCCCGCAATCCCTGGTGGCAAGGGCTGTGCCGTCATGATGGCCAAGTTGCGAAGCATGCAGCAGACCACCATGAAATGGGACACGCATTCTGATGAGTACTGGAGGACTCCTCCCAAGCGGTCAAGGCAGCGGAACCGTTGCTTGAGCACCCCGATTGCATGCTCGATGATGTTCCTGGTGGCAGCATGGCTCTCATTATATGAGTGCTGGGCATGAGTGTTGGGGTTGCAGAGGGGAGTCATGAGATAGGTGGAGAGCGGATAGCCCTCGGGTTTGACATGGCGGCTGGCACAGTGGACTGGCACAGGATGAAGGCATCGTGGCTGCTGCCAGGATAGCGGGCATTCACCACCATGATGCGCTGGGCGTGGTCGCACACCAACTGCACATTAAGTGAGTGATAGTCTTTGCGGTTACAGAACATCTCAGGAGTGGTGTGTGGTGCCCGCAAAGCAGTCGATGGCACCCTGCACCATGGGGAAGCCCGCTATCCTGGCAAAGCCACATGCGCGCTCCTCCTGCTTCTCTCAGCTCAGAGAGAAGACAACGTAGTCCCTTCTCCTGGTGTAGAGAGCCTCTGTGACCTCCCGGATGCAGAGATGGACAGCGAACTAGGAGATGTTAGTGATGTCTCAGACTGGAAGGATCCGCTGGTGAAGAAATTGAGGGCCACGGTGACCTTGAGGGCCACTGGGAGAGCTGTGTTTGCCCTGCTCTCAGGCTGCAGGTCTGGTTGCAGGAGGTGGCAGAGTTCTGTGACCACCTCCTTGCTGAAGCGGAGCCTCCTAATACACTGCTCCTGGCTTAAGTGGATATAAGAGAAGTGCTGTCGAGAGACCCTCAGTGGGTAAGGCCCCCTGCTGAGTGTCCTCCTGGCCCTCCTCCTCCCTCTGTGAGCATCTTCTCTTCTTCGCTGCCTCCGCTCCCTCTCCCTAAGATACTTGACGTGAGGGGGACGGCCAGTAGAGCCCTCATGACTGTGAGCAAGTGGTATGAGCAGAAGCTATTAAATGAGAATGAAGGCATTTTCTGTCACCTCAGGAACTTGAAACAAGTTTAGAAAGCTGCAAGAGTTGCAGAAAGTTACACAGAGCCAGTCAAACTAAGAAACCGTGCCAGCTGCAAGTGTTGATGATGATCCCTTTGAATATCGCTGCTGGAGGTTCCTTCCTGCTGCTGAACACTTGTTCAGCTGGTTGTGATTAACACAGGCCGGAAAGTGGAGCGGCGACGGCATAAATGGCAGATCATGTGAGCATTGCACACTCACTGACATCACGATCTGCCTAATCTAAATATCTGCAGCGACACAGGCGCTGCTGACCTGCCCAAAATGGCGGCCACCGCGGGACACACCGGAAGCGGGCAGAAGCGAGGCGGCTACCATTTATCCTTCAAAAAGGGCCTTAACGGCCGGCGCTAAACCCCTGAATTTCTAGGCCTTAATTTGTAATATCTTAAAATGGTTCAAAGTCACAAACACAGGACAGGCTTGTTCATTCTTAGAAAGGAGGCCTGGAAGATAAGCACCTGTCCCATATCTCCGGACAGTTGGCGAATGTAGTCAAGTTAGGGAGTTAGGGATCTATGTCTGCAAGGACAGAACATAAACAAATCAGTGTTGAATGATAACTATATATTATAACTATGAAGCATGTAAATTGTCAGGTAGAAAGGGTGAGAAAAAGGTATAAAAAGTAGGTGTTGGAACAGATACTCCAGAATTCGATTATGGTCGGATCAACCTCTATACCAAGCTTGGAACTGCAATGTGTTCCGGCTAAAACTCGCAAGGTTGTCGTAAGTACTGTTAAGTGGATGATTAATTATTGTACACTTAATAAATCTTGACATCCGACATTCAATGTTGCAAACCTAATTATCTGAGGATTAAATTATAAGAACACGTGTAATTACACCTGCCCCTTTATAGTTACAAGCCTTTAAAACCAACAACAACAACAACAACTTGTATTTATATAGCGCCTTTAACGTAGTAAAACGTCCCAAGGCGCTGCACAGGAGTATTTTAAGACAACACATTTGACACCGATCCACATAAGGATAAATTAGGGCAGGTGACCAAGAGTTTGGTCAAACAGGTAGGTTTTAAGGAGCGTCTTAAAGGAGGAAAGAGAGGTAGCGAGGCGGAGAGGTTTAGGGAGGGAATTCCAGAGCTTGGGGCCGAGGCAACAGAAGGCACGGCCACCAATGGTTGAGCGATTATAATCAGGGATGCTCAAGAGGGCAGAATTAGAGGAGCGCAGATATCTCGGGGGGGCTGTAGGGCTGGAGGAGATTACAGTGATAGGGAGGGGAGAAGCCATGGAGGGATTTGAAAACAAGGATGAGAATTTTGAAATCGAGGCGTTGCTTAACCAGGAGCCAATGTAGGTCAGAGAGCACAGGGGTGATGGGTGAATGGGACTTGGTGCAGCAAGCGCACAATTCTTCATCCCCAACAGGCAAGCTCCCAGCGATATTATAATTAGGTTGACTGGGGAAATTCTTCTGGGATCGGGAGACTTTGGTTGGGCGGGACTGATTCACGCACAGCCCATGGTCCAGTTAACCTTACAGCCTGATCAGGAAACCTAGGCTAACATTGTTGAATCCAGAGCACTAAGTTCCTGTCCTTGTATCAGTCTTGTTAATAAACGCAGCTAGATTGGTGCGTCATCGTCCCAAACATCTTTGGGAAACCGTTTCATCTCCCTGCCCCCGTAGCAATCTTTTATCGTCCCGAGATTAATTTATTTCTGTTGACTTATTTGAAAGCTTGATTGGTGAGGCCAAGAAACTCGTGGCACAGGATTGTGTGTCTACCCACCAGAGGGCCAGTAGGTGGCGATGCTCACCAACGAGTCCCGAGACACTTGCAAGTTTTCTCAGTGTGTATTTCCAAAGCTTTGAATACAACTGCTTAGTTCCTATATGTGAAGGGTATGCTTGTGGCAACATTAACAGTACCTAAGGGTTATACAGCTGGTGAGAGGCGTCGGAATGATCCTCCAACCTTGCCTTGGCACCTTTTTTGATTAAATGTCTACATATACTCCGTTAAAAAAAACACACATACATTTTTGGTGCAGTTACAATTTTTTAATTTGGAACCATTGTTCCTGAAATATAAAAGTAAATACAGACAGCCAGCCTCCCAGCGCAGGGCCTTGCTAGATAGAAACGCGAATCAACGACAGGGCGAGGATGGTGAAGCTGGATTTCCCGATCTGTGCTCCCACCCGCGGTGAGGCTCTGCAGTGGCCAGTGGAATCACCCTGTTATTTTAACCCTTTGATTACCAGCAGGCTCAGGCATACTCCTACCTCCCTCGGCTGAGCAGCTATTGCTTGTTTTCAGTTCATGCAATGTGATGCTCAAATAAATAGAACAGTAAAAATCGGAATAGCTTCATACTCATAATATTAACACCAACCGATTCAAGTAAACACCTAAAACACAATTTTACATAAAAACTAAAAGAAAGTTAAGCATGCTCCTCTGTGTCCACCCACTTAAATGTCTCCTAGTCTTTTTTCCCCTCTGAGGGATTGTTGCACTGTCGGAGGCGACTAGTAAGGGACCAACCATAATAACAACAGAAAATGCTGGAAGCACTCAGCAGGCTAGGCAGCATCCATGGAGAGAGAAACAGAGTTAACGTTTCAGGTCTGGGACCCTTCGTCAGAACTGGAAAAGGTTAGAGATGTAACAGATTTTAAGCAGGTGCAGAGACAGGGAAAGGGGGAGGGGAGGAAGGAACTGAAGGTACATTCTGTGCTCGGGTAGGAGGCAGGAGAGATTAACTATTGCAAATGGGGATGGCAGAATCATCAACAGCCTGAAAAATGGGGGCAGGGGTTATAGTCTGAAATTGTTGAACTCAATGTTGAGTCCAGAAGGCTGTAAAGTGCCTAATCGAAAGATGAGGTGCTGTTCCTCGAGCTTACGTTGAGCTTCATTGGAACAGTGTAAGAGGCCGAGGATGGTGAGGTCAGAGTGGGAGTGGAGCGGAGAATTAAAGTGACAGGCGACCGGAAACTCGGGGTCCCCCTTACGGACTGGACGGAGGTGTTCCGCAAAGCGTTCAGTCCGCAAGGGTGACCCCGAGCTTCCGGTCGCTGATTCAGTTTGTGAGAGAGACAATATGGCTGGGGAAGTGGAGGAACTATGGAGTTCCTTCAAGGAGGGGATTCAGAATACAATAGTCCAAGGTCTACCCATACAAAGCCAAGGCACCAAGCTTCAGGACACTCCTGCCTGGTTTGGTGGGAATATCAAGCAACTCATAAAGAAGAAATACCACCTTAGGCCATAAAGCAAAATGGCAGAGAATTAAGACGATTCAATACCGAAAGGTGTGGCAGGATTGTAAAAAAGGCATGAAAACTTTTGAATTGAATATGGCAAGAGAGGTGAAGGATAATAATAAAAATGTTTTTTAGTTATATTAAGATGAAAAGGAAAGTGAGAGATGGAGCAGGGCCACTGAAAGTGGGATTGGGTGAGGGCATGACAACTGATGCTAAATAGGCTGCAAGTGGGGAGAGAGCGGGGAAGTGGAGTTGAGGCCAAGATTGGATCAGCCATGATCTCATTGAATGGTGGAGCAGGCTCGAGGGCCCGAGGGACCGACTCCTGCTCCTGTTTCTAATGTTCTTCAATGTGCTCAATACAATTCTTGCTTCAGTTTTTAACCAAGGACGAGACAGATAAGGTATTTGAGCCGGACAGGGAACGAGAGGGTGTTGCCGAGAGAGGTTGTGACACTCAGGGCTGGATTTTCATTGACCCATTGAGGTGGGTTTGGAGGCGTGTGGGGGGTTAAAATTGCGAAAACTGGCGGGCGGGCACAAGTCCGCCTCCATCCCGCCTCCACGCAATTTTCATTAAATCGTATCTGCTGGTCCCGACTCCGTCCCGCCTTTAAGAGGCGGGATAGGCTGTTAAGGCCCTTAACAAGCACTAAATTGCCTCTATAATGCCATTTTGAAAGGCCTTTGTGATTTTAACCCTTTATGCGGAGATGCCGGTGTTGGACTGGGGTGGACAAAAGTGAGAAGTCGCACAACACCAGATTATAGTCCAACAGTTTTATTTGAAATCACAAGCGCTCCAAAAGCTTGTGATTTCAAATAAAATTGTTGGACTATAACCTGGTGTTGTGCGACTTCTCACTTTTAACCCTTGTTATACGTGAAGCACGCCTGTTCTGAACCACGATTGTGAAACCTGGCGGGAGCACATTTGGATATGGATAGTTGAGGCTGGCTGGCTGGCGCATATATAGATGGATGGGGAGGAGACATATCTGAGAGTGGTGGTGTAAAAATATCTGGGCGCAGACTTAGGGCTGCTGCTTCTCATTTTGCAGGTCCTCTCACAGCAAAGGCCAGGCAGTGTTTGCAGACCTTCAATGCAGCAGCAATGATGACATCATCAGAGGTGACTTTCAGACTGAAAACACTAATTGGTTCATGGGTTCCCACATGCTGGAACTCAATTGCCCAATTAGGTGAAAATTGCATCAATCTCCCACATCCAATTGCAGTCGGGTGGATAACATGAAAAGTGGATGACACGACCCCAGCCCGCCCCAGTATCAAAATCCAGCCCTCAATGTTCCCCCTCAGGTGCGCGGCCAATCGCGAGGCCCAGCGCAGGCCGCTCACCAGCCGCTGCCGCTGGAAAAGAGGCCGGGCAGCAAATTTAAAGGGACACCGCACCCAAAAAAAATAGTTAGAGGGAAAATTGGTGACACTATTCTCGTTAGTACCAGCACGGTTGCCAAACAGCTGGGGGAGGTCGAGCGAGCGACTGGAATTGCTGTCGATCGGGCTGAGGGTTGTGGAGGGGGTGGGTGATCGGGATTGGGGAGATCACGATGGGTGGGCGGGCCGACCTGGACATCGGGCCAAGGGTCGGGGGGGGGGGGGTCGATTAGAAGGGAAGCTAGAGGTGGTCAGTAGTGGTCCATGGTTCTCACGTGGAGCACCTCTACATTTAGATAAGTATCTTTTTAAAACTTACTTTTTTTGGAGGTAGCCTACAGCCCTTTAAGAACCACTGGTTAGGCCACATGCACATCTGGTTATCCTGAGCACAGCTGGCCTGGCACCAGCTGTGTTAAGGGCAACCCAATTTTGCATAGGGGGCTTGAAACAGGCGTTAGGTCTCTTATTTATATATGCAAAGGGCCTAACGACTGTTTCAGGAGAGGGACCTGGACACCTATTTTTTGCCTATTCCAATATGACCATGGTGCACCCGATTGAATTTCTACATCTCTAACTTTTAGCATTGCAGAATTCAAGCATTAATATTTTGTTTCACAGCATGTCTGTTGTGTAGTTTCGAATGACCAACTTTCCTACAGTTGGAAGTGCTTGAGTGATTGCTTGAGGTTAGAAATGACTATTGTTAAGGTACAACAGACCTTCCCTTTTGTTCTGTCCTCCCCTCCCCCCTTTCCCTGCCCCTACACTTGCTTAAAAACCTGTTGCATCTCCAACTTTTTCCAGTTCTGACGAAGGGTCATCAACCTGAAACGTTAACTCTGTTTCTCTCTCCACAGATGCTGCCTGACCTGCTGAGTATTTCCAGCATTTTCTGATTTTATTTTATACTGTTAAGGTACATCCTGTTTGTGCATTAAAGGCCAGTGATTTTCAGTGTGCTATAGTGCACAGTCAATTCTTGCTTTTGTGGACAAGGTTTATGAATAGATTTTTCTATGAATCAACCATTTTCATTCAACATTATCTCAAAAGAGCAAATGTATCAGGTGCACTGAAATCCCGTCACATGGAACAGAGGTCATGGGTCATAGCGACCAAACCAGAATCTAAATAATAAAACTACATCAGGGAAGCTGAGCCGATGCCACATATCAAAACATAGCATTCAGTTGTACTTTGCTAATGTCGCCCCTTTCCCAACAAATATTTAAGCAATATTTATGTGGCGCAGAGCCTCTGTACTTGGTGCAATGGTTTCTGCTGAGTTACACTCAGCCAGGGTGGCAGCAGTGCTGTAGCAAATGGACAGTACGCTATGGAAGGAAAAATGCTAAACTGAGACCATTTGTTCAGCTGCCTCTGCGGCTTTCTCTCCCTTTCCTTTGCCCACCAAGTCAAATATCAGCCCCTTACCCCCCCACCCCCCCGGCACTCCTTGCCCTAACCCTGTTCCTCAGCCTTTCTCTCGGGCCCGAGTGACAAACTCACATGTCGAGGTCCGAACAGATTTTAATGCCTGAACCTGATTTCCATATTCAGGCTCCCACTCCCACCCGAACTTGGCAGAAATCACTGCCTGGGCAGCAGGCGAGAGTAGGAATTGGGGCAGCAAGAGGCCACCACCGGGGACCCGCGGGAATGGTCCCTGGCAGTCAGGTTAATGGTGAGGAGGGGGTCCAGGGGTGATTGCGATCAGATGGATGTGGGGGGCGGGGGGCGAAGCAAGGGAGCTTCATGGTTTCCTTGTAGGGCCTGGAAAAGAAATCCTGCTCCTTCTTCTCCTTCTCCTGCTCCTCCTGGCCCACAAGGAAACTTAAATTATTATTTTTTTAAAACCATACCTCCCTGGGCCTCCTCTGGCCTGCGATGCAGCTCACAGCAGGTTTGGGCTAGCAGGGAAGCCACCTCTGCTCTCCCACTCAGACCTTGGTTTAAAATAGCAGATCAAGCCCCAATTACATCATCAGAGCCCAATCTGCATATTTAAAGAGGACCCCATTAGCTTGAGGTGGGTGTCCACATCAATAAGGGGGTCGAGGGTTATGGGGAGCAGGCAGGGAAGTGGAGTTGAGGCCAAGATCAGATCAGCCATGATCTTATTGAATGGCGGAGCAGGCTCGAGGGGCCAAATGACCTACTCCTGCTCCTATTTCTTATGTTCTTATGTTCTTATGTCCCTGCCGCTTGCAATTTAAAATTGCAGTTGATCAGATTGGGGCAGGAAAGGAGTGGGTAAGTTAACCGTCCCATTTTAACTCCCACCACTCGGTTTCTGCCAGGTGGTGGGAGTTAAAATCGAGGTTGTGCCTTCTGCGAGGGACTGGCTCAGGGTTTGGTGTCACATGTCTGAAACCAGGTCAACTCAATCTGCCAACATCCATAAACTACACATGAGAGGAAATAAATGCAGTTGATTTGAACATTATGCTAAGTATTTATTGGCCATTTGTCACAATGGAGCAGGAGACTGATGGCCCTGAATTTCCACAGGGTTTTCTTTTATTCATTCTTGGGATGTGGGCATCGCTGGAAAGACCTATATTTATGCCTAGTTGCCATGGGAAGGTGGTGGTGGGCCTTCTTCTTGAACCACGGCAGGTTTGATACAAACTTCAGAGTCAACCACATTGGTGTGGGACTGGAGTCACATATAGGCCAGACCGGGTAAGGACAACAGGTTTCCTTCCCTTATGGACATTAATGAAGCAATTGGGTTTTTACAACAATCTGAGAGCTTTATGGTCACTTTTATTGACAGCAGCTTTTTATTTCCAGATGGAGTATGTCCCCAGATCCCCCTAAAATACCTCTGCCAGCCTGTGGTGAGTAGATGGCAGGGAGTCATTGGGAATGTATACGATTTTCACCGTCTGGCGGAAAGGTCACTTAGACTGATTTTGATCATCTTTGTGGTGGCGTTACAACAACAACAACAACTTGCCTTTATATAGCGCCTTTAACATAGTAAAACATCCCAAGGCGCTTCACAGGAGCGATTATCAAATACATTTGGACACAGAGCCACGTAAGGAGAGATAACGACAGATGACCAAAAGCTTGGTTAAAGAGTTAGGTTTTAAGGAGCGTCTTTAAGGAGGGGAGAGAGGTGGAGAGGATTAGGGAGGGAATTCCAGAGCCCAGGGCCCAGGCAGCTGAAGGCACGGCTGCCAATGGTGGAGTGATTAAAACTGGGGATGCACAAGAGGCCAGAATTGGAGGAGCACAGAGATCTTGACGGCTTGTATACAGATACTAATCTGTATCTCTGCTATATACAGCAATGTGAGAATGAAGTCATACCAGGAGATTGTGGTTAGCATGTTAGTATTAAACATTAGCTAGAGGCAATGAAAGCCGCAATCAAAGCACCCAAAAGGACACTGGAGACCACTATTTACAAAGGGTAACAGAGATAAACTAGGAAATGACAGGCCTATTAGTCTAATGTCAGTTGTGGAGAAGTTACTAGAATATTTTATTGGGGACAGAGTGACTGAACATTTGGACAAATGTGGGCCAGCATGGATTTGTAATGGGTAACAAACCTAGTTAAATTTTCAGGCAGTAACTAACAACAGCAACAACAACAACTTGCATTTATTATAGCGCCTTTAATGTAGTAAAACGTTCCAAGGCGCTTCACAAGAGCGTTATCAATCAAAATTTGACTTCGAGCCACAGAAGGAGATATCAAGACAGATGACCAAAAGCCTGGTCAAAGAGGTAGGTTTTAACGTGGTAGATAATGGAGTGTCAATGGATGTTATTTATATCAACTTCCAGAAGGCATTCGACAAGGTTCCACATAAGAGACTGTTTACAAAAATGAGAGTCCATGGAATGGGCCAAAAATTCGGCCCTTCCCGGGTGAGTACGCGTTCTGTACTCACCCGTAATGCTTCCCGAAGTGCTGGTTTCCTGCATGCACTGCGCATGCGCGGGAAACCGGAACTTCCGGTATGGTGAAGGGGGCGGTTCCTAGGTGAACCGCATGCGCGGTAGAGGCTGCGCACACGCAGCAAACTTTGATTTTTTTTTCAGGTTTCTACGGGAGGGTAAGTATTGAAGAAACTATGCTATTAAAAAGGAGGCGCAAGACCCGTTTTCAACAAGGTAAGTGGTTAATTAAGTATAATTTTAAATTTTTTTCAACAGGTTTATCTTTTTTAGATACTTTAAAGAAAGGTAAGTTTATTTTTATCACTTTTAAAAAGTATTTTAATTTTTTCAAAAATTTAAATTTTTATTTAAAGTGGTTAATTTATTTAACTATAGTTATTTTATAAATGTGATGGTTTTTTTTAAAATTTATTTGAAGTTTAGCTGTTCTTTTGGGGCCGATTTCAATTCACAGATTTGACAGGTCTTTCTGTCAAATCTATGAATGAAAGATGGTCTGCTGCCATTGGCTCTCCATGGCCCACGTGATCCCAGGGGACGCATCGCACTAACTGCGCCCCTGGGATACACAAGCACTGCGCGCCGGCAGTTGGGAGAGGAGCAGGAGCTGAAGTTCCCGTGGGCCCAAAACACAATGGCAGGCGCGGTAGGTAAGAGCGCGCGCGATCCTTACCCCCGCGGCAAGCCGGAGAGGCGAATTTCTGGGCCATTGACATGAGTAGGGAATTGATTAGGAGGTAGGAGACAGAGAGGAGGGATAATGGGTACATACTCAAATTGGCAGGATGTGACTAGTGGTGTCCCCCCAGGGATCTGTACTGGGGCCTCAGCTTTTCACTATATTTATAAATGACTTAGATGAAGGAATAGAGAGCCGTATATCCAAGTTTGCTGATGACATTACATTAGGTGGCACAGTAAATAGTATGGATTGGAGCAGAAAGTTGTTAAAAGACTTTGATGGATTAAGTGAGTGGGTAAAACTGTGGCAGATGGAGTTCAGTGTGGGAAAGTGTGAGGTCATCCACTTTGGACCGTAGAAAGATAGATCAGAGTATTTTCTAAATGATGAGAAGCTAAACTGTGGAGGAGAAGGGAGATTTAGGGGTCCAAGTACAGAAATCACTAAAAACTAGTGAGAAGTCGCACAACACCAGGTTATAGTCCAACAGCTTTATTTGAAATCACAAGCTTTCGGAGCGGCTGCTCCTTCGTCAGGTGAAGTGAAGAAATACAAATGGGCACAGCATATATAGACAGAGAACAATGCCTGTGCAGAGAACAATGCTAGACGACTACAGTTAATCTTTCTAACTGCCCTTTATCACACCTCGGCAGAGAAACAATCACGGCAATCAAATCCAACCAGGTCAGTCAGGAAGACATTACATCAAAGACGATAGCAAAATACAACAAAGACAATGAGGTGGGGTCACAAGGGGTCAAATGTGTCAGATGCCGCAGTCTGTATGGAAAACTAAAAACTTTAAACTTTTTACTTTTTTTGCTGGAAATCACAGCAGGTCCGGCCGCATCTGTGAACAAGCCAACGACGACTCGAGTCTGGATGACTCTACGTCAGGTGGGGTTACATGTAGCGTGACATGAACCCAAGATCCCGGTTGAGGCCGTCCTCATGGGTGCGGAACTTGGCTATCAGTTTCTGCTCGATGATTTTGTGTTGTCGTGTGTCTCGAAGGCCGCCTTGGAGAACGCTTACCCGAAGATCGGAGGCCTTGGACCCCTAAATCTCTCTGTTCCTATCATATTCTCAGATGACATAAAGATATGTGCAGGTGTAAGGACCGTAGATGAAAAAAATTAGATTTCAACTGCATCTAGATAGAATGGGAGAATGGGCCCTTGTCAAGATTAATGTAGACAAATGTAGTATGAGGCAATTGGGTCGGGGCAACTCAAAGCAAGTGTACATCATGCAGAGTAGCATGTTCAAGGCAGCTGGACGGGAGAAGTACCTGGTGGTTACAAAACATGAGTCATTGACGGTCCATGACTAGTGCCACGAGGCTATTGTGACAGTGAGTCACAGGGTGTTAGAATGTTTGCCAGGACAAATAAATGTAAAGAAAGAACCACTACCCTTCCTTTGTATAAAGCCTTGGTCAGGCCACAACTAGAATACTGTGACCAGTTTTGGTCCCTGCACATGGTGGGGACATAAAGACCCTGGAAAAGGTTCAGAGAAGGGCCACTAGATCGATACTTCGTTTAAGGGAACTCAGTTATCAGGACAGGTTTGGAGAGCTATCGCTTTTTACTTTGGAAATGCATGGACTTCAAGGAATTATGATTGATGTAATTAAAATAATGAAAGGATTAGATTTAGTCCAACTAGATAGGTTATTTGAGCTAACTAGGTTAGGGAGGGCCAGTGCACATAAACAAAGAACTGGTTTAGATGCTAGGAGGTACTTCTTTTCACAAAGAGTTATCAACCTCTGGAATAAGTGCAGATTTGTTGCAAGCGTTCAGAAGGGAGTTAGATAAGTTCCTGACAGGTAAAGATCTCTCTATATAGAAGAGTGGGTCTTTGGGGGTTGTGCCACCCAGTCATTGTTGTCTCCTGGAGCTTGGAGTCTTCGGGGGTTGGAGAGCACCTGGCCTCTCCCAGGAGATTGTGTGGGGTGGGGGGAGTAATGGGGGTGATGCTGTGCAGCAGTTGCACCATACCAGGTTGGGACAGGCACAGTTGATCAGTTGGTCTTTACTTGTTATTTTTCTCATATTTGTATGTTTGTAGCACACTTGTGAGAGATCAGATCAACATTTTAAAGCTATTTTCAGGGAGCGAACTAACATCGTACAGTCCTACTGATTCTACCAACATTCTGCCAGTGTGATAACTATACCGTTTCCCTGTTTATCAGAGCAAAAGAATTCATGTGTCGGGCATTCCCAGTCATCCATTTCAAGAATGGAGCTTAGAGCAGGAGGGGAGATAGAGAGATATAGAGATATTAGAAGGTAAAGAGAGAGAGAGAGAGAGGAGGGGAGAGAGAAGAAAGAGAGAGGGAGAGAGAAATAAGAGCAGGCAGAAGAGAGAGGGGACAAAGGGAGAAGAGGGGTAGGAGAGAAAGAAGAGAGGGAGAGAGAGAAGGAAGATGAAGGGAGAAAGAAAGAGAAGATGGACAAGAGATGGACTATTATGGATGGAAAGTTGTGAAGAGCAGGTAGACTGGCCAGATGGGAAAGTGGGAGACCTCCCGAGTGGCCCATGAATGGTGCCATAGCATTAGATTATCAGCGTTAGATTATCAGCGTCCCCCTTTTTCCTCGTGAGAGTCCAGAAGAATCCCATGCCCTGTTGGAGGGGAGCCGATCCACAACAGAAGAGCACTGCTGCACATTTTCCACCAAGTGCTTGCTGCTCATGGCGGACTCAAAGGAAGTGGAAAATTACTTCTTCTCAAGCATTAGGTCCTGTCTGAAGATAGACCCAATCCCTTGCCAAAACGTCAGTCATACTTTGTGTGCTCGCAGTCTGGTCAAATCTTCCCCACTCCTCTTCTAATACCTCCACTTGCTCCTTCTTACTATGAGTTGTGAATCATCCACTCAACTTCCTCAAACTGACTCCCTGCGGGGCATAGAATACTTCCATCCAAGTATGGGAAATATTACGCAAATGATAGAAATACATCATACCACATCATTTCTGCTATCTGACAGCAAAGGGGGTTGGAGTATAAGAGTGAGGAAGTCTTGCTACAATTGTAGAGGGCCTTGGTGAGACCACACCTGGAGTACTGTGCACAGTTTTGGTCTCCTTATCTGAGGAAGGATATACTTGCCTTAGAGGCGGTGCAACGAATGTTCACTAGATTGATTCCTGGGATGAGTGGGTTGTCCTATGAGGAGAGACTGAGTAGATTGGGCCTATACTCTCTGGAGTTTAGAAGAATGAGAGGTGATCTCATTGAAACATACAAGTTTCTGAGGGGGATTGACAAGGTAGATGCTGAGAGGTTGTTTCCCCTGGCTGGAGAGTCTAGAACTAGGGGGCATAGTCTCGGGATAAGGGGTTGGCCATTTAAGACTGAGATGAGGAGGAATTTCTTCACTCAGAGGGTTGTGAATCTTTGGAATTCTCTACCCAAAAGGGATTTGGATGCTGAGTCTTTGAGTATATTCAAGACTGAGATCGATAGATTTTTGGGCTCTAGGGGTTCAAGGGATATGGAGATGGGGCGGGAAAGTGGAGTTGAGGTCGATGATCAGCCATGATCTTATTGAATGGCGGAGCAGGCTCGAGGGGCCGTAATGCCTACTCCTGCTCCTAATTCTTATGTTCTTATGTTCTAACCATCTTCAGCCAGAAGTGCCAAGTGGATGATTCATCTCGGCCTCATCCTGAGGATCCCACCATCACAGAAGCCAGTCTTCAGCCGATTCGATTCACTCCACGTGATATCACGATATGGCTAAATGCACTGGATATCCCGGCTCTCCTGCTGAAGACTTGTGCTCCAGAACTACCCCCGGCTCTAGCCAAGCTGTTCCAGTACAGCGACAATACTGGTATCTGCCCGACAATGTGGAAAATTGCCCAGGTATGTCCTGTCCACAGAAAGCAGGACAAATCCAATCCGGCCAATTACCGCACCATCAGTCTACTCTCAATCATCAGCAAAGTGATAGAAGATGTCGTCAACAATGCTATCAAGTGGCACTTACTCACCAATAACCTGCTCACTGATGCTCAGTTTGGGTTCCTCCAAGACCACTCAGCTCCAGACCTCATTACAGCCTTGGTCCAAACATGGACAAAAAAGCTGAATTCCAGAGGTGAGGTGAGAGTGACTGCCCTCGACATCAAGGCAGCATCAGACTGCGGTTCGAATGAATTAAACCCCAGATCCCCGTTGCTCACCACATCCACATCATTCCATCCCTGTCACAGGCCATATCACAGCAGAAAGCTGAAATGAGACACACCACAAAAGAATCCAAACTGAATTAATAAATTTATCAAAAATCAGTGAACACATATTTACAACAAAAATATTAACTATTCACCCTTGTGCAATCCCTTAGTGCCTCTCGTTACTGAGCCTTTGCCTACTCTAGTGTTGGCCCAGTGGCTGCAGCAGGGCTGGTAGAAGGCTGCTGAGTGTCCGTGTGGGAGACTTCAGATGGCCTTGCAGGACGCCCTCGACCAGCTCTGGGCCTGGAAGGCCCGGCTGTAGACTGCTCCACCTCAGCATGGGCGGCAGCAGTCTGGGCTGGCTGGATGACAGGCAGCGACAAGGGCAATGGTGGAGTGGCAGTGGTGGGAGCAGGAATGCTGTCATCCTGAGAGAGGACAGCAGGTTCCTGCTCTACTGACCCACTGCCACTCCCCCGGGGCAGCACCTCACCATCCTTAGCAATCTGTTGGAGCACAGATTGCTGGCCTGCTGCAACACCGTGAAAGCCCCAGTCGATGGTGGGAGACCCAGTCACGATGGCAGCAGTCAAAGCTTGCGTGGCACCAAGCATAGACTGCATTACAGCACTAAGACGTTGCGTCGCTTCCGCCTGTGCAGCAATGGAAGCTGCCAGATCGCCCATCACACGCGGCATCAGGTCTGGGTCACCACGGTCTCTCTGGGAGTCTACCATCCTTTGTAGACTGGAAATGATGGGCTCCATGGTGTGCGTAGAGCTCTGTGCAATGTTGGAGGTGGACTCCTCCACGCTTCTTACCATTGCCGAGAGGCTCTCAGGCACCCTTGCCATTGCACCTATCATCTCCGTGTGCATGCCCATCACCCTCCCCATCGAGGTCCTCATCTGAGTCCTGTGCAGCAGAACTCGCCCTCCGAGGAGCTGGCCCCCGAGCTACCCTTTCCCCCTGGCCTTGCTGCAGCCCGCTCGTCCCCGGTGCCTCACCCTGTGCAGATCCCGCTACTATACTAGCCTCTAAAGAACGTGTAGTGCCAGTATCTGAGCTGATGCCTGCGGATAAGACATGCAGTGTGTTCTCCCTCCTCCTCTTCTCCCGCCTCGCTCTCAATGGTGCCCTTAGGGATGGGCTGCTCAGATGCTTGCTCATTATCTAACTGCAAAAAGGCACCATAGTCGGGTTAAGGTGAGGGGAGGGGGGCAGGAAGGGAGAAATGCATGCATACAGCATGATTAGCTGGAAAGTGATAACGCTTGTGGGGTGAGGGGGAAGGGGGATGTGAGAAGAAGGAGTAGGGATGAATATACCATTGTTGTCCCCAGGGGGGTCAATGTCACTGGTGGCCACGGCGCCCACCACCTGGTGCCCAATGATATGCAGCATTCTATGTTCCAGCACAGACAGTGGTTGGGTGTCGGCTTGTCCCCCGCCTGTGCGCTCCTGCTCCCTCCTGTTGTGAGTCACCTTGGCCTGCAAGAGAAAGGAAAGTGTGTGAGTGAGTGTGGAGCAATGTGTTTGGGTGATGTGCCTGCTATAGTTAAATAACTGTCATTGTGTGCAAGGTGTGAGATGTGGGTGTGAGTGTTGATAGGTGGAGATTGTTGGTGGGTGAGTGCTGGGGGTGTGGTGCTTTGGGCAGTGTGTGCAGACTGTGGTTCAGATGGTGGTATGTAACATTTGTTGAAGCATTTACTCACCCTGACCACCTGAGTGAGGTCGTTAAATTTCTTCCTGCACTGTGTGGGGGTCCTGGGGACCACAGTGCTGCCCGAGACGTGCTGTACTACCTCCCAATACATGATGCGGAAGACTTGCGGTGAGGGCCTCCTGCCACTTGCCAGGTAGAGCACCGCCCTCCGTCGCTCCACAGCGAACACCAACACCTCCAATGCTTGATCGCCAAATCTGCGGACTCTCCCTGGGGAGTGGATCTGCCATGAGTACAGCCGCTTCAGTCCTCCGGCTCCTTCTCCTTGACTTGCTTCTGCTTGCTGAGGCAGCTGAACAGCCAGCAATGCTGAGAATGAGGTTCTGCAGCATCAATGAACCTCCCCTTTAAGAACTGGAAAAAGCCTATGGCAATCATGACTTGCGATTCGACTGTACCTGATATTGGTCCACCCTTTGAGTGTAACGCCAATGAGCTTGGGCTTAAAGACTTGAATTAGGACTCCAATCATTTCTTTAAGCAGTGAGGACGAATTTTGTGTGCAGTCTATAGCATTAGCGCCTGGCGCTAATTCTCCAACTTTTCTAATTATACAGCCCATTCCTGGGTTATAATGAATTTCTAGCCCAATATCTTTCCAAACCACGTTTTCTAGATGGCTGATCAAATCTTCTGGAGAGAGATGAAAGGTTCTTCAGATGAAGAGGCTTCCACACTTACAGGCCATAGTCCAGATTGAGACAGCTAATATATTCATTATTTACTATTCTGGCACAGACTGGTAAAAAGGAACATAGGAATTTCTAGATGAAAATAAAACAAGGTCCATCTAGTTTGCCTTTTAACATCCTGGTAGTTGCACGATACAATGATCATAGGGTTGTTGATTAATCATAGCAATGGCGAAGGATTGGATGTAGAATTTATTGCAGTCATGAGTACATTCATGCCTTCATTGCTTATGAGTTATTGAGTTCTGTTTATTAGTAGGATATATTCCATATTTAGTAGCTTGACATTGTGTGGGGCGATTTTTGTGCTGCATGTTAATTGGGCGAAGCATCTGTGGCAGCTCACCTGGAGGAATCAGTGTTGGGTCTCATTGCTTTTGGTCCTGGGCCGTTAACATAACATATTCGTGGAGCTGTTGTAAGGGGTTCACGTGGCTCTGTGCTTAGCCTGGGTGCTAGTGCGGGGTTAGGCCTTGTTGCCTGTTCTGGTCTCCAGCCAGCCTGGTAGCACTAGACACACCTGTGAGTGGTTCGACCCACTCGCCCTTACGGTTCTGACACTGGACTTAGGTGCGAGAGCAGTAATGCAGGTAGACCCGGTAGAATAGTACGAAATGGAAAATCTTTATTGCATATTGTTCAAGATTACGAAATACATGTCATAAGCACAGATTAATGACAGTACAAGCTTACATACATTTATGCAACTAGGTTTAGGGAAACGAGGAGCGCACGACACATCGAAAAAGGGGACACACATTATAATTATCCTTAAAACAAAAACCCTCCCCTATTAATACCTGTCCTAATCTAGATCTGTAGGATCGAGATCCATGCTCACCACTCGTGATAACTCGGAGAATTCTAAAACGATGCTCGGATGTTTTCGCCACAGCACCTGACTATTCACGTGTTGATCAGGGGTCTCTGTACCCCACTTGTTTACTCGCTCTGCTCCGGCTAGCAGGCTGGACCGTCTGCTGTCATGAAGATCTGTGTTGACCTCGGAGTTCTGATAAAACTCAAAGAAGAGTCTTCCTGTGCCCGACACCGGTTGGTGGTAGAATTCGTGTGGTAACCTGTAAATGGTCTTTATAGTTCGGGCGCGGTCGGGGTTTACTGACCGCGGCGGCACGTGTAGTCGTCTTCTTCTTCTTCTTGTCTTGTTTCGTTTCGTCGGGCCTTCGGGTCCCTACACCGTTTACCGACCCTCGGGATGGTGCACCCGCTTACCGGCCTTCGCAGCCCAGCTCTTCACAGATCTTCGCGGCAAGCCATGAGGTTGACTCCCGGAAGATCAGCGGACCAAGAGCTCGGTGGGCAGCAAGAGCACAAGTCAAAAGTCGTCAGGGAATAAAAGGAAAAGAGTCAAGAGCCAGGAGTCCAGAGGATAAGAGAGTCAAGAGAGAGATGGACGTTTGTTCACTACAGTTATAGGGGGAAAAATTCAGTTGGTTGCGCCTCCCGTTAGCGCCTTAAGAGGGCGCTAATGGGGTGCAAAGCAGCTAGTGCCTGGGTGCAGCGATGTTTGCGCCGCTCGCGAACTTAACTAGACATTTTGCGGTGGCGCTAAACTTTATCGCTGCGATCTCCTGCGCGCGCAGATTGTGACGTCATACGAGAGTGCAACGCCCTTGTGGCGCCCCGGAGCAGAATTTCAGTGGCGCCCCCATCCTTACCGCCTGGCGCATCCAACAACCGGAAGAGTGGAACGCTAACAATCGCTGTGGGGCTGGGGGGGGGGGCGCTATTTAAAGGGGGCCTCTTCCTGTCTTTCTCTGTGGTTGACATTTTTGCACCACTCGTTCTGAGAGAGAGAGAGAGATTCGGAGAGAGAGAAAGAGAGACTTCTGCATTGAGTCAACGCTGTGTGAGGTACTTTTGGCTACTCATCCTAACTTCGCTGGTACTTTGGTTTCTGGCCTTCATAACTTTGCTTGCAAAGAGACTATGGGGGCTGCACTGAATGGGGGCGTCGTCCTGCTCCAGCTGAATCAGAGGAGACAGAGACGCAGAGAGTGGCAATGATGGCCAGACGGAGGAGGGCCAACAGGCGTCTGTACAGGAGAGCTTACCCTCCCAGTGTATATCGTGAACAGCTCTCCTACATTCATATGTCTGAGGAGCAGTGTCTGCGAAGGCTGCGCTTCAGCAAGGAGGTGGTCACTGAGCTCTGCCACCTGCTGCAGCCAGATCTGCAGCTTCAACTGAGGTCCAGGACGTCTCTGTCGGTGGCAGTGAAGGTCACAGTGGCTCTGAACTTTTATGCTACTGGCTCATTTCAATCTGCTGTTGGGGACATCGCCAATATCTCCCAGTTCGCGGTGCATTGCTGCATCAGGAAGGTCACAAATGCCCTCTTTAAAAGGAGACGAGAGTTCATCTCTTTCCCCATGACCCCAGACAAGCAGCGTGACCGCGCTTTGGGCTTTGCGAGGGTAGCGGGCTTCCCCATGGTGCAGGGTGCCATTGACTGCACGCATGTGGCTTTGCGTGCTCCGCATGAGAATGCCGAGGATTTCCGGAACAGAAAGGGGTTCCATTCCTTGAATGTTCAGTTGGTCTGTGACCACAGACAGCTGATACTCGCTGTCAATGCCCACTATCCTGGCAGCTGCCACAATGCTTTCATCCTGCGCCAGACTACTGTGGCAGAACTTTTCGAGGCACCGCATCAGCCAGTTGGTTGGCTTCTCGGGGACAAGGGGTATCCACTGAGCACCTGGCTGATGACACCGCTCCGTACGCCCAACACCCCTGCTGAGCTGCGGTACAACGAGAGCCATCAAGCTACCAGGAACATCGTGGAGCACACAATCGGCGTGCTCAAGCAACGGTTCCGCTGTCTCGACCATTCTGGAGGAGCCCTGCAGTACTCGCCTGAGCGAGTTTCCAACATCGTAGTTGTGTGCTGCATGCTGCATAACATGGCAATCCTCAGGACCCAACCAATGCCACCAGGCCTTGGAGCACCACCAGAGGAGGAGGAGGAAGAGGAGGAGGAGGAGGATGATCAGCAGCAGCACCAAGGCGTGAGGGCGGCCCACAATGGTGAAACTGCAAGGGCCGTCCGTCAGCGGCTGATAGCAAGCCGCTTCTAGGCCCCTGCTGTGGAAATGGCTTCTGCCATTGAGAACAGCATGAATGAACCCAACACGCAACCCCTAAGCCGGCCAAGGCACCAATGATTCCAAACACCAAACATGTATATTTTGAGTACCAAAACTTATTTATTTTACAAACTCTGTGTGTGTCATTTCTTCATGACAAACTCATACAAATAAACACAAAAAAACAGTCATTACCATAACTGGTTCTCACAACCTGGAGATCATGTGCAAAACACTCAACAAAAGTTTGACCACGAACCTCGGCCTTTAATAAAAAAATGACCAGCATTTTGTCACACCTCCTACATCGAGGGTGAACTCCTTCCCGTGCGCCCTTCCCCCCTTCTTACCCGACTGCTCCTCCGCAATGGGACCTCAGTGGCTGCAGCAAGGCTGGTGGAAGGCTGCTGAATGTCAGGCCCTGACAATGCAGATGCCCTTGAGGGACGGCCTCGACCAGTTCTGGGCCTGGAGGGCCCGGCTGCAGACTGCACCAACTCTGCATGGGCGGCAGCAGTCTGTCCTACAGGCGGTGGCAACTGCAGTGGAGAAGTGACAGTGGTGGCAGCAGGAATGCTGTCATCTTGAGCGAGGACAGCAACTCCCTGCTCGACCGGCACACTGGCACTCCCACGGGGCAGCACCTCAGCATCCGGAGCAATCTGCTGGAGCACAGATTGCTGGCCTGCTGCGGCGTGGTGAGAACCCCGGGGAAATGTGAACGAACCAGCGAGGATGGCAGCAGACAGTGCTCGCGTGACCTCAATCTGAGTCTGCATGAGAGCAGTCTGAGATTGAATTGCAGCACTGAGCTTCAGTGTCGCATCCGCCTGCGCTGCAGCGAAGTGCTCCACACTCCTTGCCAGTGCTTCAATGCATTCGGGCACCCTACCCACTGCAGCCATGAGCTCAGTGTGCATGCCCACCGTCTGGGTGTTCATTTCCGCGATCAGCTGCTCCTCCTCTGCGTCCAGTGCAGCAGGACTCGCTGGCATACTCTCCCTCTGGGGAGAAGGCCCCCGAGCTTCCCTACCCCCATCGCGTTGCTGCAGCCCGCTGGGTCCTGGAGCTTCACCCTCATCAGACCCTTCCCCCCTGCTCCCCTCCAGGGAAGGCGTGTTCCCAGTGTCGGCATGGGCTTCCTCTGGAGAGGGTGGCACTGATGCTCCGGCTTCCTCTTCCTCCTCGGCTGCAGCTTCACTCCCACTGGCAGCTTCAGGGCCCGTCTCCTCAGCTGGTGAATCACCATCTGAAAGCAGGGAGGTACAAGAGTGGCTTTAGCGTGAGGACAGGGTGGCAGTAAGGGAGGAATAAGTGCAACGAGTTAGTAAGTTGGATTGAAAGTGTCAAAGGCTGGTGTTGTGAGGGACAAGTGGAAGGACAGAGGACAAAAAGGTGATGACCTTACCATTGCTGTCCAGAACGGGGTCGGCGTCCCCAGTGGCGACGGGACCGATCACCCGGCTTGCCACAATCCTGTGGACGCGCTCCTCAAGATCGCTGAGGGGTTGCAGCTGAGGCCGCCCTCCACCCGTCCGTTGCTGCTGTCTCCTATTATGCGCCAGCTTGGCCTGCAAGAAAAAGGACGGCGTCTGAGTAAATATACAGCCATGGTCTTGCCTGATGTGCCTCCCATAGGTGAATAGCCCTTACTGTATACAGCCATGGTCTTGCCTGATGTGCCTCCCATAGGTGAATAGCCCTTACTGTATGCAAAGTATGGAATGTGTGTGTGTGCTTCATGAAAGGGCCATAGGTGTTGGATGAGTGTTGTTAATTGTGGTTTTAAGACCCTCTGGCCATAGAGTGAGGTTGAGATGGAGGGATGGAGAGGTATTGCAAAAAAGCCACTCACCCTGATGATCCGAGTGAGGTCGTTGAACTTTTTCCGGCATTGGACATGGGTCCTGGGCACCATGCTCCTGGAGGAGACACGCTGAGCCACCTCCCTCCACACTCTTCTGTAGTCGCGCGGCAAAGGCCTCCTGCCACTCTCTGGGTACAGTATTGCTCTTCGGCGCTCAACCGCGCCAACCAGAGCATCCAAGGCCCGCTCGGTGAAGCGCTCAGCTCGTTCTCTCACCCTTTCCATCCTTGGCTGGAAAATGGATTCACAGGTCTCTCCAGGCCGAGATTCAAGGCTGCAATGAGCAGGGTGTGGCTGGGGAGCAAGATTGCCCCCCCCCATTTAAGAACTGGCCGGCGCCAGTGTGTCTGTGTTCCCTCGCTAACTGGCAGCACCTGCGCTGCGCTCGCGCTCTGAGTTAGCGCCTCACTCCTCGGCCTTTGCGCCTTAAGACAGGTGTGCAGCGCCTGATTTAGCGCTCCAATCACCTCCCGGGGCGTTAAAAGTGAAGTTTCCAGTCAGTGGCGATAATTTGCACCCAGCGCTAATTTTGCGCCCGGACGATATTTGCGCCCCAAACAGGGCGCGACTGAATTTTTCCCCCATAGTACTGTAATTCCTTATCTCCCGCCCAATCTTAATGTTCATCTTTTGTCATGTTTTGGCGCTCAAACTTCTTGTATGGGGTGGTTCTTGTCGTTAATGTGTTTCGGTGATACTTGTAACTGTCTAAGTACCCGTTAATATTTCTCCCATTGTGGAACCGGCTAGGAGTCTCTCTGGAGGGGTTTTGGGGGCCTCCGAATTCTTGCTGTGAGTACCCGCGAACGGCTCTCTCATCGTAGAGCCGCGGGGAATTTGCGTATCAATGTCTTTGGATGGGCCCTTGATTGCCCAGTACAATAGCCCCCGTTTGTGTATGGAAAACCGATTCCAGCACTTATATTTCTTGCTTAGGTGTTAAAAATGCAAAACGATCGCGTCTTGTCTTATATCAATATGCTGAGTACTGTCCGATCTTGCTGAAATGTTTATTGAAACGCCATCTTGTCTGCCTACTGAAAAATCTGGAACCTTCTGCCACGAGGCGCGGCGGCCATTTTACAGGCTGCTTGTGTCCGTTTTGAAACATGACAGCATTTTGCTGAAATAAAACTGTTTTTACGAAACTGTATGTCTCTTTCTCATTATTTTGAAATCGCGATAATTTGCGAATTCTACACTGTAGCCGAGTCATGCTCCCCATTCGGGAGCTCACTGACCTGGAGGTGGGAAATCTGGCGGGGCAGCTGAATATGAAGAGCCTGCAGCAGCAGCATTGTAAAGGGGGGGTGAGGTGAGCTGGATTTAGCATCAGCAATACAAAGAAGTAGGGCTTTGGAGCAGTGAGCAACACGTGTGCAGAACCTAATGCAGCAAGTACACAACGGTTCAAAGCTTTAAAGGTGCAAAACACATAGGCGACGGCCACAAAGTGTCACCAGAAGCTCCGTCCAGCTTTACCTGACAGCAGTTGAGGCTCCAGCCTGTTTCTGACGGGAGCTCTGGTCACCAGGATGCAGGTCCGCCCAAACATCTGGACAGATGTCAATGCAGTGATAATTTGGCGCAACTACCTGCCAGTGGTTTTAACCACATGTGAAGTGGTAGCGATGCAAAGATCACCCCCTGCATCTTTTTATTACACATGCATATCTAGGGGAAGTAATGCCTCCCTCATTTGGGCTGCACAGCACAGCACAGGATCACTGCATCCTTGATGCCCCTCTGAAATGCCAAAACACTTATAGAAAAGAACTCTCAAAATCTCAGCTAATTTTATTAATTGTGCGCTGACATGAGGCACTGCTTCACTTCCCTGAACAAGATGAAATGATGATGGGGTTCATGTAACGAATTAGCTCCCCCTCCACAGGGCCTTGCGTGACAAGAGGGCAGCTCAGGCAATCGGCCATGGAGGGCAGCATGCCCTATTTGCAGACCTCCTGATTCTCCAGTCAATAAAATTGATAACCAGAGAATCAGGAGGGTCATGAGTAGGGCAGATGGACCTCCGTGGCCGATTGTCTAAACTGCCCTTCCACTCTGTGATAAATAGAAAAAAAGCAGTGACTTGCTTATGTATATCTCCTTCTCATGTCTCTGAGAAACATCTCTACACAAGATACTTCTGAAATGCAGGGGGTGATTTTGCCAATGGGGAGCTTTTGGAGGCGGGACTCCCACTAGTCGGGTTTCAGTCCCGCCTCCATCAACTTCTGGCCAACCCACGCTATTTTCCCTTGATTGACCTTGTTAAGCCCGCCCAGAGGGCTTAGCAGGCCAATTAAGGGAAAGCTGATTGCAGAGAACGTCAGCCTATGACGTTTCATCTGTCAAAAATTTTTGACAGATGAATTGTCATTGTTTGACAGCTCTGTGAAGCTGTCAAACACTGACATTCTCTGTAGTTTGATGAGTTCTTGAATTCAAGACCTCATCAAACCTCTTTCTTTTGCAGAAATGAGATGGTTGTTGCATTGGAGAACACAACGGCCATCTGTCATCTCTACCGCGGAGGTGCGAGACTCTCCACATACCCACCGACTGAAGCCTGCAGGAAGAAACAAAGGTAAGTACACTTTTACTAACGCTTTGCACTCACCTCAGATACTCACCTCTCCACACTTGCACCCATCACTCACCTCCGCAGCGCACTTTTGCACCCCGACCCCCGCAGACCCACTACTCGCCTCGCTGAGCTGGCGGGTTTCGGAGCCTTCGGGAAGCCCGCACTTGTGAGGGCAAAAGGGGGATAATCCTATTTTCTGCCTGTTAACTACCCGGCATGGGACAGCTATCTGCCTCCTCGGAAGATGGCACGGAGGCGGGTTGGGGGTGGGTTGAGCACCCGCCCCCAAATTCTGCCATTTTCCCGGCAGTCCCGCCTCCATACCCGCCTCCCCAGGGCTGGCAAGATCGCGCCTGCAGTCACTGCTGTCCTGTGGCCAAACACAGCATCCAATTTTCACATAGCAAGGTCCCAGAAACAGTAATGAAATGAATGAGCAGTTAATAGGGGCAATTTTGGCCTTGTCCGTCTGGCAGACGCTGGACAGGTGTACAGTTAAAATCAACTAGGAGGCTTACCCGCTGATGCTCCGCTCCCTTCCCACAGTCTTCAATTTAACCTGCTCTTCTGAGCAGGCGATAAAGGCGCCTACCGGAGACTGGCGGGGTCCTTCTTTACATAGGAAGATCGAGCTTCAGTGATATCATTAGTGCCCAAGGCACCAGGAGAACCAGGAGAACTTCCTGCTCTTCAAATAGTGCCACGGGAGTTTTTATGTCCTCATGAACGGTTAGTTGGGGTTTCGGTTTAATGTCTTGTCCCTTCTGACAATACAGAGCTCCCTCAATACCTCTGTAGACCCTAATTACTATTTTATTGTTCAACGGTTACTCCCTCTTGTACTATCCAATCAATACATTGCATTGGCTAGAGCTACAAGTGTTTACTTCAGCATAAGTTTCCACAAGCTTATTAATTTTGAAAAAGTCTTTCTCTGAATAAATGATCTGAATATGTGTGACCTTGGTCCATATCATTGGACTAAAAATAATTCACCATTTACTTAACACTACTGTGGGCCATGAAGACAACCTGCCGTCATCCCCAGTGTAACAACCTAGTTTTCAATCAGAACAGGGACAGCAGTGTGATTTTGCTAATAAAAAAAGTGAATGAATCACAGTTGGGAAGAAGAGAAGTTAACATGCATTAGAACCAAGCATATTTGACTTAAAGGTCATGGAGTTGGTGCTGACGGGAAAATGGTCGTCAGAACATTTTACACAACAGAAGTACATGTAGCCTACTTACATATTTATCTCAATATTAACCTTGACTATTAGATTGTCAGAAAGTCAGGGTTAATTCTGAGAAGTTTTCAATGATTTTGGGAGCTACAGTTTGATTGGGTTGGTTTCAATACAGTTGAGTTGTGCTCAGCTCATTTTTTTTGATTCATTAACGAAACAGGTTCTACACAGCGTTCATTAAACTAGCTTTACTACTAATAATCCAATGGCCCCATTAATACCTCTCTGTTTGTCTCCAAGTCAGACAGTGGGGTTGGGATTTTTCACTTCAGGGTTCCTGTGGCATCGCTGGCAAGGCCAGCATTTATTGCCCATCCCTAATTGCCCTTGAGAAGGTGGTGGTGAGCCGCCTTCTTGAACCGCTGCAGCCCGTGTGGTGAAGGTACTCCCACAGTGCTGTTAGGGAGGGAGTACCAGGATTTTGACCCAGCGACAATGAAGGAACGGCAACATACTTCCAAGTCAGGATGGTGTGTGACTTGGAGGGGAACTTGGAGGTGGCGGTATTCCCATGTGCCTGCTGCCCTTGTCCTTCTAGGTGGTAGAGGTTGTGGGTTTGGGAGGTGCTGCCGAAGAAGCCTTGGCGAGTTGCTGCAGTTTCCCTTGTAGATGGTACACATTGCAGCCATAGTGAATTTTTAATGTATTGGATGGGGTGCCAATCAAGCGGGCTGTTTAGTCTTGGATGGTGTCGAGCTTCTAGAGTGTTGTTGGAGCTGTACTCATCCAGGCAAGTGGAGAGTATTCCATTCCACTCCTGACTTGTGCCTTGTAGATGGTGGAAAGGCTTTGGGGAGTCAGGAGGTGAGACACTCGCCGCAGAATACCCAGCCTCTGACCTGCTCTTGTTGCCACAATATTTATGTGGCTGGTCCAGTTAAATTTCTGGTCAATGTTGACCCCCAGGATATTGATGGTGAGGGATTCGGCAATGGTAATGTCGTTGAATGTCAAGGGGCGGTGGTTAGATGCTCTCTTGTTGGAGATAGTCATTGCCTGGCATTTGTGTGGCACGAATGTTACCTGCTACTTATCAGCCCAAGCCTGAACGTCGTCCAAGTCTTGCTGCATGCGGGCATGGACTTCTTCATTATCTGAGGAGTTGCAAATGGCACTGAACACTGCACAGTCATCAGCGAATATCCCCACTTCTGACCTTATGATGGAGGGAAGGTCATTGATGAAGCAGCTGAAGATGGTTGGGCCAATTAAGTACTTTTAAAGTGTAGTCACTGTTGTAGTGTAGGAAACATGGAAAAACATTTAGTGGACAGCAAGGTGCCATAAACAACAATGAGATAATGACTAGATAATCTGTTTTAGGTGTTGGTTGAGGGATAAATGTTGGTCAGGACACCAGTAGAGCTCCCTTGCTCTTCTTCGAATAGATCCATGGGACCTTTTATGTCCACATGAGAGGGCAGACGGGACCTTGGTTTAACATATCATCAGAAAGACAGCACCTCCAACAGTGTAGCACTCTTTCAGTACTGTATTAGAGTGTCTGCCTAGATTTTGTGCTCAAGTCTCCTGAGTGGAAATTGAACCCACAACTTTTGACTCCAAGGTGAAAGTGCTACCATTGATCCACAACTGACATTCAACCAAACAAGGTGCCTTTATATCAGTGCTGGCCGCGTAACAAATAAAATAGCACAAATCCACCTAAAAGAAAAGGGGTAGCTCTGGAAGATGCAACCATGGTCTCGGGGAATGGGTAGAACCCATAATAACCAACAGAAGAAGAGTGATGTAAAGGGCAAAGAATTGTCACAAGAACGTGGACTGGGAGCGTTATAGAAAGGATCAAAAGGAAACCAAGATTATAGCAAGGAAGAATAAAAAATAAATCCTCGAATGCTATCAAGTGTAATAGAGAGTAAAAAAGTGTTAAGAGAGGAGGTAGGCCAATCTATTGCTAATTCAAATTGAGGTACATGGAATTAAAAATAGTCTCATGGTTTGAATATAAACATAGGAATAGAGAAACACAGGAACAGGAGCCAACCATTCAGGTCCTCAAGCCTGTTCCACCATTCAATGAGATCATGGCTGATCTATATCCTAAATCTATCCACCCGCCTTGGCTCCATATCTCTTAATACCCTTGGCTAGCGAAAGTCTTTCTATCTCAGATTTAAAATTATTAATTGATCTCCCACCATATTGTACCTCAATTTATGGTACTCTTATAATACGTTGAACTCTCCCAGCCCACCGAACACTCCCAGCCCACTGAACTCTCCCAGCCCATCATACACTCCGACCCCACTGAACTCTCCCAGCCCATCAAACACTCCCAGCCAATCAAACTCTCCCAGCCCATCAAACACTCCCACCCCACTGAACTCCCCCAGCCCACTGAACACTCCCAGCCCTCTGAACTCTCCCAGCCCATCAAACTCTCCCAGCCCACCGAACACTCCCAGCCCACTGAACTCCCCCAGCCCATCAAACACTCCCACCCCACTGAACTCCCCCAGCCCACTGAACACTCCCAGCCCTCTGAACACTCCCAGCCCGCTGAACACTCCCAGCCCACTGAACTCTCCCAGCCCACTGAACTCTCCCAGCCCACTGAACACTCCCAGCCCACTGAACACTCCCAGCCCACTGAACACTCCCAGCCCTCTGAACACTCCCAGCCCATCAAACACTCCCAGCCCACTGAACTCCCCCAGCCCACTGAACACTCCCAGCCTACTGAACACTCCCAGCCCACTGAACTCTCCCAGCCCACCGAACACTCCCAGCCCACTGAACTCTCCCAGCCCACTGAACACTCCCAGCCTACTGAACACTCCCAGCCCTCTGAACACTCCCAGCCCACTGAACTCCCCCAGCCCACTGAACTCTCCCAGCCCACTGAACTCTCCCAGCCCATCAAACACTCCCAGCCCACTGAACACTCCCAGCCCACTGAACTCTACCAGCCTACTATATCCCATCATCCCACTCTATCCTCCCACGCCAGTGCACCCTCCCAACCCACTCCATCCTCTCAGTACACTCTATCCTCTGAATAAATGTAATCTCTCAGTTCATTGCAGTCTCCCTGGCCCCTGTACTCTTTCACTCCTTTGCAGCTGTCTAGCACATTGTACGCTCCCAGTACATTATTCTCTAAGTCCACTGTTCTCTCTTAATTCCCTGCACTGCCAGCAACAGTACAAGGACTCTCCCCTTTGTACCTGAGTCTGCAAGGCTGCTTATCAACTTTAACAAACCAATTTTGAAGAAAAAAGGAAAAGAGCTTATTGGGGTCATAAACTGTTGATGAAAGTAAATGTAGATATAAGGAGTGTCTGTTTGAGGGGCAAAGCTCCCGTTATCTTTGTGTGTGTCACATTTCATATTGTGTACAGGGATAAATCAATCTGTAAAGTGCAGCATCATAAATTAAAAAAAAACTGTACTGAGACTGATGTCTACCGCTTCGGATCTATTGGGTGAAATAGATTCTACAAATGGAACTCTCCATAGATATAATGGCAGATCTGGTGATTAGAAAATATGTAAAGACATCTGATTTTAATCAGGTTTTAATTATCTAGGTCTAATAATAGAAGTGATAATAGAAGGATAACACCTTATCCAGGTGTTAGGTCTTGCTCCCTATTTTAAATTGCTATTATTACAAAACAGACAATTTCTATTGAAAATGCCCTTTGGCACTTGTAAAATTTCATATGTGGTAATTTGTCCTACATCGACGAAACTGCTGAGACTCAACAGGAGTGCAGACCGAGCAATTTGGCACATGGAGGCGAACACTACAAGTCAGGGTGCTCTCGATTTTCCAGTCAGTAGTATCAATAACCGGGAAGTTGTGAGCAGTGTATATATGGTCGCCTGAGGAAGAGAGTGTTTGAAGACCAGGACCTCAAACCCGGCACTAAGCTCATGGTCTACAGAGCAGCAGTGATACCCGCCCTGCTGTATGCCTCAGAGACATGGACCATGTACAGCAGGCACCTCAAAGCACTGGAGAGGTACCACCAACGCTGCCTCTGCAAGATCCTGCAAATCCATCGGCAGGATAGGCGCACCAACGTCAGTGTTCTTGCTCAGGCCAACATCCCCAGCATCGAAGCTTTGACCACGCTTGATCAGCTCCGATGGACGGGTCACATTGTCCGCATGCCCGATACGAGACTCCCAAAACAAGCACTCTACTTGGAGCTCCGGCACGGCAAGAGAGCCCCAGGTGGGCAGAGGAAACGCTTCAAGGACACCCTCAAAGCCTCCTTGAAAAAGTGTAACATCCCCACCGACACCTGGGAATCCCTGGCCCAAGACTGCACAAAGTGGAGGAGAAGCATCCGGGAAGGTGCCGAACACCTCGAGTCTCTTCGCCGGGAGCAAGCGGAAGCCAAGCGCAAACAGCGGAAGGAGCGCACGTCAACCCAAGCACCCCACCCACCCGCCCCTTCAACCACCGTCTGCCCCACCTGTGACAGAGACTGTAGGTCCCGCATTGGACTCATCAGTCACCTGCGAACTCATTTTTAATGTGGAAGCAAGTCATCCTCGGTTCCGAGGGACTGCCTAAGAAGAAGAAGAAGATATATGGTACATGCTCCAGTAACCAGGAATGAGGCCTTGCAAAATCCACCTTTCCTTTAAAAGAAAGTGTACACTGTGCGGGAGCGGGAAGAGAAGCCATTGCAGGTGAATCCCTGACTACGATTAGATAGATAAGAATGGAACCAGGCGAGTGCAGTCCCACCCAGCTGGGCTACGATGGAGAGGCACAAGAGATGGGCACAGAGGCAACAATACATTTGAGGACCTTAGAGAAGAACAGAAGGTTGGTGATTGAGCGATAGTTAGTGGAAGGATTGCTGCAGGTTTTTCTGATGAGCAAAATGATAAGACTAGTTATGAAAGGGTCTGAGGAGAGGAACCATTGACAGTCAGGTAGCATGGGACCTTCAGAGTTGGGTGTACAAGAGTTGAGTGGGATGAGGCAGGAGGTGGGTCCCAAGGAGAGGATGAGCTTGACAAGGGCAGGGGAGATGAGGGAGAAGCTGGAGCAAGAGACAGGGTTTCAAGGCTACAGTCAGTGGGAGGCTACAGAGGGTTAGGGCTTAGGGCAAGAAGAAGGGTGCAGCGGATGTAGCTGTAAAGATGGTCTTGATCTTGGTGATGAAGAAATTATGTGCTCCTTGAACTTGGTGTTTGGAGTGAGGGTGTGGGGGAAGTGAAAGGGGTTTGTGGAAATGGTTTGTCAAGAAAAAGGAACTTGGGGCTACCTTTACCCTTCAGGAGGATTCCAGAATAGTGAGTGGTCCTGACTGAGGAGAATGATGCATGGTCGTGTTGACATGGTCAAGCCAGATCTGCTGTGGCATGGCTAGGCCAGTTATGTATCAGATATGTTCGCGTTTGAACCCCTCAGACTTGTGGGAGCAAAGGTGATGGCTGTACCTGGAAGAATGACAGAGGTGGAAGCCAGGGATAGTTTTGCTTGGAGCGAGGGTATTGAAGATGAAAACGAGGGAAGAGTTAAGCAAGTCGACAGCAGCAAAGGGATTGCGACGAGTAGAGGGCCAAAAGCAAGGGATTTGGGAATTTAGAGTGAGATTGTAAAGGAACGGGGAATAGTTTTTGGCCTCAAGGGTGAATGGTGAATGTAATGGTTTTGGAGGAGGGTAAAGGAATATGGGTGGCCATGAGATAAAGAAGTAGCCAGATAATAAAGAAGTAGCCAGATATAGCCTTGTCAGAGAGTAAGACCAGGGAGGCTGTGAGAGCTGGTGAGGTTGAGGAGGTGGCTCAGATTTAGGTATGGGAATTTACACAAAGGTTTAGATTGAGTGAGGTGAGGAGTGTGGTGATCTCAGAGAAGAGGGGGGCTGGGTGAGTTGAGGTGATGATTAAAATCACCAACAAAAAGGAGTTGCTGGGTACAGAGGCTGATGGAACAGAGAAGTGAGGACATCTCAGGGAGGAAGTTGACATGGGGCTTGGTATGAGCAGTTAATGATGAGAATTCTGAATGTGAGGAATGAGGGGTGGAAGTGGGGAAATGCTCAAAAGAGGAGAAGGTATTGAAGAGTACCAGGAGAGGCCGAGATGTGACTTACTGATAAGGGCCATGATGCCATCGGAGCAGAACCAGTGGTGAAAAGAAATGTCAGGTGGGGTGGCTTCTTTATGGAGAAAGGGGCATTTCCAGCAACCACGATCCTGTTAGTGCCAGGATGTCAGTATACAATGCACAACACCAGGTTATAGTCCAACAGTTTTATTTGAAATCACAAGCTTTCGGAGCGCTGCTCCTTCCTCAGGTTCACCTGATGAAGGAGCAGCGCTCCGAAAGCTTGTGATTTCAAATAAAACTGTTGGACTATAACCTGGTGTTGTGCGACTTCTCACATTGGTCCACCCCAGTCCAACACCGGCATCTCCACATCAAGTATACAATGCGGTCATGGATGATGAGGACCTTATTCCCAAGCAAGCAAATATTTTGTAGGGAAATACAGTGAAAGATGGAAACGGCCAGTGGGTTTGAGAGGCAGTAGTGGGAGGGTGCGTGAGTCGGCAGTGTGCTGCGTAAGATGGTTGGCAAGAACAGAGGATGTTGCAGTGTTAATGCGGGTTTGCAGTGCATGGAGGTCGGTTTGGTCTCCCCAGACCCAGAGTAAAGACACCTTGGGCCAGTGAGGCTAATGGCATTCGCCGTTATTTATGTGCAAATGGTACAGTAACTTCAGGCAAGCAGCAGATGCGCACGTGAACACGCATTTACAAAGATTGCTGTCCGAGATGCGCTGCTCCACCATTAGCTTCGCATAAACAGCATCTCGCTGACCGCCTCACCATTGACATGCATTGAATGGCATGAAGTTGCTGGATTTGCTTGGTAGATACCAACTAAACTCGCCAAAGATAGTTAAGCCTTGTCATTTCAAGTCTAAGTACCCTTTTATTGATGTGATAAGTGTTAATTACTGCCAATCAACCACTCTGGCACTGAAAATGAACTATTATAAGTGTGGCGTCTCATTCCTTTAGATTTTAATTTTTGTTGGAGATTTTAAAAATGTAAAATTAAAAAAATATATATATTTATTTCTGTCTCTTTTTTCTCTCTCTGTTAATCCAATCTTTCTTTCCCTCACTTCCTGTACCTGATTTGACGTTGAATTCACCCGCTCTAATTTACACTTCCTTCTCAATCCTGAAACTGTTTATTGCACAATCCTTCAATCTGATTGGTTAAGGAGATACCCCGTTGCATGCCCTGTTTCCCTCGCTGCGCTGTCATCAGCTCACACTTTCAGCAACTTGCCACGTAAAAAATTAAAAAACCTAAATATTTACGGGCAAGTCTAACTAATGGAAGGCACCATTAGATGCCCTGCTTCAGCAAAATCTGTGGCCTTAATTTGCAGGACTGAGGTGTCTGTGGCATGCACTGAAAGCAGAGGATGATGCAAGCCTGATTCAAGGACTCACACCTTCCATTCTCATCATTATTCAATATCTTACTGTGAGCTGAACTTTGTCATTACCCCATCCCACCAGTTAGAAGTAGAGCAGATGTTGAACTTTGTTAAGGTTTCTTTGTCTTTGGCAAAGTGAGAGTGATCTGATCAAATAGCTCAGTTCATGCTCCCCGAAAGGCACGTTGATAACACGGATTCATTGCACAGATTTACACTGGTGAAAGATCCATCACAAATGGGAACTGAAATATTAAACCTGTCTGACCCAGTATTAGGTTCGAAGTGTCACTGGTTCTGTGGGGATTGTTGCTCAAGTCGTTACCTCGATGGTGATAGCACTGAGCTGGTTATTTTAGTCGACAAGACTTGATCCTCAAGGGAAATTTATTATTGCTGCAAGAAAGAAAAGACAGCTGTTTGCAGCTGAAGAGCAGCTGGTATGAAGCAAAATTATAGAGCAAGAAGTTCATAAATCAATTACATGGACAGGATGTAATCTTATTTAAGCATTTACCTATTTGTGTATGGTTCTTCATATATGTGCATCAATGCTGCTTTATCATGTTTCTATAGGTATGGGGCCGTCGTTCTAGGAATCCTAACAACAATCACTTCAAAGGAGACAATGCTAATCTGTTCTACCACCACAAACAAAATACAGATTTATGAAGCTAACAGACAGGGTCTGAATGGATGGCATTGTTTGTGTTTAATAGATTGGGGTTCTAAATGGTTGGCACTGTTTGGATTTAATGGATTGTGATTCTGAATGTTTGGCACTGTTTGTGTTTCAGTGGTTTCTGTTGGGCTATAAAAGTAACAAGCATTGTGAAAATCTAGTTCTGTAACGTCACTCACCTCTGGACCTACCCCAGCCCATTTGCTGCTGAAACCCTCGTCCATACCTTTGTCAACTCCATACTTGAATATTCCAATGCTCTCCGGGCTGGCCTTTCATCCTCAACCCTCAATAAACCTCAGCTTATTGAAAACTCTTCTGCCCATCTCATGTCTTGCACCAAGTCCCATTCATCCATCATCCCAGTCCTTGCTGTCCTATATTGGCTTCCAGTTCCCTAACATTTCAAATTTTCAAATTGTTGTGTTTAAATCACTCCCTTCTGAATCTCTGTAATCTCCTCCAGCCCCACAACCCCTTCCAAACTCTCACTCTGGCCTCTGATGCATCCCCACTCCCTCTGGCCCACCAATAGTGGCCGTGCCTTTGGTCGTCTAGGCCCCATGCTCTAGAATTCCCTCCCTAAACCCCTCTACCTTTCCACCTCTATGTGCTCTTTTAAGACTTTCCGTAAAGTCTACCTCTTTGACCAAGGTTTTAGTTACCCCTCCTAATATGGCCTTCTTTGGCTCAGCATCCACTTTTTTCAAATTACACCTTTGTGAAGTTCCTTTGGATGTTTATCTGTGTTAAAGATGTTGTTGTAAAAATTAATTCAATTTCTATTTCAAATAGACTGGTAGTACCAGCTATGACTGACGAGCACATTATGATCAGTAGGATGCTGCATCCTTTGACAGACGGGCTGCTAACAGTTTGTATTTTTTTAATTTGTTCTTGGAACATGGCTGACATTGCCAATCAGTATTTATTGTCCATCTCTAGTTGCCCTGAGGGCATTAAGTGGTTGAATTTACACTGGGTTCCTCCTGATCATCTATCAGCTATAACTTTGGTGTCAAATCCATAGAAACTCTGGAGAAACAGCGTAAACAGATTTATGCCATTTCTTTGTTGAAGTTAGGGCAGACGACCAGAAGAATCCCTGCGGAAATAAATAGCGTAAAAGTCAACCGTGTGGGCCACGAAATTCCCCGTAGTAACGCGGCCATTAAGATCGGTTTTCTTGAAAAAATGGCGGCGGCCTCGCTTCCACCCACTTCCGGTGCGGAACACGGCGGCCGCCATTTTGGAGAGGTCGGCAGCGCTGCCGTTGCCTGCGCTCGCCTCTCCAATCTAAATGTGCAGATTGGGACGGCAATCGGCGTGCAACGCCTGATTTGACGCACAACTGCGATTTTGGACATTGCCGCACGCCATAACGCCCGCTCCTAACCGCGCACGGAAGAACGTGCATGCAGCGTTGTTACAGAGACACTGCCAGCGCTTCTTAAAGGAACACACGCATCTTTCAATTTCCGTTTTTGGACTGGTTATTTTATATTTTATTGACGTAGTGGCTTGGTGCAATACATTTAAAAAGTTGTTAAAGTGTGCAGGGAGTACAGGGAGTGCTGCTGGACGCTTGCAAGGCTTTGGATGTTAAAGGCAGGCCTCTGAGAAGGCCACTTGCTCCCTGTCCTGGGGGCTCTAGTTGCAGTCCCCCTTGGGCTGCAACATCACATGGAGATGAAGCAGAGGCAGCAAAGGGGACAAGCTGCTCGCAGAGGGAGGAGGAAGAAACAGAAGAGGAAGATGCAGAAGAGGAGGAAGCGGAAGGAAGGAGGCAACCCAGACAGCCCCTTTCTGGCCGGGATATCTGGGATGGAATCATCCGCCTGCGGTACCAGTGACCACAACCCCAATTCCCCTTTCAACATTTGTTCCACACCTTACCTTCCCTCTGTTACTGACCATTACTTTGCCCTCTTGGCCACAATGCTGGCATAAAAACCACCACAAAGCAAACTTTCCAATCTAACTTTATCCATATATGCATCCAATATGACATCAAAAAGTCAACTAATCATCCTTGTGTATTCCCTTAGTGACTGTCTTGCGTGTGCCTTTGCCTATCCTACTGATGTCATGCAGTGCTACCCCAGTGGCTGCAGCATGGCTGGTGGAAGGCTGCTGACTTTCAGTGGGGGACACTGCAGATGGCCTTGCAGGACGACCTCGAGGAGCTGGTGGCTGGGAGTGTCACATCTTCTTCTTCTTCTTCACTCTCCTCGCCCTCTTCTTGGTCAACCACTGGCTGGGCAGGCTGAATTTCTTGAATGTCTGTAATGTGGAAGGTGCAGGGGTAGGGTTGTGGTGAGGGGAGGGTGGGGAAGCAAGAGCTGCATGCTTACACCATGTGCTGCTTGTACGTCAGAAGATATTGTGGGATGAGGGGGAAGTGGGATGTGAGGAGGATAAGTATGAGGATACCGGCATCTTGTATTCTTTCAGCCCCGCCGCTGGCCAAGGGCTCAGCCATGCCCCTGCCAAGAATGGCCAGCACTGTCTCCTCCAAAGGGGTGAGGTGAAGCTAGGAATGAGAGGTGTGCTTCGCGTTTGGTAGACATTGTTGGTAGGTGAGTGATTGGGGGGTGGTGGTGGTTGTGCATTGAGCAGTGTGTGAGTCTAGTGATGCAGTTTGTCGGAGACGGCTTTTGAAGATGCATTCACTGACCTTGAGGACTCATCTGAGGTCATGAAACTTCTGTGGACACTGGAGCCAGGTCGTGAGGGCAACACTGCTGACAGTGGCGGCCTCTGAGATCTGATCCCACATCCTTCTTTCTGGAGGGCCTCCTGGCCCCTGTGGGTAGAGGACCCCTCTTCCAGTGTTGACCCCCTGCACAAAGCTGGAGTGCTGTGTGCGAGACCCTGGGTGCCCCTTCCCTGGCCTGTTGAGCCATTTGTGTTCGTGCTGAAGCACTTTTGCCATTTATTATGTGCAGAAGGCAGTTCGGTTTTAAGAGCTGAACACTGCCCAGTTTGGAATGATTTAAAAACATTTTTTCAGAAGCCAGTTCACCTTTAAGGGCTCGAGACTGCTTTCTAAAATGACAGCCTTGCTTTAAGAAAATGCAGCCCCGCTCCAGGGGCGCTGCAGGGATGCAACAGTGGGCCTCCTGCTGAGCGCACAGCCTGAAGCAACACTTTCGTCACTGGGCTGTGCACTGAAATCATTCAAATCAACAGGGAGCACTAAAATAACATCCTGCCTGCGATTTTTAAACGGGCACGAGACATGGACCATGTACAGCAGGCACCTCAAACACTGGAGAGGTACCACCAACGCTGCCTCTGCAAGATCCTGCAAATCCATTGGCATGATAGGCGCACCAACGTCGGTGTTCTCGCTCAGGCCAACATCCCCAGCATCGAAGCTTTGACCATGCTCGATCAGCTCCGATGGACGGGCCACATTGTCCGCATGCCCGATACGAGACTCCCAAAATAAGCGCTCTACTCGGAGCTCCGGCACGGCAAGAGAGCCCCAGGTGGGCAGAGGAGACGCTTCAAGGACACCCTCAAAGCCTCCTTGAAAAAGTGCAACATCCCCACCGACACCTGGGAATCCCTGGCCCAAGACCGCACAAAGTGGAGGAGAAGCATCCGGGAAGGCGCCGAACACCTCGAGTCTCTTCGCCGGGAGCAAGCGGAAGCCAAGCGCAAACAGCGGAAGGAGCACACATCAACCCAAGCACCCCACCCACCCGCCCCTTCAACCACCGTCTGCCCCACCTATGACAGAGACTGTAGGTCCCGCATTGGGCTCATCAGGCACCTGAGAACTCATTTTTAGTGTGGAAGCAAGTCATCCTCGGCTCCGAGGGACTGCCTAAGAAGAAGAAGGTCCATCTTTTGATCAGTGTAATTCCACACATCACACTAACAGCATATTGTGAAGTCGCACAACACCAGGTTATAGTCCAACAGTTTTATTTAAATTTACGAGCTTTCGGAGCTGTCGCCCCTTCTTCAGGTAAAGGTACAGGTACCAGACGAAGGGGCAACAGCTCCGAAAGCTCGTAATTTTAAATAAAACTGTTGGACTATAACCTGGTGTTGTGCGACTTCTCATTTTTGTCCACCCCAGTCCAACACCGGCATCTCCGCATCATGACAGCATATTGACACAGTTTAACAACAGGAGAAATCTAAATGGTGTTTAGTAGGCTTCAGGCAATAAACAAAGTACATTGGGGCAATCTTGTGACTAACACCAAGTCCTGAAGTTTAAATTTTAAATTTTAATAACACTGCTATAAACTACAATTTTTGTAGAGCAAATGTATTGAGGACGGGCAAATAAGTATTGTAGGAAACAGGTCATGATTACAAACGCCAGAGGTCTGATTCAACTTCTACACGAGAAATCAATTTTTACATTTATCGATTGCCGGCGGATTCAGAATTGTTCCTCTTTTAATGAAACGTCCAAACTAACTAAGATCAGTTATGTGATGGGCCAATTATACAGCAGATAGAGCAAATGTTAAAACTGTAACATGGGGCTGGAGTTTGCCAATTGGCAGCTTTTGGAGGCGGGATTCCCACTTGTCGGGTTGTAGTCCCGCCTCCATCGACTTCTGGCCAACCCACGCTATCTTCCCTTCATTGACCTTGTTAAGCCCGCCCAGCGGGTTTAGCCAGCCAATTAAGGGAAAGCCAATTACAGAGAACGTCAGCGTATGACATTTCATCTGTCAAAAATTCTCTGTAGTTTGATGAGTCCTTGTATTCAAGACTCATCAAACCTCTTTCTTCAGCAGAAATTAGATGGTTGTTGCATCGGAGAATGCAACAGCGATCTGTTATCTCTGCCGGTGAGATGCGAGAGTCTCCGCATCCCCAACTCTTGAAGCCTGCAGGAAGAAACAAAGGTAAGTAAACATTTTCTATCACTTTACACTCACCTCACATACTCACCTCTCCACACTTGCGCCCATCACTCACCTCCACAGCGCACTTTTGGACTCCTCCGACCCCCGCAGACCCACTGCTCGCCTCGGTGACCCTGGCGGGGTTTCCCGACGTCGGGAAGCCCGCACCTCTGCTGGAAATATGGGGATAATCCTCTTGACTACCTGTTAACAGGCAGTTAAGTGGCTGTAATCCCCTTCCTGCCTCCAGGAGATGGGACCCGGCACGGGTCGGGGACCCGCCTCCCGGGAAGATGGCACAGAGGCGGGTTGGGAGCGGGTTCGGTACCCGTTCCCAGTTTCTGCCATTTTCCCGGCAGTCCTGCCTCCAAACCCGCCTCCCCAGGGCTGGCAAAATTCCCCCCATAGTCACAGTTTCAGGCAGGAGAAGACCGTCGATCTATCGAGCCCAGTATCCCTTTGGTGCATTTCTAATAACCCTGAATCCCATTTGTTGACAAGAACCAGTCCAGTTCCTTTTTGAAACCCATTAAGTTTTCTTGTTCCACTACAAGTGCTGGGAATCTGCTCCACAAAATTACCAACCCTTTTACTAAAAAAGTTCCTCTTGCCTTTCCTATTTTCTTTAGTTGTTCTCAATTTGTAAATGGAACCTTTCAAAATAATGTTCAAATTGCTCCCCAATTATGGAGGAGGAGTTGCTGGGGGACTCTGTTCAATAGACCATTTGAAGTGGTCTGGACAAAGAAAACCCATGACCTATAATGGAATGAGTTAAGAAGCCATTCAGAGATGCCATTATGCCTTGAACGGATAAGGCGGACAACTGGTTTAGACATTCACCGCCAGATCTGGCTGGACCACATAAAGCATTATCGGGTCCTGCTCTCGTCTGCCAAAATTGCTCACTATTCCAGGATCATTCTGGAATGCAAAGATAACCCCCAGCTTCTATTCTCTACTGCTAACCATCTTCTTAAACCCCTCTCCCCTGTCTCCTCCACCCTCACCTCCAACAACAAGTGCGAGGAGCTCATGGACTTCTTTGTCTCTAAGTTTGAGACCATCCGTTCAGCTGGCTCTGCCACTTCTCTTCCTTCCCTAGCCCACTGGGCCAAACTTCCTCTAAGGTTCCCCCCTGTCCTAGCCCTGAACTCACATCTTTCTCCAGTTTCTCTCTGATCTCCCCTCTTGACCTCTCCGCACTCATCTTGTCCATGAGACCCACTTCCTTCTCCCTCGACCCTATTCCCACTAAACTGCTGACCACCCAACTTCCTTTTCTGGCTCCCATGTTACCTGACATTGTTAACAGTTTTCTCTCTTCAGGTACTGTCCCCCTCTAACCTTCAAATCTGCCGTCATCACCCCTCTCCTCAAAAAACCAACCCTTGACCCCTCCGTCCTTGCAAACTACCGCCCCATCTCCAACCTCCCTTTCCTCTCCAAAGTCCTTGAACGTGTTGTCGCCTCCCAAATCCATGCCCATCTTTCCTTCAATTCCATGTTTGAATCCCTCCAATCAGGTTTCTGCCCTTGCCACAGTACCGAAACGGCTCTCATCAAAATCACAAATGACATCCTTTGTGACTGTGACAAAGGTAAACTATCCCTCCTCGTCCTTCTCGACCTGTCTGCAGCCTTTGACACGGTTGACCACTCCATCCTCCTCCAATGGCTGGGTGGAACTGCACTCGCCTGGTTCAATTCTTATCTATATATTGTAGCCAGAGAATCACCTGCAATGGCTTCTCTTCCCACTCCTGCATTGTTACCTCTGGTGTCCCTCAAGGATCTATCCTCGGCCCCCTCCTATTTCTCATCTACATGTTGCCCCTTGGCGAAATCATCCGAAAACACAGCAACAGTTTCCACATGTATGTTGACAACACCCAGCTCTACCTCACTACCACTTCTCTTGACCCCTCCACGGTCTCTGAATTGTCAGACTGCTTGTCCGACATACAGTTCTATTTGAGCAAAAATTTTCTCCAATTAAATATTGGGAAGACCGAAGCCATTGTTTTCGGTCCCCGCCACAAACTCTGTTCCCTAGTCACCGACTCCATCCCTCTCCCTAACATCTGTCTGAGGCTGAACCACATTGTTCACAACATTGATGTAAAATTTGACCCTGAAATGAACTTCCGACCACATATCCGCAGCATAACTAAGACCGATTATTTCCACCTCCATAACATCGCCCGTCTCCGCCCCTGCCTCAGCTCATCTGCTGCTGATACCCTCATCCATAGCCTTTGTTACCACTAGACTTGACTCTTGCAACGCACTCCTGGCTGGCCTCCCACATTCTACCCTACGTAAACTTGAGGTGATCCAAAACTCGGCTGCCCCGTGTCCTAACTCGCACCAAGTCCTGTTCACCCATCACCCCCTGTGACCACTGGCCTACATTGGCTCCCGGTTAAGCAGCACCTCGATTTCAAAATTCTCATCCTTGTTTTCAAATCCCTCCATGGCCTCGCCCCTCCCTATCTCTGTAATCTCCTCCAGCCCCACAACCCCCCTGAGATATCTGCGTTCCTCTAATTCTGCCCTCTTGAGCATCCCTGATTATAATCGCTCCACCATCGGTGGCCGTGCCTTCTGTTGCCTCGGCCCCAAGCTCTGGAATTCCCTCCCTAAACCTCTCCGCCTCTCTACCTCTTTTTCCTCCTTTAAGGCGCTTCTTAAAACCTACCCCTCTGACCAAGCTTTTGATCACCTGCCCTAATTTCTTCTTATGTGGCTCGGTGTCAAATTTGTTGTCTTATAATCACTCCTGTGAAGCACCTTGGGACATTTTACTACGTTAAAGGTGCTATATAAATACAAGTTGTTGTTGTTGTTGTTGTAAGTTGTGTGTTGGCTGCTGCTGACCCTTCACCCTCTACTGCTGACTCTTCACCCTCTCCTGCTGACTCTTCACCCTCTACTGCTGACTCTTCACCCTCTACTGCTGACTCTTCACCCTCTACTGCTGACTCTTCACCCTCTACTGCTGACTCTTCACCCTCTACTGCTGACTCTTCACCCTCTAATGCTGACTCTTCACCCTCTCCTGCTGACTCTTCACCCTCTACTGCTGACTCTTCACCCTCTACTGCCGACTGTTCACCCTCTACTGCTGACTGTTCACCCTCTACTGCTGACTCTTCACCCTCTACTGCTGACTCTTCACCCTCTACTGCTGACTCTTCACCCTCTACTGCTGACTGTTCACCCTCTACTGCTGACTGTTCACCCTCTACTGCTGACTCTTCACCCTCTCCTGCTGACTCTTCACCCTCTACTGCTGACTTTTCACCCTCTACTGCTGACTCTTCACCCTCTCCTGCTGACTCTTCACCCTCTACTGCCGACTCTTCACCCTCTACTGCTGACTCTTCACCCTCTCCTGCTGACTCTTCGCCCTCTACTGCTGACTCTTCACCCTCTCCTGCTGACTCTTCACCCTCTCCTGCTGACTCTTCACCCTCTACTGCCGACTCTTCACCCTCTACTGCCGACTGTTCACCCTCTACTGCTGACCCTTCACCCTCTACTGCCGACTCTTCACCCTCTACTGCTGACTGTTCACCCTCTACTGCTGACTCTTCACCCTCTCCTGCTGACTCTTCGCCCTCTACTGCTGACTCTTCACCCTCTACTGCTGACCCTTCACCCTCTACTGCCGACTCTTCACCCTCTACTGCTGACTGTTCACCCTCTACTGCTGACTCTTCACCCTCTCCTGCTGACTCTTCGCCCTCTACTGCTGACTCTTCACCCTCTCCTGCTGACTCTTCACCCTCTACTGCTGACTCTTCACCCTCTACTGCTGACTCTTCACCCTCTCCTGCTGACTCTTCGCCCTCTACTGCTGACTCTTCACCCTCTACTGCTGACTCTTCGCCCTCTACTGCTGACTCTTCACCCTCTACTGCTGACTCTTCACCCTCTACTGCTGACTCTTCACTTTGGAAGAAGTAGAAGGTGGAAATAACCCAACTGTGGAGAAGCCGCTCTGATATTGATTGATTAGCAACTTGGGCAGCCTTAATGCTATAATTAAATTGGAGTTGAAAAGTTTCCTGTATTTCTGCGTTTAGCTCTCCAGTTGATACCAGGCAATAAGAGTGCAGTGTTGAAATTCCACAGCCCTTCTGGCACACTTCTACCATAACTCCGGCAGGAGTGCTCTGGAATGTCTGGAAAGCAGGCTAGAACCCAGATGTGCCAGGTCCTGGCTTGAGCTGCCAGTATCCACAGGGTCTTGTAAGAGGTGGAGCCTCCATCTGGGCAACCTTCTCCCCCCCATCAAAGGGACTTTGTCGACCAGTACACCAAGTGAGAAGAGGTGTACCGTCCTCTTGAAGAGCAGAAGTGGGCTGCACTGGGGGAGGGGGCTGTGAAATGGTCCAAGCCATGACTATAGCCTGAACCCAGGAAGAACAAGGAGACTGTTGGGGGCGACACTGTTTTTTCCAGGAGGGGACACCCAGCCCTACCTTACTCTCTGTCCACTGTGCAAGCTGGGGTGCCCAAGATGTCCCCCTATTGGCGCAGGTACCGGCCAGCCCCATGCTAACAGGTGCCCTCCCCGACCCAAAGTACGTTGGAGGCATCGGCGGGCGCAATCCCAGGATGGTGGTCTGTGGAATTCCAGTGCTCATGTGCATTGTAGCCAGATTTGATGACATGTAGCTCTGTAATTAGTGGTTTCTACATCAGTAACATAAAGATGTTATTATGTGTGTTGCAGATGAGTTTATTTGATTGAAGCTTCCTTGCTCAGCTGCGTGCAGAGTAGCATCTACTGAAATAGGCCTAATTCTGTCTGTATCGTTAAACTTGACTGCAGCACAGCAGGAGCTCTGCGCGATTGCTTGACAGTCAGCTTTCTGTTTATCAGTAAACTACTTTGTTTTATCCAACTGTGCCCATTGCTCTGCCCAAAACTGGTGATGCAAAGGGTTATTTTGTGAAGCTGCAAGGATACCCATTACACATGGACTGCTGTCAGAATTAACAGCGGTCCGACCATAACACTCAACAGGGGACACGTAACAACCTCAACCATTTCAGTTGAGGGACATCTGGGACTAATTTGAAGGATCCACATGCCATCCACAGACAATTTAGTTGAGAGACATGTGGGCCTAGTTTGAGCTCTCTGTACCTCCTTGAGGGAGAATTGAATGTTTTGAATAAAGCTGCATTGCTCATCAGCTGTTACGCTCTTTGTTATTGTGCTGCAGAGACTTCATGCACTCATTAATTTCACTGAGAATGTGTGGAGGCAACAAGAAATAAGAGTTCAAGCCTTGCCCCAAGGTTGCTCAACACAGAGAGATGACTGATGCCAGTTGAGAGGCTGAATGCTAAGTCGGGCAAGGTAAATGGTATTTGGCAGGTTTGGATTATTTCACGGACTAAGCCACATTCTGCTGTTTCAGTACGGTTTGAAGCTCTTGTACTGCAGGCCATCCTACTCCTGATTGACTATACAAATATAAACCAGGAACGGCCGTAACGCTCTCTGCCCTTTTTACATGAAACACTCTATATAATTCCACTCCACTTTGGATCCTTTTTCACCCTTGCATACACTGCAGAAGAGCCCAAGCTATATTCGAAGCTCTGTAGCTGAAAGGAATCATACAACTCGACACAGCTCGTCACTGATCCATCGCTACCAGGAAACTTCTTAAACTGTTATGGAGACCCGCAAAAAAACTACATAACTAAATTATAGCACTCAACGTGTAAAGGAAAACTCAAGGAAATGCTGTGGACAGCCTCGTAATTTCTCGTGCCAGAACTTCTGAAAGCTTAGAAATCAAATTGAATGGTCACCTTGTTAGGATTTTAGGGCTCCACCAGATACTTCTGCCAAGGACCATTCCATAAGGAAGCCCTGGCAACCTACTGAAGTAAAAACTTATATACACACAAGATCTGGTAATGTAGTGTTGCCCAGGGGTCAAAAAAGAATCCTCGTTACTGTCATTTTCTTACTGGAATTGAGACAATCCCTCTCATGTTCATCTAACCTTTGGATGTCCTAAGAATATAACACACTATTAGACCATGCAATTTGGGCTGAGGTTTATTGAAAGTACCACATGGAGTAGTTGAGGCGAATAGCATAGAAGCATTTACGGGAAAGCTAGATAAGTACATGAGGGAGAAAGGAATAGAGGGATATGCTGATAGGGTGAGATGAAGAAGAGTGGGAGAAGGCTTGTGTGGAGTATAAACACCGGCCGAATGGCCTGTTTCTGTGCTGTAAATTCTATGTAAAAGAACTGTTAATCTGAATGCACTCTATTTGTGATTTAGATCATGTTAACTAAAAAAGCAGTAGGCTCTGGCCAGACACGAGTATTGTACAGTGAATGATAGGATATATAATACTAGAATTTATGGTTTCAAGTTAACGCCTGAGTTTAAATTGCAGACAGAGAAATGTCATAGCAATCACTTCAAGCATCCATCATGGAATATCACCGACAGTGATTCCTGGTCTCTCCTATAAAGTAACATGTTAGAATCTGAGGGCTCATACGATATAGGTCCTGAAGTCTTTGCTATTGGCACATAGCCTCATTGTGAGAAAGTGTGGGCCATCATTTCAGGTTCATCACAATTTACAGCAGCTAAAACATCTGGACAAACATCTGGAGGTTTCACTGCTGGTTGACGTCCGACCTCTCCTCGATCCCATGCTCGCTGACATCATCAACCTCTCCATTTCGTTATGCATTGTTTCCCCCCCCCTTCAAATCTGCTGTCATCACCCTATTGCTCAAAAAGTCTACCCTCGATTTCTTTTTCCTCTTCGGCTACTGGCCCATCAGGGGCTCCCCTTCCTCTCTGCAGTTTTCAAGCACATCATTGCCATCCAACTCATTCCATTTGAATCTGAAGCTGGTTTCCACTTACCTATGGGACATAGACTGCTCTGGTCAAAGTAACTAATGATGTCCTACCTGACTGTGACCATGACATGCTATTCATCCTCACACTCCTCAACCTTTCCATGGCTTTCGATCACTCCATTCTTCTTCTTGGTCTTCCCTTCCGACTTCACCACCATAGCACTGTTCTATCATGACTTAATTCCATTCCTAACTATCCCAACATAGTCAATACGTCTCTTACAATAGCTTTCTTGCCCCTCCCACAAGATCATCCACTGTGCCTCAAGGCTTCATCCTTGGCTCCCTTCTTGTCCTCATCTACATACTGACCCCTGGCAACATCATCTACCAATAATGGATCAGGTCCCATACGTATGCCAATGGCACATAATTTTACCTTTGTGCTGTCTAACTGCCTGTTGGACATCAAATCCTGGATGAGCCAAAACTTTGTCCAACTCAACATCAGCAAGATGGAAGCCATCCTGTCTGGATGTACCCGAAACCTTACGTCACAGAAACTGGAGGTGCTGTTTTCATCCTCTTACCTGGAAGCTTGCTGAGGCTGAACCTGATGGAGTCCTCTTCAACTCCGAGCTGACCTGAGAGCCCCACCTGTGGTCAGTTAGCAGGATCACCTGCTACCACCCCATAACACTAACAAACTCACTGCTACTGAGAGTCTCATCCATGCCTTGGTCATCTCAAGGCTTTATTTCATCTATACTGGCCTTGCTGATCTTCCAAGCACCACCCAACATCATTCCGACTCATCCACAAGTGCTATTGGCTCCTCATTCCCCAGTGCATCAACTTTAAAATTTTCCTTCTCATTTGCAAGTCTTTCAATGTTCCCGTCCCTACCGACCTCAGTAATCTTTATCAGCCCTACCTCCCTGTATTCACTCTGCGCTCCTCTGACTCTGGTCTACTGGGTCTCTTCCCCTCTTTACACAGAAACCACGTTCCTGCACTTTGAAACTCACTTCTTAAGCCCCCTGTGTCTTACCTTTTTCCGCACTTTCAAAAGCATCTGCAATCACCTACCACTGACCCTACCTTCAGTCGCCTCCTGTGACTATTCTCCAGTGCCGTGCTCAGTGGGGCATAAACTTGTCTTGGGCAGTAGCACAAAGCGAGCGATAGCAAACAGGCAGCCTGTTTTACACTCTGACGATTTTCTTTGCCATTGACTTCTATGTAAAGGAGCAGCCGATTTGCTATTGTCTGTTTTGCGCTCTCCCCCAAGTAGAATTTATACCCCAATATCTTCCAATCTCCAGTAAAGCACCTTGGGACACGTGTTATGTGAAAGGTGTTATAGAAATGTAGATTGTTGTTTTCTGTGCTTTATTTATTTTATATTTCATGTTGGTTTCCATTTTTTCTAAAATGAGAAAACCAGTGTTGTTTATTAGATTATAAAAAGTGACACAAAATAGTGCATTTTTGAAAATTTTTAGTCGAGTTTATGCTCTCCAAGTTACGTAGTGCTGTTATAGTACAGACACTGGTTTGGCACCAGTGCCTACTTTCAAGAGGTACAAGTCAGCAGCACAGAGTTATAAGAAGTAATTTCCAACTTCATGGATCATATATTGGAAACTTGGGAGCATGCCAAATTAACAGTTGGAAAATCATGCACAGAATGCACTCAAATTTGAGTCGTATAGGGTTAGTGCAACGTCAGAGAACAACTCCTGCACTGATAGCACTGGGGCTTATTTAGAATACTGACAAACAACTAATGGGATAGTTTAAAAAATTGAAACGTTTGCATCTCTAAACCAAGTTTACCTGCTCAAGGGCATCCCATCAAGGTCATAATTCTATGTACCTTCACATTGGCAACTTTGCTCCATAGTTATACCGTGGTATGTGCAACGATGTGACATGGAAACCAGATCACATAACTGCAAAAGCATCCATACAACAGGGCCATAAGGATGTGGTGTAACTTTAAATTTAATGGATGAGACATATTGCAGGGCCCACTGACCTCAGCACATAGAAACATAGAAACATAGAAAAATAGGAGCAGGAGTCGGCCTTTCGGCCCTTCGAGCCTGCTCCGCCATTCAATATGATCATGGGTGATCCTTTATCTCAATACCATATTCCCGCTCTCTCCCCATACCCCTTGATGCCTTTTGTGTCTAGAAATCTATCTATCTCCTTCTTAAATATATTCAGTGACTTGGCCTCCACAGCCTTCTGTGGTAGAGAATTCCACAGGTTCACCACCCTCTGAGTGAAGAAATTTCTCATCTCAGTCCTAAATGTCCTACCCCGTATCCTGAGACTGTGACCCCTCGTTCTAGACCCCCCAGCCAGGGGAAACATCCTCCCTGCATCCAGTCTGTCTAGTCTTGTCAGGGCTAGACAGACTGGCACCAAAATTCCAGATACCACTCCCGGCAGGTGAAGTTCCTTGCTGGGAGTACAACTTCATAAAATTTACCCTCAGTGCATCGGTTGCATGTGTTGTAAATTTATTTACCCCTTAACGTTTGTTAGTTTACAATCATAAATAATCATTCAAGGGGTGATTCTGTAACCTGGTTCCTCTAAGGAAGAATTCGGTGCACATACCAAGACATCTTGGGGAGCGCCGGCACACAGCTCATGAGTTTCAGTCTATTAGGAAAGGAAAGAACTGCATTTATATAGCGCCTTTCACATCCTCAGGACATCCGAAAGCGCTTCACAGCCAATAAATTGCTCTATAAGTGTAGTCATTGTCGTTATTGTAGGGAACACCATCACCTCCAACTGCAAGTTCCCCTCCAAGTCACACACCAGGCAGCAGGCGCATGGGAACACCACCACCCCCAAGTTCTCCTCCAAGTCACACACCATCCTGACTTAGAAGTATATCGCCGATCCTTCATCGTCGCGGGTCAAAATCCTGGAACTCCCTCCCTAACAGCACTGTGGGAGCACCTTCACCACACGGACTGCAGCAGTTCAAGAAGGCAACTCGCCACCACCTTCTCAAGGGCAATTAGGGATGGGCAATAAATGCTGGCCTCGCCAGCGACGCCCACATCCCAGGAACTAATTTTAAATAATGCCGCAGCCAATTTGCACACAGCAGAATCCCATGAACAGTGGTGAGATAAATGACCAGTGAATCTGTTTTAATGGTGTTGGTTGAGGGATAAATCCTGGCCAGGACACTGGGAGAATACCCTGCTCTTCTTCGAATAGTTGCACGCGGGAAATAGATTTCCGTCTTTACCGCCTGGACGGTCAGCTTCACCAGAGCGGCGTACAGAAAGAAAAGTCTGGCGAGTGGGGGGATCACACCTCTCTTGCAGAACCCACTGGATTTTCCTTTCGTTGAAATTTACGGGTAGATAATCGTGGACTGTGCACCCGAGATGGGCTCGCTGCGAGTGAGTGTCACGTGCCCCACCCGGAAACAGCGGGTCACCGAATCACCAGTTTAGTTCCAGCAAAGCATTGCATGCAAAAAGTGGATTACTGATTTTAATCATTTGTTCCTGATTTTTGTGAGATGTGTCCCCGATTTTGGCCTTTTGTCCCTGATTTTGGCCTTTTGGCCGTGACTTTTGCAGACTCATTGCAGGAGATTAAGAGGTATGGATGATTCAGTAGAGGAGCTGCAATTAAAAATAGTTGAGCCTGTTGGTACACAGACCCACAGATGGAAAGGTTAACAGACTCCAATCTGACTGCTCTCCACACAGTGTGGCAGCAGCTCGTTGCCAGGGTAACAACGCAACTTGCCACTTTTGCTTATTAATTAATGACAATCACTCTGATTGGTTAATGTTCTAAGTACAGGATTGCTTCGTAGCCAAGCAACACATGTCAACAGAAATAGATTGGAAAAATCAATGACGTTGGTGCATTAAAACACATGAGTCAAAAACACTTCTCAAAGAATTCAGAGTAAATTGTAAATCAGTATTTGCATTTCTCAGGAAAAAGATGCAATGTAAAAATTCCAAGATATTAAATAAAAATTTAACTTGGATAACTTTTATGCTTGTGTAACCATTATATATAGAAATGATTGTCTCTGGGATTTAAATCTGTAGCGATTGAAATACATTCGTAACCGATTGATGAGTCTGGAGTAATTCTGTGATCCACTGTTCACATGGAGCAGAATTTACAGGATAGGAGCCGCGATGTTATGGCCCGACCTCCATCCCGTCTTCTTTTCAGACACAGTGGCCCGATCTCTAGTGTGGCATCATGGAATTATCCCTTTACCGTACTCACATGATCAGCAGTCTAGATGCTCGTAAAAAAAAATGCAGCATTTGTTTTTTGCTGTCAGCTAATTTTCATTGTTTATTTTTTAACCCTCGGCATTAGTGCTACCTTAATCCCAGCCGGATTGAGCCATGCAATGATGACATTCTACAGTCCTATAGCAACAAATCCACTAACAGAAATTGCACCCCGCTGAGGATTTTGTGTTCCATTGACTGCCGCTTTCCAGTTTAATTTAATAAGATTCACATGAAAAGGTCACTGCATTGTGTGCCTGGAGCTCCCTTAGATGACAGGCAGTGGGTACAAAGGAAGTGGATCTTCTACAAAACATTCTGCGTGTGAAGTTAAATTACATTTTTTTAATTTAAATTTATTTCTTGAATTTTATTGACTACTTCCTGACTTGACGTAAAACACAGAGTGGATTTATTTTAAATACACCGCATAAACATTTGTGGTGACTTGCTGAAGTTAGGTGTTCTACACCAGGCGCTTTTCAACTTGCAGCCCGAGGGTCACACGTGTTTCGCTCCCCTCATCAACCACTCCCCCTCCACCCACCCCGCACCCCGCTGCCTCGACCATCTGCTCTTCAAGCCCAGGCCTCTGAGTTCCATTTGTGTTTATAAGAAGTCATTTTCTGATTTTGGATTCCCGGTGACTCACCAGGTGTTTTTTTTTTATTCATTCATGGGATGTCGCTGGCAATGCCAGCATTTATTGCCCATTCCTAATTGTCCTTGAGAAGGTGGTGGTTAGCTGCCTTCTTGAACCGCTGCAGTCCGTGTGGTGATGGTACTCCCACAGTGCTGTTAGGGAGGGAGTTCCAGGATTTTGACACAGCGACGATGAAGGAACGGCCGATATACTTCCAAGTCAGGATGGTGTGTGACTTGGAGGGGAACCTGGAGGTGGTGGTGTTCCCATGCGTCTGCTGCCCTTGTCCTTCTAGGTGGTAGAGGTTGCGGGTTTGGGAAGTGCTGCCGAAGAAGCCTCGGCGAGTTGCTGCAGTGCATCCTGTAGATGGTACACACTGCAGCCATGGTGCGCTGGTGGTGGAGGGAGTGAATGTTTAAGGTGGTGGATGGGGTGCCGATCAAGCGGGCTGCTTTGTCCTGGATGGTGTCGAGTTTCTTGAGTGTTGTTGGAGCTGCACTCATCCAGGCAAGTGGAGAGTATTCTGTCACACTCCTTACTTGTGCCTTGTAGATGGTGCAAAGGCTTTGGGGAGCCAGGAGGTGAGTCACTCACCGCAGAATACCCAGCCTCTGACCTGCTCTTGTAGCCACAGTATTTATGTGGCTGGTCCAATTAAGTTTCTGGTCAGTGGTGACCCCAGGCTGTTGATGGTGGGGGATTTGGAGATGCTAATCCTGTTGAATGTCAGGGGTGGTGGCTAGACTCTCTTGTTGGAGATGGTCATTGCCTGGCACTTGTGTGGCGCAAATGTTACTTGCCACTTATCAGCCCAAACCTGAATGTTGTCCAGGTCTTGCTGCATGCGGGCATGGACTGCTTCATTATCTGAGGAGTTGCGAATAGAACTTAACACTGTGCAATCATGAGTGAGCAACCCCACTTCTGACCTTATGATAGAGGGAAGGTCATAGATGAAGCAGCTGAAGATGGTTGGGCCTAGGACACTGCCCTGAGGAACTCCTGCAGCAATGTCTTGGGGCTGAGATGATTGACCTCCAACAACCACAACCATCTTCCTTTGTGCTAGGTATGACTCCATCCAGTGGCGCGTTTTCCCCCTGATTCCCACTGACTTCAGTTTTACTAGGGCTCCTTGATGCCACACTCGGTCAAATGCTGCCTTGATGTCAAGAGCAGTCACTCTCACCTCACCTCTGGAATTTAGCTTTTTTGTCCATTTTTGGACCAAGGCTGTAATGAAGTCTAGAGCTCAGTGGTCCTGGCGGAACCAAAACTGAGCATTGTTGAGCAGGTTATTGGTGAGTAAGTGCTGCTTGATAGCACTGTCGACACCTTCCATCACTTTGCTGATGATTGAGAGTAGACTGATGGGGCGGTAATTGGCCTGATTGGATTTGTCCTGCTTTTGCGGACAGGACATACCTGGGCAGTTATCCACATTGTCGGGTAGATTCCAGTGTTGTAGCTGTACTGGAACAGCTTGGCTAGCGGTGCGGCTCATTCTGGAGCACAAGTCTTCAGCACGACAGCCGGGATGTTGTCGGGGCCCATAGCCTTTGCTGTATCCAGTGCGCTCAGCCGTTTCCTGATATCACGTGGAGTGAATCGAATTGACTGAAGACTGGCTTCTGTGATGGTGGGGACCGCAGGAGTAGGCCGAGATGAATCATCTACTTGGCACTTCTAGCTGAAGATGGTTGCAAACGCTTCAGCCTTGTCTTTTACACTCACGGGGCTGGATTTTGATACTGGGGCGGGTTGGGGTCGTGTCATCCGCATTTCGTGTTATCCACCCGACTACAATTGGATGTGGGAGATTGATGGAATTTTCACTTAATTGGGCAATTGAGTTCCAGCATGTGGGAACCCATGAACCAATTAGTGATTTCAGTCTGAAAGTCGCCTCTGATGATGTCATCATTGCAGGTCAGAGACTGCCTGGTCTCAGAGATTGCCTGGCCTTTGCTGTGAGAGGACCTGGGTGCAAAATGAGCAGCATCTCAGAGAGAGAGAGAGAGAGAATTTTTTTTGCAACCAAGTCCTCCCAGGCAGTCAATGCAGCAGCATCAGAGGCGACTTTCAGACCTAATACTACTACTACCTTCATCACAATACTACTACTACCTTCATCACATCTCCGTTGTAATAGTGGACCTGCAGCTGATAGTCAGCTATCCACTTGTGCTCCCGCCAGGTTTCACTGGCGTGTTTCACTTCAGGCGTACTTCACGTCGGAAAAGGGTTAAACTAGCTAAAACGTTTCAAAATGGCATTACAGAGCCAATTTAGGGCTTGTTAAGGGCTTTAATGGCCTCTCCCGCCTCTTGGAGGCGGGACGGAGTCGGGAACCCCGCGACCGATTTTGTCAAAATTGCGTGGAGGCGGAATGGAGTCGGGATGGGGTCGGGACCCCCAAATCTGCAACTTTAACCCCCCACACGCCTCCAAACCCGACTCCACGGGTCATTGAAAATCCAGCCCACGGTGTCAGCGCATATTGGGAATCTCCAAGGAGCACTCCATGCGACCTTGCAACTGAAAGGTCGGGAAATAATGCAGAGCGCGTGCCGGAATTACCGATATGCATTCTCGGTGGGCCCGAGTCCCCACCAGTTTGACAAAATTACCCCAATACTTCTTACTCACTGGCTTGTGCTGTTTGAATCTCATGGGCCTGGAGGTTTGCAAAGGGCTGCTCTTAGCACCGTTGCCCCATTGGGGGATAAAACCTAAATCAGAACACCGAGGTCTGTTCCTGTCCGCAACTTGAGATATATTTAAACTAAAGGGAACGCGGAATCAAACTTTATAGGGCAAATTTACTGAAGATCAGCTGCTGGAATGGAACCTGAGCAGCAAGGGTTGAAGACAGGGCTGGAACACTTCGGGCTAATTCTATGCCTGCACTCCTACCTGGCGAGGCTCAGAACCACAAAAACAAAAAACTTGGGCGTCCCTGTTCTCCAAACAACCGCCTTGATGAACAGAATGCAAAATACAACAGGACCCACTTACTGTAAACACACACCACATTATTATGCAGTCCCTTAGATTGGAAGATTTGACTGACAGCTTAATACATTGAGGCTTCAAGTGATGCCTGATGCGGTTTGAGTGCAGCTGCGCCTGAGCCAACAGCAGTATCTATTTTTACAACTTGTCCAACTCCAACTGGATTCATTGGTGAACTATCCAGACTGACAATACCAAGGAGAGAAAGAAAGAAAAGAAAAACAGAGAAAAATGTCCTCCAAGCTTCAGATCCTATCACTGAAGTTAAAGTTTGCATTTGTAAAGATCCCAGTCACTACGTGTATTCCTGCATTATAAATCATTTCATGAATATTTTTATAAATGTTCATTTTAAGCTCAATTTAATTTTTATTAAAGGGAAACTTATTTAACTATAATTTATGCACATCAGGCACATCACAGCCTGTGATCAGGGAAGCTTTTCAATTTTTAGTGTGGACTTTTCCCAGAAGCAGATATTACAGAGGAGTTCTCAGTGAGCATAAATTAAGAAACAAACGCTCAAAAAAATGCAATAAGCCCGCAGAAAAATGATTTTGTTTCCTGCTGCACCTGAAAATCTCGTCATAATTTGAAGAGAACATTTAAGCAAATGCAATTGCAGGAACTGGGCGTATAAGGCTCTGTAACTTTGGGGTGTGGGGGGTGGGGGGGGTCATTTTGTGGGCAGAGATGTGCTCGGGTGGAGGGATCAATAGATGACTGTAAAAGATGGTGGAGAATTGGCGCATTGTACTGACGCGCAGAACTCACCTAGGCCCCAAAATCCCATGATCTTTTAGGCTGTGTATTTGACTTCCATCCTGATTGCGCGTGTCTCTGGGCACAAATAAACAGGAAATTCCAGGTCCCCTTGTCTTGCAGGTAAAGTAAAAGTTTGCCAGAGGTGCTGTTTTTCAGATGACACATTAAACTGTTCAGGCAGATGTAAAAGATCCCGTGAGACCATTTGAAGAAGAGCAGGAGGCTCTTGCAAAGTCTTGGATAAGGTTCCTCCCCTAACCAAAAAAACAAATCACTTGGTCATTCATCTCATGTTCTGTTTGTGGGACCTTGCTACACTCACATTGGGCACAGGGTTTGCCAACAGTAACTGCACTTAAAAACTAATTTGTTGGTTCTGAAGCACTCTGGGATGGCCTTGGGACGTGATAAGGTGCCACCCTCACAAGCCATTCCTCTTTTCCTTTCTGTAGATGACTATTCTGCAAGCAATTATGGTGTGTTTTCATTTGGAATGGCATTCATGAGCTGAGTCAAACCTTGCTCCTTTTCCCGACACAACTTAACAAATGCCTTGTAACGGTTGCCTTACAATCTTGTAAGGGGTGCTGTAATATTGGTCAGTGAACAGCAATCAATCATATTGGCAATGGCAGAATGGGCATATAATTGGCAAATGAATTTCAACATAGATAAGTGCGAGGATTACATTTTGGTAAGAAAAATAAGGAGGTCACATATTACTTGGAAAATGAAAATCTAAATGGGGCAGAGGAACAAAGGGATCTCGGAGTACAAATACACAAATCACTAAATGTTGAGACACAGGTTAGCAAGGCCATAACAAAAGCAAATCAAGCACTAGGGTTTATTTCTAGAAGGATAGAATTGAAAAGTAGTTAAGTTATCCTAAACCTGTATCGAACCTTGGTTAGACCACACTTGGAGTACTGTGTACAGTTTTGGTCGCCATATTATAAAAAGGATATAGAGGTACTGGAGAGGGTGTAAAAAAGATTTGCGAGGATGATACTAGAACTGCGAGGTTATACCTATGAGGAAAGGATGAACAGTCTGAGGGGTGACCTAATTGAGGTCTTTAAAATTGTGAAAGGTTTTGATAGAGTGGATACAGAGAGATTGTTTCCACTTGTGGGGAAGAGCAAAACCAGAGGACATCAATATAAGATAGTCACCAAGAAATCCAATAGGGAATTCAGAAGAAACTTCTTTACCCAAAGAGTGGTGAGAATGTGGAACATAGAAACATAGAAGATAGGAGCAGGAGTAGGCCATTTGGCCCCTCGAGCCTGCTCTGCCATTTAATGAGATCATGGCTGATCATCCAAATTCAGTACCCTGTCCCTGCTTTCTCCCCATATCCCTTGATCCCTTTAGCCTTAAGAAATATATCTAACTCCTTCTTGAATATATTTAATGAATTGGCCTCAACTGCCTTGTGTGGTAGAGAATTCCACAGGTTCACCACTCTCTGGGTGAAGAAATTCCTCCTCATCTCAGTCCTAAATGGCTTACCCCTTATCCTTAGACTGTGACCCCTGGTTCTGGACTCACCCGCCATCGGGAACATCCTTCCTGCATCTAGTCTGTCTAGTCCTGTTAGAATTTTATAGGTTTCAATGAGATCCCCTCTCATTCTTCTAAACTCTAGCGAGTATAAGCCTAATCGACCCAATCTCTCTTCATACGTCATCCCTGCCATCCCAGGTATCAGTCTGGTGAATCTTCGCTGCACTCCCTCCATGGCAAGAACAACCTTCCTCAGATAAGGCGACCAAAACTGCACACAATACTCAAGGTGTGGTCTCACCAAGGCCCTGTACAACTGCAGCAAGACATCCTTGCTCCTGTACTCGAACCCTCTCGCTATGAAGGCCAACCTACCATTTGCCTTCTTAACCGCCTGCTGCACCTGCATGCTTACCTTCAGTGACTGGTGCACAAGGACACCCAGGTCTCGTTGCACCTCCCCTTTTCCTAATCTATTGTCGTTCAGATAATAATCTGCCTTCCTGTTTCTGCCACCAAAGTGGATAACCTCACATTTATCCACATTATACTGCATTTGCCCACTCACCCAACCTGTCCAAATCATACTGGAGTTTCTCTGCATCCTCCTCACAGCACACTCGCCCACCCAGCTATGTGTCGTCTACCACAGGGAGTATTTGAGGCGAATAGTATAGATGCATTAAAGCTAGATAAGCACATGAAGGAGAAGAAAATAGAGGGTTATGCTGCTAGAGTTAGATAAGGAAGGATGGGAGGAAACTCAAGTAAAGCATAAACGCCGGCATGGACTGGTTGGGCCGAATGGCCTGTTTCTGTGCTGTATATCCTATGTAATCCTATGTAATCACGCATGCACAATGTTATTGCTGCATTGTCCTCATGTTTTGCCTCCAGGTTTTCTTTCCACCCCTCCCTCATGGACACACTTCTCCATGTGTGAGCCCAGATCGGGGATCCTAGATTATCTACTGCTGGGTACATGGTGTAGAGGCGTCAATCAGGTGGCTGGTAACAGAAATTGGGCAGCGAGTTTTATGCCACTGGAACCCCATCCACATTACAGCCTGGCTTCCTTTTAAGAGGGTGGAGATAATAGAGTAGGAAACTCACACCTCAAACAGGCAGCTGATCCCTTTAAATACTCATTTTGGAGCCTGTGACATTTCCCACCATCTTGGTGTGCGAAATGTAACTTCCAGCTCTGTGAAGTGGGCAATCAGGGTTGTTATGTGGCATTAAGTGTAGAGAAAGTCATGGAAAGGACACGATTAAGTACAAGTGTTTCAGTCCTTCCCTAAAAGTTTTTACTTCTTTGTACCGATTGTTGTAAATGATTTATTTCTTACCCCCAGCAACATTACTGGCATAAATGGGTTTCCCAAAGGGAATCCCCCTATCTGATTTGGAAGGAAAGAAGGATCTTCAAAGGGATGCCAGCCAGGTCATTCTGCATGGGAGGTGCTCGGCACCAATCCATTGACACACACACACACACATCTGTGGACAGAGGCTATCACACCTCGCTTTTTACCCCAGTGCAGTACTGAGGGAGCTCTGCACTGCCGGAGGCGCAGTCTTTGGAGATGAGGTGCTAAACCGAGGCCCCATCTGCTCTCTCAAGTGGACATAAGAAGAAGAGCAGCGGAGTTCTCCCTGCTGTCCGGCCCAATATCTATCACTCAATCAACATCATTAAAACAGATGACCTGGTCATTAGCTCATTGCTGTTTGTGGGAGCTTGCTGTGCGCAAATTGGCTGCCGCGTTTCCTACATTACAGCAGTGACTACACTTGAAAAGTACCTAATTAGCTGTAAAGCGCTTTGGGATGTCATAAGGCCATGGAAGGCGCTATAGAAATGCAAGTTCTTTCTTTTTCTTCGACGGTTGATTAGTGAAAATTCCTGGTAAATGGTGCTGTTTTAGACAGCTAGGTTCCGGCGTTACCCCTGTGCACACTCAAGAAACCCTAAGGCCTGGTTCTTGCTAACCTATGTAAATGCTTGTGTTCCTATAGGGAGAGAATACACTTCACATCAGGCAATAGAAACTATTTCACTGATTAATTCAGCAGTTGATTCAGAGACTATTATACACTGTAATAAAAACAGAAAATGCTGGAAATACTCAGCAGGTCAGGCAGCATCTGTGGAGAGAGAAACAGAGTTAATGTTTCAGGTCAATGACCCTGCGTCAGAACCGGGAGGGGTTCTGGATGACCCAGTTCTGACGAAGGGTCATCGACCTGAAACGTTAACTCTGTTTCTCTCTCCACAGATTCTGCCTGACCTGCTGAGTATTTCCAGCATTTTCTGTTTTTATTTCAGATTTCCAGCATCCGCAGTATTTTGCTTTTGTACTATATTATACACTGTGACGGGTTCTGCATGTGTCAGACACCCAGCTGACCAAAGTAACAAATTGGCCCGAGTACGGTCATGGAATAATCCGCCAGAGTAACAATCTCTATCGCCGCATACAGATGCACTAATTAGCTAACAGCTGCTTTTTCTCGTTTGACACAGTTTAGCTCTTTTTCCCTCCAGAAACTATTTGATTTGGGACTGAGATTATTGATTCAATTTTGAACTGGGCATTATCTCCAGGAACAAGTCAACATGTTTAATAAACTCAAACTGCTGCTGAAGTCAAATTTGCAATTCTGATGCTGCAAACCACTCTCTGCAATAATCCAGACATACAGAAACATTTGCCTCCTTCCTTTTCCTCCTCCTCTTCTGCTTCTTCCTTTTCCTCTTCCTCCTCTTCTCCTCTTCCTCCTGCTCCTGAGCTGGTGCCCATATCCCTGGTGGCAAGGGCTGTGCCCTCATGATGGCCAGGCAGTTAAGGATACAGCAGACCACAATGAATCGGGACACATGCTCCGGTGAATAGTGTAGGGCTCCTCCAGAGCGGTCCAGGCAGTGGAACCATTGCTTCAGCACCCCAATTGTCTGCTCTATGATGTTTCGTGTGGCAGCCTGGCTCTCGTTATATGATTGCTGGCCACGGGTGGTGGGTGCGGAGGGGAGTCCTCAGCCAGGTGTGGAGCAGTTATCCCTTGTCACTGAGCAGCCATCCCCGGGTTTGACGTGCTGCCTGGAATATTCCTGGCACACCGGTCTGGCGCAGGATGAAGGCATCCATCATGACTGCCGCCAGGATAGCGGGCATTCACCATCATGATGTGCTGGGCATGGTCGCACACCAACTGCACATTCAGTGAGTGGTAGCCTTTGCGGTTGTGGTACATCTCAGTCGATGGCGCCCTGCACCAATGGGAAGCCCGATATCCTGGCAAAGCCATGTCCGCGCTCCTCCTGCTTCTCTCCGTTTAGAGAGAAGACAATGAAGTCCCCTCTCCTAGTGTACAGAGACTCTGTGACCTCTCGGATGCAGCAATGGATGACGAACTGCGAGATGTTAGTTGTGTTGCTTGTTCTAGCCCGGAAGGATCTGCTGGCAAAAAGATTCAGGGCCACATTCACCTTGAGGGCCACTGGCAGCACCGTCCTCGCCCTGCTCTGTGGCTCCAGGTTGCAGGAGGTGACAGAGTTCTGTGACCACCTCCTTGGTGAAGCGAAGCAAACGAACACATTGCTCCTGGCTTAGGTGCAGGGAGGAGAAGTGCTCCCTGAAGACCCTAGATGAGCAAGGCCTCCTGCTGAGAGCCCTCCTCCTCCTCCCTCTGCGAGCAGCTTGTCCCCTTTGCTGCCTCTGCTCCATCGCCATGTCATGCTGCAGCGCGAGGGGGACTGCAACTAAAGCCCCCAGGACTGGGAGCAAGTGGTGTACTCAGAGGCCTGTCTTTAAGAGCCAACACCTCGCAAACCTCCCTGCACTCCCTGCACTCTTTAACAACTTTTTAAATGTTTCATTAAGCCACTACTCAAATAAACTGTACAGGAACCAGTACAAAAGCAAAGAGCAACTTATGTGTGTCCCTCTAGTAGCGCTGGTGTGAGGTCCGTTGTGCAGCTGAACGTACCTTCAGGTTTGTGTACTCGGAGAGGGTGTTCAGAGGAGCGGCAATGTCCGAATTAGCAGGTTGTGCATCAAATCTGCGTTATACGCTGATTGAGACTGCAATGTGCCTCATTTGCATTCTTCCGCTGCACTAGCGACCTGCCCAAAATGGCGGCCGCCTCGGCCCACGCCGGAAGTTGCCAGAAGCGAGGCGGCCGCCATTTTTCTGCTGAAACTGGGCATAAAATGCCGGTGCTGAGAGGGGCAATTTCGCGGCCACTTTGTTTTAAAACCTAAGACTTAATCAAAACTCAATCCCAAAATCTTTTCCATGAAGGAAAAAAAATGATCAAAATCTCAGAACATGGCAGTCACCTGGACTCAGTCATGAACGCGCACAGTCACAAAGCCCACGACAGACCGCCGCGTATAACATAGGTTGGCATTTTAGGGAACTAGCGAGGGATTGCTGCATTGTCCAACGTGCTGCCTTTCAGGTGGGTATTAAAGATTCCCGTGGCACTACTCAAAGTTAAGGAGGGAGTTCTGGTGTTCTGGTCAATGTTCCAATCAAAAACAGATTACCTGGTCATTTATTTGCTGTTTGTGGGACCTTGTTGTATGCAAGTTGGCTGCTGTGTTTACCCATATAACAGTGAGAAGTCGCACAACACCAGGTTATAGTCCAACAGCTTTATTTGAAATCACAAGCTTTCGGAGCGGCTGCTCCTTCGTCAGGTGAAGTGAAGAAACGTATGAACGTATGCGACAACGTATGAACGGACACCGCGCAACAATCGCCAGGCAGGATTGTTACCTCCCAGTCGGGGAACACTTCAGCAGTCAAGGACATTCAGCTTCCGATCTTCGGGTATGCGTTTTCCAAGTCGGCCTTCGAGACACACGACAACGCAAAATCATCGAGCAGAAACTGATAGCCAAGTTTAGCACCCATGAGGACGACCTCAACCGGGATCTTGGGTTCATGTCACGCTACATGACGTAGAGTCATCCAGACTCGAGTCGTCGTTGGCTTGTTCACAGATGTGATTTCCAGTAAAAAAAGTAAAAAGTTTAAAGTTTATGGTTTTCCATACAGACTGCAGCATCTGACACATTAGACCCCTTGTGACCCCACCTCATTGTCTTAGTTGTATTTTGCTATGTCTTTGATATAATGTCTTCCTGACTGACCTGATTGTTTCTCTGCCGAGGTGTGATAAAAGGCAGTCAGAAAGATTAACTGTAGTCGTCTGACATTGTTCTCTGCACAGGCATTGTTCTCTGTCTATATATGCTTTGCCGATTCGTATTCCTTCACTTCACCTGACGAAGGGGCAGCAGCTCCGAAAGCTTGTGATTTCAAATAAAACTGTTGGACTATAACCTGGTGTTGTGCGACTTCTCACATTTGTCCACCCCAGTCCAACACCGGCATCTCCACATCATACCCATATAACAACAGTGATTGCACCTCAGAGGTAACCCATTGGTTGTAAAGTGCGGTGGAACATCCTGAGCTTTATAAATGCAAATTCATTCTTTTGTTTCGCTCAGTGAGGGTCCTTGCTGGAAAGCCACCTCACGGATTCTCCCAAGTAAGCAATGATACAGTCAGTCCTATCATTTGCGTATTTCATTATTTGCGTGATTTTGTTCGTTCTGATGAATTAGAATTGAACTGGATTCCACTGTTCAAACACACAGCACAATATAAAAACAGAAAATGCTGGAAATACTCAGCAGGTCAGGCAGCATCTGCGGAGAGAGAGACACAGAGTTAACGTTTCAGTCAGAGCTGGAAAAAGTTAGAGATATAACAGATTTTAACAGGGTAAAAGAGACAAACGGCATAATATATACTGGCTGCGATTTGCTTCTGGTGAAATACTCCACAGAAGTACTGCAGGTCAGTCAAGAAACGGCAGTACAAAGACTGGTCAGCAGGTGTCACCACAGAGCAGATTTAACATACTTGCCTCAGAAATATACAGGAAATATAAGACCAAAGACAAACAAGAAAAACTACAGAATTTATATAAGTTTTGCATCTGTATTCACACTGACAAATGTGCTTGTCAGACACAAAGCTTGTTGATTGGCTCAGATTTCATATACGCTAAAAAGTAACCAATCCCCCCAAAAATACTGAACCAGTTATTTCACTATGTTTCCAGGTTTCCTATTCATAAAAATGAACCAATCGCTTCCCTGAAAAAATGTCTTTCAGCGGCCGTGCTCTTTCGCAAACCCCAAGCCGTCCCTCCACCTGCGGCCCCAGGCTTGCCTTCTGCTCCATTGTTGGGGTCGCTGTCTTTTGGCTGGGCTGTCCCTCCCGAAATGTGTAAGCTCTTTTTTTGCCGATATATATATATCTTCAGTCTTGGGGTGTCAGCATTTATTGCCCAACCCTAGTTGTCCTGAGAAGGTGTTAGTGGGCTGGGATAGATACTGTTCTCTGCAGCCCCGACCGAGAGTTCCGAAGGTTGTGTTGCCTGCCCCGGTGCCAGGGTTAAAGACATCTCCTCGCTGGAGAAGAACTTGGAGTGGGAGGGGGAGGATCCAGTTGTCGTGGTCCATGTAGGAACCAACGACATAGGTAGAATTGGAATGAGCTTCTGCTGAGGGAGTTTGAGGAGCGAGCGTCCAAATTAAAGAGCAGAACCTCAAAGGTAATAATCTCTGGATTGTTACCTGAGCCACGCGCAAATTGGCATAGGGGCAAACAGATTAGAGGATTAAATGTGTGGCTCAAAGAGTGGTGTGGGAGGAAGGGGTTTCAGTTCATGGGGCACTGGCACCAGTACTGGCGAAAGAGGGAGCTGTTCCATTGGGATGGGCTCCACTTAAACCGGGCTGGAACCAGTGTCATGGCGAACCGAATAATTAGGGCAGTAGACAAGGCTTTAAACTAATGAAGGGGTGGTGGTGGGAGGATTCAGGAAAGAGCAAATTTAAAAGCAGCGAGAGAAATGTCAAGGTTCAAGTGCAGTGCAGAGTTTGGGGTAAAAATAAGCAGAGTGGGTCAAGGAGGACAGAGAGAGTAACAAAGGTAATAAGGCATCAGTGACTAAGGTGACATCAGGGAAAAATAGAAATAAGTCAAAGCTAAAGGCATTGGCCCAGAAATTAGACTTCGATGGTTGCCGCGGGGGTAAGGATCCGGTGCGATCTTACCTACCGCGCCTGCCTTTATGTTTCGGGCCCACACGAACTTCTGGTCCTGGGCCTCTCCCTGGTGCCGGCACGCAGTGTGTGCGTGTCCCAGAGGCGCAGTTAGTTCGATGCGACCTCTGGGATCACGTGGGCCATGGAGAGCCAATGGCAGCACACCATCTTTCATTCATAGTTTTGACAGGAAGAGCTGTCAAAAATATGAATACAACTTGCCCCCAAAAGAACAGCTAAACCTCAAATAAATTTAAAAAAACCCATCACATTAATAAAATAACTATAGTTAAATAAATTAACCACTTTAAACAAAAATTTAAATTTTTGAAAAAATGTAAATTCTTTTTAAAAGTTATAAAAATAAACTTACCTTTCTTTAAAGTCTCTAAAAAAGATAAACCTGTTGAAAAAAATGTAAAATAATACTTAATTAACTACTTACCTTGTTAAAAGGGGGTCTTACGCCTCCTTTTTTCATGTGTAAAATCTTCAATACTTACCTTCGCGTTCAAACCTGAAAAAAAACCTAAGTGTGCTGCGTGCGCACAGCCTGTAGTGCGCACGCGGTTCACTTAGGAACCGCCCCCTTCGCAATATCGGAAGTGCCGGTTTCCCGCGCATGCGCAGTGCATGCAGGAAACCGGCACTTCGGGACCGAATATGGGTGAGTACACAGTGCGTACTCTCCCGTATTCAGCCGAATTTCTGGGCCATTATATCTGAACGCGCGAAGCATTCGCAACAAAATAGATGAATTAATAGCGCAGATAGAAATGAACAGGTTTGATCTAATAGCCATTACGGAGACGTGGTTGCAAAGTGGCCAAGGTTGGGAACTAAATATTCCAGGATATTTAACTTTTAGAAACGATAGGCAAAATGGAAAAGGAGGAGGGGTAGCCCTGATAATAAAGGATGGGATAAAGACAGTTGAGAGAAAGGATCTTAGCTCTGATAATCAAGAAGTAGAATCAGTTTGGGTGGAGCTAAGAAACAGCAAGGGGCAGAAAACATTGGTGGGAGTTGTTTATAGGCCCCCAAACAGTAGTTGTAATGTAGGGCAGAGTATAAATCAGGAAATTAGAGGCACATTTAACAAGGGTAATACAATGATCATGGGGGACTTTAATTTACATATAGACTGGGCAAACCAAATTTGCAGTAATAGTGTGGAGGACGAATTCATGGAATGTATGCAAGCTAGTTTTCTAGATCAGTATGTTGAGGAACCAACTAGGGAACAGGCTATTTTAGATCTAGTATTGTGCAACGAGAAAGGGTCAATTAATAACCTTGTAATAAAGGGGCCTTTAGGGAAGAGTGACCATGATATGATAGAATTTTATATTGAATTTGAAAGTGATTTCGTTAAATCCGAAACTAGGGTCTTAAATCTAAACAAAGCAAACTACGTAGGTATGAGGGGAGAGTTAGCTAAGGTAGATTGGGAAACTACATTAAAAAGTATGATGGTAGACAAGCAATGGCTAGCATTTAAAAAATTAATGCATAATTGGCAACAAATATACATTCCTTTAAGGCACAAAAACCCCACAGGAAAAGTGGTCCAACCATGGCTAACAAGAGAAGTTAAAGATAGTATTAGATCAATGGAAGAGGCTGAGGATTGGGAGGATTTTAGAATTCAGCAAAGGAGGACCAAGAAATTGATAAAGAAAGGGAAAATAGAATATGAGAGTAAACTAGCAAGAGACATAGAAACAGACTGTAAAAGCTTCTATAGGTATGTAAAAAGGAAAAGATTAGCGAAAGTAAATGTGGGTCCCTTACAGGCTGAGACAGAAGAAGTTATAATGGGGAATAAGGAAATGGCAGAGAAATTAAACAAATACAGTTTGTGTCTGTCTTCACGGAAGAAGACGCAAAAAACTTTCCGGAAATAGTGGAGAACCAAGGCTCTAGTGAGAATGAGGAACTGAAAGAAATTAGTATTAGTAAAAGAATAGTACTGGAGAAATTAATGGGACTGAAAGCCGATAAATCCCCTGGACCTGATGGCCTACATCCTCGGGTTTTGAAAGAGGTGGCTATAGAGATAGTGGATGCATTGGTTGTCATTTTCCAAAATTCCATAGATTCTAGAACAGTTCCTGCGGATTGGAAGGTAGCAAATGTAACCCCACTATTTAAGAAAGGAGGGACAGAGAAAATGGGAAACTACAGACCAGTTAGCCTGACATCAGTAGTAGGGAAAATGCTAGAATCTATTATTAAGGACATGGTAACAGGGCACTTAGAAAATAATAATAGGATTGGGTAGAGTCAACACGGATTTATGAAAGGGAAATCGTGTTTGACAAATCTGTTAGAGTTTTTTGAGGTTGTAACTAGCGGAATAGATAAAGGGGAACCAGTGGATGTGGTGTATTTGGATTTTCAGAAGGCATTCGATAAGGTGCCACACAAAAGGTTATTAAACAAAATTAGGGCTCATGGGATTGGGGGTAATATACTAGCATGGATTGAGGATTGGTTAAGAGACAGAAAACAGAGAGTAGGAATAAACAGGCCATTTTCGGGTTGGCAGGCTGTAACTAGTGGGGTACCGCAAGGATCAGTGCTTGGGCCTCAGCTATTCACAATCTATAGTAATGATTTGGTTGAGGGGACCAAATGTAATATATCCAAGTTTGCTGATGATACAAAGCTGGGTGGGAATGTAAGTTGTGAGGAGGATGCAAGGAGGCTTCAAGGGGATATAGACAGGCTAAGTGAGTGGGCAAGAACATGGCAAATGGAATATAATGTGGAGAAATGTGAAGTTATCCACTTTGGTAGGAATGATAGAAAAGCAGTGTATTTTTTAAATGGTGAGAGATTGGGAAATGATGGTGTTCAGAGGGACCTGGGTGCACTTGTACACAAATCACTGAAAGTTAACATGCAGGTACAGTAAGCAATTAGCAAAGCAAATGGTATGTTGGCCTTTATTACAAGAGGATTTGAGTATAAGAGTAAAGACATCTTACTGCAACTTGATTGAATTTTTTGAGGAGGTAACAAGGAGGGTAGATGAGGGTAGTGTATTTGATGTAGTGTATATGGACTTTAGCAAGGCTTTTGATAAGGTTCCACATGGCTGACTGGTCACGAAGTTAAAAGCCCATGGGATCCAGGGCAAAGTGTCAAGTTGGATTCAAAACTGGCTCGGAGACAGGAAGCAGAGGGAAATGGTTGATGGGTGTTTTTGTGACTGGAAGGCTGTTTCCAGTGGGATTCCGCAGTGCTCAGTACTAGGTCCCTTGCTTTTTGTGGTATATATCAACGATCTTGACTTGAATATAGGGGGTATGATTAAGAAGTTTGCAGATGATACTAAAATCGGCTGTGTGGTTGATACTGAAGAAGGAAGCTGTAGACTGCAGGAAGATATCAATAAATTGGTCAGCTGGGCAGAACAGTGGCAAATGGAATTCAATCCAGAGAAATGTGAGGTAATGCATTTGGGGAGGGCTAACAAGGAAAGGGAATACACATTAAATGGTAGGACACTGAGTAGTGTAGAGGAACAAAAGAACCTTGGAGTGCATGTCCACAGATCCCTGAAGGTAGCAGGCCAGGTAGATAAGGTGGTTAAGAAGGCATACGGAATGCTTGCCTTTATTAGCCGTGGCATAGAATACAAGAGCAGGGGGGTTATGCTTGAATTGTATAAAACATTAGTTAGGCCTCAGCTAGCGTGCTGCGTGCAGTTCTGGTCACCACATTACAGGAAAGATGTGATTGCACTAGAGAGGGTACAGAGGAGATTTACAAGGATGTTGTCGGGAGTAGAGAATCCTAGCTATGAGGAAAGACTGGATAGACTAGGTCTGTTTTCCTTGGAACAGAGGAGGCTGAGGGGAGACCTTATTGAGGTATATAAAATTATGAGGGGCATAGATAAAGTGGATAGAAAGGATCTATTTCCCTTAGTAGAGGGGTCAAAAACCAGGGGGCACAGATTTAAAATAATTGCAGGAAGGTTTAGAGGGGATTTGAGGGGAAATTTCTTCACCCAGAGGGTTGTGGGGGTCTGGAACTCACTGCCTGAAAGGGTGGTAGAGGCAGAACCCTAACCACATTTAAAAAGTACTTGGATGTGCACTTGGGATGCTGTAACCTGCAGGGCTACGGACCAAGAGCTGGGAAGTGGGATTAGGCTGGATAGCTCTTTGTTGGCCGGCACGGACACGATGGGTCGAAATGGCCTCCTTCCGTGCTGTAACTTTCTATGATTCTATGATTCTAATTATACAGGGCCGTAGTGAGACCACACCTGGAGTATTGTGTACAGTTTTGGTTTCCTTAGCTAAGGAAGGATATACTTGCCACAGAGGGAGTGCAACGAAGGTTCACCAGACTGGTTCCTGGGATGGGGGGATTGTCCTGTGAGGAGAGATTGAGTAGACTCGGCCTATATTCCCTGGAGATTAGAAGAATGAGAGGTGATCTCATTGAAACATATAAAATTCTTACAGGGCTGGACACGGTGGCATAGTGGTTAGCACTGGTGCCTCACAGCGCCAGAGACCCGGGTTCGAATCTGCCTCGGGTGACTGTCTGTGTGGAGTTTGCACATTCTCCCTGTGTCTGCGTGGGTTTCCTCCGGGTGCTCCGGTTTCCTCCCACAGTCCAAAAATGTGCGGGTTAGGTTGATTTGGCTATGATAAATTGACCCTTAGTGTTAGGGCGGGATTAAATATGTGGGGTTACGGGGATAGGATAGAATAGGAAGGGATATGTTAGGGTGAATTAAATGCGTGGGGTTACGGGGATAGGGTGGGATATGTGTCGGTGCAGGCTCGATGGGGATTCTGTGTGAGAAAGCAGGGACAGGGTACTGGATTTGGATGATCAGCCATGATCGTATTGAATGGTGGAGCAGGCTCGACGGGCCGAATGGCCTACTCCTGCTCCTAGTTTCTATGTTTCTATGTTTGACAGGGTAGATGCAGGGAGGATGTTTCCCCTGGCTGGGGAGTCTAGAACCAAGGGTCATAGTCTCAGAATAAGGGGCTGGCCATTTAGGACTGAGATGAGGAGAAATTTCTTCACTCAGAGGGTGGTGAATCTTTGGAATTCTCTTCCCCAGAGGACTGTGGAGGCTCAGTCTTTGAGTATATTCAAGACAGAGATCAATCAATTTTTGGATATTAAAGGAATCAAGGGATATGGGGATAGTGCAGGAAAGTGGAGATGAGGTAGAAGATCAGCCATGATCTTATTGAATGGCGGAGCAGGCTCGAGGGGCCGAATGGCCGACTCCTGCTCCTATTTCTTATGTTCTTAGTGGGCTCCCTTGTTGGACAGCTGTTAGCATCTGATACAACGGAATAGATTGCTCGGACACTTCAGAGGGCGGTTAAGTGAGGACAGCAGGTTTCCTTCCCTGCAGGACATTAGTGAACCAGTTTGGTTTTTATGAGAATCCGAGAGCTGCATGATCATTTTTACTGATACCAGCTTTTTATTTGAACAATAAAACGACTGATAGCTAATCGGCAGCCTATTTGACATCTCTTCCAATTCTCATTTCCATTGACCTTAATGGAAATAAAAATGGGAAGAGCTGTAAAACGAGCTATCAATTTGCCATCTCCTGTTTTACACTATCGCACAAAGTCAAAATGACCCTCTTTGAGTTTAATGTTTAGATTTACTCTGTCCTAATTATTTTTTGTAAAACATATCTCAGTCTATCTTGTTAAAATTGAATGGTCCACTTGAAGCCATCAGAAAGAGACAAGTAAGCCAGAGAGGAATTTCATTGATGGAAAGCCATGAACTGCCATATAAAGATTAATATTCAGGCATCCTTTTGCCAGTCCAGTTCATGTCACAGTTTAGTGCAGCAAATGCAACTGTTATATTTCTATCTTCTGAGGAGGGATGGCTAGTTAAACTGGTAACAACAGTAAATCTACAGTATGTCACTACTTCTGTTCACTTACTATTCACTAATTAACAAATCTGGCAATTTATAGCCTAAGCCAGTGAAATATTTATTCTGAAGTTAAGGAAGCTGACGTGGGGACAAGTGATATTGCCAGTAGCCGCAATATAGCAACGAGGGTTTTCTGTTCGATCCCTGGGCAGGCTACAAATTACCGAGCTATTGGTCAGGTAAAGGCAGACTCTGGGTCATAGGGAGTGGGCTTTTGCCTACAGGAATGTTCTGAGTCTCTCGACCCAACAAAGGAGTATCAGGATCAAACGATCCACAAACGTAACAGTCTCAATTGAAGCTGTGAAAATAGATGTTGATCAAAGTCAAGGAACCAGTTCCAGAAAACAACAGACAAATTCCACCAGTTCTGACTGAAACATAGATAAGCCATCGAAAGGTTTGGAAGCCACACCATGGAGGAGAAGGGACTGGGTGAAGAAGATATTTGATAGGCTGTGGGGGGAGATTTTGATTGACAAACTACTGGACATAACGTCAGTGCAGTTCAAGCCTCACTCTCTGTTGCCTTTTTCTCACTGGTTGGTTCTGAAGTACATTTTCACTGTCTCTATCACTCTCTGTCTCACTCTTCCCCTTATCTTTTCCTCTTTCTCTCTCTTTCTCCATGTAGTATAGGCAATAATTAAAGATGGGACTGCCTAACTTTTCCAACAGATCCGTTATCAATCAGGGAATAGATACAAGTCATAACTTGATAAGTTGGGGCTAGAAAAGTGATGTTTCCGTGGGGACCTTCTATAATATACTTAACAGCATCGAGAAAACAAAGCTAAAAGGCAACTTTCAGATGTGCTAGAGCAACAGGGCAAGAGGGCACAGGGTCAGGAGTGTGAAGGGCAAATTTAAGATCGGTATCAGGAGGTATTTCCAGGAGCTAGAAACTGTGGAAGAGCAGAGAGATTTAGGGGTCCATGTACAGCGATCACTAAAAACTAGTCGACAGGTACAAAAAATAATTAAAAAAGCAAATGGACTGTTAGCCTTTATCTCAAGGGAGCTGGAATAGAAAGGGAAGTCATGTTATCGTTGCATAAACCTCCGGTTAGACCACATCTGGAGTAACTGCATTCAGTTCTGAGCACCACACCTCAGGGAGGATGTATTGGCCTTGGGAGGGGGGCAGCGCAGATTCACCAGAATGACACCGGGGCTAAAAAGGGTTACATTTTCAGGTCAGGTCTTGTGTTCCCTTGAATATGGAAGATTAACGGGTGATCTAATTGAGGTGCTTAAGATGATTAAAAGATTTGATAGGGTAGAGAGAGAGAGAAACTATTTCCTGTGGTGGGTCCAAAACAAGGGGGCATAACCTTAAAATTAGAGCCAGGCCATTGAGGGGTGATGTCAGGAAGCACTTCTTCCCACAAAGGGTAGTGGGAGTCTGGAACTCTCTCCTCCAAAAAGCCAATTGAAAATTTCTAAATTGAGATTGATAGATTTTTGTTGGGTAAGGGTATTAAGGGATATGGAACCAAGGCGGGCAAATGGAGTTAAGATACAGATCACCCATGATCTAATTCAATGGCAGAACAGACTCGAGGGGCTGAGTGGCCTCCTCCTGTTCCTATGCCCCATGTTCCTATTTCTTTTCCAAGGTGATTAACAGCAGGAAGTATGGCTGAAGGCTGTAAAGTGAATTTATTTAAGAAACAAAGAGGTGCAATGGGAAAGTGATAAGGTTGATATCGCGGAAGGGTGAGATCAAATGGCCCGAAAGTCTTTCTTCATCCAAGGATCTTAGAAAAAGTTACCTTGGGTGGTCGATTTGAGTTAGGCTTTGATCTGTTATAAACAAGGTACAGCCATTTGTGTTGTTGTTTGCTTGTAATAAATGAGTTGCTTACTGCTACATGCCAGCCACCTGCAATTTATGACAACATCCGCATTTAGATCAATTGCCTGTTTTATCAGCATTTGTGTTTCAAAATCAGCGCGGAGCCAGCCCATTGAATCTCCAGGTCATTGGTGCATGGGGCTTGTGCGGGAAAATCCAACAATTAAAGGCAATACAACACCATCATATAATTTTTTTGAACCTTCAGAATACTTTTGCATAAATGGTCGGATGGAGGAAACTGACATGGAAAGGTTACTGCGCCAGACGGTGTGAGGGAGATGGATTAACGGCAGTAGGTTCTGTTATTCAGTCAGAGTCCAGCTTCAGGGGTTGTGGCATTGCAACTGTATATGTTGGTGCCACTCTCGGGCTGTCTAGTTCAATAAATTCTCAGTCAACCTGTTCAGAGGACACAAATGTTGGATCGTGATAAATGGATGTTTGGCTTACTACAGCACCGGTACAGGGGTCCCTCGGGAAGATTTGCTTGGATCTGCTCCGACAGCGACAGCGACAGGGAGAGGAGGCGCACAGCTGCAGAATGCTGGCTCCAGCGACGTTATTTAAAGGCATCCGTATTAATCACTCGCAGGTTAGTTTCAGTGGTCTCTGTGGTTGAGCTTGCACGAGTAATTTCAAGGTTCTTTTTTATCAGCAGTGTTCTGGCAAGTGCAAAGTGGCTCCATTCATTGTTCAAAGATTCAAACTGCTACACTTGGTTACATTAATGGGGGCTGTACTGGTGCCACCTCGCCCTGCAGGATCTACGGTGGAGGGAGCGTAGGCAGCGAGAAATACGGGAACATGTGCGCAGCGGGATGAGGAGAGACATCAGGGCTCTCACCAGGATGACTTTAACCCCAGATCCCTTTTGCTCACCACATGCCCATCGTACCATCCCTGTGTCATGCCCTATCACAGCGTCCTCCTGGGCACAAAGGTGAAACAAGAGAGACCACAAAATATTTCAAACTCCATTAATACATTTTTGCAAAAACGTATCACACACATCACATTCATTCTAATAACTAATGACCCATGTGCCTGCCATAGTTGAATAGCTGTCATTGTGTGCAAGGTGTGAGATGTGGGTGTGAGTGTTGGTAGGTAGAGATTGTTGGTGGGTGAGCGCTGGGGGTCTGGTGCTTTGGGCAGTGTGTGAAGCTTGTGGTACAGATGGTGGTATGTAGCGCTTGTTGAAGCATTCAATCACCCTGACCACCCGACTGAGGTGGATCTGCCATGAGCACACCTGCTTCAGTCCTTCGGCTCCTCCTCCTTGTCGTGCTTCTCCTTGCTGAGGCAGCTGCACAGCCGGCAATGCTGAGAATGAGGTGCTGCAGGATCAATGAACCTCCCCTTTAAGTACTGGGAAAAGCCTGTGGCAATGATGAGTTACGATTAGACTGCACCCGATATTGGTCCACCCTTTGAGTGTAACGCCACTGAGCCAGGCCTTTAAGACTTGATTTAGCGCCCCAATCATTTCTTTGAGCAGTGAGAATGAATTTTGTGTGCAGTCTAAAGCATTAGCGCCTGGCGCTAATTCTCAAACTTTTCTAAAGATACCGCCCATTCCTGGGCTATAATGAATTTCTAGCCCATTGACTTTACTTGACACAAGACCATCATTATAAAGAAAGATCTTGAGACTAGACAGCAGTGTGATTAAATGTCTCACCATATTCAGTCACTCATCTTTCCTTATACTTCATCCCTAGAGTATTATCATAAATGGTGGTGGTCAATTAAACAACTAATGGGAGGAGGAGGCTCCATGAATATCCCCATCCTTATTGATGGTGAAGCACAGCAGTTAAGTGCAAAAGACAAGACTGAAGCATTTGCAACCATCTTCAGCCAGAAGTACCGAGTAGATGATCCATCTTGGCATCCTCCTGAGGTCCCCACCATCACAGAAGCCAGTCTTCAGCCAATTCGATTCACTCCACTTGATATCAAGAAACGACTGAGTGCACTGGAGATACAGCAAAGGCTATGGGCCCCGACAACATTCCGGCTGTCGTGCTGAAGAATTGTGCTCCAGAACTAACCGCGCCTCTAGGCGAGCTGTTCTAGTACAGCTACAACACTGGCAGCTACACAACAAAGTGGAAAACTGCCCAGGTATGTCCTGTCCACAAAAAGCAGGGCAAATCCAATCTGGCCAATTACCACCCCATCAGCCTACTCTCAATCATCAGCAAGGTGATGGAAGGTGTCATCGACAGTGCTATTAAGTGGCACTTACTTACCAATAACCTACTCACTAATGCTCAGTTTTGGTTCTGCCCAGACCACTCAGCTCCAGAGCTCATTACAGCCTTGGACAAAGGAGCTGAATTCCAGAGGTGAGGTGAGAGTGACTGCCCTTGATATCAAGGCAGCATTTGACCGAGTGTGGCATCAAGGAGCCCTAGTAAAACTGAAGTCAATGGGAATCAGGGGGAAAACCGGCTGAAGTCATACCTAGCACAAAGGAAGATGGTTGTGGTTGTTGGAGGCCAATCATCTCAGCCCCAGGACATTGCTGTTGGAGTTCCTCAGGGCAGTGTCCTAGGCCCAACCATCTTCAGCTGCTTCATCAATAACCATCCCTCCATCATAAGGTCAGAAGTGGGGTTGTTCGCTGATGATTGCACAGTGTTGAGTTCCATTCGCAACTCCTCAGATAATGAAGCAGTCTGTGCCCGCATGTAGCAATAACTGGACAACGTTCGAGCATGGGTTGATAAGTGGCATGTAACATTTGTGCCACACAAGTGCCAGGCAATGACCATCTCCAACAAGGGAGAGTCTAGCCATCGCCCCTTGACATTCAACGGGATTACCATCACCGAATCCCCCACCATCAAAATCCTGGGGATCACCATTGACCAGAAATTTAACTGGACCAGGCACATAAATACTGTGGCTACAAGAGGAGGTCAGAGGCTGGGTATTCTGCGGCGAGTGACTCACCTCCTGACTCCCCAAAGCCTTTCCACTATCTGCAAGGCACAAAGCAGGAGTGTGATTATTTTTTATTTGTTTATGGGGATGTGGGCGTCGCTGGCAAGGCCAGTATTTATTGCCCATCCCTAATTGCCTTTGAGAAGGTGGTAGGTAATAAGCCGCCTCTTGAACCGCTGCAGTCCTTGTGGTGAAGGTTTTCCCACAGTGCTGTTAGGGAGGGAATTCCCCCTGCACGGTGGGGAAGTCCGCTATCCTGGCAAAGCCACATGCACGCTCCGCCTGCTTCTCTCTGGTCAGAGAGACGGCAATGAAGTCCCCTCTCCTGGCATAAAGATCTTCTGTCTCCTCTGTTATGCAGCAGTGGACAGCAAACTGCAAAATGTTACAAATGTTGCCTGCTTCAGCCTGAAAGGTTCCCGCGTGAAGAAATTCAGGGCCACAATCACCTTCACAAACACTGGCAGCGCTGTCCTTGCCCTGGAGTGAGGCTGCAGGTCTGGTTGCAAGACGTGGCAGAGTTCTGTGACCACCTCCTTTGTAAATCGCAGACACCTCAGACACTGCTCCGGGCTCAGGTTATGATAAGAGATTTGCTATTAGAAGAGCCTTGGTTAGTAATAGCACTTCTCCCTCTCCTGACCAGAATCCTTGAATTCAAAAGATGACAATGAAAATGGCAGCGCTGGCATCAAATCAGCGTTGCACATTGATTGACGTAATGATCTGCCTTACCATACCGCTCACGCACGCCCCCAACGGCCGCCCTACTGCTCTGACCAAGATGGCTTCCGGCGCAGCCCGCATCAGAAGTGTGCGTGCGCTGCCCGGGCACCATTTTGGCCCCAATTCGGCACTCATAGCGCCCAAACAACTGGCGCTACACAACCGAATTTCTAGGTCACCCTCTTTTACCTTGATAGTCTTTGACCGTGATTGTCTCTCTGCCGAGGTGTGGTAAAGGGCAGTTAGAAAGATTAACTGTAGTCGTCTGGCATTGTTCTCTGCACAGGCATTGTTCTCTGTCTATATATGCTGTGCCCATTTGTATTTCTTCACTTCACCTGACGAAGGAGCAGCGCTCCGAAAGCTTGTGATTTCAAATAAAGCTGTTGGACTATAACCTGGTGTTGTGCGACTTCTCTCTTTTAGATGAGACATTAAACTAAGGCTCTGTTTGCTCTCTCAGGTAGACATAAAAGATCCAATCGCACTATTTGAAGAAGTACAGTGGAATTCTCCCTGTGTTGTGGGTAATATTTATCCCTCCACCAACAACTGTTTGTGGGAACGTGCTGTGTGCAAATTGAATCCCGTGAACAACATGCCTTCCCCAATAAAAGACTATCAAGGCAAAATTCAGGGCTTCTATATAAATGAGTTGGAAGTCCTAGTCAAACTGAAAGGGCTCAAAACAAATAAATCCCCAGGGTTAGTTGTTACTTATCCCAGAGTTTTGAGAGAGACCAGCGAGGAGGTAGGACAAGGGTCACCGGTTCAAATTAGTAAAAGCCAAATTTAGGACTGATATTATGGGGCTGTTCTTCACACACTTGGGATGGACATCTGGGCAGAGTAGTGGAGAGAAAAACCCTGGAATTATTTAAGAAACAACTAGATGTGATTGGGGGAATCTAGGGTTGTTCTAGATGGATGAATTACCTTCCCTGCAAGTATCTTTTGAACTTAGCGAGGTAATGCTCTCACCTCTACTTTCCAATCTTTTTTGCCTCTTTTTATTTCATTGATGTTATTGTAGCCACTGTTCCTCTGAACTCTCTGGCTGCTGCGAAACTGTAAATTTGCTGCCCTGCAGATTCTTTCTCACTGCATCGAAATAGAGACTCATTGCACTGACTCATTCTTTCCCAGGCACACCTTACCTCCCTCCTACAATTTCTCAGCCTTTGAATACCTGTTATCTCCCTCCTTGGTTCCTCAGTGAAAGTATGGAGGAGATTTTCGTAGGCGAGATAAAGGGGGCAGAAACCTCCAACCCTTTTCTATTGCCCTGGCAGCTCCTGGATTTTCCCTGGGTGAGGGGGCAATGCCCAGATGAGAATGTAATCTTGTTAATGAGGCAGGAAAGGCATTACTAGCCTTCCCTCGTGACCACCAGGCGGGCGCCCATTTTGGAGGGTCATCCAGAAAAAATAGGCCTTGTGCCTTGTGCCGCCGGCCTGGGGGCCACATGGGGGAGCCCATCAGCAGGTGAGCTCTTCTTTTAGCAAGTCTTTCAATGGGTTCTTTGGACCCGGTGGGTTCCTGGCTGCTGTTCTTTGGTCAGCAGTCAGAAGGCCCCACAGCCGGCGGCCATTACCTCTGCGGGTGGCGGAGCTGCCGGGGGGTTTGTCGAGGGCATGATAAGGAGCCGGAACTGGAATGATGTTTGGGTTCGGGTCGTTGCAGATGCAGCACCTCTCGGGTGTGCTGTGCCCGCTGACCATCGGGCAAGAGTGGGGGAGGGAGGAGGGGGGAGGCTGGAGGAAATCAGCCCCTTTAAACTTAAAACAAGATCTACCAATTCCAAACCTGCACCCGTGCTGCTGTTACCAATGGATTCATAGATAACACACAGGTGAAAAGTGGGTTCATGGCCCTTTGTGTGACAATGTCCAAATGCTTGATGACTTTGTTGTTTGATAAGCTGAGGATATTTAGAGGTCAGATGCAGAAATAACAAAAGCAACAGAAGGGGCTTGATGCGCTGGTGTAATTACACTTCAATTTTTAATCAGGGTTGATGATTTATCCATTAATCATCTTACATCCTTTTAAACGTACCCAGATTATCATTTGCTGAAGCTTGCCATTAAAGGAATATTAACAGAACTCACAGGCTCACATTCCAGCAACAACCCAGGGCAAACTTGCATTTTTCTAGCGCCTTGTCGCATCCTCAGAATATCCCCAAGCACATCACAGCTATTGCGTCACTTCTGAAGTGACAGCTAATTTGTGCACAATTTGTGCTAATTTGGGGCTGCTCTTTCAAAACTGAGATGAGGAGAAACTTCTTCACTCAGAGGGTAGTGGGTCTGTGGAATTTGCTGCCGCAGGAAGCTGTGGAAGCTACATCATTAAATAAATTTAAAACAGAGATAGACAGTTTCCTAGAAGTAAAGGGAATTAGGGGTTACGGGGAGCGGGCAGGAAATTGGACATGAGGCTGAGTTCGGATCGGTCATGGCCCTGTGGGTGGCGGAGCGGGCCCAGGGGCTGAGTGGCCGGGTCCTGCTCCTACTTCTTGTGTTCTTTAGATTTGAGGTTAGGATCAGATCAGCCATGATCTTATTGAATGGCGGAGCAGGCTCGAGGGGCCGATTGGCCTACTCCTGCTCCTATTTCTTATGTTCTTATGTTCTTATCCCAAAAAAACAGAGACGTGATCAGCCGGGTGACTTGCCCGCCGATGTCCCGCCTAGATCCAGCCGTCTACTATTTTACCCTGCTCATGAGCTGGTGGCAAAGGCACCCGCTTGAAACTGGCAGGGTCCTTCCTGAAATATGCAGATTGGGGTCCGGTCATCACGGCCCGACTGTAATTCTAACTGTCGCCTGAGAAAGTCGCTGCGGCTTTCCCGCCAGACGAAAACAGCAGGAAGAGGATCCGGGACCAGAAGAGGCCACTGAAAGTACGTTTTATTATTTTGCTCGTGGATCCGGGAGGAGCAGGAATGCTCCTCTGAGCCCCATACGGAAAGTTTACACCTCCCTTTCCCCTAGGCACCTCCTTCCCACCCGCGAGACCCTCCTGTGATCCTCACTCTGTGACTAGCCTTGCTGCCGAGGCTTCCTTTGGGGCTGACCGGTGGCCTCCTGATGCCTGAACTTCCGCTGTCGCCCACTAGCAGCACGTAGACAAGGCCTGGGAGTCAAAATCGCCTGAGCCTCACGTGCTGAGGATAGGCGTGTTTGGCAGTCGACCCAATCCTGCCCAATCGAATCCCACTCCCAATAAAAACTCCTCTATTGAGTCAGATTGTTTAACGGCGAGTTGCTTATCTCTAAATGCCCCACATGATCTTTACCTATCTAAGTGAATAGTCATAAGAACATAAGAACATAAGAAATAGGAGCAGGAGTAGGCCAATCGGCCCCTCGAGCCTGCTCCGCCATTCAATAAGATCATGGCTGATCTGATCCTAACCTCAAATCTAAAGAACACAAGAAGTAGGAGCAGGACCCGGCAACTCAGCCCCTGGGCCCGCTCCGCCACCCACAGGGCCTTGACCGATCCGAACTCAGCCTCATGTCCAATTTCCTGCCCGCTCCCCGTAACCCCTAATTCCCTTTACTTCTAGGAAACTGTCTATCTCTGTTTTAAATTTATTTAATGATATAGCTTCCACAGCTTCCTGGGGCAGCAAATTCCACAGACCCACTACCCTCTGAGTGAAGAAGTTTCTCCTCATCTCAGTTTTGAAAGAGCAGCCCCTTATTCCAAGATTATGCCCCCTAGTTCTAGTTTCACCCATCCTTGGGAACATCCTTACCGCATCCACCCGATCAAGCCCCTTCACAATCTTATATGTTTCAATAAGATCAGCCCAGCAATCTATCTACATGCAGAGTGATTGCTATGCCAGATTTTCCAACAATGGTCAAAATATTCCTTGAGCAACAACTAGTTGGTATATTATATGTATTAATAATACTTCCTGCAGGAATGAAAGTATTTTAAGCACTTGTGTGAGGTAGAGATTTTCAGAAGTGCCAGTGTGAGAGATCACACTCTTATTCCTATAAGCATTGTTTTATAAATTGTTTCAAATACCAAGAGGTATATTTTTTCATTAGTTTAAGCTAAGGATCGCAGGGGAGTGATAGAAAAAAAGAACCTGCAGTTATACAGCACTTTATCAATTAGGGCATCTCAAAGAGCTGCAGTGCCAATAAATTCTTGTAGGCAGAGGTGGCAACCAATAGCAAACAGCAAGGTTGGCATTGGTTAAGGGAGGAAGGTTAACAATGTCTTACTGCTCTTCTTCAGGTAAGCCCTATAAACTTTTATATCTACCTGAACAGACAGAAACTGTGACAAATATGGCACTCACTCAGTGCCGCACTGAGGTCTCAGGCTTGGTTAGGAGGTAGTGGTTCCACAGTAATTCCCTGATCTCCCGCATAACTTCAACAGAAACCCCGAAAGAACGGTATAAAAGCTTGTTTACGCCATTTCTCCAGGGATTCCGCCAAAGTTACAGCAGGAGACCTCTCACATAAACTACTGGCATAATGGGAGGAATTTTCCCAGCCCTGGGGAGGCGGGTATGGAGGCGGGACTGCCGGGAAAATGGCAGAAACCGGGAGTGGGTACCAAACCCGCTCCCAACCCGCCTCCGTGCCATCTTCCCGGGAGGCAGGTCCCCGAGTCGAGCAGGGACCCGTCTCCTCGAGGCGGGAAGAGGATTAGAGCCACTTAACTGCCCGTTAACAGGTAGTTAACAGGCAATTTTGAGGCTTATCCCCATTTTACCCCTGCAAGTGCGGGTTTCCCGATGGCTGCGAACCTCGCCAGGGTCAGCGAGGCGAGCAGTGGGTCTGCGGGGGTGAGAGGGATCGTAAAGTGCGCTGTGGAGGTGAGTGATGGGTGCAAGTGTGGAGAGGTAAGTATGAGAGGTGAGTGTAAAGAGTTAGAAAAAGTTTCCTTACCTTTGCTTCTTCCTGCAGGCTTCAACCCTTGGGGATCCGGAGGTGCCTCATCTCAACGGCAGAGATGACAGAATGGCTGCAGCATTTTCAGATGCAGCAGCCATCTGATTTCTGCTGAGGAAAGAGGTTTGGTGAGCCTTCAGTACAAGGGCTCACCTTAGAACAGAGATTGTCAGTGTTTGACAGCTTCTCTAAGCTGTCAAATGCTGACAATTCATCTGTCAAAAATTTTCGACAGATGAAACGTCATATGCTGATATCCTCTGTCACCGGCTTTCCCTTAATTGGCCGGCTCAGCCCACAGGGCGGGCTTAACAAGGTCAATCAAGGGACAATAGCGTGGGTTGGCCGGACGTCGTTGGGGGCGGGACTGAAACCCGACAACCAGCAGTCCCGCCCCCAGCGCGCCCCCATTGATAAAATCCAGCCCATTTTGTGTTCAAGTCCTGGAGTGGGGCTTGACGCCACAACCTTCTAACTCAGAGGTAATAGGGCTACCAACCGAACAAAGATGACACTCAAGTCAATTTGTTGACTTATATAGAGGCAAACTAAATTTATTGGGTGAGGCATTCGGGTCGGGCGGCAAATGGGCTTGATATCAGCAGTGCGCCCGTGTCACTTGCCCAATGCAGCAATCCGGCGGTCCGAACCACTTTCAGGTTGGATGCCAGTAGAACTTTTCAGTGGGCTGCAGGTGCCAAATGGCACCTCACGGCAATTCGGCGGTCTGGTGAAGAGAAACACCGTCCAGCCAGTGCTGAAAGTCGGCCGGCAGGTCAAGGCCTGTCGGAGGGGAGCAGTTGCTGAAGGGAACGAGAATGAGAACAGATCGGATTTTGTCCATGGCTATAGAATTGTGGGCGGCAATTTCTTAATTGTCCGATTTGCACTGGGGTGTATGAGGCAATGCAGAGTCGTAAAATGAACCCTTATCCATTTTGGCGCCGTGGGGTAAATTTTGCCATTCTCTGAATGGGTGCTAATCTGGTAGAGTGAATTGCCAGTCCATTATAGAAACTGTCCGATTTCAAGAGAATGAAAATTGGACAGGATCTATAGCGGGCAGGTGATCCGCTCCTCCAGCTTATTGACCATGCGGTGAAGACAAAAATTTATCCCTGTGACTCTTACTTAGACAGAACAACAGACCCTGTGACGTAGAGAACAGAGCCAACACTGCACTGAATGGATATGTGCTGCCAGTTAGTATCAGGTCACGAAACTGCATTTTAATGCGTGGCATCTCCAGCTTTTACTGAAAGGGTTTTAAAAAATGTGACCCGGATATCCTTTCCCTTCAGTTTTACTGGCTTCATGTCAAAAGTGTGGGAAATATATGGCCCAGATTTTGCGGTGGTAATGACGGTGAAACTGTCAGCAATCGCTGTCATTAATAACCCTCTGAAACTGACCATAACTTCAGGATTTAGCGCATGTGCAGATAAACGCAGAAATCCTGAAGTCTGGGTCAGTCAGTCCCTGCTCCACCACAGGTTGCGCTGTGGAACTCCCCATAGCCAGCAATGAATTGAAATCACTTGAACTGATGACAACAACCCTCTAAATGTTAAGCCTTGTTCAATGAGGTGTAACTGGGTTTTTAATGGTTAAAAAACCCATAAAAGTAATAACTACTGCTGAACAACTGTTCTGGCCCTGAAAAACTAATCTTATATTTGCGGAATGTCAATTTTCTCCATTATGATAAAAATTACTAGATTTTTAAAATTATAAAAAATATTTTTAAAATGTGTTTTATAGTTTGTTTATTATATTTCAGCTTCCACCTTAACCCATGTGTATGTCCCAATCTTTATTTCGCTCTGTAAAATTTTTAAACAGCTACCTTTTATTTCCTGGTTTGGTGTCTGTGAAAATGTTTCCATGTGATTAGCTGCTTAGCCAGCTTGATGACATCACTGCTGCTGGATACTGGAGATCTCCTATAGAATGCACTGCAATCAAATTAACATTGAGAAAGCTAAAGTTTTCACCACAGAAATCGCGAGATCATTGTGGGCAGCTTTCTTCGCGGTCTGTGGCAATCACCATCGCTTTACCGCTGACCGCAAATTCCAGACCATAGAGAAGAAAGGGATCAAAGGAACATTGTTCCTGTTAGAGATCGACATTAAAAAAAATCCACTGGGATTGGTGCGAAGGACAATTCACCACAGTAAACACAGCACAAGTTCATTGTTATTGTATTCCTTTTGACTCTCACAACATGTCTGCTCATTATCCTTGATGCCAAGGCGCTGGTCTTTGCCTAGCATAGTTATATTATTACCAGTTTTGCAAGAGTGTGATTGCATCAAAGGTTACAGGAACGGAGATCAATTAAATCCAACTACTTGGATTTTTGTATGAGACAAGAAATAAGATGTGAGCTCAAAGTAAAATTAATAAAGGGCTCTTTCCCCAGAGCTGGTTTGGGCTCAGGGGATAGCAGGTCTACTGCAGTGGAGGTGGGGGGCATGGGCAGGGGGGAAGAGGAACAAAGGAAGAAACTCCAAACCATCCTTGTGAATCATTTTTGCACCTTCTCCAGTGCCTCTATATCCTTTTTACAATATGGGGACCAGAACTGTTCACAGTACTCCAAGTGTGGTCTAACCAAGGTTCGATACAAGTTTAACATAACATCTCTACTTTTCAATTCTATCCCTCTAGAAATTAACCCAGGGCTTGGTTTGCTATTTTATGGCCTTATTAACCTGCATTGCTAGTTTTAGTGATTTGTGAATCTGTACCTCCTAGATACCTTTGCTCCTCTATTCCATTTAGACACTTATTATCCTAGCAGTATGTGGCCTCTTTGTTCTGTGCTTGATATCAGCTGTGGCTCAGTGGGTAGAACACTCGCCTCGGAGTCAGAAGGTTGTGGGTTCAGAGTCCCACTCCAGGGACTTGAGCACATAAAGCTAGGCTGACACTCCAGTGCAGTGCTGAGGGAGTGCTGCACTATCGGAGGTGCCGTCTTTCGGATGAGACATTAAACCGAGGCCCCGTCTGCTCTCTCAGGTGTATGTAAAAGATCCCATGGCACTATTTCGAAGAAGAGCAGGGGAGTTACCCCGGTGTCCTGGCCAATATTTCTCCCTCAATCCACATAACAAAAACAGATTACCTGGTCATTATTACATTGCTGTTTGTGGGAGCTTGCTGTGTGCAAATTGGCTGCCACGTTTCCCACATTACAACAGTGACTACACTCCAAAAGTACTTCATTGGCTGTGAGATGTCCGGTGGTTGTGAAAGGCGCTATATAAATGCAAGTCTTTCTTTCTTTTTGTGCATTCGCAGTAGCTCTCTAAGTTTTGGAGGAAATCAGAGTGTGTGACCCACTTCACATTGATATCCTGAAGCAAATGCTAATTAAGTGCTCCTGATGAAACAGCCGAGCAGAATGGGTGTGGCAAGTTAACTCCCACTTTTAGTTTTCAAAGAAAATTTTACAATGTAACTTAACCGACACAAAGCCAGGTTACTTTTCCCTAATCAGATATGAGCTGAATGAGACTCACACAACATCAGCACTGCTTGGGTGAGAACATCCAACCAGTGAACTGTAAAACAAAACAATGCTATCTCAATGTTCCACTAGGAACAAAGCAAGTAGCCCTGTCGAAGTGTTACTGTGTTGGTCACCAATCGGAATTCCATTGACAGGGAGCTTATGATGGACAACCATAGAATCATAGAATCTCACAGCACAGATGGAGGCCATATGGCCCATCATGCCTGTGCCATGCAGTGTGAGTGGTTACAAGTTCCATGTACCCCAGTCCCAGGTCTACCCTTTGCAGCTAGAAACTGGGGCGGAAATCCACACATTTCAGGCCTGCAGCATCAGTAATGGTCGCCCGCTGCAAGGCCCACTGGTCAGAAGCTACAGTGAGAAGGCTCCCAACCCCAAAGGCCTATGGGGAACCTGAGACAAAAAGGGCATGCACCTTTTCGGGTCCTCCATGGCCTTGCCCCTCTCTGCTACTCTGAACTGAGCATAAGGACCAAGAACTCCCTATCTCATTGAGGGTGCCTCCGTTCCTAATTCTTGCATGCTCTGCCCCAATAGTAACCAAGAATAAAATAGTTCGAGACGTCAAACAACTGTTGAGGCCTCTCACACATCTGCCGGCTGAGTGGAAAATTGCAGGTGCACTGCCTGTGTTTTCATGCCAATTGAAAGCAACGGATTCAAAATTGGAGATAGCGGACTTGCAATTTTCTGATATGATTGTAATGTGTGAGGCCCCTCCAGTGGCAAGGGGTGTCGGAAAATTGTATCTCATGTGTATAAAGGTGAGGGCTGCCATGTTTCAAGAACTCCACAGAAAGGGTTACCTTTAAGCGTTGGGGTTTTAAAGCCAAGTGTATTTACAGGAGTTTAAAAGGCACTGTGATAAGAGGTAGCTAAATGTCATAGAAACATAGAAGATAGGAGTAGGAGTAGGCCATTCGGCCCCTCGAGCCTGCTCCGCCATTTAATGAGATCATGGCTGATCATCCAAATTCAGTACCCTGTCCCTGCTTTCTCCCCATATCCCTTGATCCCTTTAGCCTTAAGAAATATATCTATCTCCTTCTTGAATATATTTAATGAATTGGCCTCAACTGCCTTCTGTGGTAGAGAATTCCACAGGTTCACCACTCTCTGGGTGAAGAAATTCCTCCTCATCTCAGTCCTAAATGGCTTACCCCTTATCCTTAGACTGTGACCTCTGGTTCTGGACTCCCCCGCCATCAGGAACATCCTTCCTGCATCTAGTCTGTCTAGTCCTGTTAGAATTTTATAAGTTTCAATGAGATCCCCTCTCATTCTTCGAAACTCTAGCAAATATAAGCCTAATCGACCCAATCTCTCTTCATACGTCATTCCTGCCATCCCAGGTATCAGTCTGGTAAATCTTCGCTGCACTCCCTCCATGGCAAGAACATCCTTCCTCAGATAAGGCGACCAAAACTGCACACAATACTCAAGGTGTGGTCTCACCAAGGCCTTGTACAACTGCAGCAAGACATCCTTGCTCCTGTACTCGAATCCTTTCACTATGAAGGCCAACATACCATTTGCCTTCTTAACCACCTGCTGCACCTGCATGCTTACCTTCAGCGACTGGTGCACAAGGACACCCAGGTCTCGTTGCACTTCCCCTTCTCCCAATCTATTGCCATTCAGATAATAATCTGTCTTCCTGTTTTTGCCACCAAAGTGGATAACCTCGCATTTATCCACATTATACTGCATCTGCCATGCATCTGCCCAATCACCCAATGTCAATGAACTAAGCTTTGATGTTGTTTCCCTATAGACTTTAATTGATAAGCAATTTGTTAACCTGTTATGGCAAGCAATAAACACCTTACACCCATTGTCATGTGGAAGTTTGTAGTCCCGGATACTCAACAGGGGCATTGTGGCAGGCGTTCTCTTCTATCTGTGAACATTGGAAGATAAACACAGAGACAGAGACACAGGCTGTAAAGGTCCAGCAACGGCTGCAACAGCTGAGAGGGCAGCGTCATTCGCAGAATACCGATTTATTAGGAGTTATTTTGTTTAACAACTACAACAACAACTTGACTTTATATGGTCCCAAGGCACTCCACAGGTGCGTCATCAAACAACATTTGACACCGAGTCACGTAAGATAATATTCGTAAACTCGGAAATGTAGTAAACAGTGAGGAGGATAGTAGCAGACTTCAGGAGGACACAGACTGGTGAAATGGGCAGACACAGGGCAGATGAAATATAATGCAGTGAAGTATGAAGTAATACATTTTGGTGGGTAGAATGAGGAGAGGCAGTATAAACTAAATGGGACAATTTTAAAGGGGTTCAGGAACAGAGAAATCTGGGGGTTGCGTACAGAAATCTTTGACGGTGACAGGACAAGTTGATAAGGCTGTTAAAAAAGCTTACTTGGTTTTATAAATAGAGGCATAGAGTACAAAAGCAAGGAAGTTATGCTGAACCTTTAGAAATCATTGGTTAGGCCTCAGCTGGAGTATTAAGTCCAATTCTGGGCACCGCACTTTAAGATGGATGTCAAGGCTTTGGAGAGGGTGCGGGGGAGATTCACTAGAATGGTGCCAGGGATGAGGAACTTCAGTTAGGTGGAGAGACTGGAGACACTAGGATTGTGCTCCTTAGGACAGAGAAGGCTCAGGGGAGATTTAATAGAGGTGTTCAAAATCATGAAGGGTTTTGATAGAATAACTAAGGAGAAACTGTTTCCAGTGGCAGGAGGGTCAGAGGACACAAATTTAAGAAAGAAAGATTTGCATTTCTACAGCGCCTTTCACAATCTCAGGATGTCCCAAAATGCTTTACAGCCAATTAAGTACTTTTGAAGTGTGGTCACTGTTGTAATGTAGGAAACGCGGCAGCCAATTTGTGCACAGCAAGCTCCCACAAACAACAATGTGATAGTGACCAGATAATCTGTTTTCAGTGACGTTGATTGAGGGATAAGTATTGGCCCCAGGACACCGGGGATAACTCCCCTGCTCTTCTTCGAAATATTGCCATGGGATCTTTTACATTCACCTGAGAGAACAGATGGGATCGCAGTTTAATGTCTCAGCTGAAAGATACCACCTCCGATAGTGCAGCGCTCCCTCAGTGCTCCAAGTGCAATTTTTTAACGCAGCGAGTTGTTATGATCTGGAATGCACTGCATAACAGGATAGTGGGAGCAGATTCAATGGTAACTTTCAAAAGGGAATTTGATAAATACTTGAAGGGGAGAAAATGGCAGGGTTATGGGGAAAGAGCGGGGCAGTGGGACTAACTGGAGAGGAGGCGCAAGCACGAGGTACCTTCCATAGATTTATTAAACAGGTTACTGATGCACTGTTTAACAGACTTATGCCTTTATCTCCTTCCCCAGTCCACAGCAACAGCAGAATGACAGGGCGATCCAATTTCACTGCAGTATAGGATTTCTGAAAGTTAGAGGGTTACTGATGGCACCTTTCAGCACAATGAAATGGCCTCCACGAACAAAAAATTATTCTACACCATCAGTGTATAGGGAGGAGCTGGGAACAAATGAGGAAGAGGTTTTCTGGTACAAGGATGAATGCCAAGTGTACCTGTTACAACTTTGGGTTATGCATTAGATATCTTCTCAGATACAGGTTGTCTTATGAGGAAAGGTTGGACAGGCTAGGCTTGTATCCGCTGGAGTTTAGAAGAGTAAGAGGTGACTTGATTGAAACATATAAGATCCTGAGGGTTCTGGACAGGGTGGATGTGGAGAGGATGTTTCCTCTTGTGGGAGAATCTAGAACTAGGGGTCACTGTTTAAAAATAAGGGGTCGCCCATTTACGACAGAGATGAGGAGAATTTTTTTCTCACAGAGGGTCGTGAGTCTTTGGAACTCTCTTCCTCAGAGGGCGGTGGAAGCAGAGTCTTTGAATATTTTTAAGGCAGAGGTAGATAGATTCTTGATAAGCAAGGGGGTGAAAGGTTATCGGGGGTAGGCGGGAATGTGGAGTAATCAGATCAGCCATGATCTTATTGAATGGTGGAGCAGGCTCGAGGGGACCAGTGGCCGACTCCTGCTCCTAATTCGTATGTTCGTATGTTCATAGTGTTGATCATTCCCGTAAGTGATCTGAGTGTCTTATGTTTAGCGATGCATCTACACTTCTCAATATCTGACTAGACAATATATTTTGTATGAGTGCTTCCTTAATCTTTTCAAAGGCAGACTAAGAAAACACCTGGTAAATGAGGTTAGATACAAATCCTTCAGCTGTTTTATTTCACAGCAAGTGAAGATGTAGAGCAATTTAGCTCAATCAGAACTTAACTTCATGTAACAATACAAAGTACATGAATATTGGAATTGGGGAAAGAGCAGGGGAGTGGGACTAATTTAAGTTCTTTCAAACAACCATCACAGCACTTATTAAATCTCCCCTTAACCATTTCTGTTCTGTGTCAGCTGTGGCTCAGTGGATCGCACACTCGCCTCTGAGTCAGAAGGTTGTGGGTGTCAAGTCCCACTCTGGGGACTTGAGCACATAAAGCTAGGCTGACACTCCCAGTGCAGTGCTGAGGGAGCGCTGCACTATCGGAGGTGCCGTCTTTTGGATGAGACGTTAAACTGAGGCCCCGTCTGCTCTCTCAGGTGTATGTAAAAGATCCCATGGCACTATTTTGAAGAAGAGCAGGGGAGTTCTCCCCGGTGTCCTGGCCAATATTTACCCCTCAACCAACATAACAAAATCAGATTATCTGGTCATTATCACAGTGCTGTTTGTGGGAGCTTGCTGTGCACAAATTGGCTGCTGCGTTTACCACACTACAACAGCAACTACACTTCAAAAGTACTTCATTGGCTGTAAAGCGCTTTGAGACATCTGGTGGTCGGGAAAGGCACTATAGAAATGCAAGTCTTTCTTTCTAAGGAGTACAATCCCCGCTTCTCTCCATATAAGTCCTGGCACCATTCTAGTAAATCCTCTCTGCACCCTCTCTAAGGCCTTGACATCCTTCCTAAAATGTGGTGCCCAGAATTGGGGCCTAATCAGTGATTTATGAAGGTTTAGCATAACTTCCTAGCTTTTGTGCTCTATGTCCCTGATATTTAGGGGGAGGTATGGAGGTTGTGGTGGAGCCTGGTAGTGTGGGAGAAACCCAGCAAGGCCAGGGCCGCGGAGGTCCCGCCGAATTTAACGGCAGGAGCTCATTATAATTTTTTTCTTCTGTTGCCCGCTCAGCAGACGGCCAAATCGACAGACTGACTGACATCCCAGGTGGGAAAACCAGCGGCAGGAGGTCACATCCGGGGTCCCTCGGGAGGGGAGCAGATTTCCAATCGGGGCTTCTGGGTGGGTGAGGGCGGTGTTGGCCGTGATCGCGACGGGGCCTAGGGTGAGGCCACGCTCGGCAGAAGGGAGGCCAAAGGCTGCATTCGGGGCCGTGGGGGGGTGGGGGGAGCACTCCTGCTTTTCCTGGCCACACAAGGAGTGCTACAAAAAGCACTTACCTTCCGGAGCCGACAGCTCCCGCCTCCATTTCACTGGCAGGTTTCCCGAGCCCTGGGAATCCTGCACGGTAGAAGTTAAATTTAAATTGGGCTCCCAATTGCACTGTGGTAACCTGATTTCAATACCTCTCCAAGACGGGGTACTCGCACGGCACGCTACCTGCCACTGTAACAATGGCGACAGGCGCGTACTAGTCGGGTTGGGGCCTCTTCCTGCCTGTCGTGGGGGTGTTAATATTGAGGTATATAAAGCCAAGTATCCCGTATGCTTTTTAACAGCCTTCTTAACTTGTCCTGCTACCTTCAACTGCAAATTTGAAATTATGCCCAAGTCCAGATCATTAATATATATCAAAAAGAGCAGTGGTCCCAACACTGACCCCTGGGGAACACCACTGTATACTTCCCTCCAGTCTGAAAAACAGCTGTTCACTACCCCTCTGTTTTCTGCCCCTTAGCCAATTTCGGATACACGCAGCCACTGACTCTTTAATCCCATGAACTGCAATTTTGCTAACAAAACTATTATGTACAATTTTATCAAGCGCCTATTGAACGTCTGTATACAAAATTTCAACCAGAGTAGACTCACCAACCGTTCCGTTACTTCATCAAAGAACTCAATCAAATTAGCCAAACACGATTTGCCTTTAACAAATCCGTACTGGCTGTCATTGATTATCCATGTTTTTCCAAGTGGCAATTAATTTTGTCCCATATTATTGTCTCAAAAGTTTCCCCACCACTGGCATTAGGTTGATTGGCATGTAGTTACCTAGTTTATCCCTCTCCCCTTTTTTCAACAGGGTTCGCATTCTTGTTTTCAAATCCCTCCATGGCCTCACCTCTCCCTATCTGTAATGTCCTTTCAGCCTCACAACCCCCTGAGATAACTGAGCTCCTCTAATTCTGGCCTCTTGAGCTTCCCCAATTTCAATCGCTCCACCATTGGTGGTTGTGCCTTCAGCTGCCAAGGCCCTAAACTCGGGAATTCTCTCTCTGAACTCTCAGCCTCTCTTTCCTCTTTTAAGACGCTTCTTAAAATCTACCTCTTCTGCCCTACCAGCTCCTTATGTGGCTCGGTGTCAAATTTAGTTTTATAACGTTAAAGGCGCGATATAAATATAAGTTGTTGTTGGGTGTAACATTTGCAATCCTCCAGTCCTCTGGCATCACCCCCATATCTAAGGAGCATTGGAAGATTGTGGCCAGAGCCTCCATTATTTCCACCCTTACTTCCCTCAGCATCCCATCCGGACCAGGTGACTTTTCTACTTTGACAGCTGCCGACCTTTAAGAACCTCTTTATCTATTTCCTACTTCTCATTGTCTTGGCTGTGCTCTGGTGTGTCTTTGATGTAATGCCTCCCTGAAAGATTGTATCTCTGCAGACAAATTGCTTTCTGTGTTTATATACTGTGTAATACTGTAGATTCCCTCTCTGTACCTCTACCTGACGAAGGGGCAACAGCTCCGAAAGCTCGTAATTTTAAATAAATCTGTTGGACTATAACCTGGTGTTGTGCGACTTCTCATTTTTGTCCACCCCAGTCCAACACCAGCATCTCCGCATCATATTTCCTACGTGAAAGACTTCTAATTAAATTAAAAGCCATGGGAATCTGGGTCAGAAGATGGGACCGGATAAGGAACTGGTTGAAAAGTAGGAAACAGAAGGGTAAATTTCCTGAAACACCTCAGAGAATTTTCTGGTTATTACGAAGATACATAAATGACGGACAGGAAAAGACCCGCTGGCCCAGCGAGCTTGTCCCACACAGTCATGTTGCCATTAAACAACATTTTTCCAACTTTGTTCTGCGAGTGGGGAGCTTCACCCACTGTGAGCACCAAGTCAGAAAACTACCCCAGGGTGATCAAGCAAGAAAGAACAATGATATTGACTGGCTTAATCAAGAGGAAACGTTAGGGAAAATTTCCTCATATTGTCCAGCAAAAGTGGAGCAGCCCTTTAAAACAGCAGCAGGATCTGGATTCCATGTTGCTTTGTAAGAATTAATTAACATTCTTTGGCCATTTCATGCTGCAATAGCTTCAGGCTACAAGAGGCTACAGATTTCAAGCACATACAAAGCCTCAAAGAAGACAGTCAACCAGCGGAAATAAAAACTGGTCGGGTAAATTTTACTAATCCACAATCCTGCCATGGAGACTCATCCACTGGGACTGTAAATTGGGGAATCACAGGTAGTGTGGCTCTAAGCCAAGAGCCCGAGTGAGATTTGAATATCCTGGTAAGTAGACCAAATTATTTTACAAGACTAAGAACTTCCTGATTCAATTACACCCAGAAATTACAGAAAGTAAATTTAGATTTAAATACATTTGTTGCAATGAATGGATTTAAAGGCTTTTGAGGTAAAACTACTGGTGAAACAGCTACTCTGATCTAATGGCTGGTCTTAAAAAATCCCTCACCTAGGAATCACTTGAAGCTGCTTTTCGATTTTCTTTTTTTTAGTTTTAATCAGCTGTCAAAAATTTCTCAAGCAATGTTTAGTTAAGTGCAGTCAGCAATTATTTGAATAATCCAGCAATGCCGACAGTTTAAAATTGGGCACTGAAGTGCAATAGATTTAAATGTTGCCGGATCACAGGGATGAGTCCACGATCTAGTGCCCCGAGTGGGGAGCCCTGCTCACGATCAGCGTGGGTCGGAGCGAGCCCAGTCTCTGACCCACATTCTCTGCGTGAGATAGAGTACTGGGAGGGGTGAGGGGGAATTACAGCTACATGCACCATGTAGTAATTAGATTCGTTGGGAGGCCTTTAGCGGAGTGACTGTATGTGAGTGTGAGTGAAAGAATACTTGCAAGTGATATCTGGAGGTGTGAAGGACACTGGGCTGGCTCCTGGGTACATCAACACAGTGTGAGGAAAGGTCACTGTTACAGGTAGACTTGCTCAGCACAGTGCACTCTCAGGTGTGGCTGGCCCCTCTTAAATTGCCTGACCTGGTACGGTCATTAAACCTTTCCTGCACTGTAAGTCGGTGTGTGAGGTTACATGATTACAGCCCTGCCCATCTCCTTCATTGACTCTGAGCTGCCCTCAGTTGGGGCCTTCAGTCTCTGCATTCCAAAAAGGACCTGCCTGCAATCCCTAACTTCCTGCATGAGCATATTCGGGGTCTCAGTGCCATGCAGGAGACTTTTCAGACATTCTGTGCAGCAGTTACTTGTAGTCTAGGGCAGTCCACTAGTTGGAGGCATTCCTGGATGTTTGAGCATGTCACGTTCTGACCATGTGACATCTGACCATGTGATACCTGATCACATGACATCTGATCACAAGACATCTACAAATGTGATTGCATTTACTTTATAAAGGTCGGGCTCCCTGGAGTTGAGTATCTTGGCTCGTGGTTTCACGCCAGCAGCTCTTGTGCGAGAAGTTCCAAGAACCAGGAGGCCACCAGTGAGCAGGGGAAGAGGGGTAATCCGAGGGTGGGGAACGGGGGAGGCGGAGGGCGGGGAACGGGGGAGGCGGAGGGGGAATGGCGGGGAACGGCGGAGGGCGGGGAACGGGGGAACCCAAGGGGGGGAACGGGGAGGGCGGGGAAGAGGAGAGACCAAATATTGTGGAGCGATTCACAGAGGGGAAACCAGAGTTGGGAGGAACTTTGATTCCACCTAGTAACTAATGGTAACTCACTGAAATTGCACTGATAACTAATAGTAATACTGGTAACACTCAGATTCCCCAAATAACCAACAGTAAAGAATAACTCACTGATTGTCCATATGTAACTGGTACTAATAGGTATAATGCTCCTATACTTTACCTGTAACTGGTAATAATCCTATAACCTGCTGCTATTCACCCTGAAACTACAACCGGCTCTGCACAAGGTGCAATCAGACTCCCTTGTTGATGCCACTTTTAACAAGCCCCATCTGGCTCTCTATCTCCTTGGAATCTGGTTTGGACTCGGGTTCTGTGAGAAGGTGACAAATCTGAACTGGGAACCTGAGTCAGAGCTGATCTGTGCTTAGCCTGCCCACCAAACCAGCTGGCACAGACTGATCTGAAGCAAACCGAGAGATCGCACAACGGTCAGCAGGCTCTGCGGTCGAGGCTCTTCTCACAGAGCACATCGTCCTAAACTCAGCTCAGCACCAACATTTCTAAACCACTCCCTGGGCTCAGACGCAGTGAAGGAGAGTTTTTATAGAATTATAGAAATTACAGCACAGGAGGAGGTCATTCTGATCCTGTGCCAGTGCAGACGCTCTCTCCTGTAATCCCATTTCCACAGATCCTTTTATGTTCCTGCTTTTCAAATACTTACACAATTCCCATTTAAATAATGTTTTAGTCCCTGCCTCAAAAACCACTTGTAGTGAAGGATCCCACAGTCTAATTTCCCTCCTCCTTTTCCCCCTTGGTTCTTCCAGTGAGAATCTTTGGTCTCTGTTTCCTTGTTGCCCATTGGCCCACCAGTGGAAACAGCCTTTCACCGGTTTACCCACAGTAAAGTCCCAGCTTTCACTCACCCCTCTACTGGCAGCTCCACTCTCAGTACCGCTCCCACTCACCACATTGCTGCTGCTGCTCCCGGCTCTGCTGGTCTCCACACCCACCCCAGTCTCCCTCTCTCATCCCCCACTAGAGCCCCAATCCCCTTGATACCCAGTCTCCCTCTCTCTCCCCCCCGCTAGAGCCCCAATCCCCTTGATACCCAGTCTCCCTCTCTCCCCCCACTAGAGCCCCAATCCCCTTGATACCCAGTCTCCCCCTCTCTCCCCACACTAGAGCCCCAATCCCCTTGATACCCAGTCTCCCTCTCTCTCCCCACACTAGAGCCCCAATCCCCTTGATACCCAGTCTCCCCCTCTCTCCCCACACTAGAGCCCCAATCCCCTTGATACCCAGTCTCCCCCTCTCTCCCCACACTAGAGCCCCAATCCCCTTGATACCCAGTCTCCCTCTCTCTCCCCCCACTAGAGCCCCAATCCCCTTGATGCCCAGTCTCCCTCTCTCTCCCCCCACTAGAGCCCCAATCCCCTTGATGCCCAGTCTCCCTCTCTCTCCCCCCACTAGAGCCCCAATCCCCTTGATGCCCAGTCTCCCTCTCTCTCCCCCCACTAGAGCCCCAATCCCCTTGATACCCAGTCTCCCTCTCTCTCCCCCCCGCTAGAGCCCCAATCCCCTTGATGCCCAGTCTCCCTCTCTCTCCTTATCCCCACTCCACAGTCTCCTTCTCTCTCTCCGACCCCCATTCCCATCTCCCTATCCTCCAGTCCCCTTCTCTACCGACCCCTGACCCACAATACCCAGTATCCCTCTCTCGCTCATCCCTCATTCCTCTCTCCCCTATCCCCCATTCCTCAGTCTCCCTCTCTCCCCCAGTCTCCCTCTCCCCCATCCCCCATCCCCCCTCTCTCCCCCATCCCTCAGTCTCCCTCTCTTCCCCCATCCCCCGGACTCCATCTCTGCCCCCAACCTCCACAACCCAATCCACTTCACCCGATTCCCAGAATCCTCCTGATTCAGCCCTCCCCACTCCAGTGATTCCTGGCTCCTCCCCCCCCACCCACCCCCGATTCCCAGGTCCCCCCTCCTTCAACCCCCAATCCCTGCTCCCACCTCCTGATTCCCGGTTAACCCCTGATTCCCAGGTTCTGCCTCATTCCCCGATTCTCTGCTCCCCTATCCCAATTCACAGGTCCCCCACTGTGGAAGTGCAGTTTACTTTTAAGACACAAACAAAATGGCTTCTCTGAGAAAAGAATTTAAAAAGGGAATTCAAAATGGCCGACAGTAGGAGTCACCATAATAAGTAAATCATTCTAATTCGCTACAAGGATAGAGACAACTCGGAATTCCTTATCTAAGAAAAGCTTAGCAAAATAAGGCATCAATTAGTTCTAACCAGCTCAGGATGAGATAAGGTAAGCCATCAACCCACAGATTAGAGAATGAACATTGAACAAGGGAATCCCACAAGGAAGGTCTGGTTATCTGATCTTTAAGGAATTTCTGCTCGTTATTATAACGAAAACCTATGCAATAACTCACAAGTTTCTGCCTCATTAATCAGGATGTTTAATGCTATGTCAAATGGCCTGTTCTGTGTTCTTTTTTTGTATAAAGTATGTTCAAATCTTGTAAGATTCGAAGCATTCTGACATAGCAACTTGACTGTGTCAGAACCTTCCCTTGTAACAAGTAAACTTTATTAAAAAGCCTTCTTTGACACGATTCTATGTTTAAATTAGTTCTACTCGGCATGTAAAACTTCCACACCACTGATTCCCGACTACCACCTCCTCCCCGGTTCCCAGCTCCTCCCCCACTGATTACAGGCTACTCTCCCATTTTCCGATTCCTGGCCCTCCCCTCTTATTCCCAGCTCTTCTACCGCTCCCCTCGATTCGCAACTCTTCCCCATCCCCCGATTTCAGGCTCTACCTCCCGATTACCCGTTCACACACCCATCCCCCAATTCCTGGTACTTTCCTGCCAATTACCAGCTTTTCCCCCTTCGCCCCTGATCACCGGCTCACACTCCATTCCCGGCTTCACCCCCACTCCTGGTTTCACCGCCTTTCTCCCCACTCCCGGCTTCAATCAGCGTCCTTTCCAATGCCCTAGATCGCACCTAAACTTTGCAAATCACGACGCTGGGATTAGCACTGGTTTAATTGGTTAGGCAGAAGATCGTACCTCTCGGATAATCTAGGCTAGGAATTGCTTCTAATAAATATGGGGCATGAGAGGTCTTGAACGTTCTTAAATTTAAAATTTATATATGCAAAACATAAATCATTGATAATGAGGGATATTAGGGTCGATCCTCTCGCCCTCCCAAACTGAGCGCAAGTTGGGCGGCACCAACGGAAAGGGTCATGTTTTCTGGTCCAAGTCTCCCGAGAAGGTGCAATCTTTGGAAAGGGGTTACACCAGGTGGAGGAGACCCAAGAGAATGAGGTGGAGGTGTCTGGGCGTCATTCCTGCCTCATCAACTGGCCTTTGAATGTTCTGTCCATGCCAGTTGGAAGCACTCTGCCACGACCCCCTTCCGGGTCACCTTCAGCACTGCGAAGGAATCACAAAGGGTCAGAGACCCGCCATTATGGCTCTTTACATTCAGAAACCGGGTGTACCGAGGGTGCAAAGCAAAGGAAAATCAGCTTCATTATTGTATTTTAATGAAGAGTTCCCTGTTTAGTTCTCCAATGATCTCAGTATGTATAAACAACAACTTGTATTTATAAAGCGTCTTTAACGTAGTAAAATGTTCCAAGGCGCTGCACAGGAGCCATTATCAAACAAATTTTGACATGAGCCACATAAGAAGATATTAGGACAGATGAGGTAGGTTTTAAGGAGCGGCTTAAAGGAGGAAAGAGAGGCCGAGAGGTTTAGGGAGGGAATTCCAGAGCTTAGGGCCCAGGCAACAACAACTTGTATTTATATAGCGCCTTTATCATAGTAAAACGTCTCAAGGTGCTTCACAGGAGTGTAATAAGACAAAAAATAGACACCGAGCCACAAAGAAATTAGGGCAGGTGACCAAAAGCTTGGTCAAAGAGATAGGTTTTAAGGAGCGTCATAAAGGAGGAAAGAGAGGTAGAGAGGTGGAGAGGTTTAGGGAGGGAATTCCAGAGCTTAGGGCCGAGGCAACTGAAGGCACGGCCACCGATGGTTGAGCGATTATAATCAGGGATCCTCAAGAGGGCAGAATTAGAGGAGCACAGATATCTCGGCGGGGTGGGGGGGGGGCGGTGGCGGGGGTTGTGGGGCTGGAGGAGATTACAGAGATAGGGAGGGATGAGGCCGTGGAGGGATTTGAAAACAAGGATGAGAATTTTGAAATCAAGGCATTGCTTAACCGGGAGCCAATGTAGGTCAGAGAGCACAGGGGTGATGGTGAACGGGACTTGATGCGAGTTAGGACACGGGTAGCCGAGTTTTGGATGACCTCAAGTTTACGTAGGGTAGAATGTGGGAGGCCAGCCTGGAGTTTGTTGGAATAGTCAAGTCTCTAACAAAGGCATGGATGAGGGTTTCAGCAGCGGATGAGCTGAGGCAGGGGCGGAGACGGGCGATGTTACGGGGGTGGAAATAGGCGGTCTTAGTGATGCGGTGGCACGGATATGTCGTCGGAAGTTTATCTCGGGTCAAATAAAGCACCACAGTTGCAAATAGTCTGGTTCAGCCTCAGACAGTTGCCAGGGAAATGGAACTAAAGTAGATATCTCATACTCATAATGTCTCTAGTTTCTTTGGTAATATAGCTGATTACTGGCTGGCGACCTCAACTGTGTTTTGCCTTCTTGACTTGGAGCCCTGCTGGCTAACTTTGAAGATGTGGTGATGAACTCTCCAGATTAGCAAAGATCCTGAGAGCCACCTGGAAAAGTTTGGCATGGTTGATGACCAGAGACTCCTCTGCCCAGGTGAGAGAGGGGATACACTCTGCTTCTCCAGCTCAAAGCTATTCTTGTACATATCTTCGTAGGTTTGGTGAAGAACTGTAAATCCGGGTCTATACTGATCAGAGCGCACTTCTGTCTCCATGGTGACTGACATACTTGAATGGAGATACCCAAAAAAGGAGGCTTAACAGTTTACTATTGCAGCATTGCAAATTCATTGAATTCATCACTGATTAAGCTGAATGACAATATAAGGATTGCCTTTCCTGATTCACTTAACTGAGCCAGAAGCAACAAAATGCATTTTTCAAAGGTGATATAACTCACTGTGATTCAGTGCAGAGAAGACAAGGAAAGAGAGATAAGGGGAGCGTGATAAGGGAAGGAAATAGGAAAGGACAATAAGGAAACGGCGATAGGAAAAGGGTGGCAAGGATAGGGCAATAGGAAAGGGGTGAAAAATAAAGGGCGATAACGAAAGAAGATGAAGAAAGGGATTAGAAAATGGTAATAAGGAAAGGGTGATAAGGAAAAGCGAATGGGAAAGCAAGATGAGGAAAGGGAGATAAGGGAAAGGGAGATGAATAAAGGGAGATAAAGAAAGGAGATAAGAAAAGTGTGTAAAGGAAAGGCTGTAAAGAAATGGAGATAATGGAAAGGGATTGGGAAAGGAAAATTAGGAAATTGAAATAAGGGAATTATAAGGAAAGGATGAAAAGAAAAGGGTAACAAGTAAACGGCAATAAGGAAAAGGAGATAATGAAATGGAGATATGGACAGCGTGACAAGGAAGGATGATAAAGAATGGGGGAAAAGGAAACGGTGGTAAGGAAATGGTGATAAGGTAAAGGGATAAGAAAAGGGATAAGGAAAGGATGGTAAGGAAAAGGTGATAAGAATAGGATGGGAAAGAAAGTGTTATAAGGAAAGATTAAAATCAAAGGTAGACTTGCATTTATATAGCGCCTTTCACGACCACCGGATGTCCCAGACGCTTTGCAGCCAATGAAGTACTTTTTGAAATGTAGTCACTGTTGTAATGTAGGAAATGTGGCAGCAAATATGCGCACAGCAAGCTCCCACAAACCTCAATGAAATTAATGACCAGATAATGGCCCCGGTATTTCTGGGGAGGGAGCGGGGGTGCGTGTTTACAGGGCCCCGGTATTTCCGGGGAGGGAGGGGGGTGCGTGTTTACAGGGCCCCGGTATTTACGGGGAGGGAGGGGGGTGCGTGTTTACAGGGCCCCGGTATTTACGGGGAGGGAGCGGGGGTGCGTGTTTACAGGGGCAAACCTGGAAATGCCAGGAACGCTGAAGACCTGCCGGATTTAACGGCAGGATCTCATTATCATTTTTTTGCTCCAATTCCCTCCCAGCCACATTGAAATGCTGGCCAGCTGACGGGCAAGAGATCCAGCGGTAGAAGGCCACAGCCAGGGACCACTGGGGACGGTCCCCGGCAAACAAGAAACATGGTTGTTTGGTGAGGGGGTAGTTGGACCAGTAATCAGGAAGGATGGGGGGTCAGCCGATTGCGGCAGAAGATTTTCTTGAGGACACAGAGGAAGCATTCCAGCTCGTCCTGGTCCACAGGCAGTGTTATAAAAAGCACTCGCCTTCTGGATCCGGCTGCTCCCGCCTCCCTTTAGCTGCCAGGTTTCCCAAGACACAGCGCTAAATTCAACTGGCTCTCAAACTTTAAGGAACGGAGACTCATTAACATATTATAATCACAGACCCGCCTCTCCAAAGCGATTACTCAGACGCCCCCAAACCCGCCACGGTTGAAATGGAAGTAGGCACATTGACAGCAGGTTGGGGTCGGGTGTTGCATGTTTGCTGATTTAACCCTCCGTCCCTCAACATTCTCCCGCCCTTCGTAGGGGGGTGGGGTTAAAATTCCTCCCATTTTTTTTTTGGTCTTGTTTGAGGGATAAATGTTGGCCAAGAACTCCCTTGCTCTTCTTCGAATAGTGCCATGGAATCTTTTCCGTCAACCTGAGAGGGCAGACAGGACCTCAGTTTTACGTCTCACCTGGAAGCCGGCACCTCCGACACTGCAGCACTCCTTCAATAACTGCACTGGAGTGTCAGCCTAGCATTGTGTGCTCAAGTCTCTAGAGTGGATGATAAGGAAAGGGTGAAAAGGAAACGGTGGTAAGGAAAGGGAGAATAAGAAAGGGGAAAGGAAAAGACATGAGATTCCAGATGGAGTGTGTGAAGTCCTATAGCGCTGTGTCCATAGATTTCCACAAGACCTTTCAAAGGCAGTCAACAAAACTGGCTGCGGCTTCAGTCTCAGTACTGGAAAGTTCAGTAAAAATGTTCAGTGAGCATTTTTCTCTGTAAGTCACAAAATGACTTTCTGTTTAACAAATGGGGAACAGTCCTCAACATGGGCAGACTGGCCAATCTGCAACTAGTGTATGTGAACGTAGAATGATCTTGTTCCTTTTTTTTGTTCTCTGCACAGTACACAGAAAATTAAAAGGGAATGAACTTTGTGAGCTGACATTTAACATGGTACAAGAATGATGTTTTCTCCATTGTCACCATAAATCAATTATCCTGAAAGGCTGTGTGGTAGGAAATCTGTGAATATGTCCTTTAATATTACTACGCAGAGGGGAGGAAGGGTTGCTCTCGCTGCAGGCCAGACTGCACTTGTTTACCATTTCAATTAGAAACCTGATGTGATTCCATGTTTAGCTGGGAACAGTGACTAACCAATTATTTTGCTTCCTGTTCATATAAATAATTAACATTCTGAGGTCGGAAGAAAGCACAGTTTGTAGCCGTAATAATCAATCGCTTCAGCACAACAGAGTACATTTCCTGACAGGCAGCTTAATTGGCGCAGGGTTGGAAAAAGTGTTCACCAAGGGGCAAGTTCACCGGTCTTGCTCTCCCAATAGGGAGCGTGGATCTTTTATCTCTTTACTTGTCCCCTTTTGCCTTACACCACCATCCTCTGTGTCATTTAATCTCTCCTGCCTTCCACCCTATCGCAGATCTTCACTGTTGTTCTTTCCTCCCCTCCCCCCTTTCTCTGCCTCTGTACTTGCTTGAAACCTGTTACATCTCTAACTTTCTCCAGTTCTGATGAAAGGTCACCAGATGCTGCCTGACCTGCTGAGTATTTCCAGCCTTTTCTGTTTTTATTTCTGAATTCATCATTGTTGTTTGCAGTGTCAGTACTGTATGGTAGACTGTGCACTACCATATGAAGGCCATTTTAAAATGTCACCTGTATTGCTGCATTAAAACACCCCCAAAGCATGGAAAAGAGCTCTCGTCACCTCTAAGGCATTCTGTAAGGATAAACACTAAACTGAATTCTGACCTGAAATGACTGGAATTGGGCCAGTTAAGGCTAATTACCAATACTCAGAAACTGCTTAGAAATACTCAGAGGTGCAATGCCCAAAACTGAACGCAGATTAAATACATGTGGATTTCATCTTTTTAAGCTAGTCCTGTACAGATACTTCTGCCTACTCCTTTGTAGGAGTTCCATTATTTTATGCACTTTTGGCATTGGTCTAAAGGGCCTGTAGTTGGCTTGATCAGATTTATTGTCCTTTTTAAAGTTAGGCACTAGATGAGAGATTTCCCAATTTGGTGTTCCTGGCACACAATGGGAATGTACAGCAGGAAACTGCACGCTTACAGCCCACAGTTTTACTCCCATTAATTTTAAATGGATGGATAATGAGCAGAGCTGTGGGTGTGTAATTTCCTGATCTGTGCTGCCTAGATGTGCCAGGAGCACCAAAGGGGAAAATCTCCCTTTATTCTTCTAGTCCTGCGAATCCTCTGTGATGTCCAATGATTCTTTCATTGGTCCAAAAATGTCCTCCCGAGTCTCTTTCAGATGTCTGCCATCAGGGCTTGGGTGGTTTTGTCAGTGGCCAATGCCCCTTCCTATTAAGTACCTTCTGCTCACCAGTTTCAAAATCCTCCAGGGTATTCAGTGTACTACAACACTTGAATAGCGAATCAGTAATTTCCTCCCTAGTGAAGATTTGTAGATACTAATCATTAAGTAATTCTGCTATTTTCCCTTTGTCTTCAGTTGCTCTGCTTCTATCCTATAGAGTTCTAACTTCCTTCCTTCCTTCCTCTGTGGGTGTTTTGTTTTATTAAATTTTATTAAAATTTATTTTTGGAATATATTTCGTCTCTGCCTTTTGTGTGGTGAATGGGACAAAGGCCCAAACTAATGCTCCAATGGGATGTGTATGATCCCTGGCAGTCTGTTGATAAGTAAACAGCCATATTCTATGTCAATGTAGAAAAATAGAAACTCTTGCGATCCTAATGTACAAGATTTCTGGTCTCTGCCAGACTATAAGTTGCATGTCTGTGTTCCTTGTCAATCTACTTATGAGTAAACTCTAAGACCTGCGGCAATCCAGTGGCTGATACTGACGAGTATTTATTGGTGTCCCCGGTACCCCAGTGGTAAAAATGTGTCTGCACTCCCTCGTGATTAAATAGTGAGCATCTGTCTGGTGGTTAGTGCAGAATACACACCCCATTTGTGATGGTCTTATGTTGGGTACATGTCTGACTGTTGGTAGCTTTGTAGTGTGGGCACATCCTGATCTGGGCATCTCTCTGGGGTAGCAGTGAGGTTGCCTCCTTTCACAGGTGCTGTGAAATGGGAATTCCATTATTTAAGAAAGGTGCAAGAGAGAACCCAGGAAATTTTCCTCCTAGAAGCTGGCAGCTGTCCTTCATTCTGCCAGTGGATTTCACACTTCATTCAGCCTTAATCTGTCACATTAACACCACCTCTAGCCTTGCATATCTCTTAATGTCTCTTAATGTCTCTTCATCTCCACCTTTGTTCCTTTATCCCCTCCCCCTTTTCCCAGCTTTACCCTGGCCTTAAATCTATTTGATTTCCGGCTCTTCCCAGTTCTGATGAAAGGTCATCGACCTGAAACGTTAACTCTCTTTCTCTCTCCACGGATGCTGCCTGGCCTGCTGAGCTTTTCCAGCGTTTTCTGTTGTTATTCCAGGAAATTATAGACCTGTTAGTCTAACATCTGTTGTGGGGAAGTTCTTAGAATCTATAATTAAGGACACAGTGACTCAGCACTTAGAGAAATTTGAGCTGATTAGAGGGAGCAAAATGGATTTGTAAATGGATTTCTAATGAACCTAATTGAATTTTTTTAAGTAGTAGACAGGAGAATGTCCATGAATGTAGCTTATATGGACATCCAGAAGGCATTCAATAAGGTTCCACATAAGAGACTTATAGCTAAAATTAAAGCTCATAGAATTGAAGGCAAATTATTAACCTGGTTAGGAGATTGGTTCGGCGGCAGAGGACAGGAGGTAGGGTTAATGGGTATTTACTTGTATTGGAAGGAAGTGACCAGTAGTGTCCCACAAGGATCTGTGCTGGGGCCTCAACTATTCACTACATTTATTAATGACTTAGGTAACACAATAGAATCATGGAATCATAGAATGGTTACAGCACAGGAGGAGGCCATTCGGCCCATCAAGCCCGTGCGGGCTCTCTGCAGGAGCACTTCAGCTAGTCCCACTCCCCCGCCCTTTCCCCGTAGCCCTGCAAATTGTTTTCCTTCAGGTACTTATCCAATTCCATTTTCAAAGCCACAATTGAATCTGCCTCCACCCCGCTTTCAGGCAGTGCATTCCAGATCCTAACCACTCGCTGTGTAAAAACAGTTTTTCCTCATGTCGCCTTTGGTTCTTCCGACAATCACCTTAAATCTGTGTCCTCTGGTTCTCAACGCTTCCGCCAATGGGAACAGTTTCTCTCAATCAACTCTGTCTCAATCCCTCATGATTTTGAACACCTCTATCAAATCGCCTCACAACCTTCTCTGCTCTAAGGAGAACAATCCCAACTTCTCCAGTCTATCCACGTCACTGAAGCCCCTCATCCCTGGAACCATTCTTGTAAATCTTTTCTGCACTCGCTCCAAGACCTTCACATCCTTCCTAAAGTGCGGTGCTCAGAATTGGACACAATACTCCAGTTGAAGCCAGACCAGTGTTTTATACAGGTTCATCATAACTTCCTTGCTTTTGTATTCTATGCCTTTACTTATGAAGCCCAGGATCCCGTATGCTTTTTTAACCGCTTTCTCAACCTGCCCTGCCACCTTCAACGATTTGTGCACATATACCCCCAGGTCTCTCTGTTCATGCACCCCCTTTAGAATTGTACCCTTTAGTTTATATTGCCTCTCCTCGTTCTTCCTACCAAAATGCATCACTGCACTTTTCTGTGTTAAATTTCATCTGCCACGTGTCCGCCCATTTCACCAGCCTGTCTATGTCCTCTTGAAGTCTATCACTATCCTCCTCACTGTTCACTATACTTTCAAGTTTGGTGTCATCAGCAAATTTTGAAATTGTGCCCTGTACACCCAAGTCCAAGTCATTGATATATATCAAGAAAAGCAGTGGTCCTAGTAACCTGGGGAACACCACTGTATACCTTCCTCCAGTCCGAAAAACAACCGTTCACCACTACTCTCTGTTTCCTGTCACTTAGCCAATTTCGTATCCATGCTGCCACTGTCCCTTTTTTTTCATGGGCTTCAACTTTGCTGGCGAGCCTATTATGTGGCACTTTATCAAACGCCTTTTGGAAATCCATGTACACCACATCAACCGCATTGCCCTCATCAACCCTCTCTGTTACCTTATCAAAAAACTCAATCAAGTTAGTTAAACACGATTTGCCTTTAACAAATCCATGGTGGCTTCCCTTAATTAATCCATACTTGGCCAAGTGACTGTTAATTTTGTCCCGGATTATCGTTTCTAAAAGCTTCCCCACTACTGAGGTTAAGCTGACCGGCCTGTAGTTGCTGGGTTTATCCTTGCACCCTTTTTTGAACCAGGAATGGCGGGATTGACCTATGAGGAGAGACTATGTAGTTTAGGGATGTACACACTGGAGTTTAGAAGATTAGAACATAAGAACATAAGAAATAGGAGCAGGAGTAGGCCAATCGGCCCCTCGAGCCTGCTCCGCCATTCAATAAGATCATGGCTGATCTGATCCTAACCGCCAATCTACTATCTATCACAGAACCATCTCCTGCATCTAACAGAATTGCACACACGAAATAGGAGCAGAATCAGGCTACACAGTCCCTGGGCCCGCTCCACTACCCACAGGGCCATGACCGATCCGAACCTAGACTCATGTCCAAATTCCTGCCCGCTCCCCGTAACCCTTAATGCCCTTTACTTCTAGGAAACTGTCTATTTCTGTTTTAAATTTAACTAATGTTGTAGCTTCTACAGCTTTTTGTGGCAGCATATTCCATGGACCTACCACCCTCTGAGTGAAGTAGTTCCTCCTCATCTCAGTTTTGAAAGAGCAGCCCCTTATTCTAAGACTATGTCCCCTAGTTCTCGTCTCACCCGTCATCGGGAACATCCTCCCCGCATCCACCCGATCCAACCCCTTCACAATCTTATATGTTTCAATAAGATCGCCTCTCATTCTTCTGAACTCCAATGAGTAGAGTCCCAATCTACCCAACCTCTCCTCATATGACCACCCCCTCATCCCCGGGATTAACCGAGTGAACCTTTTTTGCACTGCCTCGAGAGCAAGGATGTCTTTCCTTAAGTAAGGACACCAAAACTGTATGCAGTATTCCAGGTGCGGTCTCACCAATACCTTGTACAACTGAAGCAATACCTCCCTATTTTTATATTCTATCCCCCTAGCAATGAAAGCCAACATTCCATTTGCCTTCTTAATCACTTGCTGCACCTGCATACTAACCTTTTGAGTTTCGTGCACCAGGACCCCCAGATCCCTTTGCACTTCAGTACTCTCCAGTTTCTTGCCATTAAGATAATAAATTGCTCTAGGATTTTTCCTGCCAAAGTGCATCACCTCACACTTTCCAGTGTTGTATTCCATCTGCCAAATCTCTGCCCACTTACTTAGCCTGTCTATGTCCCCTTGCAGGTTTTTTATGTCCTCCTCACTCACTACTTTCCCTCCCATCTTTGTATCATCTGCAAATTTTGATATGTTACACTTGGTCCCTTCCTCCAAATCGTTAATATAGATTGTGAAGAGTTGGGGACCCAGCACTGACCCCTGTGGAACACCACTAGTTACTGATTGCCAGTCTGAGAATGAACCATTTATCCCAACTCTTTGCTTTCTGTTATATAGCCAATCCTCTATCCATGCCAGAATATTACCCCCAATCCCGTGATTTTTTACCTTAAGCAATAATCTTTTGTGTGGCACCTTGTCAAATGCCTTTTGGAAGTCTAAATACACTACGTCCACTTAGAAGTGTATAAAATTCTGACAGGTCTAGACAGACTAGATGCAGAAGGAATGTTTCCCTTGGCGGGTGAGAACAGAACTAGAGGACATAATTTAAGGATAAGGGCTAAACCATTTAGGACAGAAATGAGGGGGAATTTCTTCACTCAGAGGGTGGTGAACCTATGGAACTCATTGCCACAGAGGGCAGTGTACGCCAGCTCATTAAATATATTTAAGAGGGAATTAGATATATTTCTACAGGCAAAAGGGGTTAAGGGTTACGGAGAGAAGGCGGGGACGGGATACTGAATTGGAGGCATGATCTCATTAAATGGCGGAGCAGGCTCGAAGGGCCGGATGGCCTACTCCTGCTCCTATCTTCTATGTATCTATGTATCTATGTATTTGCAATTCTCCAGTCCTCTGGCACCAGTCCTGTATCGAAGGAGAATTGGAAAATCATGGCCAGTACCTCCATAATTTTCACCTTTACGTCCCTTAGCATTCTAGGACTTATCTACTTTAAGTACAGACAGCCTTTCTAGTACTTCCTCTTTATCAATTTTTATCCCATCCAGTATCTCAATTACCTCCTCTTTCACTGAATTTGGCAGCATCTTCTTCCTTGGTAAAGACAGATACAATGTACTCATTTAGTACCTCAGCCATGCCCTCTGCCTCCATGTGTAGTTCTCCTTTTTGGTCCCTAATTGGCCCTACCTCTCCTCTTACTACCTGTTTACTATTTATATGCCTATAGAAGACTTTTGGATTACCTTTTATGTTAGCTGCCAAACTATTCTCATACTCTCTCTTTGCCCCTCTTATTTTCTTTTTCACTTCCCCTCTGAACTTTCTGTATTCAGCCTGGTTCTCACTTGTATTCTCAACCTGATATTTGTCATACACCCCCTTTTCTGCTTCATCTTACTCTCTATCTCTTTCATCATCCAGGGAGCTCTGACTTTGGTTGCCTTACCTTTCCCCCTCGTGGGAATGTACCTCGACTGTATCCGAACCATCTCCTCTTTAAAGGCAGCCCATTGTTCGATTACAGTTTTGCCTGCCAATCTTTGATTCCAATTTACCCGGGCCAGATCCGTTCTCAACCCGCTGAAATTTGCCTTCCTCCAATTAAGTATTTTTACTCTAGATTGCTCCCTGTCATTTTCCATAACTAATCTAAACCATTTAATACTGTGATCATTGTTCCCTAAATGTTCCCCTACTGACACTTGCTCCACTTGACCCACCTCATTCCCCAGAACCAGATCCAGCAATGCCTCCTTCCTCGTCGGGCCGGAAACATACTGATCAAGAAGGTTCTCCTGAACACACTTCAGAAATTCTTCCCCTTCTCTGCCCTTAACACTATTACTATCCCAGTCTATATTAGGATAGTTGAAGTCCCCCATTATCACCACTCTGTAGTTCTTGCACCTCTCTGTAATTTCCCTGCAAATTTGCTGCTCTATATCCTTTCCACTACTTGGTGGCCTATAGAATACACCCAGTAGTGTAATGGCACCTCTATTGTTTCAGGCGTTGGTAAAGGACGCATATATATATTGTCTTTACCCAATATGGCAAGCGCTACACTTCCAGCCGGAAATGTGCGCACGCTTCCTGCCCACCATATTGGGGCCTGAGTAGTCCGAGTAGCGGCTGAAAAACTGGTGCTCAGCAGACCAACTTTTAAGCCACAGATTCTGGCTGTCATGTCAATAAGGAAAGAGATTATCAAATGCCTAGCGTGTTTGTATGTAATAAACTAATGTAATTAAACTGAGTTTGCACTGTTTATTATTCAGTGGAAGTTTAAATATAATCCAATATAAACAATACCATCAATAATTCTTGGAGCCAACATAACCTTTCTGTAAATAAGGGATTAGAGATAAAATTGGTAATTGAGGTAGTGAATAGCCCTCGCTGAGCAAACACAGGTGAAAATCATTTCTCCCATGAAGATTTCCTCAGTGGTCATTACAGAAAAAACACCACATTGATTGTAGCTGCCGACAGATTTGCGATTACTTGCTTGATCCTGGGTCATGCAGGACACACTGTAAATCCAACACTTAGTTACCGTCGTGCCCAGGGCTCCATGAGTGAGTTAGTAAACACTGACTGGAACAGAAAGAGGCATCTCGAAGGTTCAGAAAGTAGTAAAAACTTTTATTGGCTAGCAGCTGATGTCAGCTTGGTTTAGTCGTGACACTTTCATCTCTGAGTCAGAAGATCGTGAGTTCAAGCATCACTCCAGGCCGTGTCTGTGTAATCTAGGCTGATACTTCAGTGCTGCACTGTCAGTAGTGCTGTTTTTTCAGATGAGGCATTAAACTGAAGCCCCTTCTGCCTGCTTAGTTAGATATAAAAGATCCCATGGCACTATTTGAAGCAGCTCTCCCAGTGTCCTGGCTAACTGTTGATCACAAAAAAAAACCAGATTAACTGGCCATTCGTCTTGTTGCTGTTTGCGGCACTTCACTGCGCACAAATTGGCTGCTGCGTTTCCCTACAAAACAGCAGAGACTACATTTTACAACCAATTGTAATGTCTTCTGTTTTATTCCCAGGGTCTGCCCGAGCACATTACAACCAACATGAAATGTTTATATAAATGCAATCTTTCTTTAATAGATTGAGCTATGGCAAGTGTTAGCTTCGTATTATCACAGTAATTGCTATCACACCGACACACTTACTTAAGGACATTGAACTTTTAAATGTATTTTGTTCTGGCGATGTGGCTGACACAGTATTTATTGCCCATCTCTAGTTACCCACATAGGCCACGATTTTGTCGGTGCTCAGAGAGGCGGGTCAGAGGTTAAAGTGCTATTGATTGACGGCGGGTCCCGAACCCACCGTCAACCGCCTCCAAACAGCTTTCCCAAGTGTCAGATCCCCGATTTGCAAATGGACCCGACACCTAGAGGCGGGAAACGGATTAAAGGCAATTACCTGCCTATTAACAGGTACTTGTCAGTAGTTTACAGCCTGATTTTGGATTTTCACGCTTCTGGGTCGGGTTTCCCAACATCCGGACACCACGCCAGGTAAGTGTGGCGTGTTGAGAGTCTGGTGTAATGTTTGTGAAAAGATGACAGCTGCAGAAGTGGTGTGAAGGATCCAATGTTGCACATGGTGAGTTTCAGAGCAAAGAAAATGTTGGTTACTGCATTTTTAATACATATAGAGATTTCTTTAACAAACAAGTTTTTAAATCCAACTATATGTCCAGTGCCACCTCATTGGGAGAACCTCTCTCACCAGTGACAGATCGCTCTGTCACCTCACCTGCAGCTGCCATCTATTCCAGCATGTAGAGGGAGTAATTGGAGAGCCTGGGTGCAAGAGTTCACCTTTGTACAGTGATTGTCAGTGTTTTCAGCACCTCAATGCTGTCAAACACCGAGAAATCAACTGTCAAAATAAAATTGTGCGTGGTCCCTTTCAGGAAACCGGCAGATGACGTGGCATCAAATGACGTCATCAGACCCGCTTTCTGTTAATTGGCCGGTAAGCCTGCAGGGCGGGGCTTAACAAGGCGAATCAAGGGAAAATCACGTCTGTGGAGCGGAGGCAGCTGGAGGTGGGGCTGGAACCCAGAAACCAGCTGACCCGCACCCAACCCGCCACCGCTGAGAAAATCGCGGCCATAGCGTGGGACTGGAGTCATGTGTTGCTCCAGACTGGGTAGGGGCGGCAGGTTCCTTTCCCTGAAGGACATTAGTGAAACAGTTGGGTTTTTAACAACAATCTGACAGCGTTCATGGTCATCCTTTAGTGGTTAAAATAATCTACTTGTACTTTAGTTTTGTTATGTAGATAAATATTTGCGTTCCTTTAGGCTTTTAGTGCATTAATATGAGAGGCATCCATGATCTGAAGGTAACACTAGGGTTAATGTTAAAATGTCAGCAACTGGCGACACAGCTCCCACCTTCCATAAACACACCAATGCCGCAGATTATATAAATGATGTACTGGCGGTGCAAGTGACATTTCCAGCCAATTTTCACTCAATTACTTCTATGTGGTCCTCGATTTTGTGCTTCTCTCCCATTTGAAACAACGCCTGTCACTTCAATGACTGAAGTTATTTTCCAGAGGCCAGGGATTACACAGCTACCGATGTTCATTTGGTTTGCTGTTTCATTCATTGTATTAGGAAATGTGTGCTTTTTATTTTCAGCATGCGATTTTTGACCCTGAATGAGTTTAAACTTTGGCAGAATTAATAACTCTGAGCGGCAATATCTCTGAGGAAGTTTACGTAGTTGTAAGAAAATGTCAAACAGACTGAAACAAGACGGATGTGTGTTCCAAAGGAAGTGAGCCAAACCCAAATTAAAATCCCATTTTCCCAGTTCAGGTGATTTAGGTTTTGGTTTTGCCTGTCCCTTTAAATAATAGCAATAGAAATGCACAGGATACAGCATCTCCCTGCGTGCCCTCTCATCAGCTACCTATCATCATAGCAAGCGGTGGTCATCAGCTGGAATCTGAAGAAGAAGAAGACTTGCATTTCTATAGCGCCTTTCACAACCACCGGACGTCTCAAAGTGCTTTACAGCCAATGAAGTACTTTTGAAGTGTGGTCACTGTTGTAATGTGGGAATCGCGGCAGCCAATTTGTGCACAGCAAGCTCCCACAAACAGCAATGTGAAAATGACCAGATAATCTGTTTTTGTGATGTTGGTTGAGGGATAAATATTGGCCCCAGGACACCGGGGGTAACTCCCCTGCTCTTCTTCGAAATAGTGGCCATGGGATCTTTTACATCCACCTGAGAGAGCAGACGGGGCCTCGGTTTAACGCCTCATCCGAAAGACGGCTCCTCCGACAGTGCAGCACTCCCTCAGCACTGCACTGGAGTGTCAGCCTAGCTTTATGTGCTCAAGTCCCTGACTCAAAGGCGAGTGTGCTACCCACTGAGCCACAATCTGTGACCTAATCATCCAGGATAAACTAGAGTTAAACTCTTTCACTATTACAAAATATGTGTATTGTCTCTGGTGATGTAGTGAGTATTGAGCCATGGACACTAATGCTTCATGGTGTAGTGTTGGAGTGCAAACTCATTTGAGCGTACGTGTGCACATGTGCGTGTGTGCGAGTACATGTGTGTGTTCTTGCGTGTGTGTGTGTGTGTGCAAGTATGTGTACGTGTGTATCTCCTAGAATCATAGAATGATACAGCACAGAAGGCGGCCATTCGGTCCACTGTGCTTGTGCCAGCTCTTTGACAGAGCTCTCCAATTAGTCCCACTCCCCTGCCCTTTCCCCATGAATATTTTCATGTTTGATTGCACCTGTCCTTTTCCATAACGACTCTAAACCTAATGATATTGTGAGAAGTCGCACAACACCAGGTTATAGTCGAACAGTTTTATTTGAAATCACAAGCTTTCGGAGCTGCTGCTCCTTCGTCAGGTGAAGTGAAGGAATACGAATCGGCAAAGCATATATAGACAGAGAACAATGCATGTGTAGCGTACAATGTCAGACGACTACATTTAATCCTTCTGACTACCTTTCGTCACACCTCATCTCCGCATAATGATATTGTGATCACTGTTTCCCACTTCATTCTCTAGAACCAGATCAACACTGCTTTCTTCCTTGTTGGGCTGGAAACATACTGATTATCACATGTGTCATCATCGACAGGCACAGGGTCATATGTACACAGACAACACACAGCTCTACCTCTCTGACATCTCTCAATCCTGCGACTGGCTCTGTACTGCCATATTGCCCGTCTAACGTCAATCTGTGGGTGTGTTACAACCTCCTTCAGCTGAATATAAGAAAAACCGAAACCATTGTTATCGGTGTTCACCATAAAATCGACTCCCTTCCTATTGACTCCACCTCCTCCCTGGCTACTTGCTCAGTCTGAACATAACCATACACAACCTCAGCATTCATAGAAGAATAGAAATTTACAGCACAGAATGAGGTCATTGGGCCCATCTTGTCCGTGCCGGCCGACAAAGAGCTATCCACCCTAATCCCACTTTCCAGCACTTGGTCCGTATCCTTGTAGGTTACGGCACTTCAAGTGCATATCCAAGTACTCTGCCTCTACCACCCTTTCAGGCAGTGAGTTCCAGACCCCCACCACCCTCTGGGTGAAAAAAATTCTCCTCAAATTCTCTCAACCTCCGACCAATTACTTTAAATCTATGCCCCCTGGTTATTGACCCTTCTGCTAAGGGAAATAGGTCCTTCCTATCCACTCTATCTAGGCCCCTCATAATTTTATACACCTCAATTAGGTCTCCCCTCAGCCTCCTCTGTTCCAAAGAAAACAACCCCAGCCTATCCAATCTTTCCTCATAGCTAAAATTCCCCAGCCCAGACAACATCCTCATAAATCTCCTCTGCACCCCCTCGAGTGCAATCACATCCTTCCTGTAATGTGATGACCAGAACTGCACGCAGTATTCTAGCTGCGGCCTAACTAGAGTTTTATACAGTTCAAGCATAACCTCCCTGCTCTTATATTCTATGCCTCGGCTAATAAAGGCAAGTATCCCATATGCCTTCTTAACCACCTTATCTACCTGTCCTGCTACCTACAGGGATCTGTGGACATGCACTCCAAGGTCCCTCTGATCTTCTGCACTTCTCAGTGTCCTACCATTTATAGTGTATTCCCTTGCCTTGTTAGCCCTCCCCAAATGTATTACCTCACACTTCTCCAGATTGAATTCCATTTGCCACTGTTCTGCCCACCTGACCAGTCCATTGATATCTTCCTGCAGTCTACAGCTTTCTTCTTCAGTATCAACCACACGGCCCATTTTTGTATCATCTGCAAACTTCTTAATCATACTTCCTACATTCAAGTCCAAATCATTGATATATACCACAAACAGCAAAGGACCCAGTACTGAGCCCTGCGGAACCCCACTGGGAAACAGCCTTGCAGTCACTGCATTGTGCTCAACCCTGAGCTCAGGTTCAAATGCCACATCCTGTCCACCACGAATTTCCTTACATTCAACTCTGCCACACTGCCCATCTCTGCCCCGACCTCAGCCCCTTTGCCACTGAAACACCTATCCACGTTTTTATCACCTCCAGGCTTTGGTTCTCTCCTTGCTGGCCTTCCACCCTCCATAAACTCCAACTTGTCTAAAACATGGCAGTTCATGTCCCGCCCCATCTACATCTAACTCATCCATCACCCCCAATCGAGATGATCTACACTGGCTCCCGGTCCGTGAAATCATCCAATTTAAAATCCTTGTCCTCATCTTCAAATAACTCCACGGCCTCATTGCTCCTTAGCTCTGCAGCCTTGTACAGCTACTAGTGTCAGAGCCTTCAGTTACCCCAGTCCTACACTCTGGAACCCTCCCCAACCCCCTCCACCTCCACCTCCACCTCGCCTCGAAAACCTTCTCAAAAAACATCTTTTTCAGCTAGCTTTCAGTCACTTCTCCTCTTATTCTTTCTCTGTAAAACACCATGGATCTTTTTTGTGATAAAAGCATTACATAAATGCATGTTTATGTTGTTGTATGTATTCGGGAGGGGGCAATTCTTGGTATTCCAGTGATGGAATGTAAACTCATTTTCCTTGGTGGTGCAATGAGTGTGTGGGGTTTGATCCCTGCTGGTCTGTTGCTCATTATTCCCGAGTAGTCCTGGAACATTGATTGGCTATCAGTCTTCAACTCTTGGTAGCGTAGAGGTCAGTATGTACTTTCTCCAGCTGTGATGTGGAGGTTTTTTTTTAATGTAAACTAGCAGTTGCAAAAGTTCAAAGGAAGCATGTCTCAATTATTATTAGTAAATGACTTCACGACGCTGAATGGACTTTTCAATTAATGTAAACCGGTTCACTTGCTGTGGAAAATTATCCCACTCATATTCTCATTAAGCCAGAAAGATCTTGCAGTTATATAGCACCTTACCAAAGGTGTTTCACCATTAATTAATTACTTTGAAGCTCTGTTCTTACATATGGTAAACACAGCAGGTAAATTGCTCGCAGCAAGATCTCATAAACAATAATGAGATAAATGACCAGTTAATCTGCTTTTGGTGGTGTTAGTTAAGGGAAGTGTGTCAGCTGGGATACTAGGAGAATTTAGTGTTTTATTGGACATAACACCTCAGCACTCCTTCAGTGCTGCCTAGATTATGGGCTGGATTTTCTCAATGGGGAGCTTTTGGAGGCGGGACTCCCACTTGTCAGGTTTCAGTCCCGCCTCCATCGACGTCTAGCCAACCCACGCTATTTCCCCTTGATTGACCTTGTTAAGCCCGCCCAGCAGACTTAGCCGGCCAATTAAGGGAAAGCCGGTTACAGAGAATGTCAGCGTATGACGCTTCAGATGAATTGTCATCATTTGACAGCTCTGTGAAGCTGTCAAACACTGACATTCTCTGTAGTTTGATGAGCTCTTGAATTCAAGACCTCATCAAATCTCTTTCTTTAGCAGAAATTAGATGGTTGTTGCATTGGAGAATGCAGCGGCCACCTGTCATCTCTGCCGGTAAGTTGCGAGAGTCTCCGCATCGCCAACTCTTGAAGCCTGCAGGAAGAAACAAAGGTAACTAAACTTTTTCTAACACTTTCCACTTACCTCACATACTCACCTCTCCACACTTGCGCCCATCACTTACCTCCACAGCGCACTTTTGCACCCCTCTGACCCCCGCAGACCCACTGCTCGCCTCGCTGACCCTGGCGGGGTTCGCAGCCTTCGGGAAGCCCGCATTTGTGTGGGTAAAATGGGGATAATCCTCTTATCTGCCTGTTAACTACCTGTTAACAGGTAGATAAATGGCACTATAATCCCCTTCCTGCCTTCAAGGAGACGGGACCCGGCGCGGGTCTGCTACTCGCCTCCTGGGAAGATGGCACGGAGGCGGGTTGAGGGCGGGATGGGTACCCGCCCCCAGATTCTGCCATTTTCCCAGCAGTCCCGCCTCCAAACCCGCCTCCCCAGGGCTGGCAGGATCGCGCCCTATGTGCTCAAAGTCCTGGATTAGGGCTTGAACATATAAACTACTGATGCCGTGGTAAGAGTGCTTCAAAATGAGCCAAGCTGATACTTGGGGTGTGTATGTTTCCAAGTACGAGACAGCATCGAGGAAGCTCGCCCACTGACAACACATAACGGAAAAGCACGGTGTATTTTCCGTGATTTCCCAATAGGTGCCACCAGGAGGCAAGGCTGCCCCTCACCAGCACATGCTCAGAAAGTGGTCTCTTTACCTCATCAAATGTTGCTGGAAAGGTCTTGTGAAATTGGACTTGAAGCATCTTGGGTTTTAGTTCTGAGAAATGTCTGCCTTAAGTCAAATGGAAAATATCATCATGCTGATTGGTCACCAAAGCTTGTAATTGCTCGGAATGTGGCCTGAAATCGACAAAATAGGTTGGGGTCAGAATTCATTATGATGGAAAAAAATGGAGTTGAGCTGATCCTCCTAGCTGTTTCATAGAAACATCGAAAAATAGGAGCAGGAGTCGGCCATTCGGCCCTTCGAGCCTGCTCCGCCATTCAATATGATCATGGCTGATCCTCTATCTCAATACCATATTCCTGCTCTCTCCCCATACCCCTTGATGCCTTTTGTGTCTAGAAATCTATCTATCTCCTTCTTAAATATATTCAGTGACTTGGCCTCCACAGCCTTCTGTGGTAGAGAATTCCACAGGTTCACCACCCTCTGAGTGAATCACTAATTCGTCGGAAAGATGGATTCTTTCTCCAGTCAACAGGGCGCAATAGTCAAATCTCAGTAAATCTTCAAACTCAAAAGCAATTTACTTGCAGTGTATTTATTTCTGTTGTCGCAGAAACAGCATTGGAAAACCTTGACATTTGTCTGTGCAACTGAGCAAATTTTGCTTGTTAAGTATCAATGACGAGAGATGTTTGCTAAAAGAATCCTAAAGACTCCACAGACGGAGTGCACAATGCAAATTACTGCAGAAATGTTCAGTTTGAGAGAATTAATTCTTTTGAGGATCTTATAGATCAGCGTTGACCAATATAAATTGCTGACTATCCACAGGTATGGCAACAGCCACTAATTTTAGTAGAAAACACCTTAAATACACTCACACAATACAGATAAATGTATATTCACTCCACAAATATCTCCAACATTCACAATGGTCAAAAAACACTCGCACACTCTGGTTTCTGTCTAAAAATTTTACCAACAATTGCGCAGAGAAGTTAAAGTCCTCAAGCATAGACCATGTGAATATGAGCATTGAGATCACATACCCAACGACGGTGTCTATTACTCAGTTTGTATTTACTAATCAGAAATACAAATAATCACATTGGGATTCTTAATTAACCGCATGTGGTTAGTGGCTAATGTATTGGACAACACTGTTATAGAGGTATATAAGTTAGAAAATAGTATAGAAAGGGGAAATCTGGATAATTACTTTAAATTGCAAGAGCAGGGCAAAGGGACCAGGCTCAAATGAGTCTAAGGTAAATTTAGGACCAATATTAGAAAGGCGGGTTGTCTCGCTCAAAGACCAGGCATATTAGAAAATCACAGGCCTTACCAATTAGGCGGGTTTGGGAGGTGCTGCCGAAGAAGCCTTGGCGAGTTGCTGCAGTGCATCTTGTAGATGGTACACACTGCAGCCACGGTACACCGGTGGTGGAGGGAGTGAATGTTTAAGGTGCTGGATGGGGTGCCAATCAAGTGGGCTGCTTTGTCCTGGATGGTGTCGAGCTTTTTGAGTGTTGTTGGAGCTGCGCTCATTCAGGCAAGTGGAGAGTATTCCATCACACTCCTGACTTGTGCCTTGTAGATGGTGGAAAGGCTTTGGGGAGTCAAGATGAGGGGAGTCAGTGGGGAATGACTCACGTCACTCACCGCAGAATACCCAGTCTCTGACCTGCTCTTGTTGCCACAGTATTTATGTGGCTGGTCCAGTTAAGTTTCTGGTCAATAGCGACCCCCAGGATGTTGATAGTGGGGGATTCGGTGATGGTAATGCCGTTGAATGTCAAGGAGCAGTGGTTAGACTCTCGCTTGTTGGAGATGGTCATTGCATGAGACATGTGGCATGAATGTTACTTGCCACTTATCAGCCCAAGCCTGAATGTCGTCTAAATTAAAATGTGTTGTGTTTATAAACTACATCCCGTTATCATTTAGTTAAGAACCGGGGCCAAGAAATTCGATTGCGTAGCGCCTGTTGTTGGGGTGCTAAGGATACCATTTTGGGTCAAAAATGCCGTCCGAGCTACTTGTGCACAATTCTGGTGCGGGCCACGCCGGACAACATCCTGGTGAGGGCGGTAGCATCGGTGCTGGGAACGTGCACCAGAAGTATATAGAGTAGGCAGATCGTGACGTCAATCAGCGCTGCCATTTTCGTCCTCAACGCTGGAACTAACACCCTGTGTTAACCTCGCACAGATGAACATGTGTTCAGCAGCTGCAAGGACCCCCCACCAGCGATATTTAAAGGGATCATCAACCACTCTCAGGTCAGTTGCTGATTAATTTCTATTGGCTCTGTGTACGTTTATGGAAGTGTTTTCAGCTTTCTAGAGGTGTTTAAGAACATAAGAAATAGGAGCAGGAGTAGGCCATTTGGCCCCTCGAGCCTGCTCCGCCATTCAGTAAGATCATAGCTGATCTTCTACCTCAACTCCACTTTCCTGCACTATCCCCATATCCCTTGATAGCCTTAATATCAAAAAATCTATCAATTTCTGTCTTGAATCTACTCAACGACTGAGCCTCCACAGCCCTCTGGGGTAGAGAATTCCAAAGATTCACCACCCTCTGAGTGAAGAAATTTCTCCTCATCTCAGTCCTAAATGGCCGACCCCTTATTCTGAGACTGTGACCCCTGGTTCTAGACTCCCCAGCCAGGGGAAACATCCTCTCTGCATCTACCCTGTCAAGCCCTGTAAGAATTTTGTATGTTTCAATAAGATCAGCTCTCATTCTTCTAAACTCTAGAGAATATAGGCCAAGTCTACTCAATCTCTCCTCATAGGCCAATCCCCCCATCCCAGGAATCAGTCTGGTGAACCTCCGTTGCACTTCCTCTATGGCAAGTATATCTTTCCTTAGGTAAGGATACCAAAACTGTACACAATACTCCAGGTGTGGTCTCACCAGAGCCCTATATAATTGCAGTAAGACGTCTTTACTCTTATACTCAAATCCTCTTGTAATAAAGGCCAACATACCATTTGCTTTCCTAATTGCTTGATGTGCCTGCATGTTAACTTCCAGTGATTCGTGTACAAGGACACCCAGGTCCCTCTGAACACCAACATTTCCCAATCTCTCACCATTTAGAAAATACGCTACTTTTCTATTATTCCTACCAAAGTGGATAACCACATATCTCCACATTATATTCCATTTGTCATGTTCTTGCTCACTCACTTAGCCTGTCTATATCCCCTTGAAGCCTCTTTGCATCCTCCTCACAACTTACATTCCCACCCAGCTTTGTATCATCAGCAAACTTGGATATATTACATTTGGTCCCCTCATCCAAACCATTGATGTAGATTGTGAATAGCTGAGGCCCAAGCACTGATCCTTGCGGTACCCCACTAGTTACAGCCTGCCAACCCAAAAATGACCCGTTTATTCCTACTCTCTGTTTTCTGTCATTAACCAATCCTCAATCCATGCTAGTATATTACGCCAATCCCATGACCCCTAATTTTGTTTAATAACCTCTTGTGTGGCACCTTATCGAATGCCTTCTGAAAATCCAAATACACCACATCCACTGGTTCCCCCTTATCTATTCTGCTAGTTACAACCTCAAAAACTCTAACAGATTCGTCAAACACGATTTCCCTTTCATAAATGGGGCAACACGGTGGCATAGTGGTTAGCACTGGTGCCTCACAGCGCCAGAGACCCGGGTTCGAATCTGACCTCGGGTGACTGTCTGTGTGGAGTTTGCACATTCTCCCCGTGTCTGCGTGGGTTTCCTCCGGGTGCTCCGGTTTCCTCCCACAGTCCAAAAATGTGTGGGTTAGGTTGATTTGGCTATGATAAATTGACCCTTAGTGTTAGGGGGGATTAAATATGTGGGGTTATGGGGATAGGATGGGATATGTTAGGGGGAATTAAATACGTGGGGTTACGGGGGTAGGGTGGGATATGTGTACTGTGGGGATTAAAGCAGGGACAGGGTACTGGATTTGGATGATCAGCCATGATCGTATTGAATGGCGGAGCAGGCTCGACGGGCCGAATGGCCTACTCCTGCTCCTAGATTCTATGTTTCTATGTAAATCCGTGTTGACTCTGCCCAATCCTATTATTATTTTCTAAGTGCCCTGTTATCACGTCCTTAATATAGATTCTAGCATTTTCCCTACTACTGATGTTAGGCTAACTGGCCTGTAGTTCCCTGTTTTCTCTCTCCCTCCTTTCTTAAATAGTGGGGTTACATTTGCTACCTTCCAATCCACGGGAACCGTTCTAGAATCTATGGAATTTTTGAAAATGACAACCAATGCATCCACTATCTCTATAGCCACCTCTTTCAAAACTCTAGGATGTAGGCCATCAGGTCTCGGGGATTTATTGGCTTTCAGTCCCATTAATTTCTCCAGTAATATTTTTTTACTAATACTAATTTCTTTCAGTTCCTCATTCTCGCTATACCCTTGGTTGTCCACTATTTCCGGGAAGTTTTTTGCGTCTTCTTCCGTGAAGACAGACACAGAGTATTTGTTTAATTTCTCTGCCATTTCCTTATTTCCCATTATAATTTTTCCTGTCTCAGCCTGTAAGGGACCCACATTTACTTTCGCTAATCTTTTCCTTTTTTCATACCTATAGAAGCTTTTACAGTCTGTTTCTATGTCTCTTGCTAGTTTACTCTCATATTCTATTTTCCCTTTCTTCATCAATTTCTTGGTCCTCCTTTGCTGAATTCTAAAATCCTCCCAATCCTCAGGCTTACTACTCTTTTTGGCAACATTATAAGCCTCTTCCTTTGATCTAATTCTAGCTTTAACTTCTCTTGTTAGCCACGGTTGGACCACTTTTCCTGTGGGGTTTTTGTGCCTTAAAGGAATGTATATTTGTTAATTATGTATTAATTCTTTAAATGCTAGCCATTGCTTCTCTACCGTCATACCTTTTTAATGTAGTTTCCCAATCTACCTTAGCCAACTCGCCCCTCATACCTACGCAGTTTGCTTTGTTTAGATTTAAGACCCTAGTTTCGGATTTAACTTAATCACTTTCAAACTCAATATAAAATTCTATCATATTATGGTCACTCTTCACTAAAGGCCCCTTTACTACAAGGTTATTAATTAACCCTTTCTTGTTGCACAGCACTAGACCTAAAATAGCCTGTTCCCTAGTTGGTTCCTCAATGTAATGATCTAGAAAACTATCTTGCATACATTCCATGAATTCGTCCTCCACACTAATACTGCAAATTTGGTTTGCCCAGTTTATATGTAGATTAAAGTCCCCCATGATCATTGTATTACCCTTGTTAAATGTGCCTCTAATTTCCTGATTTATACTCTGCTCTACATTACAACTACTGTTTGGAGGCCTATAAACAACTCCCACCAATGTTTTCTGCCCCTTGCTGTTTCTTAGCTTCACCCAAACTGATTCTACTTCTTGATTTTCGGAGCTAAGATCCTTTCTCTCAACTGTCTTTATCCCATCCTTTATCGTCAGGGCTACCCCTCCTCCTTTGCCATTTTGCCTATCTTTTCTAAAAGTTAAATATACTGGAATATTTAGTTCCCAACCTTGGCTACTTTGCAACCATGTCTCTGTAAAGGCTATTAGATCAAACCTGTTAATTTCTATCTGCGCTATTAATTCATCTATTTTGTTGCGAATGCTTCGCGCATTCAGATATAGTGCCTTTAGCTTTGGCTTATTTCTATTTTTTCCTGATGTCACCGTAGTCACTGATGCCTTATTACCTTTGTTACTCTCTCTCTCTCTGTCCCTTCCTGACCCACTCTGTTTATTTTTACCCAAAACTTTACTCTGCTCTAGAGTCTTGATATTTCTCCCGCTGCTTTAAAATTTACTCTTTCCTGAATTGTCCGGCCCCCCCGCCCTTCACCCCTTCTCTTAGTTTAAAGTCCTGTCTACTGCCCTAGTTATTCGGTTCGCCAGCCCGGTTTAAGTGGAGCCCGTCCCAATGGAACAGCTCCCTCTTTCCCCAGTACTAGTGCCAGTGCCCCATGAACCGAAACCCCTTCCTCCCACACCACTCTTTGAGCCACGCATTTAAACCTCTAATCTGTTTGCCCCTATGCCAATTTGCACGTGGCTCAGGTAACAATCCAGAGATTATTAGCTTTGAGGTTCTGCTTTTTAATGTGGACCCTAGCTCCTCAAACTCCCTCAGCAGAACCTCATTCCTAGTTCTACCTATGTCGTTGGTCCTACGTGGACCACGACAACTGAATCCTCCCCCTCCCACTCCAAGTTCTCCTCCAGCCGCGAGGAGATGTCTTTAACCTTGGCACGGGCAGGCAACACAACCTTCAGAACTCTCGGTCACGGCTGCAGAGAACAGTATCTATCCCCCTGACTATACTGTCCCCTACCACAACTACATTCCCTTTCACTCTCCCCACTTGAATGGCCTCCTGCACCGTGGTGCCATGGTCAGCTTGCTCATCCATCCTGCAGGCTTTTCCCTCATCCACACAGGCAGCAAGAACCTCATACCTGTTGGATAAGGGCAAAGGCTGAGGCTCCTCCAGCACTGCACCTGTGGTCCTCTTACCTGCCTGAGTCACAGTCACACCCTCCTGTCCCTGACCACTAACCAGACCTGTACCACTGCCTAACCTAAGGGGTGTGACTGCCTCCTGGATCAAAGTGTCCAGGTAACTCTCCCCCTCCCTGATGCCCCGCAATGTCTGCACCTCAGACTCCAGTTCAAAAACTCTGAGCTGAAGTTCCTCAAGATGCAGGCACTTACTGCAAACGTGATTGTCTGGGATCACAATGCTCTCCACAAACTCCCACATGCTGCAGTTGTGGCATACCACCTGCACTGCCATCCCTATATGACCTTGTTTTATTGAATTAAATTTAATTACATTTGTAATTAGTTAACTTTGTTTACAGTGTAGTTTCCTGACTACTTACTTGATCTAGATTAAGTTGTGAGTACTGAAATTAAATATCTACCTGTAACACAAAGCACTACAAGTAGTGTAGACAGAAAGCAGCAACTCCTTCTCCGAATTCCCACTCTTTCCAAATTCCCAAATAAAACACACTGCTTAAGTCCACTCCATTTTAATCCTGCTCTGTTTAAAGTTGGTGAGGTGACGGGCAGTGGTGCTGCAAGTGGAGAAGGCCTTGCTTCTGACTTCAAGGGTTCTGGTCAGGCCACTTGCTCCCAGTCGTTGGGGGCTCTAGTTGTCTCACCCCTTGGCCTGCAGCAGGACAGGGAGATGGAGCAGAGGCAGCGAAGAAGAGGACAAGCTGCTCACAGAGGGAGGAGGAGGGGGGGGAGAAGGGCTCTCAGCAGGAGGCCTTACCCACCTTGGGTCTTCCGAGAGCAATTCTCTACCTCAGCCTGAGCCAGGAGCAGTGTGTGAGGCGTCTGCACGTTACGAAGGAGGTGCTCACAGAACTCTGCCACCTCTTGCAACCAGACCTGCAGCCTCACTCCAGGACATGGACAGCGCTGCCAGTGGCTGTCAAGGTGACCGTGGCCCTGAATTTCCTCGCATTAGGATCCTTCCAGGCTGGAGCAGGCGACATCTGTAACATCTCACAGTTCGCCATCCACTGCTGCATAAGAAGAGTGACAGATGCTCTTTATGCCAGGAGAGGGAACTTCATTGTCTTCTCTCTGACCAGAGAGAAGCAGGTGGAGCGTGCACGTGGCTTTGCCAGGATAGCGGACTTCCCACGGTGCTGGGCACCATTGACTGCACGCACGTGACTTTGCATGTACCACATCTAAATGCAGAGATGTACCGCAACCACAAACGTTACCACTCGCTGAATGTGCAGTTGGTGTGCGACCATGCTCCGCACATCATGATGGTGAATGCCCGGTATCCTGGCAGAGTCCGGATGCCTTAATTCTGCACCAGCCTGCTGTTCCGGCAGTCTTTGAGTCACCACGACCAACCAGAGTCTGGCTACTGGGTGACGAGGGCTGACCACCTGGCTCATGACTCCGCTCTGCAACCCAACCACACGTGGGCAGCATGCGTACAATGAGAGCCAAGCTGCCACATGGAACCTGATAGAGCAGACCATTGGCATCCTTCAACAATGCTTCCACTGCCTGGACCACTCTAGAGGAGCCCTGCAATACTCACCAGAGCTTGTCTCAAGATTCGTCATGGTCTGCTGCAACCTTGCCATCATGAGGGCACAGCCCTTGCCACCAGGCATACGGTGACCACCTAAGAAGGAGGAGGAGGAAGCAGACGAGGAGGGGGAGGAAGAGGAAGAGAAAGAGGAGGGGGAGGAAGCGGAAGAGGCGGAGGAGGAAGAGGAAGAGAAAGAGGAGGGGGAGGCAGCGGAAGGGAGGAGGCAACGCAGACAGCCCCTTTCTGCCCGGGCTGTCCGCGATCAGCTCATCTGACTGCGGTACAAGCAAACTCAACCCCAATTCCCCTTTCAACATTAGTCCCACACCTAACCTTCTCTCTGATACAAACCACCACAATGCTGAAATTAAAGCCACCACAAAAGAAACATTCCAATCCAACTTTATTCATCAATACATCCAATATAACTTAACAAAGTCAACTAATCACCCTTGTGCATTCCCTTACTGCCTGTCTTCAGTGTGCCTTTGCCTGCTCTAGTGCTCCTACGAAGTGCTACCCCAGTGGCTGCAGCATGGCTGGGGGAAGGCTGCAGTGGGGGAGACTGCAGATGGCCTCACAGGACAACTGCGAGCAACTCTGGGGCTAGAAGGCCCGGCTGCACCTGTACCACCTCGACATGGGCGGCAGCAGTCTGGGCTGGCTGACTGACAGGCAACAGCAAGGGTACTGGCGGAGTGGCAGTGGTGGGAGGATGAATGCTGTCTTCCTGAGCGAGGACAGCAGGTTGGTCCTCCACGGAGCCACTGCCACTCCCCCGGGGCGACACCTCAGCAATCCTAGTAATCTGTTGGAGGACAGATTTCTGGACTGCTGTGACATCCTGCAAGTCCCTTTCCAAACTGGTAAATGCAGCCATGATGGCAGCAGTCTGAGCTTGCATGACTTCAGTCTGAGCTTCCACTGCAGCACTCAGATGTAGGGTGGCTTGTACTTGTGCTGCACTGGAAGCTGAGACATTGGCCATCAGACGCTGCATCATGGTTGGGTCCAGAAGTGCACTAATGGATCTGCCCAGACCTTCCACGCTGAAAAGGATGGCCTCCAAGCTCTGAGCAAAGCCCTGTGCAAGGTCAGTGCTGGTCTCCTCCATGCTCCTTGACATTGCACTCAGGTTTTCTGCCAGGCCTGCCAGCATACTAAGCATTTTGTTGTGCATACCCATCAGCGTTCTTCTGTAGATCGCCCCATCGAAGTCCTCATCTGAATCCTCTGCAGCAGAACTCATGTGCGAATTTTCCCTCCGGGGAGCTGGCACCTGAGCTACCCTTTCCCCCTGCCTTGGCTGCAGCCCATTCGTGCCCGGTGACTCACCACATGCAGATCCCACCTCTGAGCTACCCTCTGAGCTCTGCTCATTGCCGGTATCTGAGCTGGTGGTTGGGAGTGTGAAATCGAGTGTTTCTTCTTCTTCATCACTCTCCTCTCCCCCTTCTTCTATAACCACAGGCTGGGAAGGTTGGATTTATTGGGGATCTTGGGGAAAAATAATGGAATCCCTAATAAAGGAGAAAATAGAAGAACATCTAGAAACCAAAAATATAATAATGAATAGTCAGCATGGATTTCAAAAGGGAAAGTCTTGCTTGACCAACCTCATTGAATTTTTTGAAGAGGTAACAGAGAGAGTCGACAAGGGTAATGCAGTAGATGTAATTTATCTAGATTTTCAAAAGGCCTTCGTTAAGGTACCACATAATAGAATAATTGATAAGGTCAGGGAATGCGGAGTCAGGGGACAAGTAGCAAAATGGATAGCTAGCTGGCTTCAAGACTGAAAGCTTGGAGTAGGGGTAAAGGGTAGTTATTCAGAGTAGCAGAAGGTGGGTAGTGGTGTTTCACAAGGATCAGTGCTGGGACCACTGTTGTTCACAATTTATATTAATGATTTAGACTTTGGAATCAAAAACACAATTTCTAAATTTGCGGATGACACCAAATTGGGGGATCATCAATACTGAGAAGGACTGCAACAAATTACAGGAGGACATTAATAAACTTGCAGAATGGGCATATAATTGGCAAATGAAATTCAACACAAATAAATGTGAGGTATTACATTTTGGTAGGAAGAATAGGGAGGTCACTTAGAAAATATGAATCTAAATGGGGTAGAAGAGCAAAGGGAGTGCAAATACACAAATCACTAAAAGTTGTGACACAGGTTAAAAAGGCCATAAAAAAGCAAACCAAGCACTAGGGTTTATTTCTAGAGGGATAGAATTGAAAAGTAGGGAGGTTATGCTAAATTTGTATCGAACCTTGGTTAGACCACACTTGGAGTACTGTGTACAATTATGGTCGCCATATTATTAAAAGAATATCGAGGCACTAGAGAGGGTGCAGAGAAGATTTACAAGGATGATACCAGAAATGCAAGGGTATACATATCAGGAAAGGATGAACAGGCTGGGTCTCTTTTCTCTTGAAAAAAGAAGGCTGAGGGGTGACCTAATAGAGGTCTTTAAAATTATGAAAGGTTTTGATAGAGTGGATACAGAGAGAATGTTTCCACTTGTGGGGAAGAGCAAAACTAGAGGCCATCAATATAAGATAGTCACCAAGAAATCCAATAGGGAATTCAGAAAAAAACTTCTTTACCCAAAGAGTGGTGAGAATGTGGAACTCGCTACCACAGGGAGTGGTTGAAGCGAATAGTATAGATGCATTTAAAGGGTGGTTAGATAAGCATATGAGGGAGAAGGGAATAGAGGGTTACGCTGATAGATTTAGATGAGGAAAGACGGGAGGAGGCTCGAGTGGAGCATAAACGCCGGCATGGACTGGTTGGGCCAAATGGCCTGTTTCTGTGCCGTATATCCTGTGTAATCCTATGATCTGAAATGAGAAAGGCACAAGGGTAGGGTTGTGGTGAGGGTGGGGGTTAAAGCAAGAGGTACATGCTTTCACCATGTGCAGCTTGTAAATCAGAAGTGATTGTGGGATGAGGGGGAAGTGGGATGTGAGAAGGAGGATAACGTATGTGGATAACAGCACCTTGTATTCTTTCAGCCCCGCCGCTGGCCAAGGGCTCAGCCATGCCCCTGCCAAGAATGGCCAGCACCGTCTCCTCCAAGGGGGTGAGGTGATGCAGGTGAGCCTGTCCTGCGCCGGTTAGGTTCTGCTGGCCCCGGTTATGCACCACCTTTTCCTGTAAGAGAAAGGCAAGTGTGTCAGTGAGAGTGGTGCAATGTGTTTGGGTGGATGTGCCTGTCATGGTTGAATAGCTGGCACTGTGTACAAGCTGTGAGATGTGGGTGTGAGGCTTGCAGCAGTGGTAAGTGTGTGAGGGTGAGGTGAAGCTATAAATGTACGGTATGAGTCGGGCTTGGTAGAGCTTGTTGGTAGGCGAGTGATGGGGGTGTGGTGCATTGAGCAGTGTGTGAGGCTAATGGCGCAGGTGGTGGGATATGGATTCACTGACCTTGATCACTCATATGAGGTCATTAAACTGTGGAAAGAGGACCCCTCTCCTCGAGTTGGCCTCCTGCACCAAGGCCTCCAGTGCTGCATCAGAGAACTTTAGTGCACGCTCTATCCCCTGTTGTGCCATCAGGAATTGATTTTTTCCACTGTCTTCCTCAGCCAGTTGAATGATGATCTGCAGGCAGAATGCACCTCCCCTTTAAGAGGTGCAGTCTACCTTTAAGTAGTGCAGGCCAGCTTTAATTGGTGTTAGCCTCGCACAAACATAAGCCCCCTGCTGAGCGTTCAGCCACTCAGCAGCGCGTTTAGCGCTGGGCTGAACGTCACAATCATGTAAATGAGCAGACAGCACAAAGTTTGCATGCTGCCTGCAGTCCTCCGAATGGGCGCGGGTTGCTAGCGCATCGCGATCCTCGCGCCCGTTTTCAGGGGCAAACCAATTTCTAGGCCAGGATCTTAGAAAATTGATGAGCAGTTACAGAAGCAGCTTAAACCATTCGGCATGCATCCTAATCTCCTGCAAGTATATACAGCAGGAGAAATTAATCCCGACTGAACAGGTTGAGAGTGACCCAAAATAGAAAGATAGAAGCTGCTCTTTGGCAGGCTGTTAATTATTCCTTTGAGAAAATGCCGCTTCCTGGCCCGTCTAATTCATACAGCTGCTGAATTGCTGATGAACTGATATGGAATCCCGGACATCTTTCATGTTATCCTTACTCTGTGCAATAGGCTTTACTTGGCCTGTCACGACAAGAACACCTGCTCTTTAATGCTACCAATTGGATCATTTCAAAAGCATGATTCTGTGTGAGCTCCCACTCAATATCTGTCATCTGTTTTTAACACGGGAATGTGAGCAATCTTTCTTTCCCAGCATATCCTGACTAGCGAGTAAAAGTGACAGGCACCATTGGGTGCCATTTTCTGAGGTTTCTTCCCCCCTAGCTGTGTGTTTTTTCTGAAGCAGCTGTGCAAAATGAGGCAACGTGAAGCTTAACTCATCAACTTTCCATTGGAATGGGCCAGACATACCGACACGGGGAGAGTGAATTCGGCTTGGGTTTGGGGGGTAGGGGGGGATAGGCCATTGTGCTGAGATTACAAGAAGGGATAAAGTCAAATTCTAATCACGACACAGAGCGATCCATCCATCTATGTCACAGCTAATGGAAAGCACATCAAATGAACACGGTTTCAACATCTCAAACACAGCAACCTGTTACCTGGTTACCAATTTACCTTAAAAGCAAAATGATTTACTTGTCAATGAGCTCTCAGTCTCCTGATGCAGAAATAAAGTGGTTCTCTTGAGGCCCTGCTCAAAATTGGATCTTGACATTTCTCTAGGCTTTATTAGGTTAAGTCATTTCAGCCTCACTGACTTTCTGGTCTCTTTTGACATCTCTCTTGAGAGTTTTGAGCTAGATAGATGACATCCTCAGAGGAGACAAATATTAGTGACAATATTTTGACAGCTACCTTCTGTTTGCAACAATTTGAGCAATCCATTAGGGAAGCATGCTTGCCTCCATTTTGTTTCTTATTAAGGGTCATTACAAGTGAGACTGGTGAATCGCCCAGTCAGGATATTTAACTATCTGAAAGACAAGCAATGACCATATCACTGCAGGCAGAGACAGACAAAATTGGATGTTAATGCAAAGGACAAGCCAGTAACTCTGCACAGAAAGATTGATTGTGCCATTTCCATCCACTTTACAAGCCTCTTCAGTTACCATCATTGGCTCAGTGACTGCTGTAACAGCTATGGGCTTCATCCTGCATCATGATGTAAAATATATCTTTCATATAAATTTGATTCATTTCTGATGTTCTGCGAGTGGGGAGCCTCTATGGTGTCTATGGTGCATCAGCAATCCAGGGGTGTACTGCCTATGATTTTCTAATTATTAAGTCAAATGTTAAAGGGCTCTCAAATATGCTCTGATCATTCTGAAATGCTTTGTTATTTTGGTTTCAGAAGTGGTTTTATATGGGTTAAGTGTTGTTTTGCAATTTTATCTGCTGATCTGGTTTGCTTCTGTATAGATTTATGTCTCACAATACACATGCATCTTTTGGTTGAGCTTGAAATGTATGGTCTGTCAGTGTGTTACGATTAAACAAATCAGAAGGGTACCCTGGACATCCCATATATCTTTCCACTGTGTAGCTCCAGAAATGGTTATTGTTAATCCTGCAGCATGCTAACCCAGTTACTCCGAGCACAAGTTCTGAATTTTAAGAGGGGCAATCCTGTTCTTGGAAACGGCTTTGTTGCTGTTAGCACGAGTAAAGAGTGTTGGGAGAAGCCTGAGGGGTAACAACCCTGCCCAATCTATGCTAGTGTAACCAAGTGACAAAGGTGACGGAAAAATGTGTTAGAATAATGGAAAGAGAGATTGGCCCTACTTGCTGTTGTCACCATCTTCAATATTCCACAAAAACTATTGATCCAATGATAGAATCAAAAGAGCCGTTCAGATGAAGAAGGCCCTTTCAGATTATCAGCCCTACTGTCTACCCACTACAGCATCTGTCCGTTTCTTCAAGAGTGCAGTGTTCCAGCCTCCAACACCCTTGCTGGCAAGCCAGCTATTGGTGTTGATCACCCTCTGTGTAAAGAAGCACTTCCTGGCATCTGTCTTGTTTGTCCTTCACTACCCTGAAATGGTGGCCTCTTGTCCTTTTGCCCGGGGTAACTGACAGTCCTGTTTCAGATTTACTTTCTCTAAACCCATTAAGTATTTCATACGCCTCCGAGATGTGTATTTTGGAACCATAGCTTAACAAATCATTCTTTGTAACTCTCCCCTCTGACACTAGGATCAGCTTCCGTGCACTGCCTCCAGTACTTGGATGTCTCTGGTTTCTTGGTGAGGAGAACTGTATGCCGCATTAAGGGTTGTAGTCTAAACAGAGCACTTTAAGGTTCTCATGAAGGGTCCATACCTGAAATATTAACTTGTCCGTTCTCTCCACGGAAGCTGTCTGACCAGCTGAATGTTCCCAGCATTTTCTGGTTTTATTTCAGATTTCCAACATCTGCAGTATTTTCTTTTTAATCATTACCTCTTTTGATTTATCATCTACTCCTTTTGACTATGTAGCTCAAGGTCTGCAGTGCTCTGGTCACACTGCACCTTGAACACTTCAATCAGTTCTGGTCGCCAAAACACGAGAGACGCTGGAGGCAGTGTCGAGAACAGCCCTGAGGCTGATCCCCAGTGTCATGGGTCTGAGCTATCGGACACAACTCGAGAAACTTGGGTCAGGAATTTCCTTGGCGCTGTTCCTGCTCCGCCACCAGAACTTGGCCGGAGGTGTGGCAGAAACCCCATTTACACGCACAAACTGGCCGCATTTCAAACAAGGTTCTGATGGCCGAGTGGGAACAGCTCCAAGGAAGTTCTCGACCTCGGACCTTTCGGCCTGGAAAGGAGGAATTTGAGAGGTGATATACAGAGGTATGCAAGAGTGTTAAAGGAGAACAAAAAGATAACCCAACTTGTTATTTTAAATGAAACTGTGAGAGTTTAAACAAAGGGACACAGGTTCAAACTAGTAAAAAGTAAATTTAGCACTGATATCAGGAAATCCTTTTACAAACAAAGAGTTATCAAAGTGTGGACTAAACTTCCTGATAGAACAGCCCCCATTACGCGTCACTCTGACACTGGGATCAGCCTCATTCCTCTGAGTAAGGTGGCTCCTTGTGTCACAATAACCAGAACCAGGTATAGCCTGGCCAATGAACTGTACAGCATGACCTCTGGGGATGTGAACTCAATTGATTTGGCAAGTCATGAAATGCGCAGGCGTGCGTGCGTGGATATTGGAGGCGCAGGGGGATCACGTGCGGGCTGTGCGCACCATTTGGTGGCACACTGCTAAAAGAATTAAAACTCCGCTTTTTCGAGTCACTGGCAGCATTACAGCCCTTGTTATTAACACGTGAGCTGCAGCTACTGTGGAAAAGTCAATCCAGTATTAATATTAGCTGCATTTGTAGTGACGTACACTGAGCCCAGTCAACCCGTATCAGTCCAGTGAATGAGCCCAGAACTGGTTTACCGCGCCTTTCTCAGTGAATGCCGAAAGTAAAGTACTCTTCCTGATAATCAACGGGACAATCAGAGGCGGGCAACCTTTTGCAAATTTGCATTGTCTTTGTGTGCAATTTAATAAGAATTAAAAACTTCCAATGCTTCTCCTGACCCCGCCCACCACCTGCCCAATCCACACTCCCCGTGAAAATCGGCCCCACAATCTATCATTTTCTTCCAGATCTTCAAGATTTTGCTCCAACAAAATTAGGAGTTCCCATCTCTGGCAATAACTTAAATACCAAATCGGTTGATCTGACGCTCACACATGGTTATTAATAGATCAGCTGGATATTAATATTGTTTCATATCTAATATTTGCATGTCCCAAAGTTGAAGTCAGTGTCATTATGATCATTATGGCAGATCCTAATGATAAGGGGAGGGGAAAAAAGAAAGAAAGACTTGCATTTCTATAGCGTCTTTCACGACCACCAGACGTCCCAAAGCGCTTTACAGCCAATGAAGTAGTTTTTGAAGTGTAGTCACTGTTGTAATGTAGGAAACGTGGCAGCCAATTTGTGCACAGCAAGCTCCCACAAACAGCAATGTGATAATGACCAGATAATCTGTTTTAGTGATGTTGATTGAGGGATAAATGTTGGCCAGGACACCGGGGAGAACTCCCTTGCTCTTCTTCGAAATAGTGCCATGGGATCTTTTACGTCCACCTGAGAGAGCAGACGGGGCCTCGGTTTAACGTCTCATCCGAAAGACAGCACCTCCGACAGTGCAGCACTCTCTCTGTACTGCCCCTCCGACAGTGCGGCGCTCCCTCAGTACTGCCCCTCCGTCAGTGCAGCGCTCCCTCTGTACTGCCCCTCCGACAGTGCGGCGCTCCCTCAGCACTGCCCCTCCGACAGTGCGGCGCTCCCCCAGCACTGCCCCTCCGACAGTGCGGCGCTCCCTCAGCACTGCCCCTCCGACAGTGCGGCGCTCCCTCAGTACTGCACTGGAGTGTCAGCCTAGTCAGTGGGAGGGATTTGAACTGCCGTGGCTCTCCGATTGGAAGCCTCTAGTTTCACGCCCATCTGCGGCAGTATGAGGTCACGGCACACTCAACGTATGGGGAAGGTGGTTATGGGCATCTCGCAGTAGGGAGGTGGGAGGATGCGGGTAGCTCATTGGCGGCTAAGTAACTCGGCGGGTGGGGGGGGCGATTTTTGCAGAATACTTTAGGTGACCAAGATGGGGTCTTAAGCTGCAACGCCGGTTTAGCCCGCATTTAGCGCAAGACGCCATCTTGGTAAAGGAGTTGAAGCGCGCTATGAACGGCCGGCCTGATGATTGTTAAGGGGCTGATTTACGATTAAATTGGCTGCTAGCGCTCATTTAAGGAGGCTGCACGCCATTTTGGTGGGGAACGCTTCATTTAACAACCTGTCCTAACAGTGACCAGCTGAACAGGAGTAAACACGTCATTGCTGAGAATTTCGAGCGCTATTTAAAGCCATGCTCAGCTTTCACTGTCCACTTGCTGATTGAGATCGACTGACTACACTGCATTTGAGACACATTGGAAGACCTTTTGGGACACTTTGTCAAGACTTCACCAACACTCTATCAACATTTTTCCTGGACATTCTCTCAGGACTTCACCTAAAGAGAGTGAGTGCTTCTCTACTTTATTGGGCACCTTCTAGGAGTCACCAGGAGATAGGGAGTGCTTGGCCATGGGCATCCTGCTAGGGGTCACCTTGTCTCTGCAGGAGGAGATGAGGCCGGGCAGAGCAACGCCAGATGCTGCAGGAGAGAGGGACAGAAGGGACAGGAGGATTCCCAGCAGGAGGCCCTATCCACCCAGGGTCTTCAGAGAGCACAACTCCGACATTCACATGACCCAAGACCAGTGCATGAGGAGGCTGCACTTTACCAAGGATGTCGTCGCAGAGATCTGTGGCCTCATGGAATGAAGACTCAGACCACCCAGCACAGCCAGGACTGCATTGCCTGTGGCCGTCAAGGTCACAGTAGCGCTTAATTTTTATGCTACTGGAACCTTCCAGGCTGCCGCAGGTGATATAAGTCGCATCTCACAATCCTCTGGGTAATTCTGCATTAGGGAGGCCTCTGCGGCTCTATGCGCTTTGAGGAATGATTATATTTCATTCCCTATTGCCAGAGAAGACCAGAGGCAGAGAGCTCTAGGATTCGACAGGATTGTGGGATTCCCCATGGTCCAGGGAGCCATTGACTGTACACATGTGGCCATGCGAGTCCTTCATTTAAACTCACAGGTGTTCAGGAACAGGAAGGGATTCCATTCCCTCAATGTACAGCTTGTCTGCGGCCACCGGCAGCGCATCATGCCGGTGAACGCCTGCTATCCAGGGAGCTGCCACGAGGAGTCTATAATGAGACAGTCATCCGCCCCACAGATCTCTGAGCCCCAGTGCAATGTGCATGGCTGGCTAGGTGACCAGGGATATCCTCTGCTGCCGTGGCTCATGACTCCCCTGAGAAACCCCCAGACACCAGCTGAGCACCCATACAGTGAGAGCCACTCGGCCACCAGGAATATCACAGTTGTGGTAAATGGCTGTTTTTCAGACTGGAGGATGGTAGACAGTGGTGTTCCCCAAGGGTCAGTGCTGGGGCCACTGCTTTTTTTAAATATTTAAATGACCTGGATATTGGAATACAAAATAGATTTTCTAAATTTGCTGATGACACCAAACTTGGGGGTGTGGCAAACAGTGATGATGATACCAATCGACTGCATCAGGACATAGAAAGGCTAGCAGAATGGGCAGACAAGTGGCAGATGGAATTTAATACAGAGAAGTGTGAGGTGATGCATTTTGGCAGAAGGAACAGGGAGAGGCAATATACACTTAATGGCACAGTTTTAAAGAGTGTGCAGGGACAGAGGGACCTGGGAGTTAATGTGCATAGGACCCTGAAGGTGGCAGGACATATTGAGAGAGTGGTTAACAAAGCATATGGGATCTTGGGCTTCATAAATAGAGGTATTGAGTACAAAAGTAGAGAAGTTATGCTGAACCTTTATAAAGCGCTGGTTAGGCCACAACTGGAGTATTGCGTCCAGTTCTGGTCACCACACTTTAGGAAGGATGTGAAGGCCCTTGAGAGGGTGCAGAGGAGATTTACCAGAATGGTTCCGGGGATGGGGGATCTTAGCTACAAGGACAGGTTGGAGAAGCTGGATTTGTTTTCATTAGAGCAAAGGAGGTTGAGGGGTGATTTGATAGAGGTGTACAAGATTATGACGGGTTTGGATAGGCTAGATGGGGAAAGGCTGTTCCCACTAGTTGATGGTACAAGGACTAGGGGGCACAGATTTAAGGTTTTGGGCAAGAGATACAGGGGGGACGTGAGGAAAAACTTTTTTACGCAGCGAGTGGTGACCTGGAACTTGCTGCCGACGGAAGTGGTGGAAGCGGAGACTGACTGGAAACTTCACTTTTACCGCCCCGGGAGGTGAGTGGAGCGCTAAATCAGACGCTGCACACCTGTCTTAAGGCGCAAAGGCCAAGGAGTGAGGTGCTAACTCAGAGCGCTGGCGAAGCTCATGTAATGTCAGTCAGCAATGGAACACACACACAATGGCACGGGCCAGTTCTTAAAGGGGATGGTTAATCTTGCTTTCCATCCACATCCTGTTCATTGCAGCCTTGAATCTCGGCCTGGAGAGACTTGCACATCAAATGTGCTGGAAAGAACAATGGAGAGTACCAGGCAAAGAGCTCAGAGTGCAGCTCCCACAGTCTCTGCTAAATCGATACAAGGAATGGCAAATCAAAATGAACCTGCAAAGTGCTGCTCAGTACCAAAACTCCTTCACACAACATTGAATCTCTCCAGAAGTCTCTCCCTCTCTCTCTCAGAATGCATAGTTCAAAAATGCCACCAACAATAAAAGACAGGAAGAGGCCCCCTTTAAATAGCGCCCCCCCCAGCCCCACAGCGATTAATAGCGTTCCAGTCTTCTCTCAATGTTTTCAAGGGGAGACTGGATAGGCAATTGAGGGAAATAAACTTGCAGGGCTACGGGGATAGAGCGAGGTAATGGGACTGACTGGATTGCTCTACAGAGAGCTGGCACGGACTCGATGGGCCAAATGGCCTCTTTCTGTGCCGTTATGACTCTATGGGGGAAAAATTCAGTTAGTTGCGCCTCCCGTTAGCGCTTTAAGAGGGCGCTAATGGGGCGCAAAGCATCTAGCGCCCAGGTGCGGTGACGTTTGCGCTGCTCGCGAAATTAACTAGACATTTTGCGGCGACGCTAAACACTACCGCCACGATCTCCTGCGCCGGCAGATCATGACGTCACTCGAGTGCGTAACGCCCCGGTATCGCCACGGAGCGGATATTGAGTGGCGCCCCCTGCCTTACCGCCTGACGCTAGCAACGACAGGTTGAGGGGAGCGTTCTGCAGTCATGAAGGGAAAGGGGGAGCGCTATTTAAAGGTGACCGCTTCCTGCCTTTTATTGTTGGTGCCATTTTTGAACTACGCATTCTGAGAGAGAGAGGGAGAGACTTCTGGAGAGATTCAACGTTGTGTGAAGGAGTTTTGGGTACTGAGCAGCACTTTGCAGGTTCATTTTGATTTGCCATTCCTTGTATCGATTTAGCAGAGACTGTGGGGGCTGCACTCTGAGCTCTTTGCCTGGTACTCTCCATTGTTCTTTCCAGCACATTTGATGTGCAGGTCTCTCCAGGCCGAGATTCAAGGCTGCAATGAGCAGGATGTGGATGGAAAGCAAGATTAACCATCCCCTTTAAGAACTGGCCCGTGCCATTGTGTGTGTGTTCCATTGCTGACTGACATTACATGAGCTTCGCCAGCGCTCTGAGGTAGCGTCTCGCTCCTCGGCCTTTGCGCCTTAAGACAGGTGTGAAGCACCTGATATAGCGCTGCAATCACCTCCAGGGGCGATAAAAGTCAAGTTTGCAGTCGGTGGCGATAATTAGCGACAGGCGCTAATCTTTGCGCCTGGCCGATAATTGCGCCCCAAATGGGGCGATACTGAATTTCTCCCCCTATGACTCTATTCCCTTCTCCCTCATATGCTTGTCTAGCCTCCCCTTAAATGCATCTATACTATTTGCTTCAACCACTCCCTGTGGTAGTGAGTTCCACATTCTCACCACTCTCTGGGTAAAGAAGTTTCTTCTGAATTTCCTATTGGATTTCTTGGTGACTATCTTATATTGATGGCCTCTAGTTATGCTCTTCCCCACAAGTGGAAACATTCTCTCTGTATCTACTCTATCAAAATTTTTCATAATTTTAAAGACCTCTATTAGGTCACCCCTCAGCCTTCTTTTTTCAAGAGAAAAGAGACCCAGCCTGTTCATCCTTTCCTGATATGTATACCCTCGCATTTCTGGTATCATCCTTGTAAATCTTCTCTGCACCCTCTCCAGTGCCTCTATATCCTTTTTATAATATGGTGACCAGAACTGTACGCAGTACTCTAAGTGTGATCTAACCAAGGTTCGATACAAATTTAGCATAACCTCCCTACTTTTCAATTCTATCCCTCTAGAAATAAACCCGAGTGCTTGGTTTGCTTTTTTTATGGCCTTGCTAACCTGTGTCACAACTTTTAGTGATTTGTGTATTTGTACTCCGATATCCCTTTGCTCCTCTACCCCACCTAGACTCGCACCCTCCAAGTGATAAGTGACCTCCCCTATTCTTCCTACCAAAATGTAATACCTCACATTTATCTGTGTTGAACTTCATTTGCCAATTATATGCCCATTCTGTAAAGTTTATTAATATCCTCCTGTAACTTGTTGCAGTCCTCCTCACTTATCTCTGTTTCTTGTACGACCTTACTGTGTCCAAATTAGCTGCCATGTTTGACTACATTACAACAGTGACTATATTTACCACAGCATGGTACATCGGCGAGACCATGCAGACACTGCGACAACGTATGAACGGACACCGCGCAACAATCGCCAGGCAGGATTGTTACCTCCCAGTCGGGGAACACTTCAGCAGTCAAGGACATTCAGCCTCGGATCTGCGGGTAAGCGTTCTCCAAGGCAGCCTTCGAGACACACGACAACGCAAAATCATCGAGCAGAAATTGATAGCCAAGTTCCGCACCCATGAGGACGGCCTCAACCGGGATCTTGGGTTCATGTCACGCTACATGACGTAGAGTCATCCAGACTCGAGTCGTCGTTGGCTTGTTCACAGATGTGATTTCCAGTTTTTAAAAAAAGTAAAAAGCTTAACCATACAGACTGCAGCATTTGACACGTTGGACCCCCTGTGACCCCACCTCATTGTCTTAGCTGTATTTTGCTGTGTCTTTGATGTAATGCCTTCCTGACTGGCCTGATTGTATCTCTGCCGAGGTGTGATGGAGGGCAGTCAGAAATGTTTACTGTAGTCGTCTGACATTGTACGCTACACATTGTTCTCTGTCTATATATGCTCTGCTGATTTGTATTCCTTCACTTTACCTGACGAAGGAGCAGCGCTCCGAAAGCTCGTGATTTCAAATAAAACTGTTGGACTATAACCTGGTGTTGTGCGACTTCTCATTTTTATATTTAAAAAGTAATTCATTGGCTGTGAAGCTCTTTGGGACATGCTGAGGACATGAAAGCTGCGATGTAAATGCAATTTATTTCTTCCTCTCTAGGAATCCTTTGTGCTGCTAAACTGTTCTTTTACCACCTAAGAGAGGATTAAAAAAGCAGAGCTAAATTAGCCTTTTGACAAATCACTAATTCGAGGCATATGTACAGCTAAAAATGTGACCGACAAAACCTTCATTGTAGTAACATTGTGCAATATTAATTACTCTCTGCATACATGAACCACTTTGATCTGTTCACTGATGCATTACCACATGATTTGAACTGCTGCAATATCATTTTCTTTCTCTATGTGCTTTTGGAGGTATAATTGTTCTTGCATATACATGTATGAACAGAAACATCCCAAAATAGATGTTTACTCCACACTTCCAGAATAAATGTAACAACTATTTTACTATCAATCACTGAACCAGGTTTGGATTGGGCTATGGAAATATGTGTGTTACAATTTGGAGTCATTATCGAACTGTGGTTTTGCAGCCATTTATGTTAGTAATGAAAAATTCTCAGGAACATTAGGAACAGGAGGAGGCCATTTAGCCCCTTGAATCTGCTCCACTATTCAATTAGATGATGGCTGATCTGTGCCTCAACTCCATTTTCCTGCATTTGCTCCATATCGCTTGATACCCTGACCTAACAAAAATCTATCGATCTCAGTCTTGAAAGCTCCAATTGTCCCAGCACCCACAGCCTTTTGGGGAGAGATCCAAATGTCTACTACCCTTTGTGTGAAAAAGTGCTCCCTGATTTCGTACCAGAATGGCCTGGCTCTAATTTTAAGATTATATCCCCTTGTTCTTAATCCCCCCACCGGAGGTAATCGTTTCTCCATATCAACCGTATCGAATCCTTTTAACGTTTTAAACACGTTGATCAGATCACCCCTCAATCTTCTATACTGAAGCGAATACAAGCCAAGTTTATTTAACTGGGTCCTCGTAATTTAACCGTCTAAACCTCGGTGTGATTTTGGTGAGTCTGCGCTGCACCTCCTCCAAGGCCAGTATCTCCTTCCTGAGATGCGGTGCCCAGAAATGCTCGCAGCACTCCAGATGGGGGACTGAACGAGGCTGTATGCAACTGAAGTATAACTTCCTCTTCTTTGTATTGCAGCCAAATGCTTGTAAATGAAGAAAGTATTTTGTAAAGAACAAGATGATGGTGTGCGAACAATGTACCACATTAGTACAGTAACACATTGGGGTAAGCTTTCAACTTTCTGCCCGGGTGTAAAAGTGGCGTTTCAGATCAGCTGCCCGTTACAAAAACCACCCAATTTTCTATTTCCACTGAAATAAATAGGATGAGAATTGGGCGCTGTCTACAAGGCGCGTCTGATCCACAACGCCAATTTTATACCAGGGCGGCAATTTGAAAATCTACCCCATTGTGTGACAGAATAGTAAGACACAGGTCATCTTTTTCATTCTCCACATGTTCAGTTCTCAGAGTCAACCAGGTTGCCAAGCGAATCACCAAGGAGGGGTGATTGAGACAAGATAAGAAGACATCTCCAAAGAACCCTTTATCATGCATCAATTAGGAGTAAGTTTCTCTAGGCTCATGTTGGTAGAGCCTGTGTTACTTTTTTTTTCATTCACGGGATGTAGGCATCGCTGGCAAGGCCAGCATTTATTGCCCATTCCTACTTGCCCTCGAGAAGGTGGTGGTGAGCCGCCTTCTTGAACCGCTGCAGTCCGTGTGGTGAAGGTGCTCCCACAGTGCTGTTAGGGAGGGAGTTCCAGGATTTTGACCCAGTGACGATGAAGGAACAGCCGATATATTTTCAAGTCAGGAAGGTGTGTGACTTGGAGGGGAACTTGCAGGTGCTGGTGCTCCCATGCGTCTGCTGCTCTTGTCCTTCTAGGTTGCAGGTTTGGGAGGTGCTGTCAAAGAAGCCTTGGCGAGTTGCTGCAGTGCATCTTGTAGATGGTACGCTCTGCAGCCACGGTGCGCCGGTGGTGGAGGGAGTGAATGTTTAAGGTGGTGGATGGGGTGCCAATCAAGCGGGCTGCTTTGTCCTGGATGGTGTCGAGCTTCTTGAGTGTTGTTGGAGCTGCACTCATCCAAGAAAGTGGAGAGTATTCCATCACACTCCTGACTTGTGCCTTGTAGATGGTGGAAAGGCTTTGGGGAGTCAGGAGGTGAATCACTCGCCGCAGAATACCCAGTCTCTGACCTGCTCTTGTGGCCACAGTATTTATGTGGCTGGTCCAGTTAAGTTTCTGGTCAATGGTGACCCCCAGGATGTTGATGGTGGGGGATTCAGAGATGGTAATGCCATTGAATGTCAAGGAACAGTGGTTAGACTGTCTTTTAGAGCTAGTCATTGCCTGGCACTTGTGTGACTTGAAACTTATCAGCCCAAGCCTGAATGTCGTCCAGGTCTTGCTGTATGCAGGCATGGACTGCTTCATTATCTGAGGAGTTGTGAATGGAACTGAACACTGTGCAATTATCAGCGAACATCCCCATTTCTGACCTTATGTTGGAGGGAAGGTCATCGATGAAGCAGCTGAAGATGGTTGAGCCTAGGACACTGCCCTGAGGAACTCCTGCAGCGATGTCCTGGGACTGAGATGATTGACCTCCAACCACCTTCCTTTGTGCTTGGTATGACTCCAGCCAGTGGAGAGTTTTCTCACTGATTCCCATTGACTTCAGTTTTACTAGGGCTCCTTGATGCCACACTTGGTCAAATGCTGCCTTGATATCAAGGACAGTCACTCTTAGCTCACCTCTGGAATTCAGCTCATTTGTCCATGTTTGGACCAAGTCTGTAATGAGGTCTGGGGCCAAGTGGTCCTGGCGAAACCCAAACTGAGCACCAAGTGCATTAATGGATCTTCCAACCCCTTCCATGCTGAAAAGGATGGTCTCCAAGCTCTCTCCAAGGCTGGAACTGGACTCCTCCATGTTCTTTGACATTGCATTCAGGCTGGCCTGCCAATGCACCAAGCATTTCGTTGTGCATACCCATCAGCGTTCTTCTGTAAGCTGCCCCATCAAAGTCTTCTGCAGCAGAACCCATGTACGACCTCGCCCTCTGGGGAACTGACACCTGCACTACTCTTTTCCCCTGCCCTGATGTCTCACCACATGCAGATCTCGCGTCTGTCTAGCCTATAGTACACGGAGTGTCTGTATCTGAGCAGATGGCTGGGAGTGTGAAATTGAGTGATGGTGTTTCTTCTTTACTCCCCGTCCCCGCTCCCGCTCTTTGTGGACACTCACTGGCTGGGCAGGCTGGATTTCTTGTGTGTCTGAAACGAGAAAGGCACTAGTACAGGGTTGTGGGGTAAGCAAGAGGTGTGTGTAAATCAGAAGAGATTGTGGGATGAGGGGGAAATGGGAAACTGGGAACTTGTATTCTTTCAGCCCTGCTGCTGCAAACTCAATGGGCATGAACTGTCTTCTCTGTGGGGGTGAGGTGATGCAGGCGAGAATGTCCCCAGCCAGTTATGCACCACCTTTTCCTGTAAGAGAAAGGAAGTGTGTCAGTCAGTGTTGTGTTTTTTTAATTCATTCAGGAGTTGTGGGTGTCACTGGCGAGGCCAGCATTTATTGCCCATTCCCTACTTGCCCTTGAGAAGGTGGTGGTGAGCCACCTTCTTGAACCGCTGCAGTCCATGTGGTGATACTTCTTTGTAGCTGTTCTTGGTACAACTAAGTGCCTTGCTAGGCAATTTCAGAGGGCAGTTAAGCATCAACCACATTACTATGGGACATTAGTGAACCAGATGGGTTTTTACGACAATCCGGTAGTTACACGGTCATTATTACTGATACTAACTTTTTTTTTTAATTGACTGATTTTATATTTCACCAGGTGCTGTGGTGGAGATTTGAACTCATATGCTCTAGATCATTAGTCCAGGCCACTGGATTACTAGTCCAGTAACATAACCACTATGCTACCGTTCACCCTTTCTAGGCCTCTATGTCTCCAGTTTATAGCAGTAGAAGGGTTACTGGTGAAATGCTTCATACACTGACTGACTCTACATGTGACTAGACTCTGTCATTGATTGATTGTCATTGGGACTAACTGGATTGCTCTTCAAAAGAGCCGGCGCATAATCAATGGGTCATTGAATATATTTAAGGTGGAGATAGACAGATTTTTGAACGATAAGGGAGTCAAGGGTTATGGGGAGCGGGCAGGGAAGTGGAGTTGAGGCCAAGATCAGATCAGCCATGATCTTATTGAATGGCGGAGCAGGCTCGAGGGGCCGAATGACCGACTCCTGATCCTACGTCTTATGTTCTTATGTTTTGTGCTGTACTATCCTGTGATTGTTCTTATATTGAAGGCCTGATCACTGGATTGAAGGGATGACATAATCTTGTCCAACTCAGTCCAGATTCTTCCTTCCAAATGTTGCACAGCTGACTGTAATCGAAAGGTTTCTTAAGAGTTGAGTCTGTTAACATCAAAGGTTAAAACACAGGACCCGATTATTGCTGCTCGATGCACAGAGACAGATTCACAGGCAATGCTGCTGGGTTCAAATGGAGTCCCAATCTGAGAAAACAATTCAACTCTGCATTTACAGTGGCCCCGAATTTCCTGTCTTGCTGTATCCTCAGCAGGGAAGGGCTTCCGCCCGCCTTTACTGTGCTCCTGACCCCGAACAAACTTCCTGGGGTCGGGGGCATTTAAATATTTCAAGTGGGTGAACGTGGCCATTTGCAGCACCCGTGGGGCAGGAGGTCAGGACAATGCCCACAGACGTTCCAGGCTCTTCTCTCTCCATTTTGCTGAACTTCATTAAAAATTATTTGCAACTTCTTTTAACCTGTTTTTTAGAAACTTTCACACAATCTTCTGGAGTCTTCTTTGGAAACCCTCCAACTTCTGGAATTTTTCTTGGAAAGCCTCTCTTTATTAGAGGTAGAATTCAAGGATTAACCTTTTGTTTTACGGATTGTTCGTAGTGTTGTTTTGTGTGGCCGGCTTTCCTACAATATTGTTACAAACAACAGCCCAGTGATTTCACGATGCAGCATTCCCAGCGGGGAATGGTTCCTGCGATGAGCGCGTCGGAGGAAATGCCCGCAACTTCTGGTGATGTGCTCCCTGCGGGTAGTGCCTGATGACAGAATCCACCCCTCTATGACAAATGCGGGCAGAATGTTCCCAATGGTAGGGAAAACTAGAACCAGGGGTCACAGTCTAAGGATTAAGGGGAAGCCATTTAGGACTGAGCTGAGGAGGAACTTCTTCACCCAGAGAGTGGTGAATCTATGGAATTCTCTTCCACAGAAGGTTGTTGAGGCCAGTTCGCTAAATATATTCAAAAGGGAGTTAGATATAACACTCACAACTAAGGGGATCAAGGGGTATGGCGAGAAAGCAGGAATGGGGTACTGAGGTAGCATGTTCAGCCATGAACGCATTGAATGGCGGTGCAGGCTCGAAGGACCGAATGGTCTACTCCTGTACCTATTTTCTATGTTTCTATGTTTCTAAACGCAGCCGACCCTTGCAGGAATCTGCAAAGTCTGCTTTGCAAAGAACTAAACACTACCCCATCTGTCTGAAAACACGAGGGTGGTGAAATTGGTCGATGCCAGTAGCACGAAACAAGCTCATAGCGAATCAGCAGCCCGTATTACATCACGCCCTATTTACTTTTCCATTGATTCGCTATCTGTCCGTTTCACACGATTGGCACAATTTCACCTCCTAGAATCCAGTGACAGGTTGTGCACATCACAAGGGCAAAATAAAAAAGAAGCATATTATCTAAATGGTGAGAGATTGCAGAGCTCTGAGATGTAGAGGGATCTGGGTGTCCTAGTGCATGAATCGCAAAAGGTTAGTGTGCAGGTACAGCAAGTAATTAGGAAAGCTAATAGAATGTTATCGTTTATTGCGAGGGGAATTGAATACAAAAGTAGGGAGGTTATGCTTCAGTTATACAGGGCATTGCTGAGACCACATCTGGAGTACTGTGTCCAGTATTGGTCTCCTTATTTAAGGAAGGATGTAACTGTGTTGGAAGCAGTTCAGAGAAGGTTTACTAGACTAATACCTGGAATGGGCGGGTTGTCTTATGAGGAAAGGTTGGACAGGCTAGGCTTGTATCGCTGGAGTTTAGAAGAGTAAGAGGTGACTTGATTGAAACATATAAGATCCTGAGGGGTCTTGACAGGGTGGATGTGGAGAGGATGTTTCCTCTTGTGGGAGAATCTAGAACTAGGGGTCACTGTTTAAAAATAAGGGGTCGCCCATTTAAGACAGAGATGAGGAGACATTTTTTCTCTCAGAGGGTGGTGAGTCTTTGGAACTCTCTTCCTCAGAGGGCGGTGGAAGCAGAGTCTTTGAATGTTTTTAAGGCAGAGGTAGATAGATTCTTGAGAAGCAAGGGGGTGAAAGGTTATCGGGGGTAGGCGGGAATGTGGAGTAATCAGATCAGCCATGATCTTATTGAATGGCGGAGCAGGCTCGAGGGGCCGAGTGGCCTACTCCTGCTCCTAATTTGTATGTTCAGCACCATTGCAAAGAATTGGAACTGGCCTGCAAGGTAAAGAAAGCGCATGCCACTTGGTAAAATGAAAAACAATTAAGGAAAGCCACGTTTCTGTCCGATCTGAATAGATCATTGGATCATCTGCAATTTAGGGAAGAGAAATTAAAACAAATAAAGCTAAAAGTGAGAGCTGAACCCAATGTATCTCTTTCACAAGACACGCTTTCTCCGTCACAGCCTCATCTTTGACAGGAGGCCTGTGGTGACGCACATCAGTTATGGCTGAGAGCTAATTGACTTGTTCCTCTCATCGGATCCTTTCATGAGCTCCAGTCTCTCTGCGGTCTTGATAATCATGCTGTTTTTTCCATTAGTAGCTGGTGAACATGCGAAAGTAAATTTTCAACCCCGACCTCCAGCTGAAGTGCCAGATTTTTCCAGAATGGGACACTCCATTAACTAGCCTGAGAAGCAGAAATGCTGATCTGCCGCTCGATTGGCAGTTTGTCACTATGGAAATGCAATTAGTGAGTTCTAAAACTATTGTCCCAGTGTAGAACCGCAGATCAGTTTTTGCCATGTATAAGTGAGATGTTTAGGTGTAGCTTCGGTCTTCCCAAGTTATAACTGAAGTCCCTGGAGGAAGAGGGGGGTGTAGAGCAGCAGCGGGGGAAATGTGGGGGAGATTGGTATACCTCTGGAGTCGGGTAAGCACTCCTGCTCCTCCTAACTCCACAGTGTGGGATCGCAAATTAGGCCTGTGAAACGAAGCCTATACCCCTTAGTCTTTAAATATATATTAACCAAGGCTGTAGGGCAATAATATTAGAAATCATGTCTAAAGGATAGTTAATTCACTTATAGAGGGATATCAATACATACATATAGCTTTTAGATAGTTGCAAAGCATGATGGACTATTTGGTTCATTATATTAACCCTTTTAAATAGTACTGTAAGAATCGCTGCTTACAAGAAGCCAGACTATTGGTGCCACAGCACTGATTTCCAGGCATTTTAGAAGGTCATTATCAGTGCTACAGAAGCAGTGTTTAGATGTAGTTGGCCTTCTGAAGAGATAAGGGAAACTGAACTGTACAGGGAGTCGGACATTTCTCTCTTGGCCTCAGACCCCTTATCTCCCTTTGGAGCTGACATTGTTTACCATAATAAGCTTTTCTCGAGAATTAACAAAGTGTTGGTCAGGTACAACCGCATGGGAAAGGAAAGATAAGTGTGGTATGACCTCGTTTGAGAGACAAGATGGAGTCTGGTAGACCTCGCTCCCAGAGACTAGATGAAGGCCCCATGTATAACAAACTATGTGTTATGTTTAATGTCACAGAACATTTCAGGGCGGCTCCCAACATTGAGTGACTGATCATTAACCAATAAGGGAGCAATGGTAGCGACGCTGTTTGTATGTGTACGCCCACTTTTGTAACCTGTGGGTGTTGCCTATCGAAAGGTATATCAATGCTTGTATGTAGTTTTTCCTTTGAGAGTTGGGTTCGAGTCTGAGGAGATCAACCTCTCTCCCTTTGTGCACAAAGCCTTCTGGCTAGTTTCTAATAAACTTTTACTTTGTCTTCAGTTCCATCTCCGTCTGGTTTTGCTCCAAATTCGATGTAACAGTAAGGCCCGTTGGTGAGTAATTGGGATGCTGGGAGCAGGGGTGACCTCTTAGGACTTTAATTAGTCCTGGTGTCAGAAGTGGGCCCCTGTGAAAAAGTCCCAAATTCGAATCTAACAACAGCAATGATTTTATTTTTGTTAATGTGGTGTCACACATTGAAATCTTTATTTTCAACACTTTGCGTTCTTGGACAGATTTGTGTGCACCTTTGGAAGTGGCTTAGTGAGTTGCAGTGAATGGTGAGACATAACGGTACGCCCCGCAATGGTGGTGAGTGTGAAAGGAGTGGCTTGGGCATTGTAGGGATGCTTTATGGTGTTGGTGCGGGGTGGTGCCAACCTGGCGCATCATGTAGCAGCCAGGGTGAACAGCATCAAGTGAAGTAAATCTGGCCATGGTGAGGCCATCCCTGGCGTCCCGGGCAGCAATGTGGTTGGGTGCTGATGTCCTGTGTCCTGTGCAGCATCAGGTGGTTGCGGAGAAGGTTGGTGTTGTTGTTGGTGCTGCTGGTGTTGGGGCTGATCGTGGTGGTATTCTGAGGACCAAGGTGAGAGAGTATAAAGGGCACCCATGTTGATGGAATAGACGGCAGGTGAAGTAGAGATGACAGAAGCGATCTGTCAATGGTGAGAGAGGTAATGAGGTCAGACTGGATGGAGACTTGTGTAAAGACTTGCAGCATGGTGAATCTGTTGTGGAAATGCAGTGAGGAAGAGCTTGTGGCTGAGGGAAGATATCTCTGTAAGGTAGGAGCTTTTACTGTACATTTGAAGCTGTCAACTCAACAGCTGATTCAATGGCTATTCATCTCCTGCCTCAGCTTGACAGACGTGGTCCCCGAGCAGCGAGGACCCTGTGGGCAAGCACGTAAAATCAAAAAGTGAGCTCAAATGTGTTCTTAATGATCTCTAAACAAAGTCATAATTGCCCGAATTGGGTCCCCCACCGCTGTGTGTCGGGTCTGCTCAGCGCTGACAGACCCGACATTTGGTAAAGGTGTGTGGCGGTGGGTTCACAGCGGGGTCCCGACCCGCTGGGGGAAAAAACTTTCCCACCCGAACCGCCACCGACCGCGCCCGCTGACCCCCCTGGAAAATCTCAGCCTCTGTATCTACCCTATTGAAGTCTTTTAACATTTTAAACAACTTGATCAGATCAGCTCTCAATCTTCTATACCTGTATTCTAGCCGAGTTTATGCAACCTGTCCTCATAAATAAATCCTCTGAGCCCTGGTATCACTCTGGTGAATCTGCGCTGCACCCACTCCAAGGCTAGGGTTGCCAACTCCTGGTTGGACATGTTCCTGGAGGTTTCACATGACCTCCCGCCTCCAACTGCCCCACCCAGTCAAATAGCCAATTTTTGCCACATCGCCAAAATTTTTATAACTTATAAACAGAAAGTGCTCAAAGGAAATGAAAAGAAATGCACAATTTTATTTTAATGCTCCTATGACTTTTCTCCTGGGTTGCTCGCAGGAGTGTCCGGGAGATTAATCTTTAGTTCCTGGAGATGCCAGGATAATTCTGCTGGCTAATGTCTCCTTCCTGAGTTTCGGTGCCCAAAACTGAACGCAGTACTTGCTAGACAACTTCAGAGGAGTCACAGGTGATGGCGTCATGCTGAGCACAGTCTAAGTGAAGCCTCGAGGATTAGTAAACTGTGTTATTTCAGAACATTAAGACCTTTTTCTGTCTAACTATTTTACATGTACTTTAATGCATTTATCAAAAACTGGTTTGTTTCTACAGGCTCCTCTTCATGACATTAGTGAACCAGTTGGGCTTTTAGTAACAATGCAGCAGCTTTCGTGGTCATTTTCTCTGGCGCCGTTGCACACATTACCAGATTTATTAAATTCAGTTTCACAACTTGTCATGGATGGATTTGAACTCTTGGTTGCTAGTCTAAACATCACTTTCTTTTACGTTATCAAATGGAGCAACAAGCCAGTTTTTCCTGAAAAAAAATGCATTCAAATACTTTCTGCAGGAAGATAGAAAATGCTCCTCATGATCTGAAATAACAGAGTTTACTAAACCTTGAGCTTTCACTTCGACGTTCCTCAGCATGGTGTCTTCACAAAGCAGCAGTCTCAACCCGCTGGTGTTTTCAAGCACCAATAGATGAGTAATATTGTAACCTGCAGCTCTTCTTCAAGATTAGGGATGAGGATCAAAAAGGATGGCTGAGCTAGTTCATCCCATCTGAGTTATAAGATCCTGTGGAGTGATAACATTTCATCAAAGATCTCTTTTAATGAGGTATTTAATTGAACGCTCTTAAACACAGCCACTGGCTATGCTACGCAAGCATTGATGAGTATCGAAGATCCATGCCCCATTCCAGAAGACTCCAAGGCAATCTGGGAGGGTTCGCAACCCCAGATGAGGTACTCTGGAGCGGTGCGAGTGGGCTCCACTAGGGACAGACGGGGGGTGGGGGGGGGGGGGGGCAGTGGGGATGGGGGGATGTCAAGCCAAGGAAACAACCTGGACCCCTGAAGATGGGCACTTATTAAAAAAATTCACTTGTACAGAGAGAAGAGACTGGAATCGTCAGGGGATGCGGACCTGTTACCTTACTTACCCCACCTCCATAGCTGGTGGTATTCAGCAATAGGACAGGGAGAGGCCTAGTGCTCATCTCCTGCCCATTCTCTCAGCTGAGGGACGATCTGTGGGACAGCGCGTGACCTATGATGCTCAGAATACGCGGCGACCCAGGCAGAAAATAATAGTGAGGCACAGGTGATGGAAATAAAAATAAAAATCACTTGTAGGTCAGAAATCCATGGGCCACAATCCCAGCGACCACCAGCGACATGGTGGATGTTTTCCCAGTACCTCCCTCTCCAGAGCCCATCCTCTGCTATCTTTGGTCCCTTGTGTGAGGGAGCTGATACTGACATAGTTTTAACTTTTCCCATCTTTTAGGATCACGGCCACTTCAGTGGACTGGACCAGGGCCCAATTGTACCCTTCTATAGGTTGGGACGCCTCATCTGGCTTGGCGTACTGGCCTCCATTCTTACGCTGGCTTCCTTGCCGGCCAGAGAAGCAGGAATTCCCAGGGTATGGAATCCCCTTCCTAGTCTCATGTCTTACTCTGCTCCCTTTGTGTCATCGGTCTGGTAAGGGGCAAGCAGAGGCTCCACTCCTTGCAAGGCCAAGCAGGAACTCCCAGTGTCGGCATATCTGGATCCTGGTCTTTTACAGGAGTTATGGCAGGAGTCTGGCTGAGCAGCCGAGGAAATTTGTCGCCTTTATTTTCTTGTTTCGCTTTTTAAACTATTGAATAAAAAATCCGTACCAGCGGATGTTTAGGTTGAGAGCGTTTGTGTTTCTGAGGGGAACTGACATTTACAGCAGGGCAATGTTTCTGAGGTGTCGGCTGCCCGTGTCCTAACTCGCACCAAGTCCCGTTCACCCATCACCCCTGTGCTCGCTGACCTACATTGGCTCCCGGTTAAGCAGCGCCTCGATTTCAAAATTCTCATCCTTGTTTTCAAATCCCTCCATGGCCTCGCCCCTCCCTATCTCTGTAACCTCCTCCAGCCCCACAACCCCCCCGAGAGATCTGCGCTCCTCTAATTCTGCCCTCTTGAGCATCCCTGATTTCAATCGCTCAACCATTGGTGGCCGTGCCTTCTGTTGCCTAGGCCCTAAGCTCTGGAATTCCCTGCCTAAACCTCTCCACCTCTCTACCTCTCTTTCCTCCTTTAAGACGCTCCTTAAAACCTACCTGTTTGACCAAGCTTTTGGTCGCCTGCCCTAATTTCTCCTTATGTGGATCGGTGTCAAATTTTTTGTCTTATAACGCTCCTGTGCAGCGCCTTGGGACGTTTTACTACGTTAAAGGTGCTATATAAATACAAGTTGTTGCTGTTGTTGTGTTTTAATGCTGACTTTAGACATAGCGGCCAGAATCAGTCAACCAGGACAGGACAAGACCATGGAGAATGACCACCAGTTCAGGCATTGGAAACTCAGCTGTATGGAAACAATCCTCTGATTCAATATAAACCAACAACAGCTTCAGCAACACAACTACCATTGAAGTTAGGGGGAGAAATCTTTTAGAATAAGAACGTAAGAACATAAAAATGAGAAGTCGCACAACACCAGGTTATAGTCCAATGTTATAGTAAGAACATAAGAAATAGGAGCAGGAGGAGGCCATTCGGCCCCTCGAGCCTTTCAATAAGATCATGGCTGATCTGATCTTGGCCTCAATTCCACTTTCCCGCCCGCTCCCCATAACCCTTGACTCCCCTATATCTCAAATATCTGTCTATCTCCGCCTTGAATATATCAATGACCCAGCCTTCACAGCTCTCTGGGGAAGAGAATTCCAAAGATTCACAACCCTCTGAGAAGAAATTCCTCCTCATCTCTGTTTTAAATGGGTGCCCCCTTATTCTGAAACTATGCCCCCTAGTTCTAGATTCCCCCCATGAGGGGAAACATCCTCTCTGCATCTACCCTATCAAACCCACTCAGAATCTTATATGTTTCAATAAGATCACCTCTCATTCTTCTAAACTCCAATGAGTATAGGCCCAACCTGCTCAACATTTCCTCATAAGACAACCCCCTCATCTCAGGAATCAACCTAGTGAACCTTCTCTGAACTGCCTCCAATGCAAGTATATCCTTCCTTAAATAAGGAGACCAAAACTGCACACAGTACTCCAGATGTGGTCTCACCAGCGCCTTGTACAGTTGTAGCAACACTTCCCTACTTTTATATCCCATCTCCCTTGCAAAAAGGGCCAACATTCCATTTGCCTTCCTAATTACTTGCTATACCTGCATGCTAACTTTTTGTGTTTCATGTACGAGGACACCCAGATCCTTTTGTACCACAGCATTCTATAGTCTCTCTCCATTTAAATAATCATTTGCTTTTTTATTCTTCCTACCAAAGTGGATAACCTCACATTTACCCACATTATACTCCATCTGCCAAATTTTTGCCCACTCATTTAACCTATGTATATCCCTTTGCAGACTCTGTGTCCTCCTCACAATTTGCTTTCCCACTTGTCTTTGTATCATCAGCAAATTTGGCTACAGTACACTCGGTCCCCTCATCCAAGTCATTAATATAGATTGTAAATAGTTGAGGCCCCAGCACTGATCCCTGTGGCACCCCACTAGTTACCGTTTGCCAACCTGAAAATTACCCATTTATCCCGACTCTTTGTTTTCTGTTAGTTAGCCAATCCTCTATTCATGCTAATATATTACCCCCAACCCCATGAGCTCTTATGTGCAAAAACCTTTTATGTGGCACCTTATCGAATGCCTTCTGAAAATCCAAATACACTACATCTATTGGTTCCCCTTTAGCCACCCTGCTCGTTACATCCTCAAAGAACTCTAATAAATTTGTCAAACATGATTTCCCTTTCATAAAACCATGTTGACTCTGCTTGATTGTATTATGATTTTCTAAATGTCCTGCTATTACTTCCTTAATAATGGATTCCAGCATTTCCCCAATGACAGATGTTAGGCTAACTGACCTATAGCTTATTGCTTTCTGTCTCCCTCCTTTCTTGAATAAGGGGCATTACATTTGCGGTTTTCCAATCTACTGGGACCTCTCCAGAATCCAGGGAATTTTGGTAGATTACAACCAACGCATCCAGGGGACTTGTTGGCATTTCGTCCCATTACTTTGCTTAGTAATTTTTCTCTAGTGATAGTGATTGTTTTAAGTTCCTCCCTCCCTATAGCCCCTTGATTATCAATTATTATTGGGATGCTTTTAGTGTCTTCTACCGTGAGGACCGATACAAAATATATGTTCAAAGTCTCTGCCATTTCCCTGTTTCCCATTATTAGTTCCCCAGTCTCATCCTCTAAGGGGTCAATGTTTACTTTAGCTACTCTCTTCCTTTTTATATACCTGTAGAATCTCTTACTGTCTGTTTTTATATTTTTTGCTAGTTTACTCTCCTAATCTATCTTCTCCCTCTTTATTATTTTTTTAGTCATCCTTTGCTGGTTTCTAAAAATTTCCCAATCCTCTGGCCTACCATTAATCTTTGCAACATTGTATGCCTTTTCTTTCAATTTGATACCCTCCTTAACTTCCTCAGTTAGCCATGGTTGGTTCATCCATCTCGTAGAGTCTTTCTTTCTCACTGGAATAAACCTTTGCTGAGAGTTATGAAATATCTCCTTAAATGTCTGTCACTGCTTATCTACCATCTTGCACTTTAATCTATTTTCCCAGTCCACTTTAGCCAACTCTGTCTTCATACCTTTGTAATTGCCTTTATTTAAATTTAGGACACTAGTTTCAGACCCAAGTTTCTCACCCTCAAACTGAATGTGGAATTCTATCATGTTATGATCACTCTTCTCTGGAGGATCCTTTACTATGAGATCATTAATTAATCCTGTCTCATTACACATTACCAGATCTAAAATAGCCTGCTCCCTGGTTGGTTCCACAACATATTGTTCTAAGAAAATATCCCGAATACACTCTATGAACTCGTCCTCAAGGCTACCCTTGTCAATTTGATTTGTCAAGTCGATATGAAGATTAAAATCACCCTGATTATTGCAGTACCTTTTTTACAAGCCCCTATTATTTCTTGATTTATACTCTGTCGTACAGTGTAGCTACTGTTAGGGGGCCTATCGACTACTCCCACCAGTGACTTCTTTCCCTTACTTTTTCTTATCTCCACCCAAACTGATTCTACATCTTTATCTTCTGAGCCAATATCATTTCATAGAGTCATTCATAACGGCACAAAAGGAGGCCATTTGGCCCATCGAGTCCGTGCCGGCTCTCTGCAGAACAATCCAGTCAGTCCCATTCCCCCGCTCTATCCCCGTAGACCTGCAAGTTTATTTCCCTCAAGTGCCTATCCAGTCTCTCCATGAAAACATTGAGTGTCTCCGCTTCCACCACTTCCGTCGGCAGCGAGTTCTAGGTCCTCACCACTCACCGCATAAAAAGGTTTTTCCTCACATACCCCCTGTATCTCTTGCCCAAAACCTTCAATCTGTGTCCATTAGTCCTTGTACCATCTACTAGGGGAAGAGCCTTTCCCCGTCTAGCATATCCAAACCCGTCATAATCTTGTACACCTCTATCAAATCACCCCTCAACCTCCTTTGCTCTAATGAAAACAAATCCAGCTTCTCCAACCTGTCCTTGTAGCTAAGAGCCCCCATCCCCGGAACCATTCTGGTAAATCTCCTCTGTACCCTCTCAAAGGCCTTCACATCCTTCCTAAAGTGTGGTGACCAGAACTAGATGCAATACTCCAGTTGTGGCCTAACCAGCGCTTTATAAAGGTTCAGCATAACTTCTCTACTTTTGTACTCAATACCTCTATTTATGAAACCCAAGATCCCATATGCTTTGCTAACCACTCTCTCAATATGTCCTGCCACCTTCAGGGACCTATGCACATTAACTCCCAGGTCCCTCTGTCCCTGCACACTCTTTAAAACTGTGCCAATAAGTCTATATTGCCTCTCCCTGTTCCTTCTGACAAAATGCATCACCTCACACTTCTCTGTATTAAATTCCATCTGCCACTTGTCTGCCCATTCTGCTAGCCTTTCTATGTCCTGTTGCAGTCGATTGGTATCATCCTCACTGTTTGCCACACCCCCAAGTTTGGTGTCATCAGCAAATTTAGAAAGTCTACTTTGTATACCAATATCCAGGTCATTTCTATCTATCAAAAAAGCAGTGGCCCCAGCACTGACTCTTGGGGAACACCACTGTCTACCATCCTCCAGTCTGAAAAACAGCCATTTACCACAACTCGCTGTTTTCTGTCTTTAAGCCAATTCCTTATCCAAGCTGCCACTGACCCACCTATTCATGAGCCTCAATTTTGTTAACCAGCCTTCTATGTGGTACTTTGTCAAACGCCTTCCTAAAATCCATGTAGACAACATCCATTGCATTCCCTTCATCGATCCTCCCTGTTACTTCATCAAAAAATTCAATTAGATTAGTCAAACATGATCTGCCTTTTACAAATCCGTGTTGGCTCTCCTTAATTAGCTTAAACCTCTCCAAGTGCCTGTTAACTTTTTCCTTGATTATTGTTTCTAAAACTTTACACACCACTGATGTTAAACTAACCGGCCTGTAGTTACTAGGATTGTCCTTACACCCTTTCTTGAACAATGGTGTCACATTTGCCACTTTCCAATCCTCAGGCACCTCCCCTGCATCTAGGGAAGATTGGAAAATTATGACAAGCCCTTCCGTTATCTCCTCCCCCAATTCCCTTAGCAATCTGGGATACAAGCCATCTGGACCAGGTGACTTATCCACTCTAAGCATACCCAGCCTTTCTCGTACATCCTGTCTATCAATTTTCACCCCTTCCATTGCTTCTACCTTTTCCACTGCTACCGATATTTTGTCAGCATCCACCTCCTTTGTAAACACTGATACAAAGTACTCATTGAGTATTCTAGCCTTGCCCTGTGCCTCTAAGCATATATCACCTTCTAATAGGCCCCACCCCGCCTCTTACTACACGCTTACTGTTTACATGCCAGTAGAAGATTTTTGGGTTCCCTTTTATGTTAACCGCCATTCTACTCTCATATTCTCTCTTTGCCAATCTTATTTTCATCTTCACCACCACTGCACTGATCTCATCCCTTATTAACAGAGCTACCCCACCTCCTTTTCCTTTCTGCCTATTCTTCCGAAATGTCAAATACTCCTGAATATTCAGTTCCCAGCCTTGGTTACCTTGCAACCATGTCTCTAATGGCTATCAGATCATACCGAATTATTTCTATTTGTGCCGTCAACTCATCTATCTTGTTACGAATGCTGCGTGCATTCAGATAAAGAGCCTTTAATTTTGTCTTTTTACCATTTTTCCCTACTCTGACCCTATTAGCTGGTGTACTCTTATGCTTGTACACTGTGTCTCTTCCTGTCACACTCTGGTTATCATTACCCCTATTGCTACCCTGCACAATTGCCTTCTCCTTCCTCTTTGACTTTCTAAATTCCCCTTCACCTGAACCCTCCCCCCGCACTATTTAGTTTAAAGCCCTATCTACCGCCCTAATTATTTGATTCGCCAGGACACCGGTCCAGCATGGTTCAAGTGAAGTCCATCCCAACGGAACAGCTCCCTCTTTCCCCAGTACTGGTTGCCAGTGCCCCATGAATCAAAACCCATTTCGCCCACACCAATCCTTGAGCCACGCTTTCAACTCTCTGATCTTATTGACCCTATGCCAATTTGCTCGTGGCTCAGGTAGTAATCCAGAGATTATTACCTTTGTGGTTCTGCTTTTTAATTTGGCCCCTAGCTGCTCATACTCCCTCAGCAGAACCTCTTTCTTAGTCTACCTATGTCGTTGGTACCTACGTGGACCACGACAACTGGATCTTTCCCCTCCCACTCCAAGTTCCTCTCCAGCCCCAAGGAGATGTCCTTAACCCTGGCAGGCAACACAGCCTTCGGGACTCATGCTCTCGGCTGCAGAGAACAGTGTCTATCCCCCTAACTATACTGTCCCCTACCACTACTACATTCTTTTTACTCCCCCAACTTGAATGGCCCCCTGTACCACGGTGCTGTGGTCAGTTTGCTCATCCTCCCTGCAGTCCCTGCTCTCGTCCACACAGGCTGCAAGAACCTCGTACCTGTTGGACAAGTGCAAGGGCTGAGGCTCCTCCAATGCTACCTTCTGGATCCCCATACCTGCCTCACTTGCAGTCACATCCTCCTGTCCCTGACCACGGACCAAATTTGCAGTATTTATCCTAAGGAGTGTGACTGCCTCCTGGAACAAAGTGTCCAGGTAACTTTCCCCCTCCCTGATGTATCGCAGTGTCTGAAGCTTGGACTCCAGCTCATCAACTCTGAGCCGAAGTTCCTCGAGCTGCAGACACTTACTGCAGATGTGGTCGCCTGGATCAGACTGGGGTCCACCAGCTCCCACATGCTACAGCTGCAACACATCACTTGCCCTGCCATCTCTATTGTATCTTATTCAGCTAATTAGGTTTTCAAGTTTGGAATATCACTTAATTATCTATGTATAGTTTTTAATCTAAAATCACAGCTCTTAATTTAAACCAATGCCCTAGTTTAGAGAAAAAGAGAAAAAAAGAGAGAAGTATTCACCAACCAATCACTTTCCTGCTTTCCTGTGATGTCACACTTTGAATCATCAACAACAACAACAACTTGTATTTATATAGCGCCTTTAACGTAGTAAAATGTCCCAAGGCGCTGCACAGGAGTATTTTAAGACAAAAAATTTGACACCGAGCCACATAAGGATAAATTAGGGCTGGTGACCAAAAGCTTGGTCAAAGAGGTCGGTTTTAAGCAGCGTCTTAAAGGAGGAGAGAGAGGTAGCGAGGCGGAGAGGTTTAGGCAGGGAATTCCAGAGCTTAGGGCCGAGGCAACAGAAGGCACAGGCCGTCGATGGTTGAGCGATTATAATCAGGGATCCTCAAGAGGGCAGAGAAAAAGGACGTTTTTAGTGAGGGAGGATGGGAGAATAAGCAAATAATTAAAAGTACCTGCATCTTAAGCAAATGCTATAAATGCACTGTGGGAGGTAGGGCAATATAAAGAACTGAGAATAAGAGGCTTTTAGAGAGGGAAGGACAAAAAACCAGTCATTTTCAATGTACGTTAGTTTTGTAGAGCGGTAGATAAATAACATGAGAAATATTCAATCTGGGAGTCCTGCACCTTTGGCATCAGTCAGGTGTGTAATAGTTTAATCTTGTATTAGTCATGTGATATATAGCTTTGGCAAATTTGTTCTTTTCAGTGTTGGGAGCAGGACTACAGTAAACACCAGAATCCACACCGAGTTCCGCACTATGGGCTGGATTTTCGTGGGGAAGGCGGGCTGGGGGCGAAGGGCTCCGATGCGGGCGGGAAACTCAGGAGAACGGGTTTCCCGCAGGCCCTGCCGACTTTAATGGCAGGGCCTGATTTGCATCTGAAGCCTCTGTTTTCCACCCGCAGCCAGCCAGATGGAGAGGGAGGGAGGGAGGGATGGGGTGAGGGCTGGCGCCGGCCTCCGGAGGATTGGGGAGGGGGAGGGGAGAAGGAAGATCGGGGCCTGCGGAGGATCTGGGGGAGGGAGAAGGTGTGTAAAACCCGTCTAGCTACTGTTAAAAACAAAATGGAGGTTAAAGAGGCTTTCCGCCTCATTAAAATATTTAAATTGACATCCCGCCTCCTGGCAGCGGGTTGGCTGCCCGCCCCCAGTCCCGCCCCCCATCCCGCCTCCTTTAAAACCGGAAGTGGGCGGGTTGGAGGCGGGTTCAGGTCGGGATTCCAATTTTTAATAATTTAACTATCGCCATGTTCCAAACTCACCCCTTTTTTTTAGGTTAAAATTCCCCCCCAACCCCCGCTGTGAGCAGTGCCACGGGAGGCCTACCAGTGCTTAATAATGTTTAAGGAATCAGGTTAATCAGTCACAATCCATACCTTTTTCTTTTGGTGTTACATTTCAGTCATAAAACGTACAACACTGTTTGACATTGAATATGTTGTTGAGGATATCGGCAGTAAGCTTCGTCCTGCTATTTTTGCAATGTGTTTTCATTCAACACCTTACAATACTATAATTTGCACCACTTAGGCACGTAACTGTTAAAAAGCTACAACTGTCCTCCCATTAATTTCTACTGAAGTATTTCCTGTTGAGTGTATAATAATCAGGGTAATTTTCTATGAACTACATAGTTTTAAAGTGCACAGCACAGCGATGCTAGTCTGGTTAATAGATTATTAGTAAATTGAGTCCTGCTGGCATAAATATTTTACTGTAAGGTTGCAGTTACATCAATGCAGATGTGCCAGCATTAACTCATGTCCTGATCTCAACCCTGAGCGCACTGAAGCCGGGTTGTGTCTCACTGGTTAGAGTTTGCAGCACAACTGTAGTTGAGTGTGAAACTACAGTGTTAAAATGTCAAGGTATTTTATTGCACTAAAAGCTCCATATTAATGCAAGGTTGCCATTGTTAATGGACGAGATTTACCTACACCGAGAGTGTTCTCGGGGTTTCAGCTGTGTGCCAGCTTTGGCTCAGTGGGTAGCACACACTCGACTCTGTGGGTTCAAGTCCCCACTCCAGAGACTTGAGCAGGTAAAATCTAGGCCGACACTCCCAGTGCAGTACTGAGGGAGTGCTGCGCTGTCGGAGGTGCCGTCTTTTGGGTGAGACATTAAACCAAGGCCTCGTCTGCTCTCTCAGGTGGACATAAAAGATCCCACAGCACTATTTCGAAGAAGAGCAGGGGAGTTATCCCCGGTGTCCTGGGGCCAATATTTATCCCATAATCAACATAACCAAAAAAAAGCAGATGATCTGGCCATTATCACATTGCTGTTTGTGGGAGCTTGCTGTGCACAAATTGGCTGCCGCGTTTCCCACATTACATTGAAGTGACTCCACTTCAAAAGTACTTCATTGGCTGTAAAGCGCTTTGAGACGTCCAGTGATTGTGAAAGGCGCTATATAAATGCAAGCTTTTCTTTGTCCACCGTAACCCGAATAAACAGGGTTTCTGACAATCTTCTGCTGAAGTTAAAGTAAATGATTGCTCCTGAAGAAATTCCCAGCATGGGTTCCAGCTAACTTTCCAGTAAATAGCTTACCTTACCAGCAGCATTAACTTGCTATGAAGTTAGTTGGAATAAAACGTGCTGACATTCAACAGTCGATATGTATAACTAATGATAGGTGTGGTAGCTTAGTGGTAAAAATAATGAGGAGGAGGAATTCCTTGAGTGTTTAAGGGATGGTTATCTGGATCAATATGTCGAGGAACCAACTCGGGAACAGGCTATATTGGACTGGGTACTGTGCAATGAGAAGGGACTAATTAGTAATCTTGTTGTACGGGGACCCTTGGGTCAGAGCGATCATAACATGATCGATTTCTCACTCGAAATGGAGAGCGAAGAAATTGACTCAGATACTAAGGTCCTGAATTTAAACAAGGGGAATTATGATGCCATTAGACGGGAACTGAGTAGGTCTGATTGGACAACGTTCCTGGGAGGACTGGAGGTAGATAAACAATGGCAAGCATTTAAAGATAGAATGACAAAATTGCAAAAATTGTTTATACCAATCTGGCATAAAAGGAAATCTAAAAAGGTGACTCAACCGTGGATAACAGGGGAAATTAGAGACAGCATAAAATCCAAAGATAGGGCGTATAAAATAGCCAAAAAAAGCGCCAGAGCGGAAGATTGGGAACAGTTTAAGATAGAGCAAAGGAAGACAAAGGGCTTAATCAAGAGGGGCAAAATAGCTTACGAAAGCAAGCTGGCGGAAAATATAAAAACTAACTCCAAAAGCTTTTATAAGTATATCAAGAGGAAAAGACTGGTGAAAACCAAAGTTGGCCCATTGCAGTCAGATACGGGGGAATATATAACGGGAAATAAGGAAATGGCAGACCAACTAAATGCATACTTTGGGTCAGTCTTTACGAAGGAAGACACAAAAAACCTCCCTGGGATATCGGGAAAAATAGGGACATTTGCAAAGGAGGAACTGACGCAAGTCAATATCTCTAAGGATATGGTGTTAAGGAAGCTAAAGGGATTGAAGGCGGACAAATCCCCAGGGCCTGATAACATGCATCCTAGGGTGCTGAAGGAGGTGGCCCTAGAGATAGCGGATGCACTAAGTATGATTTTTCAGAATTCATTAGACTCGGGAACAGTGCCCATGGATTGGAGGGTAGCTAACGTTACCCCACTATTCAAAAAGGGGGGTAGGGAAAAAGCAGGTAATTACAGACCTGTAAGCCTTACATCAGTTGTGGGCAAAATGCTGGAGTCCATCATTAAGGATGAAATAGCGGAGCACTTAGCAAATGGGGACAGGATAGGACAGAGTCAACATGGATTTACAAAGGGTAAATCGTGCTTGACTAATCTATTGGAATTTTTTGAGGGAGTAACTGGTAAAATAGATGGGGGAGAGCCAGTAGATGTGGTGTACCTGGACTTCCAAAAGGCCTTCGATAAGGTCCCACATAAAAGATTAGCAGGGAAAATTGAAGCTCATGGGATAAAGGGGAAAGTATTGACGTGGATAGAGAACTGGCTGTCAGATAGAAAACAGAGAGTTGGAATAAACGGCTCATTTTCTGAATGGCAGGCAGTAACAAGTGGGGTACCACAGGGATCTGTCCTGGGTCCCCAGCTGTTCACAATTTACATTAATGACCTGGATCAGGGAGTCGGATGCAGCATTTCCAAATTTGCAGACGACACTAAACTAGGAGGGGGGGTGGGCTCAGAGGAGGAGACCAGGAAGCTCCAGAGCGATTTGGACAGACTGGGTGATTGGGCGGATAAATGGCAGATGCACTATAATGTGGACAAGTGCGAAGTTATCCACCTTGGGTGCAGGAACGGGAGGGCAAATTATTATTTAAATGGCAATAAATTGGGAGAGGGGGAAGTACAGAGAGACCTGGGTGTTCTTGTACACCAGTCACTGAAGGCGAGCATGCAGGTGCAACAGGCGATCAAGAAGGCAAACGGTATGCTGGCCTTCATAGCAAAAGGGTTGGAATACAGGAACAGGGATACCTTGCTGCAGCTGTACAGGGCACTGGTGAGACCATACCTCGAGTACTGTGTACAGTTTTGGTCGCCTCATCTGAGGAAAGATGTTCTTGCCATGGAGGGGGTGCAGCGGCGATTCACCAGGCTGATACCAGCAATGGCGGGATTGACCTATGAGGAGAGACTATGTAGTTTAGGGATGTACACACTGGAGTTTAGAAGATTGAGAGGGGACCTCATAGAAGTGTATAAAATTCTGACAGGTCTAGACAGACTAGATGCAGAAGGAATGTTTCCCTTGGCGGGTGAGAACAGAACTAGAGGACATAATTTAAGGATAAGGGCTAAACCATTTAGGACAGAAATGAGGGGGAATTTCTTCACTCAGAGGGTGGTGAACCTGTGGAACTCATTGCCACAGAGGGCAGTGTACGCCAGCTCATTAAATATATTTAAGAGGGAATTAGATATATTTCTACAGGCAAAAGGGGTTAAGGGTTACGGAGAGAAGGCGGGGACGGGATACTGAATTGGAGGATCAGCCATGATCTCATTAAATGGCGGAGCAGGCTCGAAGGGCCAGATGGCCTACTCCTGCTCCTATCTTCTATGTATCTATGTATCTATGTATGATACTGGACGAGCAACTCAGAAGTTAATTCAAATCCCATCCATGGCCAGATGTGAAATTGAATTCAATCAATCTGGTCATTTGGGGTTGGCACCAGAACAAAGAACCACAAAAGCTTTTGGGTTGACACTCATAGGAACAGAGAAGCAGGAGGAGGCCACTGAGCCCCTCGAGCCTGTTCCGCCATTCAATGAGATCATGGCTGATCTGTGACCTAACTCCATATACCTGCCTTTGCCCCATATCCATTATTACCTTTGGTTAACAAATATCTATCAATCTCAGATTTAAAATTATTAATTAACCTAAAATCAATTGCCGTTTGCGGAAGAGAGTTCCAAACTTCTACCACTCTTTGTGTGTAGAAGTGTTTCCTAATTTCACTCCTGAAAGGTCAGGCTCTAATTTTTAGGCTATACCCCCTAGTCCTAGACTCCCCAACCAGCGGAAATAGTTTCTCTCTATCTACCCTATCAGTTCCCCTTAATATCTTGAAAACTTCAATCAAATCACCCCTTAACCTTCTAAATTTCAGAGAATACTACCCTAGTTTGTGTAATCACTCCTCGTAATTTAACCCTTGGAGTCCGGGTATCATTCTGGTAAACCTACGCTGCACTCCCTTCAAGGCCAATATATCCTTCCTAAGGTGTGATGCCCAGAACTGCTCACAGTGCTCCAGGTGTGGTCTAACCAGGGTTTTGTTTAGCTGCAGCATTACTTCTACCCCCTTGTATTCTAGTCCTCTAGATATAAAGGCCAGCATTCCATTAGCCTTTTTGATTGTTTTCTGTACCTGTCCATGACATTTTAATCATCTCTGTACCTGGACCCTCAAGTCTCTTTGGGCCTCCACCGTTTTTAGCTTTTCACCATTTAGAAAGTAACCTGTTTTATCCTTTTTAGGTCCAAAGTGGACGACCTCACATTTGCCGACATTGAAATTCATTTGCCACAGTTTTTCCCATTCACTTAATCTATTAATATCTCTTTGTAATTTTCCTGTCCTTCAGGGAAGGGAACCTAACAAGTCATGCCTACATGTCACTCCAGTCCCACACTATGTGGTGGATGCTTAACATCCTTTGAAGTGACCTAGCAAGCCACCCAGTCATTGTTCGAAGAAAATTGGATAGACATATTGGGGAAACAAAATTTGTGCGCGCCAACAGAAGTACCGGTGTCGCCGGCAACTCGAGTTAACGGCCACCGCAAATGGCCGCAGCGCTACCATTGAAAAACTGGCTCTGGAGGTTGGTGATGTGGAGCGCAGCGCTAACGTTCCCTGCAACCCCCTCTGGTGGCATTAATGGAGGCCTCTGACCCGAAGTTCCCGTCCACACTCGGCGTTGCTACTTGTTACAGATTGGGGAAGCGAGGCTGTGGAGTTCGCAAGGCATTGTGGGTAATTAAGGGGGCTATGAATTAAAGGGGCAATGCATTCAAAACTGATATAAAATAATATCAAGTGAAAAAATGCATTTTTCAGCCCTTACTGCCTTTCAAAAAAAAACATAAACATTAAAAATAATTCCCAAATGGGAGTCTTCAGCTCTTAAAGCTGAATTCCCTTCCGCACCTAAAGAAATGGTAAAAGTGTTTCAGCACTGACACAAATGGCTCAGCAAGCCAGGGAAGGGGCACCAGGGTCTCGCACACAGCACTCCAGCTTTGTGCAGGGGGTGAACACTGCAAGAGATGTCCTCTACCCACAGGGGCCAGGAGGCCCTCCAGAAAGAACGATGTGATACCACATCCCTGAGGCGGTCACTGTCAGCAGTGTCGCCCCCACACCTGGCTCCAGTGCCCAAAGAAGCTTCATAAACTCAGACCACTGGTCAAGGTCAGTGAATGCATCTTCAAAAGCCGTCTCCTACCAACTGAATCACTAGCCTCACACACTGCTCAATGCACGACTCCCCCTCTCCACCCCAATCACTCACCTACCAACAATCTGTACCAATCACCAGGCACATCTCCCATTCCTAGCCTCACCTCACCCCCTTGGAGGAGACGGTGCTGGCCATTCTTGGCAGGGCTGAAAGAATACGAGATGCTGGTATCCTCATGCGTTATCCTCCTTCTCACATGCACCTCTTGCTTTCCCGCCCTCCCTTCACCACAACTCCACCCTTGTGGCTTCCTCATTTCAGACACCCAATGAATGCAGCCTGCCCAGCCTGTGGTTGACCAAGAAGAGGTAGAGGAGAGTGAAGAAGAAGAAGAAGTAGAAGAAGAAGGAACACCATCACTCGATTTGACACTCTCAGCCGCCAGCTCCTCAAGGTCGACCTACAAGGCCATTTGCAGTGTCCCCAACTGAAAGTCAGCAGCCTTCCACCAGCCATGCTGCAGCCACTGGGGTAGCACTGCATGACATCAGTAGGATATGCAAAGGCACACTAAGGGAATGCATAAGGGTGATGAGTTGATTTCTTGATGTCATATTGGATGGATAGATGTATAAAGTTGGATTGGAAGGTTTGCTTTGTGATGTCTTTTATTTCAGCATCGTGGCCAAGAGTACGTTGTGATAGTCAGTAACAGAGGGAAGGTAAGGTGTGGGACAAATGTTGAAAGGGGAATTGGGGTTGTGATCACTGGTACCGCAGGCGGATGATTCAATCCGGATATCCCGGCCAGAAAGGGGCTGTCTGGGTTGCATCCTTCCTTCTGCTTCCTCCCTCTTCTGTGTCTTCCTCTTCCCTCTGCGAGCGGATGCTGTAAATCTGAAATAACAGCATAAAATGCTGGAAAAACTCAGCAGGTCAGGCAGCATCTCAACCTGAGACGTGAACTCTGTTTCTCTCTCCACGGATGTTGCCTGACCTGCTGAGTATTTTCAGCATTTTCTGTCTTCTCAGAGGCCTTCCTTTACCATCCGAGGCCTTGCAAGCATCCAGCAGCACTCCCTACATACTAAAAAATTTTAACATCTATTGCAGCAAGCCACTACTTCAATAAATTCAAAAAAAAACAGTCCAAAGCTTAAATCCAAACTTATCTGAAAAATGTGTGTGTCCCTTTAAGAGGTGCTGACATCGCCACTGTCAGCATGCTTGCACGCCAGGTTTGTAGTACCCAGCGCTAAAGGTCGCAGGTCGGAGTGGTGACGTTAAGTCGGCGTTGCACACCGATTGAGGTCACCACACCGCCATTTCTTTCCCCACGTGCTGCCAGTTACCGGCAGCGCAAAGGAAGGAAGGAAAATGGCAGCCGTAGCTGGACCCGTCACCAGCTGGCGAAAGAGCGGCCGCCGCTATTTTTTCACCATTTCATGGCGCTACGCAGTGGCGGTAAGTAGATGAATTTCTAGCCCATTGACTATAAATTCCCTTCCTAATACTGCAGTGATTCACGGAGAAGGTCCACCACCACCTTCTTAGGGAAACTAGGGGTGGCCAATAAATGTGGCTTTGCCAGAATCACCTACATCCCAAGAACAAAATTTTTAAAATTGCGTGCGATCGCAAGTGTAGTTTAAAACCCGTGTGTTGGAATGTAAGCCACGAGCTTTTAAGTTTCAACAGCACAAGTTGACGGAAGACAAACTATCGAAAACCAATGTTGTTTCGTTGTGAGAACTCATTAAAAACAGGTTTTTGCTTGTGATTAAAGAGGAAGTGAGTTTCTTGTGTGTTAATGGCCATCCTGCAGTCAAGCAAAATAGAAATATAATTTTATACACCCAAATGTCTAGATCTTCATGTAATTACAGCCTGCTGCGGGCTGTGTGACATGATTTAGTGACAAGGTAGCTGCTGATGTTCTCTCCAGTGCTGGTAATGGCTGTTTTCAGTCAGGAGAAAATACTCAACAAGAGACAATGTAGATAAATCATATAAATGAATTTGTGCCGTGAACTAGATACTGCAGAAGTGCATTGTGTTTATCAAAGAAAAGCTGCTTGTAGCCTGGAGTTTTCCTTCAACAGAAATTTTATATCAATTTGCATTCTCAATTTTCAGCCAGATATTCTGAAATGCCATGAACACAGGTATCTGTGCAATAATTGGCCTGGAAATTCAGATGCTTGGCGCCTGTTGTTTTTTCACTACGGGTGCCGTTTTGGGTCGAAAATGGCATTTGAGCAGCGCGCGCGCACTTCTGGTGCGGGCCGCGCCGGACGCCATCTTGGTGAGGGTGGTAGGGCGCCCGTTAGGAGCGTGCGCTGGACGTATGGTGAGTAGGCAGATGTGACGTTAATCAGAGTGCAACACTGATTTGATGCCAGCGTTGCCATTTTCGTCGTTATCGCTGGAACTAACGCCCAGTGTTAACCGCGCACAGCTGAACGTGCGTTCAGCAGCAGGAAGGACCCCCCCAGCAGCGCTTTTTCAAAGGGATCATCAACCACTCAGGTAGCTTGCTTTTTGATTTCTGCTGGCTCTGTGTAAGTTTATGGAACTGTAGGAGCTTTCTGGAGCTCTTTAAAGCTGGTGAGGTGACAGGTGTACGGTTTGGATCACAGGTCGCCCACAGATTACCCAAAGTGTCTTAGGCGTCAGAGGTCGTTGTATTGAGGAGCGGCAGTTCAAATATAATCAAATACAACATGCAGGATAGACATAGTAGACATAAACCCCTAACAGATGAGAACGGTTTACTGGCCCCGGAACGGACGGACGGGCAAACGGACGGAGGTTGAGGCCGAACGGTGGTCTCGGATCCCTGCAGCCTGCGGCAGCGGTCTCTTCCTCTTTGATCGTCTACCGAAGCTGGCGGAGATGTTAAACCGAAGCTAGCGTGGATCCAACTCGGGGAAGCTCTTCCCCTCTCTGCCTGTTTTTCCCTCTCAGCTGTCCGTTTATATACCTTATTTCGGGGGGACGGTGGATACCTCGCGTCAATCATTTGTTTAATCACTTTTACCCATTCACTTGTCCAATTACAGAGGAATAGGTACCTACGGCAAACCCCGCCTGACCCCATGAGGTCATTCTTCTGCTTATCTCCTGTTTGGACATCTTGCACTTTCTCCTAGACAGTTTGTTTATCATAAGATCCTTACTCGACCTCTTATCAGGCCTAGCTATACCTACACGAAGGCCTGTTTCTGCGTTATGCCCTTGTAAATGACCTCAGCTCTTTGTACAACTCTTTATCTGACATAATTGGTTTCCTCTGTTTCATCAGCTTATCCTGGCTGCTGTGCTCGGCAAACCCATTTCTTTTATAAAACCATTACTTCTTTTACAATTCACATTTTCTTCCAATTCACAATTTCTTACAATTAGTGGTGCTGCAAGTGGAGAAGGCCTTGCTTCTGGCATCAAGGGTTCTGCTCAGACCACTTGCTCCCGGTCGTTGGGGGCTCTAGTTGTCATCCCCCTTGGCCTGCAGCACGACAGGGAGATGGAGCAGAGGCAGCGAAGAAGAGGACAAGCTGCTCACAGAGGGAGGAGGAGGGGGAGAAGGGCTCTCAGCAGGAGGTCTTACCCACCTCGGGTCTTCCGAGAGCAATTCTCTTATCTCAACCTGAGCCAGGAGCAGTGTGTGAGGCGTCTGCGGTTTACGAAGGAGGTGCTCACAGAACTCTGCCACCTCTTGCAACCAGACCTGCAGCCTCACTCCAGGACAAGGACAGCGCTGCCAGTGGCTGTGAAGGTGACCGTGGCTCTGAATTTCTTCACATCGGGCTCCTTCCAGGCTGGAGCAGGCGACAGCTGTAACATCTCACAGTTCGCCGTCCACTGCTGCACAAGAGAGATGACAGACGCTCTTTATGCCAGGAGAGGGGACTTCATTGTCTTCTCTCTGACCAGAGACAAGCAGGCGGAGTGTGGACATGGCTTTTCCAGGATAATGGACTTCCCGATGGTGCAGGGCGCCATCGACTGCACGCACGTGGCTTTGCGTGCACCGTATCTAAATGCTGAGATGCACCACAACTGCAAGGGTTACCACTGGCTGAATGTGCAGTTGGTGTGCGACCATGCTCAGCACATCATGATGGTGAATGCTCGGTATCCTGGCAGCAGTCATGATGCTTTCATTCTGTGCCAGTCCGCTGCTCCCTCAGTCTTTGAGCTACTTGGGTGGACCCATAGGTGTCACCGTATTTTCAAACTTTCAGCATCTCAACGCGACAGGGCTCATGTTCTGAATGTGTGCTCGACGAGCAGAACTTTGCCCATTTGAAACAAATATCAGGAAATCAGGGATACCCTCCCCATGATTTTCCATCCATATGGAAAACCATGAAGAGAACAGCCAATAATTTCCTGATACAGGAAACTCTTTATTAACCGGCACCAACGGGACCGGCGTGGTGCCGGTTGATCAAAAAGTCCGGATTACAGAGAGGTATACTTACCAAGGTACGAGAGCCCCATACACGGCCACAGGTGCAGGAGCCCCGGTTACATGGCCACAGATCCAGGAGTCCCTGGTGCACGGCCACAGGTGCAGGAGCCCCGGTTACATGGCCACAGATCCAGGAGTCCCTGGTGCACGGCCACAGGTGCAGGAACCCCGGTTACACGGCCACTAATATATAGTAAAACTTACCTGAACCTACTCCTGAATTTTGCCGGTTAAGAGAGATTTCCGGATATTTAGGTGTCGGTTAAAAGAGAGTTTTCTGATACATGCTTCTTGTGCATGAGCTTCACGTGTGCAGATTTGGTAAATCAGTCCTTGCTTTGACACTTGATGGACCACGTGGCACATAACAGGATGGAGCAATCCTGCGCAGGAAGAGGGCCCAGAAACTTTAAGCCCATAAGGGGGAAAAATTAGGTGTCGACCATTTTGGGGCGCTAACATCGCCTGGGCGCTAATTAGCTCTGGCGACCGCGAAATTAAGTTTTGGCGCCCCCCCAGAGGGAAGTAGAGCGCTAAATCAAGCCCTCCACTTCCTTCTTCGGGCGCTAACGTCGGAGAGCGGGGCGGAGACTTCAGCAGCGCTGCACACTGGGCCGGGCAGCACTGCCGCGTTCAAAGGCCCCTTCCCCCCCTTAAAGGGAAGGGCCATCGCTGCAGGCTCTGCAATTTAACAAGTACCGACCTGGACCACCAAGGCAGAGTGCCGGGCTGATCGATCGCGGGCAGGAGCTCACCAAAAGAAGCGGAACAGGAAAGGTAAGGTTTATTTTTTTACTTACCTCGGCCACGTCGCCTTCAATCATCACCCCCGAAGTGGCCGGCTGCCCAATGCACGCCTCCTGCAGCTGTCCTGAAGCCCGTCTGCAACCATAGGAAGATCATCATGCATGTGTGCGCCAAATTCCTGGCAGCTGCCATGACTCCTTCGACCTTCACCAGTCCACCCTCCCTCAGCTCTTCGCTCCTCCAAACAGACTTGCCATCTGGCTGCTTGGAGACTAGGGCTATCCATTGAAGACGTGGTTCATGACATCCTTGAGGAGGCCAAGTACAGAGGCCGAGGAGAGATATAATGAAAGCCACATCTCCACTAGACGAGTCATAGAGCAGACAATAGGCATGCTGAAAATGTGCTTCAGATGCCTTGACAGATCTGGAGGAGCCCTTCAGTAGGCACCAGCCAGGGTCTCCAGAATCGTCGTGGTCTGCTGCGCCCTACACAACATAGTGTAGCAGCGAGGATTAGTGCTGCATGAGGAGCAAGGCTCTGAGCGCACAGCCTCTTCAGAGGAGGAGCAGGAGGAACCAGCAGTCCAGCTCCCACCAGCACCCGAGCACATTGCTGCCCGGGAGGCCAGGGATGGGCTCATCATGGCCAGATTTACTTAACTTCACGCCTTACACCCATATGGCTGCCACATGCTGCACCAGGTTCGCACCACCCCATAGCAACACCATAAAGCATCCCTACAATGACCAGGCCCTTCCTTTCACACTGACCACCATTGCTGGAGGTAACGTTATGTCTCACCATCCACTCCAACTCACTAAGCCACTTCCAAAGGTGCACACAAATTTGTCCAAGACCAGAAAGTGGTGAAAAGAAAGATTTTTATGCTTGAGATCACACTAACGGAAACTTGACATTAACATTGAGTTAAAAACCCAAGTGGCTACCCTTGTGAATCTACTTGTGTGTCATCTTTCTCTTATGCGTGCTTCTACGAGGTGCTACCCCTGTGGCTTCAGCAGAGGTAGAGGCAGCCTGCTCACTTCCCTGCTGCGACTGCATTGACACTTTTGGCAGACATCCTCTGGGTTTTGGAGCCTCTGATGGCCCCGCCAAAGTCTGCTCCTCCTGCGACTGTGCAGGGGCAGACTCGGCCATCGCGATCTGAGGCTCTGACTGTGGGGAGGGGGGGGCAACGGGGGAGAAGTGTGAGCGCTTTGAGAGGGGCCCCCACTTCCATGTCCCCTCTCACCGTCATCCCTCTCACCGTCATCCCTCTTGTGAGCCATCCACACTTCTCTGCTTGCAAGGAGCTGGAGAGCACCTTGCTGCACAGCAGTGGGGCCATGAAAACCCACATCTACGTTGACATTCCTCCTAGACAGGAGATCTATGAGCATCTGCCATCTATTCTCCATAGAGACCATGTGCTCCTGTGAGTGGCGCATTAGCTGCTCCATGCAGGTGGCCATCCTTTCCATGGCAGAGCCTACAGTCGCCATCACCTGCGGCATGGTGGTGCTCATGTTGGAGATGGACTCCTCCATTCTCTGCACATTTGCAGCCATTGCGGTCGCAGAACCTGTCACAGCCTCCTGCACTTCTTCCTGCGCCTCCAGGATCTCCCTCTTTCTGGATGGCCGCCCCGAGGCTCTGTGCTTGCGTGCAGCTGAGCAGAGCTGGGAGTGTCTTGCGCCCTCTGGCGAGGAATCTCCACTGCTGTCCCTGTCTCCACCATCTCCTCTTGCTCACTTGTGAGTTGTGAGACACCAGGTGACAACAATACTCTATCTCGCGTGGGACCCACCAAGGTGTGCGTATCTGTGCTGGTGCTGGGTGCACTTATGTCTGGTGGTGCTGGGTGCACTTATGTCTGGTGACGGTGCGCCCTCAGAGGCTGGAGGCTCCTCTGAGGAGTCGTCTTCCTCTTCCTCCTGGACAGTTGGGCGGGGGGCTCTTGATGGACCTGTGGGAGAGTAAAGCGATTAGTTAGATATGTCATATGAAGAAAGGGTACAGATACCATTATGCACATGATGACCATTCAGTGGCTGCTGACATCAGTCCCCATATGAGTGACTGATGTTTGCCATGTAGCTGAATGATATGTAATTCTGTCACCAGGTTGCTGAGATGTTCCCCTCCATCTCACACCTCCAGCTGCTCGGCGACTCCCAATACTTCAAACGCAGCCTCCTCTGCTGTTGTCAGGGTGACAAATGATGGAGGGCCACCTCCAGTTCTCTTTCTCTCCCTCTTATTGTGGGCTCTCTTACCCTGCAAGGAGGGAAAGAAGAGAAGTTTGAGTGAGAGTGATGGAATGAGTGTAAGGAATAGATGGGTTACATCTTTAGAGGGAGACTATGATGAAATGAGGTGGCAATGCCAAGTGGCCTCCTTGTGTGTTGTTAGTTGGTATGATTGCATTAGGATGAAGGTGAGTGTGAGGAGTGGTTATTCAGATGGGGATGTGATAACATAGATAGAGAGAGAGGGATGGGTGGGCATGCAAGGTATGTTGGTGTGAGTAATGATGTGCAGGAGTAGGGTTGGGAAGGCAGAGTGATGGGGATGTGATGAGAGGCACAACAGGATGAAGTTGAGTGTGGATTTGTACTCACCTTTCCTGATCTAATGAGATAATTGAAATGTTTCTGGCACTGCACCCAGGTCCTCCTGAACACATCCCTGCTGTTGACCTCCTCTGTTATTTGGAGCCAGGCTCCTTTGGTCTGCTGGGGAGGTCTCTTCTGCCCATTTAAAGGGAAGAGAACCTCCCTGCGTGCTCTCGCTCCCTCCACAAGCATATGGAGGGAGTCATCAGAGAGCCTGGGTGCAGCCCTCTGTCTCTGTGCAGTCATGTTTCTAAGTGTTTGGAACAATCAAAAGCTCCAGTGCACTGCCTGCACATTCCGAGATGAACCTTCAAATGCAATGTGGCCATGGCTCCTTTAAATATCCCAGCTGAAAACGTGTCATCGATGACCTCATCAGACCCGCATCATTTAATTGGGCCGGGTAGCGCGGGCTTACTAGGCCCCATTATCACAAATTCGATTTCTGCAGCGGGATGGAAGCAGGAACGGGGTCGTGACCTGCCACGGCGACCGCCCGTACTTGACCCACCCAGGTAAACAAAATTCCGGCCACGGTGTCAGCTAAATAGTACCCTGACACTTCAAACCCGAAAGCATCCTGGGAATGAACATAGAAAATAGGAGCAGGAGTAGGCCATTCGGCCCCTCGAGCCTGCTCCGCCATTCAATGAGATCATGGTTGATCTGATCTTGGGCTCAACTCCACTTCCCTGCCCACTCCCCATAACCCTTCATTCCCTTATTGTTCAAAAATCTGTCCACCTTAAATATATTCAATGACCCAGCCTCCACAGCTCTTTGGGGCAGAGAATTCCACAGATTCACGACCCTCTGAGAGAAGAAATTCCTCCTCATCTCAGTTTTAAATGGGCGACCCCTTATTCTGAAACTATGCCCCCTAGTTCTAGATTTCCCCATGAGGGGAAACATCCTCTCTGCATCTACCTTGTCGAGCCCCCTCAGAATCTTATACGTTTCAATAAGATCACCTCTCATTCTTCTAAACTCCAATGAGTATAGGCCCAACCTGCTCAACCTTTCCTCATAAGACAACCCTTTCATCTCCGGAATCAACCTCGTGAACCTTCTCTGAACTGCCTCCAATGCAAGTATATCCCTCCTTAAATAAGGAGACCAAAACTGTACGCAGTACTCCAGGTGTGGTCTCACCAACACCCTGTACAGTTGTAGCAGGACACCACAATGAGAAGAGTGCATGAGAGCCATGCAGAGAGAGACATACAGTGGAGAAAGTGACAGAGAGAATTAAACAGTGGTAAAGAATGAGTTACAAGAAGAGAGAAAAACATGTTAATTGTTTAGTTAGAAGATTAATACTGTAAGGTTTCCAAAATTTGCAGATCTCCAAAACCTAAGCAGAAAAAAAGGACTTTGGAACTACCTCAGAGTGATAAAAATGCATTTGGGCCTAACCTAAGAGACTGTAAGACCAAAAACCAAGTTTTGGCATTTTAAAAGCATGTCTGGGCCTGTAAAGGGAGAAAAGGCTGTGAAGGAAGTTGGGTTCAACCTCTGCAAAAGCAGTTTTGGGTATTGCAGTTAAATTGCATTGTCTGGGGAATTGGGATGACCTCACTCAAGCCCCAGCAAGCATTAACATTTTGACAATAGACCCTAGGAGGAGACAGTCCCACCCAAAACAACAGGTCCCATCAAACCGATTACAGAACCCATTAAAGACATGCATAAAGCAAATATTCGATCGAAGTCCTAGTCCCAATCAAGAAACCCAAAACATGAGGACAATTCAAACTCCGATTAAACAACAGATCGACAGGATGGAGCTATCCTGAAACCCCTTCACACATTTACAAAACCAGTTAACACGCTAGTAAAGTCGTTACTGTTAACGAGGTCTTACAATGATTTGATTTGGTTTTGATAGGGCCACTTCAATTTAGTATAATTGAAGGCCCATCAAGCAGTTCAGCAGTTTTTCAACAGTTACAAGTTCGAGAAAGCAGGACAACAGTTCAAGTTCAACAGAAGGCAGTTCTGCAGTTTTTGGAGTTCAAATTTGAAAGCCTGTTTTCAGCAGAAGTCAGTGCTGGAATTACAGAGTTAAGGAGAAGCAAGTTGGGCAGTTAAAGAAGACAGTTCAGTAAGAAGGGAGTTCTCCAGTTCTCCAGTAAAACAGTTCAAGTTCAACAAGCAGGCAGAAGGCAGTTTCCACAGTTCTGCAAGAAGGCGTTTCCACAGTTCTGCAAGAAGGCAGTTCCACAGCTCGGAAGAAGACAGTTTAAACAGAAAGCAGTTCAACAAAGAAAGCCAACAGCTCCCGAAGCAGGCCGACACGCAAGAAGAGACCAGAGCGACCGCCTCAGTGACCATCGGACACCTCGCGGCAACAAGGGCCTTACGAAACCTTTTACTCAAAAGACTCTAAACCCTAACGCTCAACTGTCAAGGATTCGTTTGGTGAGCATTATCCCTGGTTCTCCAGAGTCCAACCTAGCTAGTGAAGTGGGATTGGGAGGGGTGAAGTATTCTTCTAATGTTATTTCCCTCGCATGTACCGAAGTGTTCCCCACCTTTAGAGTGTTAAGAGTGTTTGTGTTGTGTTTTACTTTCTTGAATAAAGATCGAAATTCTTTCATCAAACTCAGTTGTCTGCTGCACCTTTGTTCACGACCCCCAAATAAGTCCAAAGTCTAGAACCAGGGGCATGGGAGCGATTCGAACCGCTCACTGAGTCAGAGGTGAAGCTGACCCTACCACACCACCCCCTACAAATACTACAGTAAAGATACATGAGTGACTTTATTACCTTAATATTAATGTTTCAGTGTCACAGAGCATAGACTGAAGACTTTAAAAATGCCCAGGGCCTTCCTGCAGACTACAAATTTCCACTTGTTCTAATTCAAGTGTGTGCTCCTGAATAAACTTCAATATTTGAATGTCATACAAGTTTTTTTTTATAATGACCATCAATCAATTCACTGGTGTCCTAAAATAATTTATCAATATTTTACTAACTATCCAATGAATTACTTCAGTATTACTGAACACATCTGTTTCTACCTTGGTCTGCCCTCATTAGAATGTCTCAATGACCTTAATGTGCATTTGTTAATGGACCAGTTCTCAGGTTGACATCATTTAAGGTCTCAGAGACTCTCTCCTCAGTCAATTACAGTTCTTGGTTCTGAGTCTGTTTTCCGGTTACTGTAATTGTGTTGTTTCCCCCACCTGTCTCACCTGCTCCTTCTTTCAGGCCTCCATGACGATGGTCAATAATACAGACCCTCTGATATTGCTGCTCCTTGGAAGGCATATTCTGGACATCTTCAACCCCTGTGAGAATCTCATGATCCTTGGACTTTGTGTTGTTTCATTAAATATTGGGCTGCTCCTCAAGCTCTCACGCCCACCCATGCTGACACCTGGTGACACCACCCTGAATCCCAGGGACGGTATCGTTTGCATGGACGGGGCTGGCTCATCACGTCTCAAAGGCCACCTCGATCTGCCCCGCAGAGTGTTGGAGCTCTGCCACGGCCTATGTTGATGACGAGGCCCAGCGAGGTCCTGAGGAAACATCTGCTCTTCACATCTGCTGCTCCCAATGGAGCGAGCAAGTCTTTTGGGGAAGGTAATCGACCCCCTCCGCGATCCATTACCCTTTCCTAGCAAAGGCCCTCAATAGGACTTACTCCGGGAGCTCTCAGCTGCCTTTCAGCGGCATTCGAGCAGAATTTTCAGAGCAGCCCAGGAGCTCACTCAGACAGATCGCCTTGACATGGGGGCTAGGCGGCAGGGCCAGTGAAAATATGGGGGAATCCCATTGAAACCGAGTTCCACCCCAAATTTCTCCAATCAAATATCGGGAAGACTGAAGCCATTGTCTTCGGTTCACGCCACAAACTCCGTTCCCTTTCCACTGATTCGACCTCTCTCCCCGGCAACTATCTAAGGCTGACCAAGTCTGTTCTCAACCATAGGGCTGGATTTTCATTGACCCGTGGAGTCGGGTTTGGAGGCGTGTGGGGGGTTAAAGTTGCAGATTCGGGGGTCCCGACCCCATCCTGCCCCCAACCCGCCTCCATGCCAGTTTCTCTGGCGGCGGGTACCCGACCTGTGCTGAGACCCGACTCCCCGAGGCGGGAAGGGGATTAGTGCCAATAAACTGCCTGTTAACAGGTAGTTAACAGGCAGTTTTTTGCCTAATCCCTATTTTGATTCATGAAATGTGGGCTTCCCGACAGGTGGCAACCACGCCAAGTTATCGGGGCGGACCGTGGGTCTGCAGGGGTTGGAGGGGTCGATATGTCCGGTGGGCAGGTGAGTGATGGGTGCATGTATGCAGAGGTAAGTGTGTAAGGTAAGTGTAAAGTGTGGGAAAAAGTTTTACTTACCATAACTTCCTCCTGCAGGTGTCAGCCCTTCAGGTCTCGGGAGTCAGAAATCTCACCGGCACAGAAAACAGAATGGCCGTTGAGCTGTCCAAAACTGCAGCCTCTTTTCTGTGCTGGAATGATTTCTAACTCAGCCTGAGAGGAAGGACTCAAGTTAGAGTACAGATTGTCAGTGTTTGACAGCTTCACAGAGCTGTCAAACGCTGATATTTCATCTGTCAAAAGCTCTTGACAGATGAAATGTCAATCTGTGACGTCACCTGTTGCCGGGTGGCCCTTAATTGGCCTGCTGAGCCCACTGGGCGGGCTCAACAAGGTCAATCAAGTGAAAATACAGTGGGTTGGCCACAAGTCAATGGAGGCGGGACTACAACCCAAAAAGTGGGAGTCCCGACTCCATCACATCCCCAGTATCAAAATCCAGCCCTTAGTGTCATATTTGATCATGAACTGAGCTTCCTACCTCATATCTATTCTATCCCTAAGACCGGCCATTTCCACCTTTGTAACATCGCCTGTCTCCACCCTTACCTCAACTTATCTGCTGCTGAAACCCTCATCCAAGCCTTTATAAATTCTAGACTTGACTATTCCATTGCACTCCTGGCCGGCCTCCCTAGTCCTACCCTCCATAAACTTGAGGTCATCCAAAACTCTGCCGCCTGTGTGCTAACTCGCACCAAGTTCCTCTCACCCATCTCCCCTGAGCATGCTGACCTACATTGGCTCCCAATTAAGCAGTGCCTCGATTTTGAAATCCCTCCATGACCTCCCCCCTCCTTATCTCTGTAATCTCCTCCAGTCCTATAATCCCCGAGACCTCTGCGTTCTGCCACTTCTGGCCTTTTGAACATCCCCGATTTTAATCGCTCCACCATTGGCAATCGTGCCTTCAGCTGCCTAGGTCCTAAGCTCTGGAATTACCTCCTAAATTTCTCCGCATCACCACTTCTCTTTCCTCCTTTAAGACGCTCCTTAAATTTCTAAGTTTGCAGATGACACAAAGCTTGGAAGTATAGTGAAGAGTGAGGAGGATAGTGATAGACTTCAAAAGGACATAGACAGGCTGGTGGAATGGGTGGACACGTGGCAGATGAAATTTAACGCAGAAAGTGCGAAGTGATACATTTTGGTAGAAAGAACGAGGAGAGGACATATAAACAAAAGGGTACAATTCTAAAGGGGGTGCATGAACAGAGAGACCTGGGGGTATATGTGCACAAATCATTGAAGGTAGCAGGGCAAGTTGAGAAAGCAGTTAAAAAAGCATATGGGATCCTGGGCTTCATAAATAAAGGCAAAGAATTTATGATGAACCTTTATAAAACACTGGTTCGGCCCTAACTGGAGTATTGTATCCAATTCTGGGTGCCGCACTTAGGAAGGATGTGAAGGCCTTAGAGAGGGTGCAGAAAAGATTTACAAGAGTGGTTCCAGGGATGAGTTACGTCGATAGACTGGAGAAGCTGGGGATGCTCTCCTTAGAGCAGAGAACGTTAAGAGGAGATTTGATAGAGATGTTCAAAATCATGAGGGGTCTAGACAGAGTAGATAGAGAGAAACTGTTCCCATTGGCGGAAGGGTCGAGAACCAGAGGACACAGATTTAAGGTGATTGGCAAAAGAACCAAAGGTGACATGAGGAAAAACATTTTTACGCAGCGAGTGGTTAGGATCTGGAATGCACTGCCTGAAAGGTGGAGGCAGATTCAATTGTGGCTTTCAAAAGGGAATTGGATAAGTACCTGAAGGAAAATTTTTTGCAGGGCTACAGGGAAAGGGCGGGGGAGTGGGACTAGCTGAAGTGCTCTTGCAGAGAGTCGGCACGGGCTCAATGGGCCGAATGGCCTCCTACTGTGCTGTAACCATTCGATGATTCTATGATTCTATTAAAACCTACCTTTTCAACCAAGCTTTTGGTCATCTGCATTAACATCTCCTTATATGGCTCGGTGTCAAAAACATTTTTTCAAAACACTCCTGTGACGTGCCTTGGGATGTTTTATTATGTTAAAGGCGCTATATAAATATAAGTGGTTGTTGTTGTTGTGGGTTCACAGTCCCACTCCAGGGACTTGAGCACAAAATCTAGGCTGACACTCCAGTGCAGCGCTGAGGGAGTGCGGCACTGTCGGAGGTACCTTCTTTCGGATGTGTCATTAAACCGAAGTCCCATCTGCCCTCTCAGGTGGACGTAAAAGATCCCATGGCACTATTTTGAAGAAGAGATGGGGAGTTCTCCCCGGTGGCCTGTCCAATATTTATCCCTCAACCTGCACCAATAAAACAGAGTATCTGGCCATTATCTTATTGCTGTTTGTGGGAGCTTGCTGTGCCCAAATTGGCTGTCGTGGTTCCTATATTATAACAGTGACTGCACTTCAAAAGTACTTACCTGGCTGTAAAGCTCTTTGGGGTGTCCTGAAATCATGAAAGGTGCCGTATAAATACAAGTCTTTTTTTTTTAATGCTGCCGACGAAGGTAAATATTGCTTGTAAAATCAATTCGCCAAACTTTCTGCTCTTTCAAAACCCACCTGACCCCACTGCCATAGCAACACTGGAGACCAGGGACTAACAGGTGTCCCTGGCATCTGGCGTTGCTCTGACAGCAATGATGTGAAATATGTCAGAAGAATTGCAGGCATTTTATACACTGCCGGGCTCTGCCTGTCAGAAATCGGGGGGGCGGTGGCGGGAGGCAAAACGGAGAGTGGTTGATGACTGGTCTCTGCCCACCTCAGTTCCACTGAAAAAATCTGCAGAGGCAAATCAGGAAATCCTGCCCTTAATATGTTTTAAATAGTCTAACCACAACTTATGCTTATCAGAACTGGATCAAGGAATCCCCATCAGACTTCTAGATATACACAGGGATATCAACCAACTGACATCTCTTAAAGCAGGAAATCAAACCTAACAGATTGTCTAGACATATCAGGCTTAATCCGGAGAATGTAAAGGTAATTGGAATAATTGACAAATTTATCACTGTTAGTGAAGACATCCATCGCCCTATCTCTCACACTGCTGCCAGTATTACACTACAGCAGATCACATAACCCCAGATGAAAAACAGCAGGTTATTACTACACGTCAAAGCTTATTTTGCATGATTGCAGGCTCGGTACCCATGGGAAACAAAACATAATTACTTCTGAAGTGTTGTCACTGTTGTTAGGAAATTGCAGCAGCCAATTTGCACACAGCAAGATCCCACAAATAGCAATGAAATTAGTTAATGTGTTTCCGTGGTGTTGCTTGATAATTATATGTTAGCAAGTTTGAATAGTGCCATGGGATCTTTTACATCCACCTGTGAGGGCAGACAGGGCTTCTGTTTAATACCTCGTCTGAAGGACAGCACCTCCGATAGTGTAGCACTCCCTCTGTACCGCACTGAGGTGTCCGACTCGTTCCTGTACTCAGGTTGCTGAGTGGGGCTTGAATCCACCTCTTGTGACTCAGAGGTGAGAGTGCGACCAGTGAGCCAAGGCTGAATCCCTGTTTTTAAGTGAATAGCTGATTTTGAGTATCAAAGATGATGACCGGTGTGGGTGCCTGCTGTGAGTCTTAGAAATAATAATTGCCATTATTTTTAGAGGTAAGTGTGCTACTACTGATCCAAGCCTGACACCACTTTTAATACTATTGTTACTCTTTGGAAAATCCATAACAGAAAAAAATCTGGGACATCAAAGACAAGGGTAAGATTTTTTTAATTGGATTTGTTCATCATTAAACACATTTACAACATCGAGATCATTTCTTTGTACCATGCAATCATTCCTTTACCAGATTTTAGCTGCAGAAATTAAAGTCATCATTAAAGATGTTAACAACATCGTCAATTCTGTTATACTGTACAGTCTTTTACCATTTATTAGCTTCAGACATTAAAGTTCAATTTGTTTCCCATTACATATTCTTCTGCTCTTCTTAGGCAGTCCCTTGGAACCGAGGATGACATGCTTCCACACTAAAAATGAGTTCTCAGGTGATTGATGAGTCCAGTGCGGGACCTACAGTCTCTGTCACAGGTGGGGCAGACGGTGGTTGAAGGGGCGGGTGGGTGGGGTGCTTGGGTTGACGTGCGCTCCTTCCGCTGTTTGCGCTTGGCTTCCGCTTGCTCCCGGCGAAGAGACTCGAGGTGTTCAGCGCCTTCCCGGATGTTCAATCTATTGAACTTCAAAAACTAGTCAAAAAATGCCATTCTTAAAATTCTTTCCCTCCATTACAACAGTGACTACACTTCAAAAGTACTTCATTGGCTGTAAAGCGCTTTGGGACGTCCTGAGGTCGGAAAAGGCGCTATATAAATGCAAGTCTTTCTTTCTTCTTTAAAGCCTTATAAATTTGAAATAATCTTTCAAGTTTATTCTACTCCCTTTATAAAACAAAGCATTCCTTCACGAATCTGGCCACACTGAACATTAAATTAATCGCCGCTCCACTAGACTCGGGCAGACTCTCCTGCAAACTCCCATCTCAAAATAGAGCCCCGTGCGATTCCCATTCCCACTCCTTGGCCCCCACCCAGCAAGAAAACCTCGCACAACTGTCGAAAAGGGTGCTTGAAATCATTTAACTGTGGACATTAGACCAGTAAATGGGATAAGGTCTCGTCCCGTGTTCCACACACTGGGCACAGGTTGCCGCCTCTACTCACCTCATTTTACATAAATCAATCATGGTAAATATATAGCTGCGGGCCAATTTAAAATCCAGTTCAATCCACTCTGGACACTTAAAATTCGCCCACACTCCTTTCCAAATCCTGAATTCGGGGCTGCAGCACTCCAGGTCTGGAACCCCCCCAATAATGGGAGCATGGGTTGCAGCTAGATACTTCAACATTATAGGCTCGATTCTGTAACCCGCACTCCTGTTCAGCGAGGCTTCACATGAGGAGTGCAGGGTTACTAAATTTACCCGACTGTTTGTTGCCCGGCACCGTTTCTTTTGCACAGAGAAGGCTGACCAAACAAGCAAATGTGTCATGATCAATGTTCCCCTTTAATTTTTCTTTGGGTGCGTGGCCCCTTTAAGGGACTGTACGGCCCATTCAAGATATCACGCACGCCCCGCACGTTTTTTTCCCATTTAAAAGCCAGTGAGCTCCAGAACGTTGCGCGGCCACGCAACTTACAGAGAACATTGGTCATGATCACCTTCGCAAGTGAAGATATTGATAAATGTGATGAATGCGCACTCCCAGAGTAGGTACTGAGCTACATTAATGGACAGAAAACTGTAAATTCGCAATGCCTGCGCTCAATGGGCAAGTCCCCTACACCAGGAGTCTGCATTCAGTAAAATTCACCCTCTTTTTATTATATTGTTCTCGGGAGGTGGGCAGCGCTGGCAAGACCATATTTATTGCCCATCCTTGGTTGCTGTGAGGTGATGGCGGTGGGCCTTCTTGAACCACTGCAGTCCTTGTGCTGATGGTGCTCCCACAATGGTGTAAGGTCGGAAGTTCTAGGATACTGCCCCAATTTTCCATTAATGGAAAGAATAGCGGTGAGCTGGCCTGTGTTGCAGGCAGGCATGCCTGTGCCAACAGCTCAGAGGCTGGGCTTTGCCAAATTTTCCAACAGACGCCCCTCTCCCTAATTCGAAAAGCTTGCCCAGCGAACATGGCCTGTCACACACTTGGCTGGGGAGTAGGAAATCCAGTGGTCAGCTGCTCTTACAGAGCTGCATTTCACTAATCATGGGAAAGTTGTAGTGATGACAGGATAGCAGACCAATTGTTCACGGGGTAGAGCAGAGATCTGTCGGTAACGCTGCCACTTTTGATGCTGGAGGGCTGGAGGTCCCGTTGCAGGAGGTGCACCAAAAAACTACATTATGGAGCTGAAGGCTGCCTTTCAGTAAAAGCACAGATGGAAGCTGCATGAACGGGTTCACCAACCGAGTCAATACCATCACGGAGGCTCCTGGTACCTGGCTGCAAATGAGGAAGTAGTTTGCTTGTGTTGGGAGAAGCAGGAGGTAAGTGCAGTGATGAATTTTAATTTAACCGTTATTTTTGTTAGTCTGGGAGGGGGTGTGCAATCGGGAGGGGGGCGAGAGTAGGCTGGCAGCATCCAGCAGTAGTGGAGCCAGGAGGTGCACTCCAGGCACGGGCCTCTACACTGCTAAATTGGTGATTGTTGCACCTGTTTTTGGCCCATAAAATGGGCACAACGATGTTAAATTTAGACCCCGTTAACCTTTCTCTGTGACAGGACTTAGTATTCCTGTGACTTCATTATTACAATGTTGTTCCTCTCCCCTCCTGGGAAAGGGACTCTCTGTTCTTCCTGTCTCCCATTCCAATGAAGGAACAGTCTACACCTGAAATGTTAACAGTTACAGAGGCTCCTGCAAAGAGCTAGCCCAAACATGATGGGGTGAATGGCCTTCTTCTGTGCTGTAAGTAGGAGTCGAACCTGCTGAGTATTTCCAGCACTTTCTGTTTATATTTCAGATTTCCAGCATTTGCCATTTTCCATTTCCTTTTGACTGCACTAGAATGGCATTTTTCATTCTAATTATCGAATTAGTGACAATACATCATGAATTAGTAAGCATATAAATTCAATACAAGTTAATAAGAAAATTGGGTTTGAGGTATACTTTTAAATAAATATTGATGAACATAAACTCCATGCACCGATTGCAATGTACAGTAACTACAATTACAATTATTTTTCTCCTGAAGATTTTTTTTTTCATTTTTAAAGAGCCACAACCACATATATATTTCACAAAGCTGTTGAATATTTTGGTTGCAATGTGTTTGCAGGGGAGTGCTTTGATGCAACCAGGTTTCTTGGTCCTTTTTTGCAGGTTCGGTGCTTGTTCGGCCTTGGATTCTGGGGAATAGTCAGGCCTGCGGTTATGGGGGTGGCGGAGGGGGGGAGGGGGACCTCACCTGCTGGTACATATGTTCATGATGCGGAGATGCCGGTGTTGGACTGGGGTGGACAAAAGTGAGAAGTCGCACAACACCAGGTTATAGTCCAACAGTTTTATTTGAAATCACAAGCTTTCGGAGCGGCTGCTGACCTGAAGAAGGAGCAGCGCTCCGAAAGCTTGCGATTTCAAATAAAACTGTTGGACTATAACCTGGTGTTGTGTGACTTCTCACTTTGGTACATATGTTGGTCGAGGTTGTTGTCCTTTATGATGGGTGTTGCGGTGTTGGGCGGGGTGGGGGAGATCTTGTGCTGAGCCCCAGGCTATGTGGTTTTTTTATTCGTTCCTGGGATGTGGGCGTCGCTGGCAAGGCCAGCATTTATTGCCCATCCCTAATTGCCCTTGAGAAGGTGGTGGTGAGCCGCCTTCTTGAACCGCTGCAGTCCGTGTGGTGAAGGTGCTCCCACAGTGCTGTTAGGGAGGGAGTTCCAGGATTTTGACCCAGCGACGATGAAGGATCGGCGATATACTTCCAAGTCAGGATGATGTGTGACTTGGTGCGTCTGCTGCCTTGTCCTGCTCAGTGGAAGAGGTCACGAATTTGGGAGGTGCTGCCGAAGGAGGTTTGGCGAGTTGCTGCAGTACATCTTCTGATGAGATAAATGCTGCACTTTCAAACACAGTCGAGGATCCCCATCACAGAGACCAACAGTGCAGCGAGCACGATCGAGTTGGTGCAGAAAGCAGAGAGTGAGGATTCTATTTCACAATGGGCCGATAATGCAACGCTCATCTAGCACTATGAGCATTATGGGGTGCTAAAGTCTGAGCCTTACACAAGCACCCAGTGTGTGTATCACGCTATAAAATGTTCATCTCCCCTCCCCCGAAGGTCCTATGATGTTCTGAGCATGCCCACGTATTGTGTGCTAGGTTTGATACGGCCTTGTATTTTATTTAAATTAGGGAGTGTCTCATAATGCACTTGGAGCATGTATAGCAGGGGCTGAAGGGAAGCCCCATTCAATATGTTGGGTGCTTTGGTCCATCATTCCACGAGAGGCACTTGCTGACAGTCGCTGTTGTTTGTTTGCAGCTATATCTGTGGTTCTTTGATATTCTACTGTTCACTCCTTAATATATGAATCTGTTCAGATGCTTTGCAACATTATCATTTATTCAAAGCTTCTTAAAGCTACATCCCATCTTCTTCTGCACCTTCGTTAGCTTTTGAAATGTTGTTCCGCGTCAAGGGTGACCAACAGCCCTTTACCAGGTGCTGTCATCTGAGAACATACCCCTTGCCCTGAGATCAACTAGGCATCGGGATGCGAATATTTATTTTTAGCTGGCCTGGCAGTATGACGTGAGGCCAGCTTCATGCCCCATTATGATGTGAGGCCAGCTTCATGCCCCATTATGATGTGAGGCCAGCTTCATGCCCCATTATGGTGTGAGGCCAGCTTCATGCCCCATTATGATGTGAGGCCAGCTTCGTGCCCCATTATGGTGTGAGGCCAGCTTCATGCCCCATTATGATGTGAGGCCAGCTTCATGCCCCATTATGGTGTGAGGCCAGCTTCATGCCCCATTATGTACGACAGGCCAGTACAAATCCTCAGATGCCACAGCCCTTTGTAGCATTAGCGATTGAGGTTGGCCTGACAATTACACAACTCTGATGCCAAATGCTCAATGGAATTAACAATCATTAATGAAAGGAAAGTGATTTTTGCTGCAAAGTATGATAAAGCACGCTTGCATAACAGTGAGAGCTGTTTGTGAGCACCGTACCAGGGAATTGAAAATAGATCAATTCGAAGATGGGAAAGGTCTTATTTTTCCATTAGTTGCCTACCCTTAGTTCTCAATGCAGATCAAACTACATCAATCTTATTGGCTTTTTGTGTGATCTGAAGGCAAGGGATATCAGTGCTGGGGAATGAAACACTCCCTATTTTGGGAACTCAGTGCACAGCTACCTAAACCATTAACTCGGAAAGGTTCTGGTGATCGGCGGTCCGATAAAAAGAGAAGGAACTTGCATTTATATAGCGCTTGTCACGACCTCTGAACATCCTAAAGTGCTTCACAGCCAATGAAGTACTTTTGAAGTGTAGTCATTGTTGTAGTGTCCTATCTTCTGTAACTTGTCCCGCTGTGCTGAACTGTACTGACGTGGCTGTTGCAAGGCTAATTTCCGTGGTATGAAAGGGGACCTAGGCAAGATTAAATGGTTGGGAAAAATGGCAGATAAAGCAGTTGACTGGCAGTGGCAGATGTCTGAATATGAGAGAATGTGAAGTGGATGTGGATCTTGGCCAAGTCTGATTGCCGGTGATGACATTACAGTATTAGTATTTGTTTAGATTGCTGAATGGATTAGGGGAAAAAATATATCTGGCAGCTTTAGCTCTCATTTCACAAGCACTTATACTGAAGAACTAAATCAATAGCTTATTTTACACAATCCATTATCTGTAAATCCTACTTTTCATAACAACCCTTTTCAAAAATATCTTTTGCTCTCCACAGGCATGAGATTTTAGCAGGGAATTCAATACTATCCCATTTCCCCATCAGGCACAGCACAGCCAGCTGCAGAATAATGTTCCATTTCTGTGCAAAACAACTGGATTTTCTATTGGCAACATGCTGGTGTTGGGAGCAATGTGTTGCAGACTCTGTACCCCTCTGAGTTACGTACAGCCATTCCTGCTCTAAATGTTTGGTTTCCCCCAACATTAATTGTTCAAATGTGAGAAGTCGCACAACACCAGGTTATAGTCCAACAGTTTTATTTGAAATCACAAGCTTTCGGAGCGCTGCTCCTTCGTCAGGTGACTTCACCTGACGAAGGAGCAGCGCTCCGAAAGCTTGTGATTTCAAATAAAACTGTTGGACTATAACCTGGTGTTGTGCAACTTCTCACATTTGTCCACCCCAGTCCAACACCGGCATCTCCACATCATGGCTATTAATTGTTCAGTGTGAGCTTTCAGTGGGGAGACCACCAATCAGAGTGAGCTCACTGATTCAGTGGCAGTATCTATTTAAAGGGCTGCAGCAGCCATTTAAAGGGACTCTGTGTACAACTATTATAGAGTAACGTCAAAACACAGCCTCAGATTTAAGGCATGCTGTGATAGAGGTGTTGCTTAAAGAAGTGGAGGAAAGGAGGGTTGCTCTGTTTGGTACTCCAAGACACCCTTCCCACAGGGAAGCAAGCCCAGCAGGAAGGGGTGGAATGTGGCAATTCAATGTCAGCACCTAGAGGCTGGCATCAAATGTGCAACAAGTTTGAGGAGTGGAAGGAATGAGCTAAGGTGAGCTGATGCAGCAGCTCTGGTGGACAATTGGGACAACCCCTGTGAAAATTCACCCCAATGTGACTGCTGCCTGGGAAGTGGAAATTGCTTGCTTCTTGGTTAGTGTCCCCCTGGACAATGATGGAATCACTTGTGGTTCATGGATGCTGTGGGGTTGTGTCTAGGGCCCTGCTGGCCACATCGGTACCTGCATAACAACCTGGATGTGATGCAACCGGGATGCAAGATGAAAGCATTACATATCTCGGTCATTCTGCTGTTGCTTTGCTCTGGGGAAAGTGACCAAGGCATCACTGACATGCTTGTGCACTGTTGATTTACTGATGTCGCAAATTCTCCCTGTGGCAGCCTATGAGGAGCCTGAGACAGAGAGGTTGAGGCCAGTTTTAAAAAATTATATTTATACATTCATGAGATGTGGGCGTCACTGGCAAGGCCGGCATTTATTGCCCGTCCCTAGCTGCCCTTGAGAAGGTGGTGGTGAGCCACCTTCTTGAACCGCTGCAGTCCGTGTGGTGAAGGTGCTCCCACAGTGCTGTTAGGGAGGGAGTTCCAGGATTTTGACCCAACGATGATGAAGGATCGGCGATATACTTCCAAGTCAGGATGGCGTGTGACTTGGAGGGGAACTTAGAGGTGATGGTGTTCCCATGTACCTGCTGCCCATGTCCTTCTAGGCAGTAGAGGTCGTGGGTTTGGGAGGTGCTGTTGAAGAAGCCTTGGCGAGTTGCTGCAGTGCATCTTGTCGATGGTACACACTGCAGCCACGGTACGCCGGTGGTGGAGGGAGTGAATGTTTAAGGTGGTGGATGGGGTGCCAATCAAGCGGGCTGCTTTGTCCCGGATGGTGTCGAGCTTCTTGAGTGTTGTTGAAGCTGCACTCATCCAGGCAAGTGGAGAGTATTCCATCCCACTCCTGACTTGTACCTTGTAGGTGGTGGAAAGGCCTTGGGGAGTTAGGAGGTGAGTCACTTGCCGCAGAATACCCAGCCTCTGACCTGCTCTTGTTTCCACAGTATTTATGTGGCTGGTCCAATTAAATTTCTGGTCAATGACTCCCAGGTTGGTGATGGTGAGGAATTTGACAACAGTAATGCCGTTGAACATCAAGGGGAGGTGGTTAGACTCTCTCTTGTTGAAGATGTTCATTGCCTGGCACTAGTGTGGCATGAATGTTACTTGCTACTTATCAGGATGCTGTCCAGGTCTTGCTGCATGCGGGCATGCATTGCTTTGTTATCTGAGGAATTGCTAATGGAACTGAACACTGTGTGATCATCAGCAAACATCCCTACTTCTGACCTTATGATGGAGGGAAGATCATTGACGAAGCAGCTGAAGATGGTTGGGCCTAGTACACTGCCCTGAGGAACTCCTGCAGTGATGTCCTGGGGCTGAGATGATTGACCTCCAACAACCACAACCATCTTCCTTTGTGCTAGGTATGACTCCAGCCAATGTAGAGTTTTTCCTGATCCACATTGATTTCAATTTTACTAAGGATCCTTGGTGTCACACTCAGTCAAATGCTGCTTTGATGTCCAGGGCAGTCACTCTCAACTCACCTCTGGAATTCAGCTCTTTGGTCCATATTTAGACCAAGGCTGTAATGAGGTCGGGAGCCAAGTGGTCCTGGCGGAACCCAAACTGAGCACCAGTGAGCAGGTTATTGGTGAGTCATTTCTGCTTGATAGCACTGTTGATAAAACTTTCCATCACTTTACTGATGATTCAGAGTAGGCTGATGGGGTGGCAATTGGCTGGATTGGATTTGTTCTGCATTTTGTGGACAGGACATACCTGGGCAATTTTCCACTTTGTTGGGTAGATGCCAGTGTTGTAGCTGTACTGGAACAGCTTGGCTAGAGGCACGGCTAGTTCTGCAGCACAAGTCTTCAGCACTACAGCCAGGGTGTTGTCGGGGCCCATAGCCTTTGCTGTATCCGGTGTGCTCAGCCATTTCTTGATATCACATGGAGTAAATCTAATTGGCATCTGTGATGGTGGTGTCCTCAGGAGGAGGCCGATATGGATCATCCACTCGGCACTTCTGGCTGAAGATGGTTGCGAACGCTTCAGCTTTGTCTTTTGCACTTATGTGCTGGGCTCCGCCATCATTGATGTTGGGGATGTTCATGGAGCCTCCTCCTTCAGTTAGTTGTTTAATGGTCCACCACCATTCACGACTGGATGTGGCAGGACTGCAGAGCTTTGATCTGATCCGTTGATTGCGGGATCGCTTAGTTCTGTCTATGGCATGTTGCTTCCGCTGTTGAGCATGTATGTAGTCCTGTGTTGTAACTTCACCAGGTTGGCACTTTGTTTTCAGGTACGCCTAGTGCTGCTCCTGGCATGCTCTTCTACACTCCTCATTGAATTAGGGTCGGTCGCCTGGCTGAATGGTAATGGTAGAGTGAGGGATATGCCGGGCTATGAGGTTACAGATTGTGGTGGAATACAATTCTGCTGCTGCGGATGGCCCACAGCACCTCATGGATGCCCAGTTTTGAGCTGCTAGATCTGTTCTGAATCTAACCCATTTAGCACGGTGGTAGTGCCACACAACACGATGGAGAGTGTCCTCAGTGTAAAGATGGGACTTCGTCTCCTCAAGGACTGTGCAGTGTTCACTCCTACCAATACTGTTATGGATGCATCTGCGACAAGTAGGATTTCCCTCGTGTTGGTTCTATCACCATCTTCGGCAGGTCCAGACTGGCAGTTATGTCCTTCAGGACTCGGCCAGCTTGGTCAGTAGTGGTGCTACTGAGCCACGCTTGGTGATTGACATTGAAGTCCCCCACCCAGAGTACATTCAGTGCCCTTGCTACCCTCAGTGCTTCTTCCATGGAGAAGTACTGATTCATCAGCTGAGGGAGGGCAGGAGGTTTCCTTGCCCATGTTTGACAGGTGCCATGAGACTTCGTGGGGTCCGAAGTCAATGTTGAGGACTCCCAGGGTCACTCCCTCCCAACTGTATACCACTGCCGCCACCTCTGGTGGGTCTGTCTTGCTGGTGGGACAGGACATACCCAGGAATGGTGATGGAGGAGTTTGGGATGTTGATAGGTATGATTCATTACTGATACTAGCTTTTTATTCCAATTTTATTTAATTAACTGAATGCAAATTCACAAATTGCCATGGTGGGATTTGAACTGCTGGATTATTAGTCCACACCTCTGGATTACTAGCCCAGTAACATAACCACTATGCTACCATCCCCTATACTGTGCCATACCTTATGATAGAATCATAGAATGGTTGCAGCACAGAAGGCGGCCATTCGGCCCGTCAAGCCCTTGCCGACTCTCAGCTAGTCCCACTCCCCTGACAATGATGTTGACAATGTAGTTCCTGTGGTTGAGATAGTCCTCAGATCAGCTTGCAGCAGATGGTACTGCCTCCCCAGTGTATCTTAGTTTGCAAAGGCAGTTCTCTTGTGATTGTCCTTGGTAGCTGCGCCTAGGTCTGCAAACAGTGGATAACGGCAGGTGAGGGCCGAACATCTCCTGTGCAGACAAACCTCACTGGCAACCCCTTCATACATCCCTTCTTTGCTTATCAAAAACTCAGGATGGAGGAGCACCCCTTTAAAAAGATACTTCCTGAAAGAGCAGCACGTGACTGGCCTTTAATTCCAGGTTATATGGGGAGGATAAATGCACTGCATGAATCAGGTGTTAGCACCGAGTTAATACATGAGTTTATTTGCATCAGATTGCATGTGTAAATGTACCTCTAGCACCATCTGTGCAATAAGACAGTGAACCCACATTAAAGCTCTCCTAGCAAGTTGTGCGACTGGAGCTGAAATTCTACACTAATTTCCAGAAGAGCTCCCCCATTGGCAACAATGTAAAATCTCCATTCACTACACGAGCCGTCCTTATGGTGCTCCTGGAGGGAGATCACTAATTTGGTACCAGTTGGCGCACAGCCACTTAGAACTGGACTGAAACACCTTTGCACACTTTCATATTGTTAGAGATTAAGGCCGCAAAATTCATCTCCGTAGCGCCGGCACTTCTGGCCGGTTTTGTTTAATAGAAAATGGCGTCCACCTCGCTTCCGCTGACTTCCGGCGCAGCCTGCGATGTTCGCCGTCTTGGTGAGGGTGATAGCGCGGGCGGTACGTGCGTACGTCGGGTGTAACGCTGATTTGACGCACGACCTGCCAGTTTCGACGTTGCGCTTCATTCAACGCCCTCTCCTAAGCACGCGCAGCTGAACACGCGCTCAGCTGCACGAGGGATCCCCACCAGCGCTACTTAAAGGATACATCCCACTTCCAGGTAAGTTGATTGTTGCTTTTGTACTGGCTCTTGCAGAGTTTGTAGGAGTGCTGGGTTTCTGTAAGAGATTTAAAAGGTTGTTACAGTGTGCAGGGATTGCTGCTGGATGTTGGGAAGGTGTTGGCTGCTACTGGAAGGTCTCTGAGTTCACCACTTGCTCCCAGTCATGGGGGCTCTAGTTGCAGTCCCCCTCGCGCTGCAGCATGACAGGGAGATGGAGCAAAGGCAGCAAAGACAAGCTGCTCACAGAGGGAGGAAGAGGGGGAGGAGGAGGGCTCTCAGCAGGAGGCCTTACCCACCTAGGGTCTTCAGGGAGCACTTCTCCTACCTGCACCTAAGCCAGGAGCAGTGTGTTCGGCGGCTCCGCTTCACCAAGGAGGTGGTCACAGAACTCTGCCACCTCTTGGAACCAGACATGCAGCCTCAGAGCAGGGCCACGATGGTGCTGCCAGTGGTCCTCAAGGTGACCGTGGCCCTGAAATTTTTGCCAGTGGATCCTTCCAGGCTGGAACAGGCGACATAGCAAACATCTCACAGTTCATTGTGAGGTCATCGAATTTACATAAGAACATAAGAAATAGGAGCAGGAGTCGGCCATTCGGCCCCTCGAGGCTGCTCTGCCATTCAATATGATTATGGCTGATCTGATCTTGGCCTCAACGGCACTTTCCCGCCCGCTCCCCATAACCCTTGACTCCCCTGTAGCTCAAATATCTGTCTATCTCAGCCTTGAATATATTCAATGACTCCGCCTCCACAGCTCTCTGGGGAAGAGAATTCCAAAGATTCACGACCCTCTGAGAGAAGAAATTCCTCCTCATCGCCGTCTTAAATGGGCGACCCCTTATCCTGAAACTATGCCCCCTAGTTCTAGATTCCCCCACGAGGGGAAACAACCTCTCAGCATCTACCTTGTCAAGCCCCTTCAGAATCTTATATGTTTCAATAAAATCACCTATCATTCTTCTAAACTCCAATGAGTATAGGCCCAACCTGCTCAACCTTTCAACCATAGCATTTTGTGGTCTCTCCCCATTTAAATAATAATTTGCTTTTTTATTTTTCCTACCAAAGTGGATAACCTCACATTTTCTCACATTATCCTCCATCTGCCAAATTTTTGCCCACTCACTGAACCTATCTATATCCTTTTGCGACACTTCTTTCGACAATGGATCCAGGTCCTCGGGGCAAGACTGCTGGCAGTGACTGCTTCAGCTATCTGCTCCCACTGCCTTCTCACTGTGTGTCTTGAGTGCCTCCTGGCCCCCTGCGGGTAGAGGACCTGTCTCCTCCTTTCTACCCCCTGCACTAAGGCCTCTAGTGCTGCATCCTAGAACCTTGTTGCCCTTTCTCTGCCCTGTTGAGCCATCCTTCATTCAGAGTTGCCTTCACAAGCAGTTCCAGCAGCTGCTGAATGCAGAATGCACCTCACCTTTAAGAGGTGCAGACTGCCTTTAAGATGTGGAGGCTAGCTTTAAATAGAGCTCGCCTCGCATGAACTTCGACCGCCTGCCGGGTGCTCAGCCACTCAGCAGCAGGCTCAGCACTGGGCTGATCACAGCAGTCATGGTAATTAGCAAGCATGACGAAGGTCGTGTGTTGCCTGCATTACTTTGAACGGGCACGGGCCAATCGCGCATCGCGATACCCCACCCGTTTTTGTACCTAATCGAAATTTTAGCCCTAAGATTGAGAAATAGTTAAGAAATCCATTTTACACAAAATAATTACTTATATTCTATAGTATATATTACATTTAGTTTATATTTCAGAATATAAGATTTTGGGATATAATATATGAGTTATTTGAGGCATGACATATGGTAAGTATAGCATGCTTGGGAGGAACGGGTGTCTTTGGATCAATCGGGGGTGGTTTTGCCAATGGGGGCGCGTTGGAGGCGGGACTGCTGCTTGGCGGGTCGATGTCCCGCCTCCATCGATTTGTGGCCAACCCACGCTATTTTCCCTTGATTGACTTTGTTAAGCCCAACCAGTGGGTTTAGCAGGCCAATTAAGGGAAAGCTGGTTACAGAGAACGTCAATGTATGACGTTTCGGAGTCTGATTGCTGTGATTACTCAACAACTCCATTATCGGTGTATCATGTGACTACCAGCATGGTAGAAGGCGAGCTAGATGGACCTTCGACTTTTTTTGTCTAGCAATTCCTATGTTTATATTAAGTTCTGTAGTTAAACCTAAAATTGAAAGACTGACAGTGTGTGTGTGCCAAAGGTTAGCAGTCTCGAAGGCCATGCTTGCATATGTTTACATTTGGATTTGCTTCATCACTCCAAACTGGACATTCAGTAACATTGTTTTGGTAGAATGGATCCTTTTGTGCCATGTTGACCCTAAAACACCAAGATTTTTCTGTACAACTCGAGACCATAAGAATGGAGATTGAGAGTGGGCGAAGGGTCATGGAGGAGGTGATATAATGGCCTATTAGCTAAGCTTAAAAGCAAGACCATTGCACTGTGAGTTGAGGAAGCTGTAGAAGGGAGCCATCTGGAGGGTTGAACTCACCAGTCTGTATTGTGTATGTCTTCTGCAGCAAAGAATGCTTTGTAATCTCAGTGAGTATAAACATAACATTTAATAAATCTTCAAGCGTTGGACTGCGTGTTGAATTCATTCACATTCCTAACAATATCAGCAGTCTTGCTTGTACACTGCTGATTGGCTGATATTGCAAATATTCCCTGTGGCAAAGTGTGGGCAACCTGCGCCACCTGGCACTCCCCAGAATCGTTTCTGTTTCAGTTCTACTATGTTAATCGTTTTACTCATCTGAATATTAATTTAAAGATCTGCAAAGTCAAGTAAATTGAATACAATGAACAGCTGCTTAATGTTGTCTTCCCAGTCACACCTCTGCACGAGAGCATCTCATCTTCTTCAGGCGGTATGTTTCCTCTAACAAACTCTCTCCTTCGATACTGCGCGAGGCTCATTGAGTCCCTTGAGCCTGCTCCAACATTCAATCAGATCACGGCTGATCTGCACCTCAACTCAATTTACCCACCTTTAATCCATATCCCTTGATACCCTTACCTAACAAAAATCCATTAATCTCAGTCTTGAAAATTTCAATTGACCCAGCATCCACAGGCTTTTGGCGGAGAGATTTCCAGATTTCCACTACTCTGTATGAAAAGTGCTTCCAGATATCACTCCTGAATGGCCTGGCTCTAATTTTAAGATTGTGCCCACTTGTTCTGAATTCCTCCATCAAAGGAAATAGCTTCTGTCTATCTACTCTATCAAATCCCTTTATTATTTTAAGCACCTCAATTAGATCACCCACAACCTTTGAAACTCAAGGGAAATCAAGCCAAGTTTATGAAACCTGTCCTCATAATTTAACCCTTTAAGCCCCGGTATCATTCTGGTGAATCTGCACTGTGCACCCTCAAAGGCAAATATATCCTTCCTGAGGTTATGGTGCCCAAAACTAAATGCAGTGTCCAGATGGGGTCTGACCAAGGCTCTACACGACAGAAGCATCACTTCCTCCTCCTTGTATTCCTATCTCTGTAATCTCCTTCAGCCCCACAACCCCCCGAGATATCTGCGCTTCTCTAATTCTGCCCTCTTGAGCATCCTTGATTATAATCGCTCAACCATTGGTGGCCGTGCCTTCTGTTGCCTCGGCCCTAAGCGCTGGAATTCCCTCCCTAACCCTCTCCGCCTCGCTACCTCTCTTTCCTCCTTTAAGATGCTCCTTAAAACCTACCTCTTTGACCAAGCTTTTGGTCACCTGCCCTAATTTATCCTTATGTGGATCGGTGTCAAATTTGTTGTCTTAAAATACTCCTGTGAAGCGCCTTGGGACGTTTTACTACGTTAAAGGCGCTATATAAATACAAGTTGTTGTTGTTGTTGTATTCCAGCCCTCTAGAGATACAGGAGGACATTCCATGAACCTTTTTGTTTACTTTCTGTACTTGCTTTTAGTGATTTGTTTACCAGGCCCACCAAATTCCTTTGCTATTCTGATTTGTCTTTCTTGGGTCCAAAGTTGATGACCTCACTCTTCCCCACATTGAATTCCAGCCACCATAATTTTGCCCACTTACTCTGTCTATAGGGACAGAGGAACAGGCGGAGGCCATTGAGCCCCTCGAGCCTGTTCTGCCATTCGATGAGATCATGGCTGATCTGTGAGCTAACTCCATCCACCCGCCTTTGCCCCACATCCCTTAATACCTTTGGTTATTTGGTTATGTCCTTTTGTAACTTCCAGTTACACAGCCTGCTGCGCCTCCTAGCTTACCTGTCACCTGTAAGCTTGGATAGACAGAGTCCCTGGGCGAAAAATTCAGTCGCATAGCGCCCGTTGGTTGGGAGTTACGGTTGCCGTTGTGGTTCGAAAATGGCGTCCGAGCAGCGTGCGTGCACTTCTGGTGCGGGCCGCACCGGACACCATTTTGGTGAGGGCGTTAGCGTCGGCGCTGGGAGCATGCGCCGTAAATATGCAGAGTGCGCAGATCATGACGTCAATCAGCGTGTATCGCTGATTTGACACCAGCGCTGCCATTTTTTACCTCAACGCTGGAGCTAACGCCCTCTCTTCACCTCGCACAGCTCAACATGTGTTCAGCAGCAGGAGGGTCCCCTCCACCAGCGTTACTTAAAGGGAGCATCACCTACTCACAGCTTAGTTGCTGATTGATTTCTGTTAGCTCCTGCTGCATTTGTAGAAGTATTTGGTGATTTCTAGACTTCTTTAAAGTTGCCTAAAGTCTACAAGGAGTTGTGTGGCACGTGCTCAAGGACTTGATACTGACTTGCAAGGGGTCTGCTCAGACCAGCCATGGGTGCAGTAGTTTGTATCCCCCTTTTCCTACAGCATGACAGGGAGAGGCCACACAGAGCAGGACAAGCTGCTGGAAGAGGGAGGAGGAGGAAGGGGGAAAAGGGCTCTCAGCAGGAGGCCAGATCCAACCAGGGAGCAATTCTATTACCTCAACCTCAACGATGAACAGTGCATGTGACATCTCCATTTTACTAAGGAGGTGCTCACTGAAATCGGCCACCTGCTGCAGGCAGACCTGCAGCTTCAGTCCAGGGTGAGGACGGCATTACCAGTGGCTGTAAAGGTGACCGTGGCCTTGAACTTCTTCATGTCGGGCTCCTTCCAGGCTGGAGCAGGCGACATCTGTAACATCTCCCAGTTCGCCGTCCACTCATGTATAAGAGAGGTGAGTGAGGCTCTGTATGCAAAGAGAGGTGAATACGTTTCATTCTCTCTGGCCAGAGCGAAGTAGGTGGATTGAGCACACGGCTTGGCCATGATACCAGGCTTCCCCATGGTGCAGGGTGACATTGACTGCACACACGTCGCTTTGCGGGCGCCGCATCTCAATTAGCAGATGTACGGTAACAGGAAGGGATTCCACTCCCTCAGTGTCCAGCTGGTGTGCGACCATATTCAGCGCATCATGCAGGAGAATGCCTGGTACCCTGGCAGCAGTCACGATGCCCTCATTCTGCGGCAGTCCGCTGTACCATCAGCATTTGAGCCACCGCGGCAAACCAGAGGGTGGCTCCTGGGCGACAAGGGCTATCCGCTGACCACCTGCCTCATGACTCCGCTCCGCAACCCACGCACATGTGCACAGCATGCATATACCGAGAGCCATGCTGCCACATGGAAGCTGATAGAGCAGACCATCGACGTCCTTAACGCTTCCGCTGCCTGGACCGCTCTGCAGCAGCTGTGCAATACTCACCAGATTTGTCGGGGTCTGTTGCATACTCTACAATCTCACCATCAGGAGGGCACAGCCCTTGCCACCAGGTATACACCAACCAGCTAAGGAGGAGGAAGCGGAAGAGGAGGAAATGGAAGGAAGGAGGAATCACGTGGGCCAGCCCAATAAAAGAAGGGAATCCCCATTCATACTTATAGGAGTTCTGTACGGAATCCCCATACGTATGAGTGGGGATCACTTAAAAAATACACGAACACATATTTAAAATTAATTAAAATGGCATTTAATTAAATATTTTAAACAGAAATTTAATTTTTTGGAAAAAAACTTTATATGTTTTAACGTGGTTAAAAATAAACTGACCTTATTGGACTGGGTTTTTAATGTATAAATGAATAATAACATTTTATTTTTCTATTTTTCAAAACTCTTATGCTGGAAACAGCAGGCCTAATGCCTGCTTTTACCAGGCATAAGAATTTCACGGGCATTCAGCGGGCGGAAGTTGGGCAAATAGCGCAACTCTCCACCCGCAGAGGCCCATCTCCCGGGGATGCGGAGGATCTGTTCATGACAGATCGCAAGTGCCGGGTTTCAGCGCATGCACTTCGCATGCCTAAACCCGGAACTTGCGCAGCCCCTACGGGCACGTACACACCTTGTTCGCACCTGTAGGGGTCGCAAAATATGGCCCAAAATAGCCACAGAGGAATGTCCTACAAATACATTATGGGGGAAAAATGTGGTACCTTAGCGCCTCCCGTTATCGCCAGCAGATGGCGCTAATGGGGTGCTAGAGCAGTATCACTGGGGTGAGGCGAATCCAGCACCGCTCGTCAAATCCCACCCCCGCCCACAGCGCCACCAGTAACAGTTATCGGCGGGAGCTTCAATGCTAGGTGGATCATGACGTCAGCGAGTGTGCAATGCTCACTGACCGCCCGATCTGCAAAATTGATTGTCGCCACCTACCTTAGCGCCTGGAGTAAACAGCGACAGGGAGAGCTGACATGAAGCACCAGGAAGCTGGCTCCAGGGGCATTATTTAAAGGGATCATCAGTAATGAGTCGCAGCTGTCAGGTTAGTGGAGTTTCAGTGGTTTCTTGTCAGATTCACATAGTGCAACAGTTTCATTCAGTAATTTAAAGCTTCTTTTGTATCAGGAGTGTTGTGGCAACTAAAAAGTAGCTACATTTATTCTTTAAAAAATCAAACTGCTACACTTGGTTACATTAATGGGGTTTTACTGGCAGTCGACCTCGCCCTCCAGGATCTACGGTGGAGGGAGCGGAGGCAGCGAGAAAGATCGGAACATGTGGCCAGAGGGAGGAGGAGGGCTGTCAGGGCTCTCAACAGGAGGCCTTACCCTCCGAGGGTCTTCTGAGAGCATGTCTCCTACCTCCAATTAAGCAAGGAGCAGTGTATTAGGAGGCTCCGCTTCACCAAGGAGGTGGTCACAGAACTCTGCCACCTCCTGCAACCAGACCTCGAGACTCAGATCAGGGCGACCACGGCTTTCCCAGTGGCAGTCAAGGTCACCGTCGCCCTCAATTTCTTCACCAGCGGATCCTTCCAGTCTGCAACAGGAGACATAGCTAACATCTCGCAGTTCGCCATCCAACACTGCATCCGGGAGGTCACAGAGGCTCTCTACAGTTGGAGAAGGGACTACATTTCCTTTACCATCACCAGAGAGAAGCAGGACAAGTGTGCATGTGACTTTGCCAGGATAGCGGGATTCCCCATGGTGCCGGGCGCCATTGACTGCACCCACGTGGCATTACGGGCACCGCATAACAAACCTGAGATCTTCCGTAACCGCAAAGGCTACCACTCACTTAATATGCAGTTGGTGTGTGACCACAGACAGCGAATCCTCAATGTCAATGCCTGCTATCCTGGCAGCAGCCACGATGCCTTCATCCTGCACCAGACCGGTGTGCCAGCACTCTTCCAGCCACCACATCAAGCTCGCAGCTGGTTGCTCGGAGACAAGGGCTATCCGCTCTCCACCTGGCTCATGACTCCCCTCCGCAACCCCAACACTCCTGCCCAGCACTCATATAATGAGAGCCATGCTGCCACCAGGTACATCATCTAGCAGACCATCGGCCTAATGAAGCAACGGTTCCGCTGCCTTGGCCACTCGGGAGGAGCCCTCCAGTACTCGGCTCAGCGGGTTTCCCATTTCGTGGTGGTCTGCTGCATGCTCCACAACTTGAAGGGCCCAGCCCTTGCCACCAGGGAGTGCGGGACCACCTCAGGAAGAGGAAGAGGGAGAGAAGGAGGAGGAGGAGGATGAGGATGAAGAGGAAGATGAGGAGGATGAGGAGGAGGAAGAACAGGACTGAGGGAGGAGGCAGCCACTCAATTGGCCTTCCGGAACGGCGGCCGTCATCGCCTCATCAGACTGTGGTTCGAATGAATTAAACCCCAGATCTCCATTGCTCACCCCATCCCTATCATTCCATCCCTGTCGCAGGCCATATCACAGCACAAAGCTGAAATGAGACACACCACAAAAGAATCCAAACTGAATTAATAAATTTATCAAAAATCAGTGAACACATATTTACAATCAAAATATTAACTATTCACCCTTGTGCAACCCCTTAGTGCGTCTCGTTACTGTGTCTTTAACTACTCTGGAGCTCCTATGAAGTGTTGGCCCAGTGGCTGAAGCACGGCTTGTGGAAGGCTGCTGAGTGTCCGTGCGGGAGACTTCAGGTGGCCTTGCAGGACGCCCTCGACCAGCTCTGGGCCTGGAAGGCCCGGCTGTAGACTGCACCACCTTAGTATGTCTCAGTCCTCCGGCTCCTTCTCCTTGTCCTGCTGCTGCTTGCTGAGGCAGTTGCACAGCCAGCAATGCTGAGAACGAGGTTCTGCAGCATCAATGAACTTCCCCTTTAAGTACTGAAAAAAGCCTGTGGCAATCATGACTTGCGATTAGACTGCACCTGATATTGGTCCACCCTTTAATGTAGCGCCAATGAGCTTGGGCTTTAAGACTTGATTTAGGACCATTTTTTTGAGCAGTGAGCATGAATTTTGCGTGGAGTCTAAAGCATTAGCGCCTGGCGCTAGTTCTCCAACTTTTCTAATGATACCGGCCATTCCTGGGCTATAATGGATTTCTAGCCCTGAGTATTTGACTCCTATTAACACCAATCATAATTTCTAGCCTCTGTCGCTCTTACAATAAATGTTATTTGTTTGTAATGGAAATAAAAATCAAACGGAAACCAACAGTACATAAAATGCAGGAACAGACACAAGGAGCAGATTTCTTGCTCTCAGGGGGAGCTGACTGTCTCCAGTCTGCAATCGACCCTATTCTCATCGATTACTCACGTCACTCCTCATTTCCCTGCCAGTGTTGACTGCTCTTGTACAGCTGGTTCGGGCTATCCCAGTTGGTAATGGAAAAGCTCCACCATTAGTGTGTGAACAAACTAAAAGTATTTTTCTAAGATACAGAACACAGCCAGCACCTCCCCCCCCCCCTCCCCCCCCCCCAACAAAGAGGCCAACGGTCCACACTACTGCACTTTGTAGAATCTTAATCCTCAGAGGCATTTTAAATGAAGTAAAACTCATCAACGCTCCGACCATACACTTTCCAAACTCTGACAGATCTACAAGTGCAGTGGCAGGAACACTGAAATATAACCAGCTAAATGGATTCACACCATGGAAGATCATCTTTATCTAAAAAAATTGGTCTTTTCACAAATAACAGGAAAAAAAAAATAAAAGCAGCGTTTTAGCAGCTTATTCGTTTTATATAAGTTATTTGGGGACAGGCAATAAATGAACATTCGTGGGGCTGCGACTGTCAAACCATCAGCTCAACTTAAAAAACGTTCTGCCTCAAGTGCAACCAACAGTGGGAGAAAGTCACGTCTGATTGTTTCTGACAGTCTCCTGGCCTGCCTTTCAACCAATTTGATTGGTTTATACAGCTTCCAATCCTATGAAAAAAGTTCATCTTTCTTGAGAAAACACTGACAAGCTGACACATGAGCTGAAATGTTGACTGTCGTCTTAAAACACTGATGCTCGGGATATATTGAAACATCGTGATCTTATCGAAACATATAAGATACTGAGAGGGCCTCGACAAGGTAGATGCAGAGAGGATGTTTCCCCTCGTGGGGAAATCTAGAACTCGGGGGCACAGTCTCAGAATAAAGGGTCGCCCTTTTAGAACTGAGATGAAGAGGAATTTCTTCTCTCAGAGGGTCGTAAATCTGTGGAATTCTCTGCCCCAGAGAGCTATGGAGGCTGGGTCATTAAATACATTTAAGGTGGAGATAGACAGATTTTTGCAAGATAAGGGAGTGAAGGGTTATGGGGAGCGGGCAGGGAAGTGGCTTTGAGCCCAAGATCAGCCATGATCTCATTGAATGGCGGAGCAGGCTCGAGGGGCCAAGTGGCCTATTCCTGCTCCTATTTCTTATGTTCTTATACGTGTTAAAGCACAGGTGGGAAGTGGCAGAGTTTTAGGGGAAAGCAAGCAGGAGATAATAGTTTATGGAACTAGCCAAAGAGAAGTCATTTGCTGAACGCTGCAACATCAAGCAGCTGATTAACCGTACTGTTAAAAAATGGTTGAAATCCAATATTAGCGAGTGATCGGAAATTGTATAATGGGGATGGTGATCAGTGATGGAATCACTGCATTACTTCAGGAGAACGCTGTCTCCTTGAAATTGAGCTATTTTTGCCCGAAAGCCCTGCAGATTTAATATAAATCCATCATCCATTACAGGGGAAGGCTGATAAAAGCGGTCTGCTGTTAACAATTTAATTTCACACTACAGGGCTGCCTGAAGCAAAACATAATATGCAGCCTGCTCGGTGTCTGTATTCCGGATATGGGGCTGGAACAACCCAGGGGTAGAACAGTCACATCCCATCACTTGAATAGATGTCAAACAACAGGCCAGCTCGGTTAAGGGAAGTAAAGGATGAGAAGCATCTGACAGAAGCTCTCCAAGTTCTGTTGCATGTGCGTGGGTCACTTCTGGATCGCAGGTTTTTTGAATGGCGTCCACCACATTGCAGAGATATTAAGAAGCAAGGTTTCTGAGAATGATTTTAATAAATCTTGAAACTCTACACCACCTGTTGTCGAAGTTTCCAGCAGATTCCTTTCAATCCCTACCTTTCAGCGGTGTGCAGGATAAATTCAGACATCTCGCACTCTGAATGCTGAGCCTCACTCGAGGGGAGTGCGGGTAAAAGAACCATTCCTATCTCCACTCCCCTCGAGCAAGGCTCACTACTAGGAGTGTGGTATTTGCTGAATTTACTCTTATGTGTATACTGATGCACAGTAAAAATGCAGCATTGACAGCTCCAGTCGGAGCGTTGACACTGGCATGGGAGTGTTGGGCTGAATGGCCTCCTTCTGTGCTGTAATTTCTACGTTATTTTCTCATATCGATACGTTGACTTCATAGTGTTTGAGTTAAAAGATTTGAGCAGCTTGTAGTAAAAGAAAACAGTGCCCTTGAACAGTGTCAGCCCAGTTCCGAATGGGCCCCAGTCCACAGCAAATCGGAACTCAATTTACAATCTCACTTAGAGACATCAGAGAGACAACTGCTCTCCTGGGGCTTGTCTGAAAGCATATGTTTCGGGTCAGCGTAGAGGGAGTTCCAATTTGCAATCAGCTGTGCTAAAACTGATCCGATATTGCTTCGTGCTGATGTTGGATGCAAAAATTGAGAATATTTCATTCTCCACCATTAACATCACTCACCTTTATCAATGGAAACATTCACCCAAAAAAAACACGGAATTAATATCAAAATAATCCGTATTCCCTGTGTGTTGGGAATACCTTATTTCTGAGCTACACATATGTCATTTCTGCCTTTGAAAATGATTGTTCTCCCTCACTTAACCTTTTTGCTACACACATACATTTGTTGATACTTTAGTAGCTGACAAGTCTCATCGTTCTTTTCCTATCTGGTACCCCTAATTGAACCTGAAATGTTAGGTATTGAGATGATGGTGTCCTTTTCAATGAGCAAAGCGATACATCTCATTATGAAGTCACACTGCTGCACAGCAAATCTCTAATAGGTTTAGGCTAGCAATCTTCTGTGAAGGAATATTCAGAAAAATACACCATTCTATGAAAGAATTCTGGCCTTATTAAAACATGACAAACCAGGTCTGGAAATCTGGAAGCCTCAACAATCTAAAACTGTTACAGCATTCTGGTAATAGAGATAAGATAAGTTGTTGACACTGAATCAATAACCTTATTGAAACAGGAGGTTGGAGGCTCCTGATAATCTGAAGCTTTGGAAAAAAGACAATGGTACACCCTGTTAAGGTGTTCTAAATTACACTTCGGAAAGAAACACATAAAATTAAGAAACATATGCCTTCATGGGAATGGCATCAAGTGGGGGAGGCACCTGCCGTCACACCGTTTTTGTGTTGAACTTGGAACACCTACGGAGGAGAGACATAATTCTGTGTTACAACCAGCTGAGGTGACTAAGAATTGCATAGATCACCCTGGTTGAGGTGTTTTAATTTACACTTCGTAAAAAGACACAAACAGAAGACCTTGGTAAAAATGACATCAAATAGATGCACCTGCTGTTACATCGTTTTTTATGGTGGGCTTGGGACACTTGGGGTAGAGACATAATTCTGTATTGCTACCAGCTGAGGTGACTGTAAGAATAGCAGGGGTCAGCAGAAAAATGACTAGAGATAATTAGCTTACATCAGCAGAAAACTTCAAAGGAAATACCACTGAGAAAGGGTATAAATATTGAACTTTCAAATGGGATGATAGTCTCGCTGTAAAGGGGCAAAGTGATTCTCAGGCTTCAGAGGTGGCTCTGTAAGTCTACAACTCTTTGTATCTCGGGGATCAAGGTACTGTATTTGATTTTGGTGGATATCCTGGAATAAGACTAAAAACTGTAAAACTGTAGCAAAGTTAAGATCTGATAATAAGAATTGTAAGCTTACTCTTTTTGGAACTGTTAATGTTGCGATTGAATCACCAACTGTAATTACATGTCGGTTCTTTAATAAATCTATATATTTTAGAATTGTCTCACATAATGGGCCAGAAATTCGGCTCTTGTCGGGTGAGTACGCGCTGTGTACTCACCCGTAAGGCCACCTGAAGTGCCGGTTTCACGCATGCACTGCGCATGCGCGGGAAACCGGAACTTCCGTTCCCCTGAAGGAAGGGGTTCAGAAGTCGAACGCGTGCGCGGGAGAGGCTGCGCGCATGCAGCGAACTTCGGTTTTTTTTCCGGTTTCTCCGTGAGGGTAAGTATGGAGAAGCTGCGCTTTTAAAAAGGAGGCGCAAGGCCTCTTTTTAACAAGGTAAGTGGTTAATTAATTACAATTTAAACATTTTTTCAACAGGTTTATCTTTTTGACATACTTTAAAGAAAGGTAAGTTTATTTTTAGCACCGTTAAAAAGTGTAATTAATTTTTTCAAAAATTTAAATTTTTGTTTAAAGTAGTTAATTTATGTAATTTATTGTTATTTTAAAAATGTGATGGTTTTTTTAAATTTATTTGAAGTTTTAATGTGGTTTTGGGGCCAATCTCTATTCATAGATTTGACAGGTCTTCCTGTCAAATCTATGAATGGAGATTCCCTGCTCCGATTGGCTCTCCATGGCCCACGTGATCCCAGGGGACGCTTCGAACTAACTGCGCCCCTGGGATACGCAAGCACTGCGCGCCGGCAGCTGCAGGAGGCCCAGGAGCCGAGTTCCTCGTGGGCCGGAAGCACAACGGCAGGCGCGGTAGGTAAGTACGCGCGCGATGCTTGCACCCGCAGGAAGCCGGAGAGCCTAATTTCTGGCCCAATACTTCTGTATCAAACTCGCAAACTCAATCTCTTTACGCTCTTTGGTGAGGAGTTGCAGAATTCTGGGGGAGTTTTCCGGACCCTCATAATATCCGGAACGTTACAGTCTAGCTAAACTTATTAAAAGTGCTATCTGGAGGACGGTAACATCTTCAGGTTGTTCCTTTCCTTTAGGGAGAGATGGTCCGGACCTTTAGACGTAATTAAGCGTCTTTAGGATTCAGCTACCTCAAACTTTAGTTGAAAGTGAACGTCTGGGAAATACGCCTGATCTGGGGTAGCCCTAAAGGGGCTAGGACTAGTAATTATCCCTTCACTTCTTCTTCTTAGGCAATCCCTCGGAACCGAGGATGACTTGCTTCCACACTAAAAATTAGTTCTCAGGTGACTGATGAGTCCAATGCGGGACCTACAGTCTCTGTCACAGGTGGGGCAAACGGTGGTTGAAGGGACGGATGGGTGGGGTGCTTGGGTTGGCATGCGCTCCTTCCGCTGTTTGTGCTTGGCTTCCGCTTGCACCCGGCGAAGAGACTCGAGGTGTTTGGCGCCTTCCCGGATGCTTCTCCTCCACTTTGTGCGGTCTTGGGCCAGGGATTCCCAGGTGTCGATGGGGATGTTGCACTTTTTCAAGGAGGCTTTGAGGGTGTCCTTGAAGTGTTTCCTCTGCCTACCTGGGGCTCTCTTGCCGTGTCGGAGCTCCGAGTAGAGCGCTTGTTTTGGGAGTCTCGTATCGGGCATGCGGATGATGTGGCCCGTCCATCGGAGCTGTTTGAGCGTGGTCAAAGCTTCGATGCTGGGGATGTTGGCCTGAGCGAGAACACTGACATTGGTGCGCCTATCCTGCCAATGGATTTGCAGGATCTTGCGGAGGCAGCGTTGGTGGTACCTCTCTAGTGCTTTGAGGTGTACATGGTCCATGTCTTTGAAGCATACAATGGTTTGCCATTGTCAGTGACTGCTGCTGTTAAATTAATAGTAGTATATATAACAAAAACAACTTGCATTTAACAGCACCTTTAATGCAGTAAAACATCCAAACACGCTTCACAGAAGTGATTATCAAACAAATATTGACACCAAGGAGATATCACGACAGGTGACCAAAAGCTTGGTCAAAGAGGTAGGTTTTAAGGAACATCTTAAAGGAGGAGAGAGAGGTAGTATTGAGTGATAGAATTCTCATCCTGAATCTTCTGGAGAGATTCCAGTGGGTCGACTGCTCGCTGGCCCCATCTGCATCAACTTCACTGTAATGAATAGAAAAATCAGAGCATGATTGTTTTGTAAGGTATAGTCTTAACCGAAATATCAGTGCCACGTGTCAACTTGCTTTCCTGATGTTGATGTATTACAAAAAGCAATGACATTGCAATAGGATGTCCTAGATATGATTTTCCAGAGCTCATCTTCAATTATTTCTCCTGTCTGCACTGAGGTCATAGAATGTGAGGTTTTACCTGAAGCAAATCATTCTGTCGTGGCTGATAAATCTGGGCAGAGAAAGTCCCAATCTGCAAGAGCTGATGGCCAATATCTGATGGACAGATAGGCAACATTCAACCAGCCAATAACTAGGACATCATTTTACAAGGAGTTAACGGGTGCACTGGTCGTGTGGCTGTTTTTCAAGTCAACAAAAACAGCGAACAAAAGTTTTATAGTGTTACACATTTCATTGGTTTGCACCCAGCGACTACGTTGAATAAATAACTTCAATCAGTGACAGACCGGTCAGTTGCTGTAAAGCTATTGTTACAAATTTGATTCAGCACTAATATTCTCTCAGATTCAGTGTTACCGCTCGCTTCCCCAAGCAGAGCCCATGGCCCCGATGATCTGGAGAAATCTCAAACTGTTACAGTAAGTATAGCCTAGATATTTTTGTTAGTGTAAATCTTACTCGGTGATAATAATATGATAGTGATCAACAAAATCGCTTATTCCCGAGACTGACAAAATTGCTGGATGCAAATTTTGAATTGTCAGCATTAATTTGCTCAATTAATTATTTTGCGGTAAATAAGCTGACAGATTCATCACTTAAGATAGAAGTTCCCATATTGCAAAATATCACATTGCTGTTGTGATACACAATACAGAAGAGGCTGCGGTGAGAAAGCTGGAGTCTTCATTTAAAGGTGAGTTGGTTCTAACTCTCTTTACACTTTTTAGGTTTACGCCCTCTGTGGGGACTGCTACACAAGCACCAGACTTGGCAAGGGAAGACCAACGAGAGCAGAACACAGCTGCCGATGGGCACATCAGCAATGTCAGCCAGTTTGCTACCCACAGACGAATCAAGGAAGCCACAGGGAGCATCGTTCAGCAGGACCAGGGACTCATCGCTTTCACCACTGACCGAAAGCAGCAACGTGAAACCTCCCAAACCCACGACCTCTACCACCTAGAAGGACAAGGGCAACAGGCGCATGGGAACACCACCACCTCCAAGTTCCCCTCCAAGTCACACACCATCCTGACTTGGAAATATATCGCCGTTTCTTCAACTTTGCTGTGTCAAAATCCTGGAACTCCCTCCCTCACAGCACTGTGGGAGCACCTTCACCACACGGACTGCAGCGGTTCAAGAGGGCGGCTCACCACCACCTTCTCAAGGGCAATTAGGGATGGGCAATAAATGCTGGCTGCCAGCGACGCCCACATCCCATGAATGAATAAAAAATAATTGTATCAGCTGTAGCACAATGACATTACTATATCGGCTGTAGTATAGAGACAGTACTGTAGTATACAAGTCTACTACACTGGCATTACTGTAATACACGTACTGTAGTGTATCAGCTGTAGTATACAAATAGTAGTACAGTGTATTAGTTGTAACAAACACACTGTACTGTAGTGTATCAGCTGTAGTAGACTAATAAAACGGAGCAACTGGAGGCAATAATACATTGCGAGGAACCAGATATAGTCAGGATTACTGAGACATGGGTACAGAAATATCAGGACTGAGAATTAAAGATTGCTGGACATAACATATTTAGAAAAGATAGGCTGGAATTTTACCAGTGCTCAGAGTTCGGAGTTCGGAGGCGGGTCCACTGTCAAAATCAAAAAGATTGACAGCGGGTCAGTATCCCGCTGTCATCCCGCCTCCGTGTCAGTTTCCCAAGTGTCGGGTCTGTCATTCCTGAACAGACCCGACCCCAAGCGGCGGGTCAGCCAATTTAGATAGTTAAAAGCTTGTTAAAAGGTAGTTAAGCAGGATTTTATCATGTACTTACCATTTTACCAGCTTTTCCACGAGTTTTCCGGAGTGCGGGGATCACGTCAGGTAAGTAGGTCGGATGTTGTGTCAGCTTGGAATGATTTACTAACCTGACAGCGGCAAATGTTTTATGAAAGCTCCCATTTCATAGGTCTTCACGTTTCAAGGTTAGAAGCTGTTGCTTACTGCATTTGGAAGACAGATTCACATTTATGCAGGTTGCAAGTATTTGGAGCAAACTCTCTATCCACTGTCACCTCCTTGGAACAACCTCTCTCACCATTGACAGATTACTCCTGTCATCTCAACCTCACCTGCCATCTATTCCATCAGCATCGGTGCCCTTGAAAAAATCTCACCTTCGTCCTCAGAATCCCAACACGATCAGCCCCAACACCAGCATCACCGGGCACACCAGCAGCACCAACATCCACACCAACCTTCTCCGCAATCAACTGATGCTGCACTGGACACAGGACATCATCACCCGTGCACATTGCTGCCCTGGAGGTCAGCGATGGCCTCACCATCTCCAGATTTACTTCACTTAACGCTGTACACCCTGGCTGCCACATGATGCACCAGGTTGGCACCACCCCACACCAGCACCATAAAGCATCCGTACAATGACCAAGCCATTCCTTTCACACTCATCAGCATTGGGGGTGGGGGGGGTGGGGGGGGGGGGGGGTGGTGGCGGGAGAACATTATGCCTCACCATTCACTGGAACTCACTAAGACACTTCCAAAGGTCCACACAAATCCGTCCAAGAAGACAAAGTGTTGAAAATAAAGATTTCAATGCTTGACAACGCATTACCAGAAACTTTACACGAACATTGGCTAAAGCACACAAGTGTCTACCCTTGTGTGTTGTTAGTTTGAATGATTGGACAAGGATGAGGCTGAGTGTGAGGGGTGGTTAGTGAAATGGGGAAGTGATAACATAGATAGAGAGGGATGGGTGGAGGTGCAAGGTAAGTTGGTGTGAGTAAAGATGTGCAGGGGTAGGGTAGGGAAGGCAGAGTGATGGGGATGTGATAAGTGGCACAGCAGGATGAGGTTGAGTGTGGCTTTGCAATAACATTTCACGATCTACTGAGATCATTGAAAGCTTTGCGCCACTGCAGCCTGGTCCTCCTGACCACATCCCTGCTTGTGTCCTCCTGTGCAATGTGCAACCAGGCTGTGTTGGTGTCCTGGGGAGGGAAGAGAACCTCCCTGTGTGCTGTGACTCCTTCCATAAGCATATGGAGGGAGTCATGGGAGAGCCTGGGTGAAGCCCTGCACCTTTGTGTAGTCCTTGTCAGTGTTTGCAGCACTTTAATGCTGTAGAACACTGACAGCACAACTGTCAAAATGAATGTGGACGTGGTCCCTTTAAGGAAACCGGCTGATGACGCATCATCAAATGACGTCATCAGACCCGCTTCCTGTTAATTGGCCAGAACCTCGCAGGGCGGGGCTTAACAAGCCCCATCAACGGAAAATCATGTTGGAGGCCGGGATCGAGACAGATGCTGGGGTCCCCACAGGCCACGGACGTCACCCGCCATGGACCCGCCCAAGTTGGAAAAATCCATCCCATAGACTGGGAAAAGGGGAGGGGGAGCTGCTGTACTTATTAGAGATAACATAATGGCAGTAGATAAAAGTAACGCAGCCATCATTAAGACAGAAATAGAATCCATGTGGATAGAGATAAGAGATAATAAAGGATCAATCACACTAATAGGGGTAGTCGACAGACCAACTAATAGTGGAAGGGAGGAAGAGGAAAAAATATGCAAAAAGTTAGGAAACTGAGTAACAAACATAGAGGCCTGGATATTAACGGGGCGGGATAGGTGGGGTGGGGAGGGAGGGGGGGGGGCGGTGTTTCAGATGGACTTCCCCACACGCTGGGGAGTTTTGGCTCCACAGCGTGCGTCTGTTGTCCTTGACAGCTTCTCCGCCCGAAGTTCAGCCAGATTGACAGGCTTGGCTTCCAGTCAGGCGGGGAGGACTCTGGAGCAGGCCGCAGGAGTAGGTAGGTCGGATTCACGACCCCGGGGGAGGGGACAAATCCGGGGCGGGGGGGTGGAGGGTTGTCCGATCTCCGACCCCGATGGGTGGGGATGATCCCGGGGTTTCCGATCGCGGGGGTTGGTCCGATCCCCGATCCCGGGAGGGGGTCCAATTCCTGACCCTGGGGATCTTTGTATGTGGGGTGACTTTTGGTGGTGGAACTTGAGGAGCTGGGAGGAAGCACTCCTGCTCCTCCTGGCCTACAAGGAGTGCTGTAAAGGCATGTACCTTCTCCCTGAAGCTGTCCTCGCCTCCCTTCAGCTGTCGGGTTTCCTGAGGCTTGGGAAACCCGGCCAGCCAGTGGCCAAATTTGTGCATAAAAGATTTAGGCCTAGAAATTTGATATGGCCCGAAAACGGGCGGTGTCATGGCCCAGCGCTATTTGGCTGCGCCGGTTCAAAGTGCTGCAGGCAGGACGTAAAGTTCGTGCTGCCTGCTCACTTACACGATTGGAGTGTTGATCTTAACGCTAAACGCGATGCTGATTGGCTTGCTGCTCAACAGGTGGGCCAATATCAGGTGCAGTCTAATGGCCAGTAATGTTTGGCCTAGGCTCTGTCCAGTACTTAAAGGGGAGGTGCTTTGATGCAGCAGCACCTCATTGTCAATGCAGTTGGAATTCCATTTGAAACACAAGGCTCAGCAGCAGCAAAGAGAACGAGCCAGAAGGTTCTCTGATGTGGCTCTGGAGGCATTGGTACTGGTCTTGGAGAGGAGGCGGGCTGTCCTGTTCCCGCAGGGTGGCAGGAAGCCATCAGCGCATACTTCGAGAAGACTGTGGCAAAAGATAGCTGGGTACACGATGGCCAATAGTGTGGTACCGAGAACATGGATCCAGTGCCGTAAGAAGTTTAATGGCCTCACATGGGTGGCTAAGGTGAGTGAAGGCTTCAGAAAATGCCATATCCCACCATCGGCACCACAAGCCTCACACACTGCTCAAAGCATCACATCCCCAGCACTCACCTACCAATAATCTCTACCTATCACCACTCAGACCACACAATCATAGCTTCACTTCACTCTCACAACCTTACCACTGCTGCAACACTCACACCCACATCTCACACCTTGCACACACTGACAGCTATTCAACTATGGCAGGCACATCACTCAAACACATTGCACCACACTCACTGACACACTTCACCCAAACACATTGCACCACACTCACTGACACACACATCACCCAAACACATTGCACCACACTCACTGACACACTTCACCCAAACACAATGCACCACACTCACCGACACACTTTACCCAAACACATTGTACCACACTCACTGACACACTTCCCTTTCTCTTGCAGGCAAAGGTGGCCCAGAACAGGAGGGAGCAGCGGCAGACGGGAGGCAGCCGAGCCGCTATAGAGAACCTGACTGACCTGGAGGAATCGGTCCTTGACATAACTGGAGGGGCAGTGACTGGAGTCCATGGCCACGGGAGAAGTTGAAGCCATTGCTGATGATGACGGTCTGGTCATTCCTAATCCTCTTCTCACATCCCACTTCCCCCTCATCCCACAATCTCTTCTCACTTACAAGCTGCTGATGCTGTGTGCATGGATATCTTTCTTTCCTCCCTCCCCTCACCGCAACCTAATTCTTGTGCCTTTCTGATTTCCGATACCCAAGAACTGCCACCAGCACAGGCTGTCCCCGAAGTTGTGAAGGAGAGTGATGGAGAAGAAGAAGTAGACACACCGTCACTGCATCTGACACTCGCAGACACCAGCTCAGAAAATGGCACTGCGCGGAATGTAGAGGGTATTATAGATGCAGGGATCTGCACAGGATGAGGCACCGGGCACGAGTGGGCTGCAGCAAGGCCAGGGGGAAAGGGTAGCTCAGGGGTCAGCTCCCCGGAGGGCAAGTTCGCGCACAAGTTCTGCTGCACAGGACTCAGATGATGACCTCGATGGGGCGGCCTTCAGAAGAAGGGTGATGGGCATACACACGGAAATGCTAGGTGCAATAGCAAGCCAGCCAGAGAGCCTCTTGGCAATGTCAAGAAGCATGGAGGAGTCCGGCTCCAACATTGGGCGAGGCTTCATGCAGAGCTTGGACCCCATGATTTCCAGGATGGAAATGATGGACAACTTCTGGAGAGACCTTGTGGATCCAACTTTATAGGATACGGAACATCTCAGGATTGGTGTACTGTGCCCTGCAAAGCCACGTGTGTGCAGTCAATGGGGAAGCCCGCTACCTGTGGCAAAACCACATGCGTGCTCGTCCTGCTTCTCTCTGCTCTGAAATTCTCACCTAGAAATTCGGGGGTCTATTCCTTCTCCTGGAGTAGAGAGCGTCTGTGACCTCCCGGATGCAGCAATGGACGGTGAATTAGGAGATGTTAGCTCTGGCTCCTGCTGCAGACTGGAAGGATCCACTGGCAAAGAAATTGAGGGCCACGGTGACCTTGACGGCCACTGGGAGAGCCGTGTTCGCCCTGCTCTCAGGCTGCAGGTCTGGTTGCAGGAGGTGGCAGAGTTCTGTGACAACTTCCTTGGTGAAGCGGAGCCTCCTAATACACTGCTCCTCGCTTAAGTGGAGGTGAGAGAAGTGCTCTCGGGAGACCCTACGTGGGTAAGGCCCCTGCTGAGAGCCCTCCTGGCCCTCCTCCTCCCTCTGCGAGCATCTTCTCCTCTTCTTCGCTGCCTCTGCTCCCTCTCCCAAAGATACTCGAGCGCGAGGGGGACTGCAAGTAGAGCCCCATGACTGGGAGCAAGTGGTGTGAACAGAAGCCTTTAAATGAGAATGAAGGCGCACCCTGTCACCTTAGGAACTTGAAACAAGTTTAGAAAGCTGCAAGAGTTGCAGAAAGTTCCACAGAGCCGGTCAAACTGAGAAACCGTGTCAGCTGCAAGTTGTTGATGATCCCTTTAAATATCGCTGCTGGAGGTTCCTTCCTGCTGCTGAACACTTGGTCAGCTGGTCCTGATTAAGAGAGGGCGGTAAGTGGAGCGGCAACAGCTAAAAGGGCAGATCATGCGTCAAGTGAGCGTTGCACACTCATTGACGTCACGGTCTGCCTCGTTTCCATTCTGCAGCGAGCGCAGGTAGTGGCAGCGCTGCCGACCTGCCGAAAATGTCGTCCGCCGCGGGACCTGCCGGCAGCGGGCGGAAGCAAGGTGGCGGCCATATTTTCTCCAAAATGGGCCTGAACGGCCGGCGCTAAACACCCCGCATTGCGAGGTCGTAATTTCCCAAACAAATTTGTCGAGTTGTTAAATTACCCCAGAATTCTCATTAGAGCCAAATTTGAGCTAAATTTTACTATTTGAGCACCCTGGTGCATTGCTTTGTGTGATGGGAGCTCATATCGGGAAGTTAGGTGTTGGAGACGGATTTGTGACCCATTGTGATTTTCTGTCCTTAAACCCTCTGGAATGTGGTTCCCAATATGCGCTCATGCAAGGTTTAGTGGCCGGTAGCGCGATATCATAAAATTCACTTCACAGTTGCAGCGCAGGGCTGTGCTTTACTGGCAATCAAGTCACCTTACAGCCAGCACCAGCATTCCTGACTTTACTCAGGACTGTTCCCCATATTTGGGAGTAAATTTCCCGTGACAGATCACTAGCTTTAACCACGAGTTACGCTGAAAGAAATGTTCAGGCTTCATTTGAATTTGTTTCGGCTCAGACACAGGCAGAAATTATACTTTGCTGAATTTATTAATCAAATATGCAAATTGGAGAATTTCTAATTCAGTGGTGCTATTTTTCCATGTGGAGTAATCCATTCAGTGACTTTAATTAGAATGAATGTGATTATGCAGTCAAAACAACAGACACACTTTCAAATAGATCCAACGTCAGTGGTAAAAATAACCCCAAATCAACATCAAGTGTGACAAGATGATTGTTTCATTTCAATTATTTTGAAAGACAGAGATCTTGAGATAAATACAGAGTTATTTGATGAAAAGACCTCAAACAGTGGCATTTTCTCTGTGCAAACAGACGATGTTCCGTATTGGTTATCTTCTATGTAATTTAAGATTAGCCTGCTGTAATCAATGATAATTGAAGCCTGCAGTTGCCACATCCTCCTTCCACACACTCGCAATGAGAGCAGATTCATTTCAGAATGAATTAAATTAGCAGAGGATGAGCCTGCATCCGTTCGGGTTCCCTCCAGTCCGGTACACTGCGTGAAGCCCTGGCTGAGGATATGAACGGATCAGGTTCTCCTAAAAGGCAGAAAATTCTTAGATAATTACAAGCTAAAGGCTACACTGGAAAATGAGATAAGAAGGGATTAGAATGCTCAGGGAGAGCTGAAATAGATGGAGGCATGAGTGGATGGCAGTCAAGGACAGAAGGAGTGGGAGAAGTGAAGGGGAGAGGGAAGGGGGAATTTGATGGCAACGGAGGGAGAGATAAATGGATGGCAATGGAAGCAAGGGGAAATGGACAAAAAATGCTGGGGAGGCCGGGGGGGAGAGAGGGGAGAAGCTGGCAAGAGTGCTGTGGGCCAGGGAAAGAAGGAAAGTAGCAGCATTAACTGAGAGGGAGTGGAGCGGGAGAGTGGCAACATGAACCGGGGGGGTGGAAGCACAGAGTACAAGCAGAAATTCTGATGGGGGGGAAGGGAAGTGTGTCAGTTCGAACAGGGGTCAGTGGAAGAAGTAGAGCAGCTTAACTGGGTTGGGAAAGGAGAAGAGTGGGAACATAGGAATAGGAGTAGGTCATTCAGCCCCTTGAGCCTGTTCTACTATTCAATTAATATCATGGCTGATCTGTGCGTCATGCCTTTGACCCAAATCCCTTGATACCCTTATTCCAGAAAAAAACAATCGAACTCTGGGCCTGAAAACTCCAATTGACCCCCAGCAATCCACAGCCTGTTGGGGGAAAGAGTTTGAGAATTTCACTTCGGTGAAAAAGTACTTCCGGATTTGCCTTATTGATAACTGCTTCACACCGGCCAAGGACCTTCAGGTTATCATCAATGAAGACTCCCAAATTATTCACTTTTTCAGCCTTTACCAATGGAGATTCTTTCATGAAATATTAATCAGAGAATCAGAGAAATTTATGGCACAGAAGGAAGCCATTCGGCGTCAATCCTGGCATGAATGGAAACAAAAATTGGGTATGGTGCATAACAGGCGGACGATCCGATATTGCCCATTCTATGCCCCTTCCGAAGTTGAAAATTCCTCTCTATGTGCAAATAAGTCACATTGGTGCCTCTCCCATGGCACTGCTTGTGGTGATATGCTGGTTTACGGCAGGAGAGTTATATGATCCAACAATTGGCAAAGCACAACAAACTCCCTGCTAAATGAAACCTAACAGCCCCCCATACCACCAGCAATGCCCCGAAATACAGTCAACAGCTCGCAATATAGACAATCACCCGCCATTAATATACTCAACAATTTCCAATCCACCAATAAACCTCCAAATACACCCAACAACTCACAATATACAACAAATCCTTAAAAATATGCACCAACTCCAATATACACCCATCATCCTCAACTATTCCAAACATTCTCAGCACATTAGCAAACCCTAAAACTATACCATCCCCACTAATCTTACAAAGTACATCCAACCACCAATAGACACCAGCAACACTCAGTATCCCACCAAAATACAGTCAACTACATATCCCGAGACACACATGAACCCCAATATAAAAAAAAGTGCCCCCATAATTCACCCAGCATTCTCCTCCAATAGTACGCTGGCAGCCCTTCCAAAGTACAATAACAATTAACCCACTCCGAAACAAGATCGTTGCTCTTGAAAGATAATGCACTCACGCTGCAGGAAGAACAAGAAATTGGGGGGTGAAAAGGACTGATTGACTGTTTTAATGGTTCTGGGGCATGCAGGGAATCTCAAATTGCTTTCCCTTTTCCAAATCAACTCATTGTAATCGTCTTTCACCAATAAGATCGCTGCAGTCTTTATGTTAAAGAAGGTCTTGTGAATGTCACTGGTATAATGTTAGCCCTGTTTTGAGATGTGTAGAAGCCTAAAGCTTTTAATGGAACTACTTCAAAAATCTTCAGAGCACCACTGGGCAACAGCATGTCAGCAGAGGGATCTTCTCTCTGACCCGGTAAACAAGAGTAGGTGAGAGTTGGTGTCTGTCTCAATGTTTTGTTTGGGACCAGGTTGATTGCTGGAGTTTTGGGGTTACTTCTATCATAGAGTATTACAGCACAGAAAGAGGCCCTTCGGCCCATCGTGTCCGCGCCGGCCATCAAGCCCTGTCTATTCTAATCCCATTTTACAGCACTTGGTCCGTAGCCTTGTATGCTATGGCGTTTCAAGTGCTCATCTAAATGCTTCTTGAATGTTGTGAGGGTTCCTGCCTCTACCACCCTTTCAGGCAGTGAGTTCCAGATTCCAACCACCCTCTGGCTGAAAAAGTTTTTCCTCAAATCCCCTCTAAACCTTCTGCCCCTTACCTTGAAACTATGCCCCCTGGTTATTGACCCCTCTACTAAGGGGAGAAGTTCATTTCTATCTACCCTATCTATGCCCCTCATAATTTTGTACACCTCAATCAGGTCCCCCCTCAGCCTTCTCTGCTCTAAAGAAAACAACCCCAGCCTGTCCAGTCTCTCTTCATAGCTGAAGCGCTGCAGCCCAGGTAACATCCTGGTGAATCTCCTCTGCACCCTCTCCAATGCAATCACATCCCTCCTATAGTGTGGTGACCAGAACTGCACACAGTATTCCAGCTGTGGCCTAACTAGCGTTTTGTACAGCTCCATCATAACCTCCCTGCTCTTATATTCTATGCCTCAGCTAATGAAGGCAAGTATCCCATATGCCTTTTTAACCACCTTATCTACCTGTCCTGCTGCCTTCAGGGATCTATGTACATGCACACCAAGGTCCCTCTGATCCTCTGTCCTTCCTAGGGTCCTACCATTCATTGTGTATTCCCTTGCCTTGTTAGTCCTCCCAAAATGCATCACCTCACACTTTTCAGAGTTAAATTCCATTTGCCACTGTTCTGCCCATCTGGCCAACCCGTCTATATCATCCTGTAGCCTGAGGCTTCCCTCCTCGCTATTTACCACTCCACCAATTTGGACGGGTTGTCAGTGTATTTCATGGGAATACTGGATATATTGTGGGGAACATTGAGCGCATTTTGGGGGCAGGGCTTTTTTGTGTTTTGGGGTTCTTTTGTATCATGAGGGTGTAGTTGACTGTATTTTGGAGGGCTACTGAAATATATTAGTGTGTTACTGGCATATGTTGGGGTTGGACGTACAACGGACTACTGCCATTGTTGATATATTGTTTATAAGTGATGCTGTGGCAATTTTAGAAGCGGCTATACTGTACAAGTAGATTGTCTAGGAGTCTGAGGTAATGTCCTGTGGCTGAAAGCTCTGGGATCCTACACATCTTGGAGCACAATCTGAGGCATAGCTGGGACATTGCTGCTGGATTTGTAAAATCCTATATTCACTTCAAATTTTACATAAAATATATATACAAACTAGGTCTTGAAACAGAACAAAGAGCAAAAAGCTAAATACATTTTAACAAGCACTGGGGGGAAAAAAACAAATAAAAAAATCCTAGTGAGCATTTAGATACTGAAATAATTAGCATTTATTTGGAATCATAGAATTTTACAGCACAGAAGGAGGCCATTCAGCCCACTGCATCTGTGCGAGATCTCTGAAAGAGTTATCCAAATAGTTTCATTTCCATGACCTTTCCCCAGACCTTTTCAACTTTTCTCCCCCCGAATATTTATCAACTTTCCTTTTCAAAGCTATTGTGGATTCTGCTTCCACCACTGGTTCTGATAGGACATCCCATGTCCTAAGAGCCCTCTAAATCAAAAACAATCTTAATGTGTTCCTTTGGTGATGATCCTGAATTTATGCTCATTACTAGCCAACTTATCCACCAATGGAAATAATCTTTTTCTCCCCAATTTACTTTATCAGATCAACTCAATCAGCTTCCTCTGTACAAATGAAAGGAGGCCTGTTCCTCGTGTCTCTCCTTATAACCAAAGCCTCTCATTCCTGGTATGATGGAAGGTGTCGTCGACAGTGCTATCAAACGGCACTTACTCACCAATAACCTGCTCACTGATGCTCAGTTTGGGTTCCGCCAAGACCACTCGGCTCCAGACATCATTACAGCCCTGGTCCAAACATGGACAAAGGAGCTGAATTCCAGGGGTGAGGTGAGAGTGACTGCCCTTGACATCAAGGCAGTATTTGACCGAGTGTGGCATCAAAAAGCCCGAGTAAAATTGAAGTCTGTGGGAATCGGGGGGAAAACTCTCCACTGGCTGGAGTCATACCTAGCACAAAGGAAGATGGTTGTGGTTGTTGGAGCCCAATCATCTCAGCCCCAGGACATCGCTGCAGGAGTTCCTCAGGGCAGTGTCCTAGGCCCAACCATCTTTAGCTGCTTCATCAATGACCTTCCCTCCATCATAAGGTCAGACGTGGGGATGTTCGCTGATGACTGCACAGTGTTCAGCGCCATTCACAACTCCTCAGATAATGAAGCAGTCCATGCCCGCACGCAGCAAGACCTGGACAACATTCAGGCTTGGGCTGATAAGTGGCAGGTAACATTCGCACCACACAAGTGCCAGACAATGACCATCTCCAACAAGAGAGAGGCTAACCACTGCCCCTTGACATTCAACGGCATTACCATCGCCGAATCCCCCACTATCAACATCCTGGGGGGGGTCACCATTGACCAGAAACTTAACTGGACCAGTCACTTAAATACTGTGGCTACAAGAGCAGGTCAGAGGCTGGGTATTCTGCGGTGAGTGTCTCACCTCCTGACTCCCCAAAGCCTTTCTACCATCTACAAGACACAAGTAAGGAGTGTGATGGAATACTCTCCACTTGCCTGGATGAGTGCAGCTCCAACAACACTCAAGAAGCTCGACACCATCCAGTACAAAGCAGCCCGCTTGATTGGCACCCCATCCACCACCTTAAACATTCACTCCCTCCACCACCGGCGCACCGTGGCTGCAGTGTGTACCATCTACAAGGTGCACTGCAGCAACTCGCCAAGGCTTCTTCAACAGCACCTCCCAAACCCGCGACCTCTTCCACCTAGAAGGACAAGGACAGCAGGCGCATGGGAACACCACCACCTCCAAGTTCCCCTTCAAGTCACACACCATCCCGACTTGGAAGTATATCGCCGATCCTTCATCATCGCTGGGCCAAAATTCTGGAACTCCCTCCCTAACAGCACTGTGGGAGTACCTTCACCTCACGGACTGCAGCAGTTCAAGAAGGCGGCTCACCACCACCTTCTCAAGGGCAATAAATGCTGGCCTTGCCAGCGACGCCCACATCCCAGTAACTAATAAAACAAACATCTTAGTGAATTTTTTCTGCACCCTTTCCACAGCCTTGACATCTTTCCTAAAGTGGGACATTCAAAACTGGACACAATATTCTAACTATGGCCTAGCCAATGGTTTGTATAGGTTTAACATTATTTCTTTACTTTTCTACTTATAAAACCTAGGATTCCCATATACATTTTTAACAGCTTTATCAACTTAGCCACTCTGTTCTTCCACTCCTTTAATTTTTTTTACCATTTGGAGTTTATTAAATTTAATCTGAAATCTATTTGCCCAGTCCTCTTCACAGTTAACCACCCTCCCTGTTGTTACATTGCCTGCAAATTTGGATATTGAGCCACCTATATTTGAGTACAGAGCATTTATATATGTTGAGAAGAGCAATGGTCCTGACACTGAATCTTGAGGGACACCACTGTTTTCATCCCTCCAGTCCATGAACAGCCATTAACCATTATTCTCTCTTTTCTAACCTTTAATTAACTTCCTATGCATTCCAGGTGAAACAGCGATTTACTTGTACTTCTTGCAATCTAGTATACTGTATTCACTGCTCACGATGCAGTCTCCTCTACATTGGGGAGACCAAACGCAGATTGGGTGACCGCTTTGCGGAACACCTCCATTCAGTCCGTAAGGGGGATCCCGAGCTTCCGGTCGCCTGTCACTTTAATTCTCCGCTCCACTCCCACTCTGATCTCCCCGTCCTCGGCCTCTTACACTGTTCCAATGAAGCTCAACGTAAGCTCGAGGAACAGCACCTCATCTTTCGATTAAGCACTTTACAGCCTTCTGGACTCAACATCGAGTTCAACAATTTCAGACCATAACCTCTGCCCCTATCTTTTCAGATGGCAGCTGTTGATGAATCTGCCATTCCCATTTGCAACATTATTTCTCCTGCTTTTCATTCTAGCACAGACCGTCCCTTTAGTTCCTTCCTCCCCTACCGCTCCCCCCCCCCCCCTCTCCCTGCCTCTGCACCTGCTTAAAACCTGTTACATCCCGAACTTTTTCCAGTTCTGACGAAGTGTCACAGACCTGAAACATTGGGCTGGATTCTGTCAGCCCCGAGGAGGCGGGTATGGAGGCGGGACCGCCGGTAAAGTTGGGGGCGGGTGGCAAACCCGCCCCCTACCCGTCGCCGTGCCCTCTTGCCAGGAGGAGGGAAGCCGTCCTGCCCTGGGCTCCGTCTCCTCGAGGCGGGAAAGGGATTAAAGCCTATTAACTGCCTGCTAACAGGTAGTTAACAGGCAGAAAAAAGTATTATCCCCATTGTTAGCTCCGAAGTGCAGGCTTCCCGACCTCGGGGAACCCCGGCAGGGTGCAGGAGACGAGAAGGAGGTCTGCGGGGGTCGGAGGGGTCTGAAAGTGAGATGTAGAGGTGAGTGAAGGGTGCAAGTGTGGAGTGGTAAGTATGTAAGGTGAGTGTTAAGTGTTATAAAATGTTCACTTGCCTTTGTTTCTGCCTACAGCCTTCAGACGCTGTGGATCCGGAGTCCCCGACATCTCCATTGTAGATTTCACAGACTGGCTGTTGGATCCTCCGAACCAACAGCCAGGTGATTTCTGCAAAGTTGAAAGGTTTGATGAGTCCTGAACACAAGGAATCATCAAACTACACAGAATGGCAGTGTTTGACAGCTTCACAGAGCTGTCAAACGATGACATTTCTTCTTTCAAGAAATCTTGACAGATGACACGTCAGACGTTGACGTGCTCTGTAAGTGACTTCCTCCTAATTGGCCTGCTGAGCCCGCCGGGCGGGCTTAACAAGGTCAATCAGGGGAAAATCCCGCTGGTTAGCCAGAACCTGATGGAGGCGGGATTGAAAGTCGGCAAGCAGCAATCCCGCCTCCAAAAGCTTCCCATTGACAAAATCCAGCCCATTAACTCTGTTTCTCTCTCTACAGATGCTGCCTGGCCTGCTGAGTATTTCTAGCATTTTCTGTTGTTATTCCTATACATGCTCCACATTCCCTTTAGTACCATGTGCCTTCACATTATCAACAAGCCTTTTTGAAATGTTGCACACACAATGTGAGCAGATAATGTTGCAGCGAGGGAAACAAGGCATGTAACTGTGCATCTCCTTAACCAATCAGAGTGAAGGAATGTGTAATTACCAGCACAAAGACTGAGAAGGAAGTGTAAATTAGAATGGGTGAATTCAATGTCAAATCAGGTACAGAAAGAGAAATAAAGAGAGGGAACGAGAGACTGGATTAAGAGAGAGAGAGAAAAAAAAGAGACAGAAAGGAACATTTAAAAAATGTCATCATTTAAAATTTTTACATTTTTAAAATCTCCAACAACAATTTAAACTTGAAGGGATGAGACTCCGCGCTTGTAATAGTTTGTTTTCAGTGCCAGAGCAGTTGTTTGGCAGTAATTAACACTTATGTCGTTAAAAGGGTCCCTAGACTGAAATGGACAAGACTTAAATTTCCGTGGCGAGTTTAGTTCCCATCTACCGCGCAAATTTAGCAACTTCCTGACATTCATTGCATTTCAATGGTGAGCCGTTTTCAGGAAACTGACGGCAGAGTGGCGCAACTCGGACAGCAACCTCTGGTTATTGGAGTTTAACCGCGCATCTGCCCTTGTCTGAAGTTGCTCTACCATTTATGCATAAATAAGAGCGAGCGCCATTAGCCTCACCATTATTTTAGAAACAGAAACATAGAAAAATAGGAGCAGGAGTCGGCCATTCGGCCCTTTGAGCCTGCTCTGCCATTCAATATGATCATGGCTGATCCTCTATCTCAATACCATATTCCCGCTCTCTCCCCATACCCCTTGATGCCTTTTGAGTCTAGAAATCTATCTATCTCCTTCTTAAATATATTCAGTGACTTGGCCTCCACAGCCTTCTGTGGTAGAGAATTCCACAGGTTCACCACCCTCTGAGTGAAGAAATTTCTCCTCATCTCAGTCCTAAATGTCTTACCCCGTATCCTGAGACTGTGACCCCTCGTTCTAGACCCCCCCCCCCCCCCAGCCAGGGGAAACATCCTCCCTGCATCCAGTCTGTCTAGCCCGGTCAGAATTTTATATGTTTCAATGAGATCCCCTCTCATTCTTCTAAACTCTAGTCAACCCAATCTCTCCTCATACGACAGTCCTGCCATCCCAGGAATCAGTCTGGCGAACCTTCGCTGCACTCCCCCTGTGGCAAGTATGGCAGGAAAATCTGGACCATTGTTTAGAGGGAAGTCCCCGGACTGCCTCGGAGGGACTAAAGTCTGGGACAGGCTAGGAGATGGGACATGCTGGCAGGGGAAGTGAGACGGGAGATCTGCTGGGTGGACCGGAGCTGTATTCTGGAGCTGAGCGTACTGGACTTTAGGAAGATCTGAAGAGCGCTACGGGGTTAACCTTTTGATTCGGCACTCGCAACACACAGCTTCGTTCAGTAGGAACATATATCGGGAACTCAGTGCGGAGATCAATGCTCCTGATTTGCAGCTCGCGCAGAAAATGGTGAATCAGGTCTGCTGATCACCTCACCCGAATTCCTGTTGCGTGCTCCAATTGAACAAAGTTGTTTCTTTCCCAGGGTCACAGGGTCACAGGTTTCAGACAGCAGCACCGCAGCAGGCAGGTGAGCAACCAGTCCTGGGGATTGCAGATGACAAGCGATGCTGAGGAGCCCTGGCAGGCAGTGTAAGCATCAGGCAATAATGTCCAGCGTCCATCTACATACTGTAACACAAAATAAAATCTTGTGTATGATTGACTGCAAGAAGTCCAGGTATGTTAATGAGACATTTTCAACCTGCTCTTTCATCTGAGCCCTGCTTTGCTCGATAACGCAGCGCTCACATGAATAAACAGAAAGCTCTTAATAAAAAACAAGTATTTGGCGAACTTTCAATTTTAAAAATGAATACAAAGGAGCCTGTTTTTTTTGGCAACTGAAAGTGCAGTGGTGTGGGGGGGGGGACCGTTTTGCAGTGTGGCCCAAAAAAAACAAGCACTCGACCAGACCAGGGCACAAAATTGCTCGCCAGCTTTCTTGTGTTAATAAATATTCACACTCTGAATGTGTAAAAAGGACAGCTTTTGTTGCTGAAGATGAAAGACGTGCGTGCAATAAGTGCAGCATTCAAACACATTCGCATAATTCCAGTCTTCAAAGCAACTTCCTATCTATTAATAAAAATTGAAGAGCCAACATTACCCATGGTAATTAGGGTGCCAGAAATATTAAAACTCACAAGAGCATCAAAATACTGGGACTATTTGCATTCGAGCAGAGAAGGCTAAGAGATCTAATAGAGGTTGTTTTTTTTTAATTCTGAAGGGTTTTGACAGAGTGAATAGGGAAAGACTATTTCCTCTGATTGGGGAGTCAGCGATGAGGTGTCATCGGTTTACAATTTCCACGGCGAGTGAGAAGAGACATCAGAATATATTTATTTATGCAGAGGGGTGGGTAGAGCAAGGAAGGCTTTGTCACAGGTGAAAGAGGGTTGAGGCAGGGATGGCTGCCTCTTTTAAGGATAATCAAACATATATTTGAAGCAGAGGAAGATGCAAGGCTAAGAGGAGAGCACAGGTCAGTGAGATTAGCAAAGAGCCTGTACAAGTATGATGGGCTAAATGGCCTCCTTCTCTGCTATGATTCTATGGAAATGGCGGGACACCATTCCCGCTGCAGACGCACCAACTGGTCTTACAGGACAAGGTCGGTGTTCCGGAGTCCCGGCTCTCTGATTTTCTGGCCATTGATTTCAAATAAACCGAACAATGACATGAGGGTTTAGGAGTGATAGACCCAGAATGACAACCCAGCTTCACTATATCGACGCATTGCCCCTTCTAACAGCAAACTATCTTACTGAGGTTTTTTAAAAATATATTTTTGTTTCATTTTCTGTTCATGAAGATGTCAGCACTGGAGGAGGGAAGATTTACCACTTGTTGCACTCAGTGTCAGCATGGAGCAAACCCAACGCTAATTCCCCAGCTCTGTGCTGCCAGCAGCCATCAGACTCATGAGACACCTGCTTATGTAACAGTCGAATCTGTCTGTCCCCCTTCTGTGATGTCACCCATTATACAGAAAGTAAAAAAGGTTGGGTACAGCACAGGTTAGGTATCAGGGCTGATTCCCCAATCAGGCGCTCCTGGTGAGAGGCGGCGTTCACAGAAGGCGCTGGTTGAGAAATTGTGGACCCACAATGCCTGATTCCCCATCGCAGTCAGAAGCCCCGATTTGGGGAACCAGCGCTATCGGCCCAGAAATTCAATATTAAGCCCCAGAAACGGGCGGTGCCCCCGCGGGGCGAAGCTAACGGCCGCCCACAAAAGGAGCGCAGGCAGTCGCGGTATTTTGGTGCTGCCCGCTGATCTCAGTGAGCGCAGAGCGGAAGCTCCCGTGCAACGCGCTCTTCCGGCAGTAACATCAGCAGGAGGCCGAAGGTCGCGCCTAAAGGATCGGTGCGGCGTTCTCGGTCAGTCACCTTATTAACAGTACATTTCCAAGTGAAAAACTGTGGCATAGATGTCCTTAAACCGTTGCATGAGAAATCCTGAGATTATGCCCAAAATATAAGCCGAACGCAGAAAATGTAATGGACTGAGTGCAATGTAAGGGAAGGAGCGCCATTATAGGGGAGAGAGATGTTGCTGAAGTGGTAAGGACACAGTGAGTAACGGTCACTTGGTAAATTTGTTAAAATAGGGCATTGATCACAAGACATGTACTATGGAAATTCCAAACTCTCCTTCCAAGCTTATTTTAGGATTATGGTTGTGGAGGAACTTTATATTATACAGGCACCTGTGTATATATTTTCAATAAGAACAAAAAACCCTCTCTAAATCTTAATATTTCTTTGTTTAGCGGGTTCGTCAGCATTGTCTTGATGTAAACTGGATCTTGATGAAAAGAATCAAAAAAAATTTTTAATTAAGCAACAATCAGAAAAAAGCCAGCTCGATCTGGATCATATTAAAGAATTTTTGCAATAAACTGAAAGACAATTGAAGTCAGTAATTTGGGTGTAACTTATTTAAAAGTAGCGCGGTAAATGTGAATTGTACGGAATGTTTACTGAGCAGTTTATGGCTCAGCGCCGCTTTCGCCCAGCTCTACGCGCTGCCAACGGCTGCACGCCGATTGACATCACGCTCCTGGTAATTCAAATACTGGCAGAGAGCGCAGGCAACAAAAGCGCTGCCGACCTGCCCAATATGGCGGCCGTGGCATTCCATGCCGGAAGCGGGCGGAAGCGAGATGGCCGCCATTTGTTCTTCAAAACCAGCCTTAACAGCTGGTGATAATGGTTCGAATTTCTAGGCCATATTCTGAGTCTGAAGGTTGTGGGTTCAAGTCCCACTCCAGGGACTTGAGCACAAAAAGCTAGGCTGAGGGAGTGCCGCACTGTCAGAGGTGCCGTCTTTCGGATGAGATATTAAACCGAGGCCCCGTCTGCTCTCTCAGGTGGACGTAAAAGATCCCATGGCCACTATTTCGAAGAAGAGCAGGGGAGTTCTCCCCGGTGTCCTGGCCAATATTTCTCCCTCAACCAACACAACCAAAACAGATTATCTGGTCATTTTCACATTGCTGTTTGTGGGAGCTTGCTGTGCGCAAATTGGCTGCCACGTTTCCCACAGTACAACAGTGACTACACTCCAAAAGTACTTCATTGGCTGCAAAGCGCTTTGAGACGTCCGGTGGTCGTGAAAGGCGCTATATAAATGCAAGTCTTTCTTTCTTCTCACATTGTCCCAGCAAGTTACCTTGCCCAAAGCATTAGAAGAGCGCCCTCTACTGCAGGGGTTCGCAACCCTTTTTCTTCCGAGGCCACCCTCCCGAGTTATAAAAATTCTGTGGACGCCCTGCAACACAGCACAAGTAATTTTTCTGTATAAAAATTAGTTATTAGTTATTAATAGCTCTATTAAACCTTACATAAAGAAGAATTTATTTAGTCCTAAATTGAAACAAACAAAATGCTGCGGATGCTGGAAATCTGAAATAAAAACAGAAAATGCTGGAAATACTCACCAGGTCAGGCAGCATCTGTGGAGAGAGAAACCGAGTTAATGGACTGGATTTTGCGGGGGGTCAGCGGGCGCGATCGGTGGCCGGTCGGGTGGGAAAGTGTATTTTTTCACAGCGGGTTGGGACCCCGCCACCTGACACGCAGCAGCGGGGGACCCAATTCAGGTAATTAGTGGCTTGTTTAGAGCCATTTAAGAATGAATTTCAGTTCACCTTTTGCATTGGACCACGTCTGTCAAGCTGAGGCGGGAGGTCAGTGGCCATTGAATCAGCTGTTGAGTTGACAGCTTCAAATGTACGGTAAAAGCTCCTACCTTACAGAGATATCTTCCCTCAGCCACAAGCTCTTCCTCACTGCATTTCCACAACAGATTCACCATGCTGCAAGTCTTGACACAAGTCTCCATCCAGTCTGACCTTATTACTTCTCTCACCATTGACAGATCGCTTCTGTCATCTCTACTTCACCTGCTATCTATTCCATCAGCATGGGTGTCTTTTATACTCTCTCACCTTGGTCCTCAGAATCCCACCATGATCAGCCCCAACACCAGCAGCACCAACAACAACACCACCAACCTTCTCCGCAATCAACTGATGCTGCACAGGACACAGGGCATCAGCACCCGACCACATTGCTGCCCGGAAGGCCAGGGATGGCCTCACCAGGGCCAGATTTACTTCACTTGACGCTGTACACACTGGCTGCCCCATGATGCGACAGGTTGGCACCACCCCACACCAGCACCATAAAGCATCCCTACAATGCCCAAGCCATTCCTTTCACACTCATCACCATTGCGGGGGGTACCATTATGTCTCACCATTCACTGCAACTCACTAAGCTACTTCCAAAGGTGCACACAAATCTGTCCAAGAACGCAAAGTACTGAAAATAAAGGTTTCAATGTTTGACACCACATTAACAGAAACTTTACATGAACATTGCATTACACACCCAAGTGCCTACCCTTGTGTGTTGTTAGTTGGTATGATTGGACTAGGATGAGGGTGAGTGTGAGGGGTGGCTAGTGAGATGGGGAAGTGATAATGTAGATAGAGAGGGATGGGTGGAGGTGCAAGGTAAGTTGGTGTGAGTAAGGATGTGCAGGAGAAGGGTAGGGAAGGCAGAGTGATGGAGATGTGATGAGTGGCACAGCAGAATGAGGTTGAGTGTGGCTTTGCAGTAACGTTTCGTGATCTACTGAGATCATTGAAAGGTTTGCACCACTGCAGCCAGGGACCCCTGACCACATCCCTGCTTGTGTCCTCCTGTGCAATGTGCAACCAGGCTGTGTTGATCTCCTGGGGAGGTCTCTTCCACCAATGGGAAGGGAAGAGGACCTCTCTGCGTGCTGTGACTCCCTCCATAAGCATATGGAGGGAGTCATGGGAGAGCCTGAGTGCAGCCGTGCACCTCTGTGCAGTGCTCGTCAGTGTTTGCAGCACCTCAATGCTGTAGAACACTGACAGCACAAATGTCAAAATAAATTCGGCCATGGTCCCTTTAAGGAAACCGGCTGATGATGCGTCATCAAATGACATCACCCGACCCGCTTCCTCTAATTGGCTGGGCGGGCTTAACAAGCCCCATCGAGGGAAATTCATTTCAAAGGCCGGGATGGAGCCAGCAGTGGGGTCGTGACCCGCCACCGACGTCGTCCGCCACGGACCCACCGAGGTTAGTAAAATAACGGCCATTGTTTCAGTTCTGATGAAAGGTCATCGACCTGAAATGTTACCTCAGTTTCTCTCTCCACAGATGCTGCCTGACCTGCTGACAATTTCCTGCATTTTTGGTTTTTATCCTAAATTTACATATGTGCCCATTTGCTGCCCAAGGTCTGCTCCACCCCATCAACCATTTGCTCGACAGGAAATGAACCAGGAGCAACTCGCACAGTGCTCACCAGAGGCTCGTTTAGTGCACACTCGGTCGGACTGGACTAAAGTTCCAGGTCCACGTCCTCCATTTCATGATTATTACAGCCTTGCCGCAGGTTCAGAGACTGGAAAGTCCCTTTTTTCTGCCCCCGCCCCCCTCAAGGCCACGTGGCGCGTACACTCTTTGCATTGACAGCGTCCCCTCCCCGTCTCAAACACCAGTTTAATCAGGGGAAAAAACGGTCTCTCTTTAAACGTGCGAGCAGCTTCCAACCGACACAGGGCGGCTCCGCATGAGGGGAAAGAAAATGATTGGAAGGAAGGTTCACACTAGCTCAGCCCACGCAACGCCGGACAAACTCGCGGATTTCCCCCAACTCAGGTTTTAATCCCCCCCCGGAAGAGAAATTATAACTTCCACTATTTTATTTAATAGTTAAAAGTGGCGAGTGGATTATGAATGTAGAAGCGATTACAGCTGGATCAAAAAAAACTTACCGAGATAAATACCGCTGTAATAGTCAGTGACACGCAAACAGACTTGTCTAAATGTTCAAATGGTGTCCAACAGTAAGAACCTGAATTGACTGCGCCTGCACAATCTTTGTATCACTGAGACTATTCCACTCCTCTCAATATACAGGGGAGACTACTGATATTCATGTTATTAGCATCAGCAGTCACCCCTGTATATTGATGGGACAAGCCAACTGGCGGAACCCCCGAAATCTTCTTGCGGACCCCTAGGGGGCAGCGGACCCCCAGTTGAGAACCACTGCTCTGGCGTTCCTATTTCCATCGTGTGCTGTCTCCCTCTCTGACGGAAGTTACGGCAGCAGGGCCGGAGCAGCTCCGAGGAAACTCCAGCTATTGTCCGGTCATTCATTCAGTGGTCATTTGGGGGATCCCGTTGTGTGTACATTGGCTGCCACGCTCACCTGCACAAACAACAGTGACTGCAAGATGGAAACGCACCCTTCCCCTCGGCAGTGACCTTCCTCACTTTGATGAGCGCAAAATTAATTTAATTTAAAAAAGAAAAATACATTGCTGAATGATAACACACCACTATTAACAGTACAACATTTTTTAAAATCTATTCATTCACTGGATGTGGGCGTCACTGGCAAGGCCAGCATTTATTGCCCATCCCTAATTGCCCTCGAGAAGGTGGTGGTGAGCCGCCTTCTTGAACCGCTGCAGTCCGTGTGGCGAAGGTGCTCCCACAGTGCTGTATCTGTTTATATCTGTTGTAACAGCTTAGAGTGCGGTAATTAAAATGACTACGGCAAAGATGGGTCCTCAGTATAATTACTATTTACTATGTGACATTTTTGAAACAATTACAGATAAACAAAGACGTTACTTAAATAGCAATGTCTAGAGTTATATTTAATCAGAGTTATCAGTTATCCATAACACATTTTTTTTCAATTTCTTTGCCATTCGGACTGTAAATTTTGATGATCATTATTCATATCAACAATAAGCACTGAATTTTATTTTCTATCAGTCCACTGACACCACACTGTGCTCCAAGTCATTTCTTGTTTCTTCTATTTTATTTTTGCAGCACCCAGCGCTACTTTGAGACAGAAAAAAATTATCACTGAAGTCATTTATTTCTATTTCTGGTAAATCTTTGCACCTGGATATTAGAATTCTACATGAGTAGGCAAGTGGAAATGGCTTCACCCAACACAGTATGCTGCACGGGGCATTTCCTCCCAGCAACAACAATTCACAGATCATTTAAAGAAGAAATTGTAGAGCTACAAAGGTTTCTTCCCCCCCCATCCCACCCCCCCCCCATCCCACCCCCCCCCATCCCACCCCACCCCATCCCACCCCACCCCACCCCACCCCATCCCCCCCCCCCCCACCCCACCCCATCCCACCCCACCCCATCCCACCCCACATAAAAAATAGTGCGAGGAGCCCTGGCAGCTTTGCTCTTCTCTGTGGAGTATTATACTTCCTGCTAGCAACAGCAAACCTTAATGAGATCAAAATAATCTTGTCAGCTACAGGGCACGGCTTGACTACAGGCTTTACTGCACCACGAAAATACACCACAGGAAAAAAGTTTCTCTCAGCATCATTGTCAATTTGGCTCATCCATTTAAATTGCCTGTGGGAATGAGTCGAAGCAACACTAAGATAATCATGGTCTACGCCATGTAGGATAACTGCAGTAATTAGGATTGAATTAAGTGATATTCGGCAGAGAGGGAGAGAAGCTAATAAGTATGGGTACGCAACTGAGTATAATTGCCAAAAAACAGTAAAAGGGAAAGTAAAAAGTTGAATAATATTCAAAGACAGGAAAATAACGTTAGACGTACCAAATAAGGAAAACAAGGAAACAGAGACTCTTGTATTAAAGTAAGGAACATTAGAAATGAAAGAAAGAAAGAAAGAAAGAAAGAAGGGGAGAAAGAAAGAAAGAAAGTAAGAAAGAAAGAAAGAAGGGGAGAAAGAAAGAAAGAAAGAAAGTAAGAAAGAAAGAAAGAAGGGGAGAAAGAAAGAAAGAAGGGGAGAAAGAAAGAAAGAAAGAAGGGGAGAAAGAAAGAAAGAAAGAAAGAAAGAAAGAAAGAAAGAAGGGGAGAAAGAAAGAAAGAAAGAAAGAAAGAAAGAAGGGAAGAAAGAAAGAAAGAAAGAAAGAAAGAAAGGGAGAATGAAAGAAAGAATTTGCGTTTATCTGGTGCCTTTAACTTCAGGATGTCGCAGCCAATGAAATATGTTTGAAGTGTAATCACTGTTGTAAAGTAGGGAAGCACGGCAGCCAATGTGAGCACAGAATTGGGTAAATTTTAAATTTGCTGGCGTGGAGCCGAACCCACTGGACGCACACACAGCAAAACCGTCGGCACAGTTATCCAATCTGGAGAGGAAATCATGACCTGTGCATGTGTGGCTGGTCACCAGAAACGTGCCATCAGGACATTTAACCTCAGAGGTGCACACAACCCATAAAGTACTAATGGGCACAAGTTCTTTCTTTCTTCTTTAAAATGACTTTAATCACAGTAAAACAGCACTGAGCAGAAGATGGAGCTAGAATCATGGCCAGGAAGCTGGGCAAAGCAGTGGCATTATGTGAAAGCAATGACTGTTATTTCCAACCTTTTGATGACTTAGGAGACTCACAGGTATAATTATTGAGGGACATAAAGTAATAATAAGAATTGCCTGCATCCTTACCTACCACCTCTCCTCTCCAATCCACATTTTTTTTTATCATCTCATGACTGGACTTCTCCAAAGCTCTCCTTGCTGGGCTCCAGAAGCCCATATCCTCATCCACACCAAGGCCCTTGTCCCCATCATCTCTGTCCTCACCAAGCTCCAGTCCCGCTGGCTTCCAATGTCCCAGAGAATTGACTATAAGACTCTTGTGCCTTGCACACACCTTCAGATATTCCTCGGCCCCCTCACTACCTCCATGATCTCTGTGGCAAAAATGAAGGCCTGGAGTTTGCGATCAGTGGTGAACCAACAGTGCTAGCCGTTCATTACACTTACACTTGCCCACAGACTTTCTGTGTGCTTTTGCACTAGAACTTCTAGGGGGAAAAATTCAGTTGGTTGCGCCTCCCGTTAGCGCCTTAAGAGGGCGCTAATGAGGCGCAAAGCATCTGGCGCCCAGGCGCGGCGAAGTTTGCGCTGCTCGCGAAATTAACTAGACATTTTGCGGCGGCGCTAAACACTACCGCCACGATCTCCTGCGCCGGCAGATCGTGACGTCACTCGAGTGCGCAACGCCCCGGTATCGCCCCGGAGCGGATATTCAGTGGCGCCCCCTGCCTTACCGCCTGACGCTATCAACGACAGGTTGAGGGGAGCGTTCTGCAGTCATTTAAAGGTGACCGCTTCCTGCCTTTTATTGTTGGTGCCATTTTTGAACTACGCATTCTGAGAGAGAGAGGGAGAGACTTCTGGAGAGATTCAACGTTGTGTGAAGGAGTTTTGGGTACTGAGCAGCACTTTGCAGGTTCATTTTGATTTGCCATTCCTTGTATCAATTTAGCAGAGACTGTGGGGGCTGCACTCTGAGCTCTTTGCCTGGTACTCTCCATTGTTCTTTCTAGCACATTTGATGTGCAGGTCTCTCCAGGCCGAGATTCAAGGCTGCAATGAGCAGGATGTGGATGGAAAGCAAGATTAACCATCCCCTTTAAGAACAGGCCCGTGCCATTGTGTGTGTGTTCCATTGCTGACTGACATTACATGAGCTTCGCCAGCGCTCTGAGGTAGCGCCTCGCTCCTCGGCCTTTGCGCCTTAAGACAGGTGTGAGGCGCCTGATTTAGCGCTCCAATCACCTCCAGGGGCGATAAAAGTCAAGTTTGCAGTCGGTGGCGATAATTAGCGCCAGGCGCTAATCTTTGCGCCCGGCCGATAATTGCGCCCCAAATGGGGCGATACTGAATTTCTCCCCCCTAGTTATTAGAGAGTCAAAACAGCACAGCACCCTCTACAGGGGATCTGGGACCTGTGCGAACAGGGCAAGCCTTCTTAACCAATCAGACTGAAGAATCCTTACTGAGACAAGAGTCTCAGCCAGGAATGTCAAATCATGTACAGAAAGCGAAATAAAGAGAGTGAAAGAAAGATGGGATTAAGAGAGAGAGATAAAAGAGACAGAAAGAAAAAGTTAAAAAATAAATCATTTTAATTTTTCAAGTTTTTTAAATCTCCAACAATAATTAAGGTCTGAATGAATGAGACTCCACATTTGTACAAGTTAATTTTCAGTGCCAGAGAGGTTGTCTGGCAGAAATTAAGATTTATTACGCCGTTAAAAATTAACTTACACTTGAATGGACAAGCCCTAATTCTGGTCTTTTGTGTTATCTAGTGGGTAAGTGCTGCATCTTCACACCCTTCATGTGTTTGAATGCCAAATCTTTTGGTGAGGTACCGGTGTAGCAAAGCTTGTGGAAGGGCAGGGCAACTCAGACAGCAACTTACTGATTTCTACTGATTTTTACATGTGCTGATAGCCTCACCATTATTCTTACCGCAGAATCCAGGCCGATGAAGCCTTTCTTTTAGTCAAAGCGATGTAGCAGTTCTCAACACAGTCACAAGACAAGGAGGGGCCAGATTTTCCTGTTATTGTGCCTGGGTGTCAAGGATCACCTGGGTGCAATACCTAGAGGAATATCGAGCGGGGGAAATCGCGCGACTGCAACTTTTCATCGATTCACTGAAATGGGCGGAAAGTTCAGCAACTCCATCAAACACATGTAGCCCCCCCCACCCCGTCTGATTCTTCTCTCTGTGCTGCAGCAAAGTGATCCTTTATATCCAGGTTCAATAAGAGGCAAATCCAACTGAAGGCATTTATAATAGTCAGAGTTATGTACCCAGCCTTATTCGGTACAAATACTGCAAGGCTTTGTTGGTCTATCTTCAAAGCTTGAGGGAGAAAATGAGCAAATGGGGGGGGCGTTGGTTTTCACCTTTCCCATCTGGGCCTTGGCAGAGAATAGGACGGAAAATCTGGTGGCTAGGATCGCACTCCCCTCACAGAATCTGACGGATTTTCCTTTCTACACTCTGTCCAGGTGATCCTAACACCCTGAAAAATCTACCCTATTATGTGTTACTTGCTCAACTATGCATAACTATGCAGTTACTTTTGAATCTGGCCAACAGTTATTTAAAACCAAGTCCCAGCAAGTGTTTGAGAGGTATTTAAATATGCTGAGTTGTTCAAGTGACTGAGTTGAGTTCAGTTGCGTCGACTTGATTGAAACCTTCAGTGAAAGGTTAGACCACTTTAGCTTGGGCTAGTTGGAAAGGCTAGAAGAGGAAAAGAACAATATGTAGACAAAGGTTAATTACAAATTACAACTTAGCATATAGATTGTGACCAGTTGTTGTTTTTCATTTAACAAGCTGTTTAGTGTAATTTTTACTATAAATATATATATATATGTGTGTGTGTATTATATTACTGTTAGGTATTCGCTTGTTCATATTTTGTTCAATGAATTTGCTTGTTCAAGTCTATAACACGGTCTAATATGATGCTCTACTGCTTTTCAAAAATGTGAGGAGGGTCCTGTGGAAGGACAGGTTAGATCCATTAGCTCGAGCAATTGATTATCCTGGGCACGTACCTAACAACCTTACCTACCAACAGGGTCAGTGATGGTACTCTTGGTGTCATTATGACAATAATCTAAAATGCAGAAGGCAAAGTATCTAGGATAAGAAGGGGGGAACAGAGTCAAAATGCAACAGCCTTCTCCAGCCATTTGGTACATCAGGCAGCCTCCAGTCCTCTGTACTTGCTGCTACACTTTCGATGGTTGTTCTTTCAGCCGATTTCCCCTCCGCATCTCCACTTGTGACACCTCCCTGCCTGTCCTCAAAAACCTCCTTTATCTTTTTTTTATTCACTTACAGGATGTGAACGTCGCTACCAAAGCCAGCATTTATTGCCCATCCCGAATTGCCCTTGAGAAGGTGGTGGTGAGCCGCCATCTTGAGCCGCTGCAGCCCGTGTGGTGAAGGTACTCCCACAGTGCTGTTAGGGAGGGAGTTCCAGGATTTTGACCCAGTGACGATGAAGGAATGGCAAAATATTTCCAAGTCAGGATGGTGTGTGACTTGGAGACAAAGTTGCAGGTGGTGGTGTTCCCATGCGCCTACTGCCCTTGTCCTTCTAGGTGGAAGAGGTCGCGGGTTTGGGAGGTGCTGCTGAAGAAGCCTTGGTGAGTTGCTGCAGTGCAGCTTGTAGATGGTACACACTGCAGCCACGGTGCGCCGGTGGTGGAGGGAGTGAATGTTTAAGGTGGTGGATGGGGTGCCGATCAAGCGGGCTGCTTTGTCCTGGATGGTGTTGAGCTTCTTGAGTGTTGTTGGAACTGCACTCATCCAGGCAAGTGGAGAGTATTCCATCACACTCCTGGCTTGTGCCTTGTAGATGGTGGAAAGGATTTAGGGAGTCAGGAGGTGAGACACACACCGCAGAATACCCAGCCTCTGACCTGCTCTTGTTGCCACAGTATTTATGTGGCTGGTCCAGTTAAGTTTCTGGTCAATGGTGAGCCCCAGGCTGTTGATGGTGGGGGATTCCGTGATAGTAATGCTGTTGAATGTCAAGGGGCAGTGGTTAGACTCTCTCTTGTTAGAGATAGTTGTTGCCTGGCACTTGTGTGGCGCGAATGTTACTTGCCACTTATCAGCCCAAGCCTGAATGTCGTCCAGGTCTTGTTGCATGAGGGCATGGACTGCTTCATTATCTGAAGAGCTGCGAATGGCACTGAACACTGTGCAGTCATCAGCGAACATCCCCATTTCTGACCTTATGTTGGAGGGAAGGTCATTGAAGCAGCTGAAGATGGTTGGGCCTAGGACACTGCCCTGAGGAACTCCTGCCGCGATGTCCTGGGGCTGAGATAATTGGCTTCCAACAACCACAGCCATCTTCCTTTGTGCTAGGTATGACTCCAGCCAGTGGAGAGTTTTCCCCCGATTCTCATTGACTTCAGTTTTACTCGGGCTCCTTGATGCCACACTCAGTCAAATGCTGCCTTGATGTCAAGGGCAGTCACTCTCACCTCACCTCCAGAATTCAGCTCTTTTGTCCATATTTGGACCAAGGCTGCAATGAGGTCTGGAGCCAAGTGGTCCTGACGGAACCCGAACTGAGCATCAGTGAGCAGGTTATTGGTGAGTAAGTGCCGCTTGATAGCTTTGTCGATGACAGGTTCCAACACTTTGCTGATGATTGAGAGTAGAATGATGGGGCTGTAATTGGCTGGATTGGATTTGTCCTGCTTTTTGTGGATAGGACATACCTGGGCAATTTTCCACTTGGTCAGGTAAATGCCAGTGTTGTAGCTGTACTGGAACAGCCTGGCTAGTGGCACAGCTCATTCTGGAGCACAAGTCTTCAGCACTACAGCCGGGATATTGTTGGAGCCTGTAGCCTTTGCTGGATCCAGTGCTCTCAGCCATTTCTTGCTATCACGTGGAGTGAATCAAATTGGCCAAAGACTGGCTTCTGTGATGGTGGGGACCTCAGGAGGAGGCCGAGATGGATCAACTACTCGGCACTTCTGGCTGTAGATGGTTGGAAATGTTTCAGCCTTGTCTTTTGCACTCACGTGCTGGGCTCCACCATCATTGAGGATGGGGATGTTCATGGATCCTCTTCTTCCTGTTAGTTGTTTAATTGTCCACCACCATTCACGACTGGATGTGGCAGGACTGCAGAGCTTTGATCTGATCCGTTGGTTGTGGGATTGCTCAGCCCTGTCTATAGCATGCTGCTTCTGCTGTTTAGCATGCATGCAGTCCTGTGTTGCAGCTTCCCCAGGTTGGCACCTCATTTTTAGGTACACCTGGTGCTGCTCCTGGCATGCTCTTCTACACTCCTTATTGAACCAGGGTTGGTCCCCTGGCTTGATGGTAATGGTAGAGTGTGGGATATGCCGGATAGGCCATGAGGTTACAGATTGTGGTGGTATAAAATTCTGCTGCTGCTGATGGCCCACAGCGTCTCATGGATGCCCATTTTTGATTTCATAGACCTGTTCTGAATCTATCCTATTTAGCACGGTGATAATGCCACACAACACGATGGAGGGTGTCCTCAGTGTGAAGACGGGACTTTGTCTCCACAATGACTGTGCGGTGGTCACTGCTACCAATTCTGTCATGAAAAAATGCATCTATGACAGATAGATTGGTTAGAACGAGGTCAAGTAGGTTTTTCATCGTGTTGGTTCTCTCATCACCTGTCGCAGGCCCAGACTGGCAGTTATTGTCCTTCAGGACTCGGCCAGCTCGGTCAGTAGTGGGGTTACCGAGCCACTCTTGGTGATGGATATTGAAGTCCCCCACACAGAGTACATTCTGAGCCCTTGCTACCCTCAAGTGGTGTTCAACATGGAGTACTGGCTCATCAGCTGAGGGAGGGCAGTAGGTGGTAATCAGCAGGAAGTTTCCTTGCCTATGTTTGACCTTCATGGGGTCCGGAGTCAATGTCGATGACTCAATATTTGCTGAGGCTATGTTACTTCTATTTCTATAAATCTTTGCCTCTGGGCATTAGAATTATGTGCAAATGCAAAAGAGGAAACAGCTTCAAACAATACATTTCCTTTTTGCAATAAAAGGCCAGCTATGATTTTAACACCTGGTAAAGGGAAGTGGATGGCTCAATGGGCTAGACCGTGACCTTCCAGCTCTGGGACCCGAGGTCAGAATCACCCCAGCCTGACGGGATGAAAGTGCTGCCTTTAAGGGGGAAATTGTTACCTAATAAAACGGATGGGAAGTTAAAGTGTTAAAAATCTGAATCCCAACCAGACCCCGCCTCCAACCCGCCCATTTCTGGTTTTAATGGAGGCGGAACGGGGGCTGGACAGCCAATCCGCTGCCAGGAGGCAGGTCATTGACTTAAATGTTATAATGAGGCTGGGAGCCTCTGCTTTAACCTCTATTTTGAAGTTAACTTTCGCTGGTCGGGTTTTGCACGCCTCGGGCTGGATTTATCCAATGGGGAGCTTTTGGAGGCGGGACTCCCACTTGTCGGGTTTCAGTCCCGCCTCCATCAACTTCTGGCCAACCCACGCTATCTTCCCTTGATTGACCTTGTTAAGCCCGCCCAGTGGGTTTAGCCGGCCAATTAAGGGGAAGCCGGTTGCAGAGAACGTCAGCGTGTGACGTTTCATCTGTCAAAAATTTTTGACAGATGAACTGTCATCGTTTGACAGCTCTGAGAAGCTGTCAAACACTGACATTCTCTGTAGTTTGATGAGTTCTTGAATACAAGACCTCATCAAACATTTTTCTTTTGCAGAAATTAGATGGTTGCTGCATTGGAGAATGCAACGACCACCTGTCATCTCTACCGCGGAGGTGCGAGACTCTCCACATACCCACCGACTGAAGCCTGCAGGAAGAAACAAAGGTAAGTAAACTTTTACTAACACTTTGCACTTACCTCAGATACTCACCTCTCCACACTTGCACCCATCACTTACCTTCACAGCACATTTTTGGACCCCTCCGACCCCCGCAGACCCTGGCGGGTTTCGGAGCCTTCGGGAAGCCCGCACTTCTGAGGGCAAAAAGGGGATAATCCTATTTTCTGCCTGTTAACTACCTGTTAACAGGCAGTTAATAGGCTTTAATCCCTTCCCGCCTCCAAGGAGACGGGACCCGGCGCGGAACGGCTACCCGCCTCCTGGGAAGATGGCACGGAGGCGGGTTGGGCACCCGCCCCCAAATTCTGCCATTTTCCCGGCAGTCCCGCCTCCTAACCCACCTCCCCAGGGCTGGCAAGATCGCGCCCCTCGTGTCTTACGTGAAATGAAGTTATCAGATTTCTTCAGATCACCTGCTATGTTGATAGAGTGAGGTGAAGTAAGGTGGGAGGAGGCTCCTGTGGAGCATACACACGGGCCGAGGCCAGTTGGGCTGAATGGCCTGTTACTGTGCTGTAAATTCTTTGCAATTCGATGAATGTAGAATTACATAAACAGAAAGGAAAGGGCCAGACGAGGCAACTAATATGAAGATGGAACAGTGTGGGAGATAGGATAGGACCCTGGAGAACTCCTAAGTTAATGGGAAAAGATGATTCATCATTTACAAAACAGATAGAGTGATCTAACTATATAGTCATTAACAGAACTTTGGTAGAAGGCCATGCGATGGTAACTTGGTTAAGAATGATACAGGAGTCATCAAATGGTCATCGATTTTTAAATCTCAGATTACTGAGAAAACATTCCTCGCTTTATTCGAAACACAAATACATTTGCATGAAACATCAAGTCCTGGTCCGACGAAGATTGCTGAAACAGCTTGGTGATGGTAGCGTCCAATTGAACAGTTTCACCAGTAAATTAACATAACATCACGAGAGGAATATATGTTCACGCTGATGAAGACTATCAGAAATCCGATGAAAACTACAGCATATGCTTGCACATGAAAGCATTACTTAAACTACTAATCCCTTACATTGGACTTTAACAGTTAATCCTACAGTCTTCAAGAATTATAAATACTCTATTATAGCAGTGTCTTGCTTACAGCTAGAAATGACTATTGCTGTGACCGGACCAATGCGTAACTCATTTGTATGACATTCCTTGGTCCATGATTTTAATCACAGACATTAACCCATTTAAAATCAATGGATTAAAACCTGCATTTAAATAGAAGCCTGTAAAAGAGTACAGTAGAGTAGTGGTTATGGCATTTGACTACCGAGCTTATGAGTTCAAATCCCACCATGCCAGTTGTGAGATTGAATTAAATAAATCTGATAATTTGTAGGCTGGCACCAGAAAAATTAACCATGAAAGCTGCTAGATTGTCATAAAAACCCAACGGGTTCACTAATGTCTTTCAGGGAAGATAACCTGCCTCCAATACCCAGTTTTGGTCGATATGCGACTTCAGCCCACATTACATGAAGTGGCCTCGGAAGCCACTCAGTTATACACACTAAGAAGAAGGTCGACCACACTGTCTCAGGACAACGAAGGATGGGCAATAAATGTAACTTTGCCAATGCCGCCCACATCCTGAGAACAAGTTAAAAAGAAGAATGTCTTCTAAACCTGCCAAGCATTCGTTCACTAGTATTGAGTAGATGAGGCAGACATCATTGCATCTTTTAAGGGAACTTGCATTCATGTTTAGAAAATGAGATCAGATTCAAACAAGACATTAATGGTTGGAAATAGACTGGTTTAAGCTGCTGCAGCAATGGAGCGGAGGTGGAAGAGGGTGAGGAAGTGCTGGTAAAGGAGCAGAATTTCTGATGGGGGTCAAAGATGAAGGCCTTAGTCTTCCCAATGTTGAGTTACAGAAAGTTGTGATTCCAGACTGATTGTCGGGCAGTGGGATTAGTTTTAGATTACTCAAGCAAAGTACAGGTACAGACATAATGGGCTGAACTGTGCTATGGACTTCTATGGCTCTATTGCCAACTGAAATTTCTGGGCTTCTATTTTGTTTGCAAGTCTCTACTAGATAATGGATTTTAAAATAAAGACAATGGAACGACCCCAAATTTCCTCCCTTAAATTGGTGTAAAGACATTATAATATGCGCATTCAGGGGTGGAATCTGGGGCGGGACCTCCGCCCATCCCTTGGTTGCGCCCCAACCCTGATTTCCGCCAGTTCTACTCTTTTCCTCCAGTCATAATTTCTGGTGGCAGTGGGGCAGGCACACCTCCTTCTGTGAAGACAAAGAGAACTGATTGGATAATAACAGAATGCCTGCAGAGAGAAACCGGCATAATAGAGAACTGGAAACTTGAATAAAACTGTGGAGGCCCACTTACACTGCAGTGCCCTCCTGTCCCCCACCTGGGAGGGCGGCATCGTAAATAGGCTGAATACTTACCAGAAATGGACCAGCGTCAGGGGCAATTAAAGGCCGAGTGGAAATCTCACTGCGCCGAAGATCCCAGGCCACTCTAGGAGGCAGGAATTCAGGGCCAAGGCTCCTTTAATAATATCATTCGTTGCTATTTATGTGAATGAGACAATAGTGCTAGTGAAATCCATCCTTAACAGGTGCTTACCAAAATAATTGTCAACACATGTCCCGTTCATTAATAATTGGTCTAGAGAAACAGAAACTGGGATGGCAGATGGCAAATATCATGCCTGTTCGCAAGACAGGTTATGCTCAGATCCCAGGAACTACTGCTTAATCTATCTTCTGCTCAGTACTTACAGTCAATGGGCAAAGGGTTTTAATCCCATCAGTCCGGGCCAGTTCCCAGAAGTGAAGCCAAACAGCACCATGTCTCGTTCCTAGAATCATAATAGTCGGAGGCCATTTGGCCCATTGTGTCTGTGCCCACACAAGCTGTTGAACTGGAGCTACCGACTTTAATCCCATGTCCTTGCCTTTTCCTCATATCCAATTCCGTTTGAACAATGCCACGGGCTAATTTTCCAGGTATGTGCAGTTCATAGAATGGTTCTCTCTCTTAGGCAGTCCCTCGGAACCGAGGATGACTTGCTTCCACATTAAAAATGAGTTCTCGGGTGACTGATGAGTCCAATGCGGGACCTACAGTCTCTGTCACAGGTGGGACAGACGGTGTTTGAAGGGGCGGGTGGGTGGGGTGCTTGGGTTGACGTGCGTTCCTTCCGCTGTTTGCACTTGGCTTCCGCTTGCTCCCGGCGAAGAGACTCGAGGTGTTCGGCGCCTTTCCGGATGCTTCTCCTCCACTTTGTGCGGTCTTGGGCCAGGGATTCCCAGGTGTCGGTGGGGATGTTGCATAGAATGGTTACAGCAACGAAGGAGGTCATTCGGCCCATCGAGCCCGTGCTGGCTCTCTGCAAGAGCACTTCAGCTAGTCCCACTCCCCCGCCCTTTCCCCGTAGCCCTGCAAAAAAATTTCCTTCAGGTACTTATCCAATTCCCTTTTGAAAGCTGTGATTGAGTCTGTCTCTACCCCTTTCAGGCAGTGCATTCCAGATCCTAACCACTCGCTGAGTAAAAAAGTTTTTCCTCATGTCGCCTTTGGTTCTTCTGCCAATCACCTTAAATCTGTGTCCTCTGGTTCTCGACCCTTCTGCCAATGGGAACAGTTTCGCTCTATCTACTCTGTCCAGACCCCTCATGATTTTGAAAAGCTCTATCAAATCTCCTCTCAATCTTCTCTGCTCCACGGAGAACATCCCCAGCTTCTACAGTCTATCCACGTAACTGAAGTCCATCATCTCGTACATTGATAAAACTGCAAGCATCACGCCTGGACCTTGGGGTGAGGCTCTTTGCCATTAGCCATACATAGAAACTGGAGGTGACAGTCTGCCGTATTAACGACTTGAGGGTAAAACATTCCGATTGATTTTATTTACAGTATTTTATGAAAAAGCTTTTAGATATGCTTACTCAAGAGGGTAAATTTGGCGAATCTCATGGTGGGCAGAAAGATTCTGCAGGGCCCATTGACCTCCATCCTCAAATTGCTGATCTGTCCTCCAGGTGGACAGAGCTCGGTGATTGAGAGCACCAATTTGTAAACATATACCCAAATAGCAGCAAATCTTCATTTTTGCTGGGACTTTTCTTGCTATGATTTGGTGTCTTGTTACTGATGCCCTTTGTTTCTCTGGTTTGCTGATTCCTTAGTCCTTGTTTATTTTTATGCATTGCTTCCTTCTGTTGTTTAACTGATTTGTACTCGTTGTTTCTGTTGCTTTGTTTTTTGACTCATTCTCTCTCTTTTCTATTTATTTTACAGGTTCCTTCGAAATGTACAGATTCCTTTTTTATTTGATGTTATTGCTGATTTTAGTGATTCCCTCTTCATTGTGCTGATTCCTCTTTTTTACTGATTTCTTCTGTTTTTTACTGATTCCTTCGCTCTCTATTATTATCGATTCCTTTTTTTACTGATTCGTTTTTATCACTTCCATCTGCTTTTTTCCTGATTCTATTTCTACTTCTTTGTGATTCCTTTGCATTAAACTTATTCCTTCTGTTTTTTTCAATTCCCTTTTTTTTTCTAATTCTTAGTTTCATTTTCTCCCTTTTTTTTTACCAATTCCTTCGTTTCATTTTACGGATTCTTTTCTTTTTAATGATGCTTTTTGTTTTTTATTGAATCCTTCCGATTCTTTCTCACTGATTCTTTACTGTTTCTTTCCAGGTTATTTTTCTCCTGATTCCTTCAGTTGTTATTTTTTTTAAAATCAAAATTCTTTCTTTCTTTTTTTCTTATTAATTTATTTTATTTGTTCATTTTTTTATTCTTTCAGTTTCTGTACGTACGGATTTCTGACCTTTCTTCTCCCCAATTCCCTTCTTCCCCTTTGTTCCGAACACATTGACCCTTTGCGAGCTCAAATATCATCTGCTTTTGTAGTGACTGCATTATTTTCAATCATTTATACAGCCATTGGATATTACGAAGCACTCTGAGACAACAGTAAAAATCAACCAGTTGGATATCATTCCAGGATATGTCTTTAGTTGTATTCTCCTCAGTTATGTTTTGTCAGGGAGCTCAAAAAAGCAGCTTGAAGCGGAGGAACTATGCAGTTTTCAGTGAAGAAATTGGTTCAAAATTTAGCTCACTGACAAAACAAATTAAATCTTTCAGAACTTAAAGTTACAAAGCAGACAAAGTAGTGGCAGTATGGAAATGAAAGTATTTACTGTTAAGACAGCCAGTTTAACATCAATTTATAGAACACAATGGGTTTCATTTTATTTTTCAAACTCAGTCACTGCAAGGCCTGATTTATATTGTTCCTAAAGTTTACAGCCAAACTGAATTTTGAACCTAAAATGATCTCGTTTGGAGTAATTTGCAAATATCCAAATTTGACTCGATTCCTTCAGGTTAGATTGACCAGCCTGGTCCTTTTGTTTAAAAAGAAAAATCAACATTCATGCACATGTGTTGACAGGGTGGCAACGGCCTCAAAATTGGGTCGGTCGACTTATTGCCTCTTTAATGACGTACATAGTCGGACCCTGATTGCCATTTTAGGACAGAAGTGGTCTGCGCAGCGTGCATGCTCCGACCAGTTTCACTGGTGATGGAAGAGAAAAGGTCCTGAAAAGAATAGTTTTCAATTATTTTTGTGGGGCCAGGCGGAGTCCCGGGCTGTCCCCACTTCTGCAATAGTGACGCCAACACCGCCCCCGCGGGGACTTACCTTCCTGCTGGCCGGACCACCCAACATTGTGCTGGCGAGTTATATCAGGACGCCCGTTTGGCATCCGCAGCTCATTGGCTCTATTTTAATGAGGCCCGGCCTTCACGTTGCCACCAGGCCCTTCACTGCCGGGACTCCACCGGTCAGCCTCCCCAAAGTTAAAATCAACCCCCGTCATCAGAAAATTGCGGGTCTGCTGCCTGCACTTTTCATTCCATTGTGGATGGAACATGCTTGGGATTTTCCTGTTAAGCATTAGTAGCAGGCAATCTAACCTGTGTGTCTGTTTTCTTAAAAATCCAACACATTTTTCTTGTGATGATGATTGGAGTCATTTTCAACTTACTGCCAGAATGTAAAGCTGGTGGAGCAGGTCGAGTTATAATTTGAAATGTAGGCTTAAAATAACCGTTAATTGGATGTTAACAACCCATTTAATGATGTGAATTGCCTCCCCCGCCGCATGGTGTCGGGTCTGTTCTGCGCAGACAGACCCGACACCTGGGAGACGTGCGTGGAGGCGGGTTGATAGCGGGTTCCCTACCCGCTGTCAGTCTTTGCTATTTTGACAGCTGACCCACCTCCGAACCCGCCCTCTGAGCGCCGGCAAAATTCAGCCCAAGGTGTGGGTTCAAGTCCTACTCGAGAGACTTGAGCACAAAACCTATGCTGATATCTCACTGCATGTGGTATCGAGGCAGTGCTGCACTGTCAGAGCTGCTGTCTGCCCTCTCAGGTGGACGTAAAAGATTCCACGTCATATAAAGAAGAGCAGTGGAGGACTCCTGGGCAATATTTATCCCTCAACCAACATCAATGAAACAGATTATCTGGTCATATATCTCATTGCTGTTTGAAGGAACTTGGTGTGCACAAATTGCCTGCCACGTTTCCTATATTACAACAGAGGAAACGCTTCAAGGACACCCTCAAAGCCTCCTTGAAAAAGTGTAACATCCCCACCGACACCTGGGAATCCCTGGCCCAAGACCGCACAAAGTGGAGGAGAAGCATCCGGGAAGGCGCTGAACACCTCGAGTCTCTTCGCCGGGAGCAAGCGGAAGCCAAGCGCAAACAGAGGAAGGAGCGCACGTCAACCCAAGCACCCCACCCACCCGCCCCTTCAACCACCATCTGCCCCACCTGTGACAGAGACTGTCGGTCCCGCATTGGACTCATCAGCCACCTGAGAACTCATTTTTAGTGTGGAAGCGAGTCATCCTCGGCTCCGAGGGACTGCCTAAGAAGAGAAGAAGATTACAACAGGGACTACACTTCAAAAGTACTTCATTGGCTGTAATGTGCTTATGACTGCTTTGTCCTGGATGGTGTCGAGCTTCTTCAGTGTTGTTGCATCTGCACCTATCCAAGCAAGTGGAGAGTACTCTATCACACTGCTGACATGGGGGGTTATGCGATAGTAATGCTTTTGAATGTCAAGCAGAGGTGGTTCGGCTCTCTCTTGTTGAAGATGGTCATTGCCTGGCACTTGTGTGGCACAAATGTTACCGCCACCTCGCAGCCTAAGGCTGGATGTTAGAGTCATATATACAGCACAGAAAGAGGCCCTTCGGCCCATCGTGTCCGCGCCGGCCATCAAGCCCTGTCTATTCTAATCCCATTTTCCAGCACTTGGTCCGTAGCCTTGTATGCTATGGCGTTTCAAGTGCTCATCTAAATGCTTCTTGAATGTTGTGAGGGTTCCTGCCTCTACCACCCTTTCAGGCAGTGAGTTCCAGATTCCAACCACCCTCTGGCTGAAAAAGTTTTTCCTCAAATCCCCTCTAAACCTCCTGCCCCTTACCTTGAAACTATGCCCCCTGGTTATTGACCCCTCTACTAAGGGGAGAAGTTCCTTTCTATCTACCCTATCTATGCCCCTCATAATTTTGTACACCTCAATCATGTCCCCCCTCAGCCTTCTCTGCTCGAAGGAAAACAACCCCAGCCTGTCCAGTCTCTCTTCATAGCTGAAGCCCTCCAGCCCAGGTAACATCCTGGTGAATCTCCTCTGCACCCTCTCCAATGCAATCACATCCCTCCTATAGCTTGGCGACCAGAACTGCATACAATATTCCAGCTGTGGCCTAACTAGCATTTTGTACAGCTCCATCATAACCTCCCTGCTCTTATATTCTATGCCTCGGCTAATGAAGGCAAGTATCCCATATGCCTTTTAAACCACCTTATCTACCTGTCCTGCTGCCTTCAGGGATCTATGTACATGCACACCAAGGTCCCTCTGATTCTCTGTCCTTCCTAGGGTCCTACCATTCATTGTGTATTCCCTTGCCTTGTTAGTCCTCCCAAAATGCATCACCTCACACTTTTCAGGGTTAAATTCCATTTGCCACTGTTCTGCCCATCTAACCATCCCGTCTATATCTTCCTGTAGCCTAAGGCTTCCCTCCTCGCTATTTACCACTCCACCAATTTTCGTGTCATCTGCGAACTTACTGATCATACCTCCTACATTCATATCTAAATCATTAATGTACACTACAAACAGCAAAGGACCCAGCACCGATCCCTGCGGTACACCACTGGACACAGGCTTCCAGTCACAAAAACAACCTTCGACCATCACCCTCTGCCTCCTGCCACTAAGCCAATTTTGGATCCAATGTGCCAAATTGCCCTGGATCCCATGGGCTCTTACCTTCTTGGCCAGTCTCCCATGTGGGACTTTGTCAAAAGCCTTACTGAAGTCCATGTAGACTACATCAACTGCACTACCCTCATCCACACACCTAGTCACCCCCTCAAAAAATTCAATCAAATTGGTCAGACATGATCTCCCCCTGACAAAGCCATGCTGACTATCCTTGATTAATCCTTGCCTCTCCAAGTGGAGACTAATTCTGTCCCTCAGAAGTTTTTCCAATAATTTCCCTACCACTGATGTTAGGCTCACTGGCCTGTAATTCCCTAGTTTATCTCTACTAGCCTTCTTGAACAATGGTACTATGTTAGCTGTTCTCCAGTCCTCTGGCACCTCCCCTGTGGCTAGAGAGGTTCTGAAAATTTGTGTCAGAGCCCCTGCAATCTCTTCCCTTGCCTCACACAGCAGCCTGGGATACATCCCGTCAGGGCCTGGGGATTTATCCACTTTTAAGCCCGCTAAAACCGTTAGTACCTCCTCCCTCTCAATACTAATTTGTTCAATTATATCACAATCCCCCTGCCTGATTTCTATGCCTACATCGTCCTTCTCCATAGTGAACACAGATGCAAAATATTCATTTAATACCTCACCTACATCTTCCAGCTCTACAGACAGATTGCTACTTTGGTCCCTAATGGGCCCTACTCTTTCCCTGGTTATCCTCTTGCCCTTAATATACTTATAAAACACCTTGGGATTTTCCTTTCTTTTGCCCGCCAGTGTTTTTTCATGCCCCCTCTTCGCTCTCCTAATTTCTTTTTTAAGTACCCCCCTGCACTTTCTATACTTCTTTAGGGCTTCCACTGTTTTTAGTCCTTTGTATCTGCCAAAAGCCTCCCTTTTTTCCTAATCCATTCTTGTATATCCCTTGACATCCAGGGTTCCCTGGGCTTGTTGGTCCCACCCTTGACCTTTACGGGAACATGTTGCCGTTGTACTCTCTCTATTTCCTTTCTGAAAGACTCCCACTGCTCTGATGTGGATTTTCTTAGAAGTAGCTGATCCCAGTCCACTTTGCCCAGATCCTGCCTTATCATATTAAAATCGGCCTTCCCCCAATTTAGCACCTTTATCTCCGGTCCATCTTTGTCCTTTTCCATGACTACCTTAAATCTCACCGAATTATGGTCACTGTCACCAAAATGCTCTCCTACTGACACTTCTACCACTTGCCCGGCTACATTCCCTAGAATTAGGTCCAGTACCGCCCCCTCTCTTGTAGGACTTTCTACATGCTGGCTCAAAAAGCTCTCCTGGATGCACTTTAAGAATTCTGCACCCTCTAAGCCTTTCACACTCTGACTATCCCAGTTAATATTGGGGAAGTTGAAATCCCCTAATATTATTACCCTATTATTTCTACACTTCTCTGAGATTTGCCTACATATCTGTTCCTCTATCTTCCCCTGACTGTTTGGGGGCCTATAGTACACTCCCAGCAAAGTGCTTGCCCCTTTTTTGTTTTTAAGTTCTACCCATATGGTCTCATTAGAGGAGCCTGCTAAGATATCATCCCTCCTTACAGCAGTAATTGACTCCTTGATTAATATTGCGACACCCCCTCCTCTTTTACACCCCCCTCTGTCTCGCCTGAAGATTCTATACCCCGGAATATTGAGCTGCCAGTCCTGCCCCTCCCTCAACCATGTCTCTGTGATAGCAACAATATCATACTCCCATGTGTTCATCAACACCTTCAATTCATCTGCCTTACTCGCAAGACTCCTTGCATTGAAATAAATGCCATCCAGCCTTGCCATACTCCCTTGTGCCGTTACATATTTGCTCTGCCTTCCAGGCTAACTTGTTTTTTCCTCTATATTTAGCTGTGCATCACCCCCTACTATAGCTCCACTCCATATCCCATCCTCCTGCCAAGTTAGTTTAAACCCCCCCAACAGTACTAGCAAACCTCCCCTCAAGGATGTTGGTCCCGTTCCGGTTCAGGTGCAACCCGTCCGACTTGTACAGGTCCCACCTTCCCCCGAAGCAGACCCAGTGATCCATGAAACTAAAGCCCTCCCTCCTGCACCAACTCTTTAGCCACGCATTCATCTGCTCTATCCTCCTATTCCTGTATTCACTAGCACGTGGCACCGGGAATAATCCAGAGATTCCAACCTTTGAGGTCCTGCTTTTGAATCTGCTACCTAGCTCCCTAAATTCATGCTGCAGGACCTCATCCCTCTTTCTACCCATGTCGTTGGTACCAATGTGAACCACGACCTCTGACTGTTCGCCCTCCCCCTTCAGAATGCCCTGCAGCCGTTCAGTGACATCCTTGACCCTGGCACCAGGGAGGCAACATACCATCCTGGAGTCACGTCTGCGGCCACAGAAACGTCTATCTGTTCCCCTTACGATAGAATCCCCTATCACTATTGCTCTCCCACTCTTTTTCCTCCCCTCCTGTGCAGCTGAGCCACTCGTAGTGCCACAGTCTTGGCTCTTGCTGCATTCCCCTGAGAAACCATCTCCCCCATCAGTATCCAAAACGGAAAATCAGTTGGAGAGGGAGATGGATCCAGGGGACTCCTGCACTACCTTCCCAGTTCTTTTACTCTGTCTGGCGGTCACCCATTTCCTGTCTGCCTGTGCACTCTTTACCTGCGGTGTGACCACCTCGCTAAACGTGCTATCCACGAAGATCTCAGCTTTGCAGATGCTCCACAGTGACTCCAGCCGCAGCTCCAGCTCCGAAACCCGGATTTCGAGTAGCTGCAGCTGGAGACACTTCCTGCACATGTGTTCGCCCTGGACACCTAAAGTGTCCCTGACTTTCCACATAGCACAGGAGGAGCACTCCATGCTGCCGAGCTGCCCTGCCATGTCCTACCCTTAATTTACTCCCTTTATTGCCTTTAAATTAAAGAATATTAAATACACTAGGGACCTTACTTCCCTTTAAACACTACTTACTCTAAACTACAGACCTTACTTTGATTTTAACGACTGGACTGTAGACATACTCACCAGGTCCTACTTACCAATCAGCTCCTTCCCTGGTTGTGACGTCACTTTAGCGGTTTTGCAGTTGTTGTTGTTTGACTGCTCCCGCTCTCGGACTCTTTCCTTGGTGTAAAGTAAGAACCAATTCCCAACTCGCAGCACTCTGTTTAAACCGCACATGTTGTCCAGGTCTTGCTGCATGCGGGCATGGACTGCTTCATTATCTGAGGTGTTCCGAATGGAGCTGAACACTGTGCGATCATCATCGAACATCCCCACTTCTGACCTTATGATGGATGGAAGGTCATTGATGACCTGCTGAAGATAGTTACACCTCGGATGCTCCCCTGAGCAACTCCCTGCAGCAATGTCCTGTGGTTTAGATGAAAGGCCTCCAACAACCACACCATCTTCCTTTGTGCTAGGTATGACACCAGCCATTGGAGAGTTTTCCCTTTGACCCAGTTGATTTCAGTTTTACTAGGGCTCCTTGGTGCCACACTCGGTCAAATGCTGCCTTGATGTCAAGGGCAGTCACTCTCAGCTCACCGTTGGAATTCAGCTCGTGTCCATGTTTGGACCAAGACCATGCAGACACTGAGACAACGTATGAACGGACACCGCGCAACAATCACCAGGCAGGAGTGTTCCCTCCCAGTCGGGGAACACTTCAGCAGTCAAGGACATTCAGCCTCAGATCTGCGGGTAAGCGTTCTCCAAGGCGGCCTTAGAAACACACGACAACGCAAAATCATCGAGCAGAAACTGATAGCCAAGTTCCGCACTCATGAGGACGGCCTCAACCGGGATCTTGGGTTTATGTCACGATACATGACGTGATCCAGACTCGAGTCGTCGTTGGCTTGTTCACAGATGTGATTCCCAGTAAAAAAGTAAAAAATTTTAAAGTTTATCGTTTCCCATACAGACTGCGGCTTTTGACACATTGGACCCCCTGTAACTTCACCTCATTGTCTCAGTTGTATCTTGCTATGTCTTTGATGTGGTACCTTCCTGGCTGACCTGATTGCCTTTTGTCACACCTCGGCAGATAAACAGTCAGGATGATTTAAATGTAGTCGTCTGCCTTTGTAAGTTACACATGCATTGTTCTCTATCTATATATGCTTTGTCGAGTCTGTATTTCTTTACTTCACCTGAGGAAGGGGCCACGTAAGCTCCGAAAGTGTGTGATTTCAAATAAAACTGTTGGACTATAACCTGGTGTTGTGCGACTTCTCATTTTTGTCCACCCCAGTCCAACACCGGCATCTCCGCATCATGATCATTGAGGATGGGGATGTTCATGGAGCCTCCTCCTCTCGTTAGTTGTTTAATGGTCCACCACCATTCATGACTGGATGTGGCAGGACTGCAGAGCTTTGATCTGATCCATTGGTTGCAAGATCGCTTAGGTCTGTCTACGGCATGCGCCTTCTGCTGCTTAGCATGCTTATAGTCCTGTCATGTAGTTTCATCAGGTTGGCAGCTTATTTTCAGGTACTTTTTCCAGCATGCTCTTCTACACTCCTCATTGAACCAGAGTTGGTCATCTGGCTTAATGATGATGGAGAAGTGAGGGATGTGCTGGGATACAATTCTGCTGTAGCTGATGGCCCACAGCGCCTCATGGATGCCCAGTTTTGAGCTGCCAGATCTGTTCTTAATCTATCCCATTTAGCAGCGTGGTAGTGCCACACAACATGATGGAGGCTGTCCTCAGTTTGTCTCCACAAGGAATGTGTGATGGTTGCTCCGACCAATACCGTCATGGACAGATGCACCTGTGACAGGTAGATTGGTGAGGATGAGTTCAAGTAGGTTATTCCTTTGTGTTGGTTCTCTCACGACCTGTTGCAAGCCCAGACTGGCAGCTATGCCCTTCACGTCTATCTCGAGTATATCCTGTGCCCTTGCCACCCTCAGAGCTTCCTCCAAGTGGTGTTCAACACGGAGGGGTACTGATTCATCAGCTGAGGGAGGGAGGTAGGTGGTAATCAACAAAAGGTTTCATTGCCCATGTTTGGCCTTAAACCATGAGACTTCATGGGATCCAGAATTAATGTTGAGTACTTCCAGGGTCACTCCCACCAGACTGTGCACCACTCTGCCCCCACCTCAGGGATAGTGATAGGAGATTCTAGGACGTGGCTGATAGGTATGATTTTGTGACTATGACTATGTCAGCCTGTGGGACAGCTCCCCTGACTTTGGCACAAGATATTAATGAGGAGGATTTTCCAGGGTCGATTGGGTTGGGTGTTCCTAATTCAATGCCTAGGTCGCAGCCAAGTGGTCAATCCAGTTTTATTCTTCTTATTCTTTGTAGCGGTTTCAATACAACTGAGTAAACACAGCCTGCACTATGTTTTCATGTGACATCATATATTAAGATCTGTTCAGCTTCCTGAAAAGGCTTTGAGCTTTAAATAAATTGTGTAGATTTTATTTTTAACACACCTTTTAGACTTAAAGGGGGACAAATTCAGTTGTGTAGCGCTTCCCGTTAGCGCTAGGCGCTGATGTAGTAGCGCCGGGGCGAGGCGAATCCAGCGACGCACAGCAAATCCGGTCCCCCCGATGCGCCGCTGGTACGAGGTATGGCCGGGGGCTTCAACACCAGGCAGATCGTGATGTTCTGACAGCTCGAGGGACATTATTTAAAAGGGATCATGAGTAATGAGTCGCTGCTGTCAGGTTAGTGGAGTTTCAGTGCTTTCTTGTCAGTTTGACTTTATGCAACAGTTTAATTCAGTAATTTAAAGGTTCTTTTGTATCAGAAATGTTGTGGTAACTAAAAAGTAGCTATATTTATTCTTTAAAAATATCAAAGTGCTACACTTGGTTACATTAATGGGGTTTTACTGACAGTCGACCTCACCCTCCAGGATCTACAGCGGAGGGAGCAGAGGCAGCGAGAAAGACTGGAACATGTGTCCAGAGGGAGGAGGACGGCCATCAGGGCTCTCACCAGGAGGCCTTACCCTCCGAGAGTATTCCGACAACACTTCTCCTACCTCCAATTAAGCGATGAGCAGTGTATTAGACGGCTCTGCATCACCAAGGTGGTGGTCACAGAACTCTGCCACCTCCTCTTAACAGACCTCCAGCCTCTCACCAGGATGACTTAAACCCCAGATCCCTTTTGCTCACCACATGCCCATCATACCATCCCTGTGTCATGCCATATCACGTTGCGGAGATGCCGGTGTTGGACTGGTCATGCCATATCACAGCGTCCTCCTGGGCGCAAAGGTGAAATGAGAGAGACTCCATTAATAAATTTATGCATAAACATATCACACATATCACATTCATTCCAACAACTAATGACCCGTGTGCCTGCCATAGTTGAATAGCTGTCATTGTGTGCAAGGTGTGAGATGTGGGTGTGAGTGTTGGTGGGTAGAGATTGTTGGTGGGTGAGCGCTGGGGGTCTGGTGCTTTGGGCAGTGTGTGAAGCTTGTGGTACAGATGGTGGTATGTAGCATATGTTGAAGCCTTCAATCACCCTGACCACCCGACTGAGGTGGATCTGCCATGAGCACACCTGCTTCAGTCCTCCGGCTCCTTCTCCTTGTCCTGCTTCTCCTTGCTGAGGCAGCTGCACAGCCAGCAATGCTGAGAATGAGGTGCTGCAGCATCAATGAACCTCCCCTTTAAGTACTGGGAAAAGCCTGTGGCAATGATGAGTTGAGATTAGACTGCACCCGATATTGGTCCACCCTTTGAGTGTAACGCCACTGAGCTAGGGCTTTAAGACTTGATTTAGCGCCCCAATCATTTCTTTGAGCAGTAAGAATGAATTTTGCATGCAGTCTAAAGCATTAATACCTGGTGCTAATTCTCCAGCTTTTCTAATTTTACCGCCCGTTCCTGGACTATAATGGATTTCTAGCCCAAAGTATTTAAATTACTTTTTTTTAAATGACTGTAATCTCATTTACAGAGGGCAGTGTGGGACTGGAGTCACATATAGGCAGCAGTTTTCCTCTCTCAAATGATATTAGTGAACCAGTTCAGTTTTTACGACAATCTGACAGCTTCATGGTCACTTTTACTGATACCAGCTCTTTATTCCAGATTTACTTATTGTAAAACTGAATTAATTCGTATGCAGGTCAAAATGTTGGTTGTGTTTACTCACACTCCTTAGTGTGAAGCTAATTATTTGGGCCAGAAATTGCTGCAATGGCGGGTTTGGTGGTGAGTGGCGTTAATTGGATTTTTATGCTCATCATTGAGATCAGACTATATTTGCGCTGTAAACGTTAATCCAATAACGGAGCAGCGATGTCACTGTCGCATCTGGGACCTCGTGAACATTGTGCCCAAGGGTTTATCTCCTCGACCAATGAAATAAAAGATAGAGAAAGAAACAGAGTGAGCAATGGAGAAGGAAATAGGGTGAATTAGAGTCAAACGAAATATAGACAGAAAGAGGAATAGAGAGGGAAAGAGAGTAGATTAAGAGAGAAAAAAGAGACAAAGGATAAGTAAGACAAAAATGATAAAGAACAAGCAGAAGAAGACATTGTAACTCATTTGTGTTTGGAAATTGATGTACTGGTTCTTGAGAAGTTAATGAGTGAATTGCAGGTTAGGTGTGCGAAATGTACAAACCTCCGTGACCCAGGAAGTATAGAACCAGAACCAGTGTCCATCATCATTAGGAACAGTGAAACACCCAGTGCGTACGCCATTGCAATGCTTTCATAGGATCATAGGAATTGCTACACGAGAAAAGTTCCGCACTCATGAGGATGGCCTCAATAGGGATATCGGGTTCATGTCACGCTACAGAACGTGACTTGACATCGTTGTCTGTCTTTCCAGTTTTTAAAAAACAAACACAAAAAAAACAAACCCCAAAAAAGACGGAGAGAGAGGAAGGGATATGGAGAGAGATCTGCTGCAGACAGCAGGATTTGACACGTTGGACCCCCTGGGACACATCTCATTGTCTTGGCTGTGCTCTTGGTGTGTCTTTGATGTAAGGAAAGATTGTATCTCTGCAGTATCTGTGTTTATATTCTGTGAACTTTTGTAGATTCACTCATTGTAACTTTACCTGAAGAAGGGGCGACAGCTCCGAAAGCTTGTAATTTTAAATAAATCTGTTGGACTATAACCTGGTGTTGTGCGACTTCTCATTTTTGTACATGAGAAAAGACCAAGATCCATCTAGTTTGCCCTCTACCATCCTGGTAGTCGTAATGATAGAACGATAATGGAATTGTTGACATGGCAATCAATCTCTATCAATTAGTCAACAACAGACCCAGAAACAACACGAGGAAAAAAAACAACATTTTAATTTAATTTGTTAAGGTTCCTTTTTATTTGTTTTAAGTTACAGTCTTTATTGTTTGTGCCCCTTTATAAAGGGGGCACATGGTTGACTTTTAATCGGCAATTGCCGCACAAAGAAGAGTCAACACGAGGGGAGAAAAAACAAAAATGTAATTTGATTTGTTAAGGTTCCTTTTAATTTGTTTTTGTTAAGTTACAATCCTATTGGTTGTGCCCCTTTAAAATGGGGGCAAAAGCTGAAACTTAATTCGGCAACTGCCTGAAATAAAAAGAGTCAACACGAGGAAAACCCCCAGCGTCGGTGAGCTTTGGGAACCACAGGTCCAAAGTCGCCATTTTCCTCCCAAGCACGCTGCACTTATCACATCTTGTCTCGTATTGCTCACATTCTGGGTCCCAAAATGTTATTTTCTGAAAGAAAGCTACCTAACTTGCATTTGAATGAGTGAACCTGTTGAGTGTCGAAACAGCTTTGCGTTCTGAACACTGCCTTCCAACACTCACAGGACTGTGGCTGGCAAGACTGGCACCAAAGACTGCCAAGACAGAAAAATATTTTTTTTTAAAAACTTCTAAGAACAATTCTCTACCTGCTGGAGTGAGACTTCACTGCTTTAAATGATCCCTTTATGGGCCTCCAAGTTTTAGTGTCGTCAGGACCATAAATCACGTCATTACCGGGGTCATTTACCACGTTAATTTACCAGCCCTCCATGGCTGCGGTGGGACTAATTCGTAATAATGTCGTAAATCCAGCAATTTCACGATTTGCGTCATTCTAATGACAGGACATGACTTCCTAGCAATTTCAGGCCCATAATCTGGCCCGAGTTAAGCAGCATGGGGAAGGGCAGCCACGATTCGAACTTGTTTACCACCTGAGCCAAGTCTCGAGATGACCTGAAATTTCAGTAAACCCCAAATCGAAATAAATCCCTCTTATTTTTAGCAGTCTTTCCATGATACTCTGCTATAGAGGGGTGCTCAAAAAACAGAAGGCACTGGAAATATACAGCAGGTCCAGAGCATCAGTAAAGAGACAAATTAACCCTTTGGGTGTAAGACCCGCCTCAGAAGGCAGGATTAGAGACGGTCACATTGAGTTTCTGAGATATATTCCGACACCCCAATTCTGGTTTAAAGCAGCTGAAAGGCCTGGAGTGTATTTCCAGCATCTTCGGTTGTTATTTTAGCTAAGTTTTTTTTTAAATGTTCTCCTTTTTATTTTATAGCTTTGTCCTGACTGGGCAAAATCATCACTTTACCTGATCAGAGGACAAGGGCTGTGTTCTCTGACTATATATGCTGTGCCTATATGTATCTCTTCACTTCACCTGACGAAGGAGCAGCGCTCCGAAAGCTTGTGATTTCAAATAAAGCTGTTGGACTATAACCTGGTGTTGTGCGACTTCTCACAGAGGGCAAGGAGCATCGACATCGATGGCCAAAGCAGCCCGTTTGATCGGCACCCCATCCACCACCTTAAACATTCACTCCCTCCACCACCAGCGCACCGTGGCTGCAGTGTGTACCATCTACAAGGTGCACTGCAGCAACTCGCCAAGGCTTCTTCGGCAGCACCTCCCAAACCCGCGACCTCTTCCACCTAGAAGGACAAGGGCAGCAGGCGTATGGAAACACCACCACCTCCAAGTTCCCCTCCAAGTCACACACCATCCTGACTTAGTATATCGCCGATCCTTCATCGTCGCTGGGTCAAAATCCTGGAACTCCCTCCCTAACAGCACTGTGGGAGCACCCTCACCGCACGGACTGCAGCGGTTCAAGAAGGCGGCTCACCACCACCCTCTCAAGGGGCAATTAGGGATGGGCAATAAATGACCGCCTCGCCAGCGACGCCCACATCCCATAAAACGAATTTAAAAAAAATAAAATCGCTGTATTTATTTTTTGAGCATGAACAAATCATGAAGTTAAAGCTCTTGGAGCAGAGGGAGGGAGGGGGGAAACACATCGAGCAACATGGGCAGGGTGTAGGAATGCAGAAGGCTGCAGACAAACAGCCACAGACCCAGGGGTTGTGCTGCAAAACTTTTATTCAACAAGAACCCGAGTCCTCGCCAGCTACAGGTGCGGTGCCGCTTGGCTGCGCTTGTTGTCCTCGCTGATCGACTGGCAAAGGACGGACAGGCATCAAAGTTGCATTAGGCTGGGCTGGGCTCTACTCGGCTCCTCTCCTCCGGGCTCCATCGCCGCTCCATTGATGTCTCCCCTCGACTGCTGCTTTATCGATCCCGCAGCCGGAAATACGTGAGGATCCCGAGGGGAAAACCCACTGAAAACTCCACCGAGAGTTGGGGAAAGCGTCGAGACTGATGGCCATCGCGGATCCCGGGAATAATTAAAGAGCGAGCGAGCGCCGGGAGCGGGAGCCGCGGGCGCTGTCACCGCCCGCACTGCCCGGTACCGCCCGCCGGCTCCGCACCGTCCGCAGGCTCGGGAGCCCGCTGGCCCGGGGATGCCGTGAGCTGCACCGTGGCAGCAGCGCAGAGCCAAGCCGGGACGGGAGATGCCGAACCGGGAGCTGCCGGCGGAGGAGAGCCGGGACCAGCCCGCTACTGACCGCACCGAGGAAGACAACCAGCGGGACGGCGGAGAGACGCCCGGGTCCCCGGCTTCAACCCTGAGCCAGCAGGAGTCCAAGGTACCGGGGGAGGGGGTGACCGGAGAGCGAGAGAGAGAGGGGGTAAATAGAGAGAGGGGGTAAAGAGAGAGAGAGAGTGAGGGGGGTAAATAGAGAGAGAGGGGGTAAATAGAGAGAGAGAGAGGAGGGTAAATAGAGAGAGAGGGGGTAAATAGAGAGGGGGTAAATAGAGAGAGAGGGGGTAAATAGAGAGGGGGGTAAAGAGAGAGGGGGTAAAGAGAGGGGGTAAATAGAGAGAGAGAGGGGGGTAAATAGAGAGGGGGGGCTAAATAGAGAGAGAGAGAGGGGGTAACTGGAGAGAGAGGGGATAATGAGAGCGAGAGAGAGGGGGGTAATGAGAGAGAGTGGGGGTAACGAGAGAGAGGGGGGTAACAAGAGAGAGGGGCTAACGAGAGAGAGAGTGGGGTAATGAGAGAGAGAGAGGGGGTAACAAGAGAGAGAGGGGGTAATGAGAGCGAGAGAGAGGGGGGTAATGAGAGAGAGTGTGGGGGTAACGAGAGAGAGAGTGGGGGTAACGAGAGAGAGAGTGGGGGTAACGAGAGAAGGGGGGTAACGAGAGAGGGGGTAACGAGAGAGAGGGGGGTAACGGGAGAGAGGGGGGTAACGAGAGAGAGGGGGTAACGAGAGAGAGAGAGGGGGTAGCGAGAGAGAGGGGGGTAACGAGAGAGAGGGGGGTAACGAGAGAGAGAGAGAGGGGGTAACGAGAGAGAGAGGGGGTAACGAGAGAGAAGGGGTAACGAGAGAGAGAGTGGGGGTAACGAAAGAGAGAGAGGGGGTAATGAGAGAGAGGGGGTAATGAGAGAGGGGGGTAATGAGAGAGAGAGAGGGGGGTAATGAGAGAGAGAGAGAGGGGGGTAACGAGAGGGAGAGAGAGAGAGGGGGGTAATGAGAGAGAGAGGGGGGTAACGAGAGAGAGAGAGGGGGTAAATAGAGAGGGGGTAAATAGAGAGGGGGTAAATAGAGAGAGAGAGTGGGGTAAATAGAGAGAGGGGGGTAAATAGAGAGAGAGAGAGAGAGAGGGGGTAATGAGAGAGAGAGGGGGGTAACAAGAGAGAGAGGGGGTCAATAGAGGGGGATAAATAGAGAGGGGGGAATAAATAGAGAGAGAGGAGGGGGGTAACTGGAGAGAGAGAGAGGGGTAACTGTAGTTGTTGGCGTCGAGGGGGTGGGTTAACTGAAGTGGGGGGAGAGGGACAGTTACTGAGGGGGGGAGAGGGACAGTTACTGAGGGGGGGAGAGGGACAGTTACTGAGGGGGGGAGAGGGACAGTTACTGAGGGGGGGAGAGGGACAGTTACTGAGGGGGGGAGAGGGACAGTTACTGAGGGGGGGAGAGGGACGGTTACTGAGGGGGGGAGAGGGACAGTTACTGAGGGGGAGAGAGGGACAGTTACTGAGGGGGGGGGAGAGGGACGGTTACTGAGGGGGGGAGAGGGACAGTTACTGAGGGGGGGGAGAGGGACAGTTACTGAGGGGGAGAGAGGGACAGTTACTGAGGGGGGGGGAGAGGGACGGTTACTGAGGGGGGGAGAGGGACAGTTACTGAGGGGGGAGAGGGACAGTTACTATGGGGGGGGGAGAGGGACGGTTACTGAGGGGGGGGAGAGGGACGGTTACTGAGGGGGGGAGAGGGACAGTTACTGAGGGGGGGAGAGGGACGGTTACTGAGGGGGGGGAGAGGGACGGTTACTGAGGGGGGGAGAGGGACAGTTACTGAGGGGGGGAGAGGGACGGTTACTGAGGGGGGGAGAGGGACGGTTACTGAGGGGGGGAGAGGGACGGTTACTGAGGGGGGGAGAGGGACGGTTACTGAGGGGGGGAGAGGGACGGTTACTGAGGGGGGAGAGGGACGGTTACTGAGGGGGGGAGAGGGACGGTTACTGAGGGGGGGAGAGGGACGGTTACTGAGGGGGGGAGGGGGAGAGGGACGGTTACTGAGGGGGGGAGAGGGACGGTTACTGAGGGGGGGAGAGGGACGGTTACTGAGGGGGAGAGGGGGATGGTTACTGAGGGGGGGAGAGGGACGGTTACTGAGGGGGGGAGGGGGGAGAGGGGCGGTTACTGAGGGGGGGAGAGGGACGGTTACTGAGGGGGGGAGAGGGACAGTTACTGAGGAGGGGGAGAGGGACGGTTACTGAGGGGGGGAGAGGGACGGTTACTGAGGGGGGGAGGGGGAGAGGGACGGTTACTGAGGGGGGGAGAGGGACAGTTACTGAGGGGGGGAGAGGGACAGTTACTGAGGGGGGGAGGGGGAGAGGGGGATGGTTACTGAGGGGGGGGAGGGGGGAGAGCGGCGGTTACTGAAATGTCTGGGGGGTGTGGGGTACAGTTTGGTTGGTATGGCCGGGAGCTGCTTCCCTTCGGGGAAGTCCTGAACGCAATGGGGATGAGGGACAATGGAGAGCAGCAGTGGGGAGACACTGGAGAGACTGTCCCCGAAACAAGTGTCTCTGCGGAAATACTGCCCCCAGAACAAGGAACTGTGGCGAAATTCTCCCCCCGCCCAAAAAAAGGGACTGGGTAGAAATAGCGCCCCCCACCCCACCCCACCCCACTTAATGTGGCCGTGTTTCTTCTAAAGCTAAATGAATGTGATGGTGCTTCTCACACACACTCAAATGGAAATAAATGGCCGAGGGGTGGGGGGTTTCAAATGGCACCTAAAGCTTCCTAGAAATATAAACAGTTGAATTCAAAGAAACACTAAAGGAGGAACACCCACTAATTCATTTATCTCATTTTGGAACTTCTTCGAATCGTTGGCCCATCAGTAGTTGTTTACAGCATAACATCTTTGAGTTATCTTCTTTCTAAAAAAAAAATGAGGATTCCACAAGAGATATGGATTTAAACATTCTGGAATTCAATCTTGAAATCCAACGTGTGTTCGATCCTTCATTGGGGGAAAAAAATCCCCCCATCAAGATTGTAATTGGGAAGCAGATTGCCGGTTTAAAAAAAAAATATGGAGTTTGGTTATGAGCTCTTTTTTTTAAAAAAAAAGCATATATATTTATTTTTATTGGGCCTGGTCATTGCATTTGGGAGTTTTTTTTTGGCAAACTATATTCTTGGAGCAAACAAAAATATCTTGTTCCAAAAAGCTCAGGTTAGATATCGGACACTTTAAGCACGGGGCTGGGTAGGTGCTGCAGCTGATGTTGTGTTTGCTGTACGTTTTAATATCTGCTGGAAACCACATTTTAAAAAGGCATCCAGCAGGTCAGTCATAAATCATTATTTAGAAAGCTCGTAAAAGTATCTTAGACGCCATTTACCAAGTGGCTGTAGCTCTTTAAAACCGTTTAAATTAGTACCTGGGGTATTACAACTTTCAAAGTCGATATTTTATATGTTAATCTGTGACAAATGTTTTTTCTGGTTCAGGGTTACTGCCCATTCATAGTCAAGAAGCGCAAAGTCTAGCCTGAAGAGGAAACTAAACAGCTTTACCTTGTTAATACTGTTTTAAAATCAGTTCTGACTTTTTTTTTATGCGTATGGAATAAGCCTTTAGAGATGTCTGTCCTTATATTCAAAACCCTCACTGTGCCAAATAGGTCTGTTTGACAGGAAGTATCGGTGTCTGACTACAGCCAATGCTAAACTGCACAGTCTGATCCCTTTTATCGATCAGTCTTTTGCCACAAACACTCCTTTGAATACTGTAATGTTGCTACAGCAGGCATTCGCAATGGTCGTAGCCGATAACTGTACCCATTTTCTGTTTACATGTACTGTATTTACTCCTGAATGGTTTTTTAGCTGTTAGCACCCTTCACCTCCACTATTATGAGGAATAGGAGCAGGAGTAGGCTATTCGGCCCTTCAAGCCTGCTCCAACCATGCACTTTTGACCATGTTTACAACTAAAGTTTCAAAATCGCTTTCTATATAACATGCTACACAACTTTAGGTATTTTAATCATCTATTCAACTACAGCAACCAAAAGGTACTGAGAAATAGTTGGCACATCGGAAAATCCTGCATTACAATTGAAAGTGTGCAAGAAAAAAAGTGTGTAGCAGAGAAATTCTTAGTATTTTACTTCACGATCAGTACACGCAACTGTATGTTGAGCAGTTTGTCCAACAATAGGCACTTGTCTTAATAGAAACAGAAAATGCTGGAAATAGATGGGAGATCATTCAGCTTCTGTAAAAACACAAGCCAACTTAATGTTTTCGATGTGTAACCATTCATCAGAACTGAAGACTGGAATGAGAACTGAAAAGTGAAGACATATATGGAGGTAAATTTCAGCAATCCTGCGTGGCCGGTAACCTGGCAGAGTGAATCGCTCGCCCATTGTAGAAGCCGCCTCGATTTTCACTCCATTAAAATTGCTGGGTGGGGGGCATTCTGTAACGGACAGGGATTGTGCTCTGACAGATACCGCCCGGGAGGTGCAGTTAGAAATTACCCCCATATTGTCGCGATGAAGAGTTCCACACCCGAACAGGTGTCTTTCACTTTACAGATGCTGTTTCTTCCCAGCATTTGCAGTTTTTTATTAAATCACTTTTTATAATCGTCTTTGTTGAGCTAGATATAAACTGGCAGTACTATAAACAATTAGAAAATTCAAATCTGGTTGGTGACAGGAAATTTGTACAGTTCCATGACATCCGTTTTATATTTGTGCAAAGGGTGGTCAAAGGAAGGATGGGGCCAATTAGGGACCAAAAAAGGATGTCCTCTTGTGAAGGCAGAGGACATTGGTGAGGCACTAAATGAGTACTTTGCATCTTTCTTCACTAGAGAAGAGGATGCTGCCAATGTAGCAGGAAAGGAGGAGGCAGTAGTGATATTGGATAGGATAAAAATAGAGAATGAGGAGGTACTTAAAAAGGTTGGCAGACCTCAAAGTAGAAAAGTCACCCGGTCTGGATCAGCTGCACCCTAGGTTGCTGAGGGAAGTGAGGGTGAAGATAGCAGAGGCTCTGGCCACAATCTTCCAATGGATGTGGTACCAGAGGATTGCAAATGATAGGCCTCTGTTCAAAAAAGGGGAGAGGAATAAACCCAGCAACGAAAGGCCAGTCAGCCTAACGTCAGTGGTGGGGAAACTTTTAGAGACAATAATCCGGGACAAAGTTAATTGTCATTCAGAAAAGTATGGGCTAATAAATGAAAGTCAGCACAGGTTTGTTAAAGGCAAATCGTGTTTGACAAAGTTTATCGAGTTCTTTGATGAAGTAACGGAGAGGGTTGATGAAGGCAGTGTGGTTGAAGATGTGTATATGGACTTTCAAGTGCCATTGTTAGCAAAATTGAAGCCCATGGGATTAAAGGGACAGTGGCAGAATGGATACAAAATTGGCTAAGGGACAGAAAGCAGAGAGTAGTGGTGAATGGTTGTTTTTCAGACCGGAGGGAAGTATACAGTGGTGGTCCCACGGGGTTGGTATTAGGACCACTAGTTTTTTGATGTATATTAATGACATGGTATTGGGTATGTCGGGCATAATTTCAAAGTTTGCAGATAATATGAAACTCTGACATGTTGTAAACAGTGAGGAGGATAGTAATAGACTTCAGGAGGACATAGACAGACTGGTGAAATGGGCAGACACATGGCAGATGAAATTTAACAGAGAAGTGTGAAATGATACATTTTGGTAGGAAGAATGAGGAGAGGCAGTATAATAATAGAATGATATAGCACAGAAGGAGGTCAATTTTAAAGGGGGTGCAGAAACAGGGAAACCTGGGGGTGTATGTGCACAAATCTCTGAAGGTGGCAGGACAAGTTGAGAAGGCTGTTAAAAAAGCCTATGGGATCCTGGGCTTTACTAATAGAGGAACAGAGCACAATCACAAGGAAGTTATGCTAAACCTTTATAAAACATTGATTCGGCCTCAGCTGGAGTATTGTGTACAATTCTGGGCACCACACTTTAGGAATGATGTCAAGGCCCTGGAGAGGGTGCGGAGGAGATTTACTAGAATGGTTCCAGGGATGAGAGACTTCAGTTACGTGGGGAGACTGGAGAAGCTGGGGTTGTTCTCCTTGGAGCAGAGAAGATTAAGAGGAGATTCGATAGAGGTGTTCAAAATTGTGAGTGGTTTTGACAGAGTAAATAAGGAGAAACTGTTTCCAGTGGCAGAAGGGTCGGTAACCAGAGGACACGGATTTAAGGTGATTGGCAAAAGAACCAGAGGCAAGATGAGAAACCATTATTTTACACAGCGACTTGTTGTGATCTGGAATGCGCTGCCTGAAAGGGCGGTGGAAGCAGATTCAATAATAACATTCAAAAGAGAATTGGATAAATACTTGAAGGAAAAAAAAATGACAGGGCTATGGGGAAAGAGCAGGGGGAGTGAGACTCATTGGAGAGCTCTAGTCCAGAGCTGGCACAGGCACGATGGGCCGAGTGACCTCCTGTGCTGCATCATTCTGTTAGCAAACCAAAACATTTAACATAAGAACATAAGAAATAGGAGCAGGAGTAGGCCAATTGGCCCCTCAAGCCTGCTCCGCCATTCAATAAGATCATGGCTGATCTGATCCTAACCGCCAATCTACTATCACAGAACCATCTCCTGAACCTAACAGAATTGGACACACGAAATAGGAGCAGGATCAGGCTACACGGCCCCTGGGCCCACTACGCTACCCACAGGGCCATGACCGATCCGAACCGAACCTAGACTCATGTCCAAATTCCTGCCCGCTCCCCGTAACCCTTAATTCCCTTTACTTCTAGGAAACTGTCTATTTCTGTTTTAAATTTATGTAATGATGTAGGGCATTAGGATGTTGTATCTGTTGTATTTAGTGATACCTTTTTGGACACGGTGATGTTGATGCATGAGAGCAATTCGAATATGTATCAAAAGATCTAAATTGATAGACTAGGAACTGTGTGGAAGAACTGAAGAGTTTGCACAGGACCCTCATTTTGGTCTTTTGTCAAAAAACAGGTGTAAATACTTGACGTAAGAAAACTACAGGAAACTCTTTATTAACCGGCACCCAAATATCCGGAAATCTCTCTTAACCGGCAAAATTCTTGAGTAGGTAACCGGGGTTTTCCTTCATCTCTCGTTTAAAATTAACTTTAAAAAAAACCCCGAGGCGTTTGCCTTGTATCGGAGCGTGTAGATTGGGAGGGGAATGTGCAGCCTGGGTAGGCAGCGGACACGACAGATGGTCAGCTGGCGGTCCCCGGGGAGACGGAGCTCCGAATGCAGGCGCATGTCAATGTGTACGGGGCTCTCGTACGTTGGGAGATATAACTCTCCATTATCCGGACTTTTTGATTAACCGGCACCACGCCGGTCCCGTCGGTGCCGGTTAATAAAGAGTTTCCTGTACTAGGCACTTGGTCTAAGCGTTAAACAAAGCTTTAATCAACTGTTTTACAACATGGAGATCTAGTTGTGTCCTTCACTAGTTCCTGTTAAAGAATGTCCTGAGCAAGCTGGGCCCATGCCCGAGTATTTATACTCTCCCTGGACAGCGCCACCAGCAGGCCGCCCAGTATTATGTCATAAGTCATTTCCCAAGAATGACAAGATTCATGTCAATACTATTTTCTTTGTTATTTTGAATCTGCTAACAAATGGCATTTTGAAAAGTGCATTTTGTACAAATATGATTTTTTGATTGCTGATGAAAAAATAGGCAATCTTGCTACACCTGCATTCATAATCATAAGAACATAAGGCGTAGGAGCAGGAGTCGGTCATTTGGCCCCTCGAGCCTGCTCCGCCATTCAATGAGATCATGGCTGATCTGATCTTGGCCTCAACTCCACTTCCCTGCCCGCTCCCCATAACCCTCGACTCATTTCGCATTTATCCAGGGGTCAACAAGGCAACCGAGCAGTTAAGAAAATGTCAAAAGGTTTGTTATCCCAGCTGTGGAATACACGAGTTCTCTGAAACTGTCTCAACAAATGCAGAGAAAAAGCCAGATTACTGGACGGGGCACAACAGGGACTTGTAAACTGTGTGACAGAGAAATGAACTTATATTAATGGTGAGGGAGGACTGTCCCCCAAAAATGATATGGCGGCAAAAATTAAACTTCCGCAGATGCTGGAGATCTGAAACCAAAGCAGAAAACACTGGATGCACTCAGCAGGTCCAGTAGCATCTGTGGAAAGAGCATTCAAGTCATTTTGGGCATGGACCCTACCTTGGAGCATGAACATGAGGATGGCAATGTGTCACAGACAATGCAAAGTCTGTGTTAACAACTGGAGAATCTTGCAAGAGGTGCATAGAGAGCTGCATGGCTTACAATTAGAGCACAAAGGTAAGGCAGCATATTAGCTATACAGCAACAGCACAGGACATGGATGGACATGACCTAAAAGTCACAGTTTCAGAGATATATGCCATAAACACCAAGAAATCTTAAGGATATCGCAAGTAATGTAGTTGCTGTGAAAATAGAAGGATCATGCAAATTCAAATATCCATGTCATAATAGCGAAACAAGCTTTAAGGGCATATTCTTAAAATTAGAGTTAAGCCATTCAGGAGCGAAATCAGGAAGCACTTTTTCCACATAAAGGGTAGTAGAAATTTGGAACTCTCCCCAAAAGGCTGTGGGTGCTGGGACAATTGGAGCATTCAAGACAGACTAGGTAGATTTTCGTTGGGTAAAGCTATCCAGGGATATGGAGCAGAGGCGGGTTAATGGAGTTGAGGTGCAGATCAGCCAGGATCTAATTGAACAACTAAGCAGGCCCAAGGGGCTGAATGGCCAACTCCTTTTGCTAATGTCCCTATGTGTGCTATAGAAAGGAATTTTGATGGGCCAGTTCACCTCAATCCACACAGCCCTTGTGTTTAAAAGCAAACCTGGTACATAGTCACACAGCAGAGGGTTGGGAACTTAATATTTCTGGCTACAAGGTATTCAGGAACGATAGGGAAGGAAAAAAAGGAAGGAGGGGTGGCAGTATTGATCAAAGATACTGTTACAGCACTGGAAAGGGATGATATACTTGCAGGTTCAAAGACAAATCTATTTGGTTCTAATTAAGGAACAATAGAGGAACTATTCCGCTGCTGGGTGTATACTATAGGCCACCAAATAGTGGGAAGGAGATAGAGGAGAAAATTTGCAATTTCAGAAAGATGCAAGAACTATAGAGTAGTGATAATGGGGGACTTTAATTATCCTAATATAGACTGTGAAAATAACCGATTTAAGTGCAAAGATGGAGAGGCGTTCCTAAAATGTGTACAAGAGAACTTTCTTGATCAGTGTGTTTCCAGCCCAATGAGGAAGGATGCAGTGCTGGATCCGGTTCTGGGATTTGAAATGGGACAAGTGGAGCATGTTTCAGTGGGGGAGCATTTAGGAAACAGCGATTGCAATCTCATTAGGTTTAGAGTAGTTGTGGAACAGGACAAGGAACAATCAAATGTGAAAATATTCAACTGGATGAAGGCTAATTTCAGTGATTTGGAAGGGGATCTGGCCCAGATGGATTGGAATCAAAGATTGGAAGGTAAAACAGTAAATCAGCAATGATGGGTGGCCTTCAAAGAGGAGATAGTTCGGGCACAGACTACACATTCCCACACTGGGGAAAGGAAGGGCATTTAAAGCCAGAGCTCTCTGGATGACTAACAATATAGAGATTACAATGAAACAAAACAAGGAGGCTTATGATAAATGTCACGCTCATAATGCAGTAAACTGAATACAGAAAGTATAGAGGAGAGCTGAGAGGAGCAAAGAGTGTATGAGAATAAATTTGAGGGTTCATGAAAGGGAACGCAAAAGTCTTTTACAGAACGAAAGAAAGACTTGCATTTATATAGCGCCTTTCACGACCACCGGATGTTCCAAAGCGCTTTACAGCCAATGAAGTACTTTTTGAAGTGCAGTCACTGTTGTAATGTAGGAAACGCTGTAGCCAATTTGCGCACAGCAAGCTCCCACAAACAGCAATGTGATAATGACCAGATAATCTGGTTTTTTTGGTTACATTGATTGAGGGATAAATATTGGCCAGGACACCGGGGATAACTCCCCTGCTCTTCTTCGAAATAGTGGCCGTAGGATCTTTTACATCCACCTGAGAGAGCAGACGGAGCCTCGGTTTAACGGCTCATCTGAAAGACGGTACCTCCAACAGTGCGGCACTCCCTCAGCACTGCACTGGAGTGTCAGCTTAGATTTTTGTGCTAAAGTCCCTGGAGTGGGACTTGAATCCACAACCTTCTGACTCAGAGGCGAGAGTACTACCCACTTTATAAACATATAAATAGTGAAAGGGTAGTCAAAGGAAGGGTGGGACTGATTAGGGACCAAAATGATGATCTTGTGGAGGCAGAGGGCATGGCTGAGGTGCTAAATCTATCACGGGTGAACAAGATCACAAGTTCTTTCTTGATCTGTGCGTATCTCGTCCCTGCTGCTGTCAATGCCCTTGATGCATACGCAACCAGTTGTCCATTCTGCATCATTGCTGCT